>CM068305.1:61691498-62951424 GCA_034768735.1 Schistosoma mekongi
GACAGAAATCCAACAAAACTCTGTTTAATTGAAGATTGTTTAACTTTTATAAAAAGCTTAATAAAAACTACAATAAGGTCGCCACTAGCTTTTATTCCGACTTATATCTGATACTAACTCGGAGAATTGAGCTATAGGGTCTCTGCAACCCTAACCATAAGATCATAGTAGACTGGAAGAGGTTAGTTTTATGCAGCTTTCCAACATTAATTAATGAGTGACTGACTGATTGTAATGTTTTGTCTAAAACAATGGTAGCGTTATATCAATTTCCTTTAAATAGGTGATACACAAGACTATGATGTTCATATTTAAAAATTTACCAGCTCAGACGCATCAATAAGGCGTCTGTACAGCCCTGGAAATATTAACTACGTACAACTCATACGTTAGTTTACATAATTAACATTTCCTGCATACAGCTCTACAAATGTCAAGTGGAAAAGATTGCAGAAATAAATCTCATATGTTGTATTTTCATAGGGTAATCACTGACAATTTACTATGACTGACTAATATCTTAATATTGAATCAGCAAACAGAGCATAAACAATGCATATATATATTGAACAAATGAATGTGGACGTATAAGCGTTAGATTAAGGTTAGTTAATTGTTAAAATAATAAATTATAAACACGAGCGCCCGTTCAACGTCTAAAATAAGATGATTGTCGATTATGATTTGTCAGTAAGCCAACTGGATAAGAGAATGTATAGTATTAAATATATCACTCAGATTACGCAGCCTAGACATTTGAGTTCGCAACCTATGCTCGCTTCTCACCTAATCACTATAATAGTGAACGAATTTTCACTAACCAAAAATACTGTGGCTTTATATAAATGTGGACTTAACAGATACCTGTTCAATTATTAATTGGCTTTACTATGCCGCTCGATGTGTTTTCTTAGGATTAGTACTATGTATACACTTTCATATTCTAAAGTATTCATTTTATTGATGGATCTCGTGGTTATACTACAGAAAAAGTGAATCCCCCCCTGACTCGATTATTACGTCAGTTCCCAAATTCGCAACACCCAGCTTATAAAGATAAGACATAAAACACAACAACTTTCACCTAACGAACACGAAAAGTCCACCAGTATTCGTACGCCCCGGATCCCCAGTGTTTATCTGTAACGAATCGAGAGTTTAGTAAGCTGTTAAAACAGGGTATCATTTGCCCATCCAGCAGTCCCTGGTCATCCGCGTTATATTTAGTGCCAAAGAAAAAACTCTTGGAGTGCGTGCATGCAGTGATTACTGAGCTTTAAAGAAGTCGACTATGGCTGACAGATGCCCTGTTTGTCATATTCAAAATTATACTAACAACATCAGTGGAGCCAGCATCTCGAAAATAGAGTTAGTACGTGCGTTGCACCCAATGACATCCCCACAATTGCTAACACAAAGCCATCTGGCCTAGAAAATGCGGCACAAACCTATCGAGGATTTATGGATCAGGTTCTCCAAGGCCTCTTATTTAGATAAGTTTATATCAACACTTTAGTTGCTAGCCTAATTGAGCATATGAAGCATCTTAAATATGTTTTTCAAAGATTACCTGTGCATGAAATAACTGTAAATCCTAACAAATGTGAGCTTGGTAAACGCTGCCTTCAGTTATGAGGAAACATAATAAGCTGTCGAGGAATTTCACCGATTCTAGCTGAAGTTAATGCTATCAGAGATTATCCTAAACGTATTATTGTCGCACTATTAATTTGTGTTTATTTGAAAACTAAAAATGTTGTCAGTGAGAAAATAATTCTTGCTAATTCGTCGTCATCATTCTGCAATTGTGGTAATCTTTGTAATCTATATTAGCATGTTTAAAAGTGATCAGCGACATGCTAACTAGTTTGCTAAGAGAATGTTCGAAGTCGTTAAAGTTGACCGAATTTGTAATAAATACTCTCGAGCGATTGAAACATGCTTTAAGTTATACGGCTTTTCTTCTCCGTTGAAATGGCTGCTTACCACTTGTATTTATGAATCTAAAACAGCTACTAGAGCAGTAAATCAGCAGTTTAGTAACCATGGTGCACAATTGGAAGCCGCCAACATTTTTCCTTAAAAGATTTAGTTATGCTTGGAAACAATATAGAACTTTCAGACATAAGCTCTCAGTGGTACATTTTGCCAGCAAATGCTCCGGATATATGTTAAAAGGTGCAACATTAACAATTTCTACTGACCATAAGTCGTAAACAAAAGCGCTGATAACAAATCACGTTGGACATACCCTAGGGAAAATTCGACACCTCGAATGTATCCCGTGATTTACGTTAAATATTTGATATATTAAACGGAAGTGGAATAACGTTTCAGGTAAACTTTTCAGCTTAATAACGATCACTTTTAAATTTGATAATACAGATTAAAAAAGCTTATCACGAAATTGCAAAATGACGACGAACCGGCAAATCAATGTCCTTACTCACAATCCTACTCTGATTAAGGAGTTAAAAACATAAGATTACTTTAAACTTACTACAATCCGATGTGTTTTTAATCTGAGCTGATTTGACTATCATACTATTGCAACGAATATAGCTTTTCTGAACACAACCCTTGGAGTTACTGGCGACATTTTGAAACTACACGGAATCAAAAATATTAGAATTGATACTTTATTTTCAATGTTTTTCTCAACCATTATCCAACAAACAACACAACTTTCTGGTAGATTTTAAAGATCCGCGGTTTCGTTGTCATATTAGCAACTCGATGACCTCAATATTCAATACCTTAACAACGTGTTTTGCTGCAGAGATCTAGTTTTGGCTTTTTGTTAACGACTAATGTAGAAAATGTATTCTTTCGCCTGCGCATTACTTCGTGATCATTTCGGTCGTTATGTGCATGGTTACGACTGGCGTACGAGTGCATACATAAATCATATTGAGGAGAATTTACAGGTGACGGAAGCTTTAACATTACTCGATAATAACTTAATTGATCGTGGATGTTAGTAGTGAAATTAGACTGCAGGAGGGTGAAGATATGGTTGTAGTGAGAACAAGTTAACAGAAAGCTAGTAAACTGATATGAAGAGCCCCCGGTCAATGACCAAATAATGTTTGTCGTGTAACCAGAGTATCTTCTAACGATTAAACCCACACGTATGAATAAGAATAAATCAGAAGGCAGCAAAGAATGAGGTTGGAATTGTTTTTGATCGTAAGTGGAGCTTTAATGGAATAGTAACTTCCAAGCTGGCTAACTAGAGAGGGAGGGAGAGATTTACTTCAAACTTTCGTGTAGTGTAGTGAACTGGTAGCGATACTTGAACCAGAGCTTACAACTTATCGGGTTCGCTAGAACAAATATGATCAGCATCAATGAAGAGGGCCTATGAAACTGTTTATTTAGAGAATTATTTGCTGCTGCAGATGAAATTAGCAGTCATATGTGTTTAGGGGAGATTTATGACAGAAATATTGGGTGCCCAATGTAAAGAATGGTAGTAAAAGTGACCATTCTCTGCTTGACGCAGAATATAAAACTTTGTATATGTTTACGTAGTATTACGTTGTAAGTGGTAGTAACTTAATGAGACCCTCAGATTTACGAGTGCCTTTCTAATATTATTCTGATTGCTAGATGAAACCTGATAATCACTGTAATTCTTTAAATATATAAACAGATCAGCTAAAATAATCGACAATCTTTGATTCATATCGCTAACTGTCTAATTTTAAACTTGTGTCTTGTCTACGGTCTACCAGCATTACAGGTCATTACAGCAGAGGACATCACTGCTCAAACTTTTAAAAACCACATAAAGTCTATGGCCTGCTTTGGAGGCCACCTGTAAACTTTTCCAAGATGTCGGTGTTACGTCTAAGGTGTGGAAGTGCTAGACATAGTCAGACATAAAGTGTGTTAGTGGTAGGAAACGGTTCCGAGGTGGTGGGGTCTTCATGCTTAGCTGCCTTAGGACGCAGTGAAACAATGTGTAGGTTTACAAAATTCGACCACGTTGGATTAGTGAGAAGTTTGACTATGTGCTCCTGATGCTTAGATAATGCTTGGTATATATCTGATTACGTGAATATAGCAGATCTGTATAACTGAACAACAATCTTTAACTAGTGTGTATCTACGTCCAAGTTCAACGATAATATGAAAGGACAAATATTAGCTGACAAACGACAGTTTTTTCAATTGGCAAACAGTGAAAACTAAAACGGAAAGGTAGAGTAAGATATTTCAAATGTTGCATTGGTCTGTTTTCGTTGACCAGACCACTTGAATTAAAATACTAAGTTACCACCAGCTCTGTAGTGGTTGCGTACGATTTAACTGTCTGTAGCAGTCACGAATCGATTGTTCACGCATCGTTGCGCCAGTGGAAATAACCAAATCGTCGTAGTACACTTATGATTGTACAACAAGTACAAATATCAGCAACAACAAAGTCTAATAAAATAGAATTACAACCCATCCTTAGTGGTATTTTCCCCTGGATCTTTCACATGGAAAGGCTCCCAATATGGTTGCTTCAACGAAGAGAAACGAATCGAGCCAAACGGAACAACTGATCAATAATACCAATGAGCAGATAACACTGATTAGTTAAGGTTCGCCGTCCAGTCATAACGTAATATATGTATACTAAGATAAGAATTTACGATGGGTCAAATATTATTTTCAGGGTTACCAGTGGCTGCTACAGGTTTCTACAGCATTCCTTTTCTAGTTGTTATTTGTTTCTAGGGTGATGTTTAGAATGAGACCTGAATACCCTACTATTGTGCTGTCTTAGAAGCGATGTACACTGTTCCATTTTGTAACATTATTTTCATCTATAAGCACATCTAGCAGCATCTTATTAAGTTAAAACAATTCATTAGGTTGCAGTATGGAATATGGTAATGTGTAGATATAACGGAAATTTTCTTGATAAATAGGTGGCTTTTACTTTATTAAAGCGACATTTTTAAAAACGGATGGATCAAATATCTCTAATGTTTATTTTAGTCAACTGATTCTGAGCATACGTTAGTGAAGAAACAATTAAATCTCATTAAGTAAACTAAATCGGAACAAGAAAATTTCACTTGCGTGCATAAAATATCATGGATATTTAAGATCCATTTGTGCAGTTGTCAATTAACTAGAGCGAATTATAATGTGTTTAGGATTTAACATATCAAGTTGTTGCATAATGCAACTGTTTTGCTTTGAGTCAACAGTCAAATAAAAATTAACTCAACTGAATAATGATGATCGTAAGGCCTCGGAAGGCTTTTAAAAGATTTTTTAAATTAAGCGTCAACTATCTGACAAATAATAATTTTACTAATTAATTTGCATCTATATTTGTACACGTTCATATTAGTTGATTGTATTTAATAAAAAAAATATATTTATTAAAAGGAAAATGGTTTCTGGTTGGACACTAACAAATCAGACGATGTAACTTGTTTTTATTCGTAAGGTTTGCTTACAATCACTGATCTAATACTTACAAATTAGATTATGTTCTTTAGGTTATCAATTTTGCAATCATAGAAAATTTGATTCACTGATTACTAAGGATTACATGTTACTTAAAAAGGAAGGTGAGTATAATCACATGAAATAAGCAGCTTTATTTCTTGTGTTATATAATTATACTCCAACCTAAATCCAATGTTTCTGCTATGGGACCCGAATGCAAACTTAAATGACAATTATTAGCCCGTTGTTTTTAAATGTTATCTATATGATATCAGTTTATTGTGAAAATATTATTCAAACTGTGAACTCACTGACTTTATAGTATTAAGTACTTTAAGCTAATATAAAATTTGTTTATGTTATCGTAATACTATAGTAATTCGAACTTCGATGCATCATAACAAGTGTTTATGTATTCACTTCGATTCTCCTTTACTTTGATGACTGTCAACGAGAATATTGTAAACATTGTTCTTGTAATTTACTTACTTTCTGTTTTCGCAATTTTAAGAAATAAATATAAATGACATAATTCTATATACGATACGGTTTGATCAAAGTTGAATACTAAATAAAATATTAAACTTTTATCCCGTAGTATATTGAATACAAGAAGTAAGTCAAGAATGATGAGTATGTAACTTTAGCCTTTAGTAGCTTGCAGCTATTCGGAAGGTACGTTGTGTGTTGGAGGAAGTGTTCAGAGTAGTGTATGAGAAAGAGTGAAGAACAAAAGAAAATGTCGGGTGATTACTCAGTAATCACACAAGATGCGCTTAAATTTTATTATGTGATCAATCGATCAAAATAAAGAATGATGCAAACATGAATTAAAGACAGTTTTATTCCTTAAACCGAAAACCGGTAGAGCTAAGTTTTGAATGCACTACACAAACATTTATGCAATATCTTTAATTTAAAAAACCCTATAAACGTACTTCTAAAATACTCGCATTACTGTGTCATAATCCCATTTTTCATAAATGTAAAAAATATGTTTTCAATCTAAGTAATAAAACGCTCATTCACTTTATATCACACCAGCATCAATTCATACCCTACTATAAAGAGTACTTTATGCGTGAAGATAACCTTGAAATATGTAATTTATTTGGAACTATTGTCAGAATGAAGTAAAATCAAAATTCTATAGACTGTGCTGACAATAAACTGTCAATAATTTATGCCATCAATAATTTCTGAAACTTATAAGTGAAAGAAACAGTGTAGAAATTCTGTAAATGTGACTAAAAATGTATGCTAATCAACTAAAATGACGTTAGTCATCCAGCCGATAAGTCCCAAATAAGACAAAACGCGAGTCCTGGATTCCGCTAGTCAGTCAAAATCCAACTGAAATAAAACTAAATTGACGGTAAAAATATACTGAACATTGACTAGAACATTATAGTTTGAACATAAGATTTATTTGAAAAAGTTCTTATGAATTTCTTTTTAAAGTTCTTGAATAGTAGAGAATTTGTAGTAAAAACCACTAGAAAAGTTTATTTATCGTGTGACGGATAGTAATCATGGTTCGTACAGATGAGTATCTCATTTTTTTAAATTAAATCCAGATCTTACTGATGAGGATTAATAATTACGATGTGTCACTATAGAGCTTTCTAATAATAATATTAAGTAACGAATTCACTTAAGCATGATTTATTGTATGTTTATGTTTTTTAATCGAATAGATACTTTTAGCATTCTAAAAATTTATTAGTTGTGCCAATTCAATTTTAGATAAAAGTTTATTTTTATTGCGTTGCTTACAAATTTTGTAACTACATAGTAGAATGTAGTTCTTTGATAAGCTTTTCATTAACCAGTCAGCTGACGGAATAGTGTTTAATAAATCTGGTAAAGAAGGATTAGTGCAATCATAATATAATAATGACATCATACATGTCATGAATAAACACTACTGATCATGGTTTCATACCAGGGCACCAGGAATCACATTCAAAAGTTGATTATTAGTTAGCAAATTATGGTCACAGTCTTACATTGTTTGTGATGACTGTCTAATCTCGTAGTTTACCAAAAAATTAAGTTTAATAGAATAGTTTTCACTTTTTTAATTTTATATCACGAATTGGTTTGTGTAAGAAAATCATTGAAAACCTGAATGCGCTAAATAACTGCAGCGTCTTAGTGTAGAACTTTTCAGAAGTGCCCATCCACGACCTCACCGGGGAACTGCAACCGAGACCTTTAGATTTTGCGGCGAATATTTAACCATTAGACTACTGAACCGGCATCCAGCGGCTGGTTTACAGTAAAGAATTCTGAATATGGAATATGCAAAGGCTTCTCGTTATTCTATCGTAGTAATTCTTGAATTCTTATTCGTTAGATTCGTGCCAAGTTGTTGGTATCATGACGATGCATTAGTATATATAATTGACAGAGGTATTTTGTTAACTGAAACACATTTAAAACAAGAAAATATTTAGCAATAAATTCTTGCAGAGAAAAATAAATGTTTAGAAGTTTGATCAACTCACTGAGTTAAAAAGTGAATTAACTATAGAAATAAGTAATACACTCACTCAGTTGAAAAAAGTCAATCTTTTGAAGTGTTGCAAATGATGAACTTATATCTACAAAAGTTTAATACAATTAACTAATCATGTCTTCATCTGAAAAGATTATTATTTGTAAGAAAGCCACAGAAAGAAATGAAAGTACTTTAATTGTTCTAATTAATGTTACAAAATCAAAATAAATTGAAAATATAACATTAATCATATTTTCTTTTAAAGTTGAATTGTGTTTGGAATGGATTCCAGAAGGTGAGTTTCGTCCTATCAGTCAGGCTCAATATCGTCGTGGTAAATGCTATTTCATCTGACAAGAACCGAATAAGTTCAGGCCTCGATGCGAATACTAACACTGGGTATAGCATGTACATTCAGCTGATGAGTCCCAATTTAAATAAAACGTGCTTACTGAATTTTATTTGCCGGCCAAAATGTAACCCTAATTGTATTTGTGAACTGTTTCTCTAACAAGGTAATCCACTCAGGACTCCTACGTGGCAACAGGGACTGATTCATTTCAATCCATAACAACGGTAACACTAAGATACAGATACTTTTAGGTTAAAATCCTATTGTTGTTTTTAATGACACATTGATCATATTACTATTAGACTTTTATGAGTTATTTTTTCTAGTTTCAAGAAAATAAGCAGTCACTAATCAGAACCATTCATTGAATGACATAATGTGGAAACTACGAAGCGAACGATTATACAGTCAGTCAAACTAACATTGTCAAAAAGAACAGTAAAAATATATGACATAACATTCAGATGTAAATTACAGTATATTACTTTTTACTCTTGCTTAAATTTCAAATTGGATAAATTCTAGATTTATAATTTTGTCTGAAGTATCATTGTTTATAATTATTAAGCTTATTTCTGTTTCCGTCGTCAATGTTTACATATAAGTAAATAGTTTTAGAAATGGTTTTTAGTTTATGACGTATAATGAGTTGTAAGTGATATAACATGTCTATTACCTGACAAAGTACTACGGCTCATTTCAATTCCACACTCACACTCCATCAAAGTTAATTACTAGTAAACTTACTGACAAATTTCGACTATCTGAAACTCTATGGATTTAACAGGTTGTCATTATTTATGCCTTCCGAGAAGATTAAAATGTATTATACTGTCTTTGTGACATAGTATTTCGTTAATACCTAGTAAACTGTGATTTACAGCCAGTTGAAAGTTGTATAAACTTTTAAAACATCTGATCTTATCTTCAATCAAATGAAGAGTTATTATTTACTATAGTGACAAGAAACACAATTCACAAGATGATTTACATATATGTCACTAAATATTCCGAATATTTTCAAAATTCTTATTCAGCTCTCATCATTTAACTATAATAGTCAAGGTTTAATCAATTAGTATTACTCAATGAAATAATAATACAATTAATGAGTATGTAAAACTCTAACATTTTAATCAAGAGAAATAAAGTATTTTACATTAGTAGAATGAAAACAAATTAGTAAATTGAATGTAACTTTTATGTATTCGTTGTTTCAGGTCATCTTTGTTTTATGCTTTTAATTTACATAGATAGAAGAAATAGGTGTGTGTGTGTGTGTGAGTGTGTGTGTGTGTGTGTGTGTAGGGGGAAGGGGAACAGAAGAAGTCAATTCAATATTGTCTACTAAATGTAACTTAAATTAATCACTAATTCCTTTTAACTATAATCATAGAAGGCATAATGTTTTAAATAGTATTATTCATTATAATAATGACAATTTACTAAAAAAAACAAAATAAAAGTCATTATATAATGAATGAATAGACAGATAATATTGAAAAGAGTTTAAAAAGTACTAATTAACTTTATTTTTCCTTATAGATTATTATGCATTAAAAATAAAAATAGTATTAAGTTCACATTAATTTTTTTTTTCTATAATAAGTATATTTGTTTGTTTTTCATACTGAAATGATTTTAAGGTCAGTTACAAAGTATACTATATAGATCATTCTCATACAAGAAAATGAAAAGAGAAAAAGATAATACTGATGATATTAAGTTTAGTTTAGAACTGGAAATATGCTTTGTTAGTTATGAATCTACGTTTCTGTAAATTAAGTTTTTAAAAAAAACATTTTCTAGAGATTCAGTTATCAGATAAATGATTACTTCTTTAATTAACATAGATCTTGAATAGTTTAAAACAACTGTAACGAATTAGTGTAATCATTATGCAAACATATAATTATCAACTAGACGTTTAACAAAACAATAAATTGCAATTATTTAAATTCTTAAGGAATAAAAATATGGTATTGACTGGTTCAGATTAAAATGTTGGCATAGTTCTCGTAAATCACTAGGAATATATTTCAAAATTTATCCTCTATAATATCATGTACTGATAAATTTTTTTTAAAAACATAACTCAAGACAAAGCAACTGAACAAAACAAATTGACGCCAATGAAAACCCTAAAAAAATTAAACTATAAATCAGTCATCAAATATGACTTAGTCGAATATATAAATTCATATATAAACGATTATTTCAAAATTATAATGCCAACCGCAATTTCATAATAAGAATGTTCCATTACACCTGGTATTAGATATGAATAATTTTTTGTAAAATACGACAGCCGAATAGCTAGTGAAAATTTCAAAACTTGTCATGGATTGCATCAATAGGTACTTTACACTTGACTGTTTCGATTTCGTCGATTCTATTCGAGATGTCCATTTAACTGGTTAAAAATGATTTCATTTTAACGCACTACCGTATTCAAAAATGCTACTCCTATGGAGACAATATTTTTCCTATGATTGTGTTGAAAATAATATGGAAATCAACACTCCGAAACATTATCCAAAAGTATTTCTACGGTGAAGTGCGATTCAAGTATAGTAATGCTTTCTAATGAAATAGTGATGAAATGGGACGCAATTGCCATCAGAACCAATCATTATTAGTTTATTCGTTGTAAGTCAATAGAACTCGTTACTTCGACATAAACTGATAATTTTTATATGATATATTCAATATTTGCGATGAAAGTATATGGACCGGAATATTATCTTGCAAATGTCTGAAAGTTTTCGACCATCTATTGATGTCACACTATAATCAAAATTAAACTCGTAATCACATTTCTTTGTCATGTTTCCAAACAAAATGGTTTTTGCAGTGACCAATAACCAAACTTGGGATGGTAAATATACGAATTTTTAATAACAGAGTAAGGAAAAATTAACTCACCCTTTTTTCTCAAGGACATGACAAATATGTATTTTTACGCAATTAACGATGAACTATCTAAACTCCTCCAAATATTAATGGAATCTGTTATTCTGTCAAACTTACTAACAGTAACTTAAAACGTAAATTGAAACTTAAAATCTCATCTTCTTCGCCAAAAGGGACACATGAATACAGCTGTAGAAAATTTTAAAAATCGTATGCAAACATTTTTTAAAATAATTATGCTGCAATTTTCTCTAATGATCTACCAATAATCCAAGAGAGTGTTAAAAATCAACCTCAACTTTAAGCCACATCCACAAGTTTGCTTCCTCTTGAGTACAGTACAACACTAGTCTCATGAGGCAAATGCTTTCTAAATGCATCTCAGTGCATTACTTTGCATGACCTTTACAAAGGGGCTTCAAATCTACCTCCAGGTGAATTGCGAAAACACCCTGTCAATTCTGGTCACACTTCTCACCCAGAATCTCCTCTCAGCATCATCTATATCGTCAAACGATGGGATTCAGAAAATAAAATGTTGTGGTCTACAAAGGCTTTTACAATCTGTCATTTTCAGCTGGAAGTAAGCAGCCTTATACCTTAGCTTTAATATAAATTTTTCTGGCTCGTTTTCTACTTTTTTTATTGTCTCATGCTTTGTAGTCGTTCATGTTTTGCTCATATATAGTAATCAATCTTTATAAACCTTTATCAACATTTCATAAATATTACTATATTCCACAAGAGTTTCTTTCCATCCTTCATTCTTTTTAGGTGGACAACAATCTTCCATTTTTTTACAGCCGTAATTTATTTTCATTTTAAAATATTTTTCGTAGCTTCCGCTACTATGTAACTTTCCTGTATTTCTCATGACAATTATAGTTTCTGAATATCTTTCTGATGTCTTAGCCTACCACTTTTCACTAAATTAACATTCTGTAATAGTTACTTTAAATACGATTGCATAGTTGAAAAGAAAGTTGTATGCTGAGATGTCATTGTTTCTTCTTCAATGATATAATGAGCTTAGCTCATTAGTTAAAGAGTTCATGTGTTCAGAATAAACTCTAAATGGAACCTTTTCATAATACTCTACTATTTACCATGATATTATAATTTTATCTTTGACAATAACTAAACTATTTAAATTTATGTGTCTACTCATCTTGTTTATAACAAGTTTACTCATTAGTTGATCACATTGTAATTACCAGTTTGTTGTTTATCAAGTCTTTTATTGTGCTAATCGAATTCTGTTGCTCTAGTTGTAATATGGTCACTAGTTTTAATAACTGGACTATGCAAACATGGAAAGTTATTTGGCAGCTGTCGACAAGAAATGCTGAATTTTCATTTTGTGATATTTGGTACTCTGAAGCAAGGATTACCTGTTACACATAGGAAGGCTTTATGCACCATAGCAACCGGCCTAACAAATTCTATCACCACTATAAAGGACATGATGAAAATTAGTTTGGTTATCACGCAATGATCAACTAATTCATGCACCTCAGTCATTTAAAGGATCAGCCAAAAGGCTAAACTGTCCCGTAGCAACGCTTGTAGACGGTAAAACCGGGAGACCTGTAGTCACATCCGCCAAGTGTGAACATAAGTTTCCAATCCCAAAGTTTGCATATGCGACTTGCTAGGAAGTGCTAAATAACAAATAACTGAGGTCTTAGGTTTTTAATCGACAACCCCCACTCTTTAACCACCTTTTATAATATGTTTGTCTTAACATAACTATTAACTTTCATCCTATTTGTGTTTTGATGGTAAACGCATCAAAACGTGACAAACGTAAATAAACACTAATATTTGAAATTGATTGATCTTCTAATCTGACTAAGATCTTATATACATTTTGCGTGTAACAAAGTAATTTAAGCTTTTTGATTAAAACAAAACGATGAAATCCTATTGCAGCTCTTAATTTAAATATATCGAGTAAATGTGTATACATTAGAGAACTATAAAGAGTTCTCAATTGTTCTACTAAAAGTATCGTTTTTCATTATAGATGTTATGTAATAAATTATGCAGAATTCAATCAAAAGATTATGAAATGAAATGCAAGCACCTTATAAATTCTATTGGTGCATTGCAACAGTGTACCACAAATTGAGAAATTGAAGTTCACAATTAGTAATTTAAAAAATACACAAAAAAGTTACTGATATAAAATACAATTTATAAGGTCCTACTAGAAAGTCTCTGTAACAAGTAGCTATTTAGACAGTAATAAAAAAATTTACAACAGTAGCAACTATACTAATGATCAAAATTACATTTTCATCATTATTGTCAAATGTAAATGGAGCTTTAGTAGACTCATTTGTAATTTTTATAAGAAGACAAGTCAAAGTGACATTTATTAAAATCTGAAATCTCCAATGCAAAATAACATTAATTTTACTGAATATTCCCTTATATCTTAAAAGTAGTTTCTATAACTTAATCTTATGTAATTATTGTGATATTCATGCGTTAAATTAGCTGGTTGACATTAATTTGGTTAACAGAAAGCACTTAACTAACTTAAACTAATCATAGTATGAAATTTTTGAAATAAATATTTGCTATTTTGAATGAAATTACCTTCAATCATTTTAAAATGAATAATTGTTATACCTTTTAAACCAGAATTATTTCAACAGAAAGTTAGGTTGACAATTTTGTCGGTTTAAATAACGCTAGAACAATGATACTTACAGAATTTAATGAATTTATTATATTCCGTTCCATTACAAAATAACAAAAAAATATTTTTAATCAAACCAGATGATGGTTCTGGGATTGTCCTAATAAATATATTACAGTATATACAGAAGATGATAATTTTACAGGATTCGAACAAAATAGAAACACTAGCAAAACGAGCAACTGAAGAACGTAAAAAGCTACTATAACTTAAGATAAATAATAGAGCAGCATACATTGCACTAAAACTACGTAGATAACGTTTTCCATTCATGTATAGACAAGCCAAACTCAACAAACCTGATGTACAAATGTGACCGATTCTCCGCTTTCATGATTAATTATACTAGACATAAATTAGCCAGAGGGGTTGCAAAATAAACTAGAACGGGGTCGAAACTATATGGCTATTCAGGGTTTAAAGGATACTTTTGAGTTTGCTAAAATAGTAGATCAATTAATTATTTTAAATGAACTTATTGTTTCTTATTATCTAACATCATTGTTCACAAACATTCCTTTAGAAGAGACAATTGATAAAGATGGTCAGTATTCAGAGTACATATTCATGTTAAAAGCGCAATTAAAACAGTTATTAAGAATATGTACAAAAAATACACACTTTCATTTCAACCATAGACTATATTGTAAAATAGATGGTGTGGCTATGGAAAGTCCATTGGGACCTCTTTTTTCGAAATCTGATACAAATATTTCTAAAGAACAAAACTATTTACTACTATCCGACAATATTATGTGAATGATATGTTGATAACATTTTAATTACATGTAACAATATAAATCTAGTAAGCTAATTACTAGAAACTTTTAATAGAGCTCATTCAAGCACTAAACTTACCATGGAATCTGTAAAAAGACACTGCAGTTGAGAGACCTACGAAATTTCCAAAAGAATCATGCAACCTACCAATGGTTCATATATCGATGAAAACTTAGAGTTGAAAAACCGTCACCACTGTTGTTTCTATCCGATCAATTATAAATACTGTTTGGTCGAATTACTTTACTACATACTAGAAAGTTATGCTTAGTAGATAAACTTGAAAAAGAATGTAAAACAATCGAAAATTGCCTGCCAGAATATAGATATTCATGTATGTTTATAAACAAATATGATAGTGAGTAGTAAATAAAGAAAACATCTAATCAACTAGGAATAAAGCCTGTAGTTAAACAATTAACGTTTAGGAGTGATCAGAACATGCATAAGGGAAAGAGCAAGATTCTTAAATACAACACAGGGAGCACCAACCCAATTCAAGTTGATGGAGAAACTCTGGAAGAAGTGAATACTTTCACATATCTGGGGAGATATCATCGATGAACAAGGAGGGTCCGACGCAGATGTAAAGACAAGGATTGGCAAAACCAGGGCAGCATTCCTACAGTTGAAAAACATATGGGACTCAAAACAAGTATCAACTAACCTCAAAGTCAGACTCTTCAATTCGATTGTGAATACAGTCCTGCTGTATGGAGCTGAAACTTGGAGAATTACTGCAAACATCCTCAGACGGATACAGGTATTTATAAACAACTGCCTACGCAAGATACTGAATGTCCGTTGGCCGGAAACCATCAGCAACAGCTTACTATGGGAGAGGACAAACCAACTTCCAGCAGCCGAATAGGAAATTAGGAAAAGACGTTGGAAATGGATAGGACATACATTGTGGGAACCATCAGACTGCATCACTAGACAAGCATTAACATGGAATGCTGTTGGGAAACGGAAAAGAGGAAGGCCAAAGAACACGCTGCGTTGAGAATCGGAAGCAGACATTAAAAGTATGAACGGCAACTGGAAACAGCCGGAAAGGATTGCTCAGGACAGAGTTAAATGGAGAATCCTGGTGAGTGGCCTATGCTCCTCAGCGAGGAGTAACGGGCATAACTAAGTAAGCAAGTGATCAGATATCAAAGAAAATTCGTCATTGTGTTTAACAAATGTATAAATGATAAGATAATATTTCGTATAAATGAGTGAAGATTTTGATAACCAATGAAGTTGTGCTTTGAAATAAACAAACCTACTTAAAATCTGCACTATCCAATCAGAATATAGTTGTTTCTTTATTGGAAAAGTTATTCATGCTAAAATAAGTAACCAATCAAAAAGAAAACTGTTTACTAAGATTATCACAAAAATAAAATTTATACTAGAATGTATAAGTTAATTTTGTTAATAATTAATTAGTACAAATAGTTTACTTTTGATCAATTTCTGGATTATTTCTGATTTAATGAAATAACCTTAATTAAAGTTTTCTCTCAATAAATGTTCCAAAGTAAGTTGACAATATATATATATATATAGACATTATCTTTTGAAATTGATATAAGATGAATTTGTGCAGGTAGATATTAAGTTTAATTATTTGTACTCGTCCCATGTTGATATTGATTAGGAACTACTGAAAAATCCCAAACCAAAACGGAAAAGCTAACCAGTACTTTCTGGTTTTCATTGGTGTTTAACCGACATCAATTTGTGATTAATGCAAAGAACTAAATTGACTTTTTTAATACTGTCTTTGTCTTTAGTAAATTACATAATCAAATAACTTTTTAATTAATATGTTAATCATTGTTCAATACTTTGTTTTACTTTTGGAATAGCGAGTGATTGACTTTAGTATGATGAAATGAATACTGTGAATCAATATGTCTGTGTCATTAGTCGTCCAAGCAAATTTCTTTTACTTCGTTAGTTTTAACAAATCAAGTAAAACATTGTTTTCACAATGAATAAATTCATCGTATTTCATAATCTTTGTACGTAATTTAGAAAATGTTCATTTCAACGATTTACTCATGTCGTTAAAGAATTCAATTTCATTAGTTCGAATTATATTTGTATCTGATGAAAAAGCCCTGAAATACATTGAATTCATTGTATACTAAGGAAAACTTTTCATTCTTGAGTTGATAAAACCATTCACTTTATTATACAGATGCTTTTATTAAATAGCATCAACAGGATAAAAGTAACATTTACTTTTAAAATATAAAAGTATTCTGACATTGTTTGGACAGAATAATCAAGCAA
Source organism: Schistosoma mekongi (assembly GCA_034768735.1). Classification (NCBI taxonomy): domain Eukaryota; kingdom Metazoa; phylum Platyhelminthes; class Trematoda; order Strigeidida; family Schistosomatidae; genus Schistosoma; species Schistosoma mekongi. The sequence continues at coordinate 61,708,497 of CM068305.1, forward strand.
TTTTTTTATGCCTTTATTTGTTATTAGCATAGATGGTTATAATAATCTGCTGTTTAGAGAGATTTGCATGAGACAAAAAACTCAAATTAAAAGAATTTAAGGTGAATATAACTGAAAAGAACTTGAATTCCTCTCACCCTAATTGGAGAGTTATATACATTTTTCTAAGTATTTGAATGAAATAAGAATGGCATTGTAAAGGTTACTATTCACATTATATTAGCTTGTTTACATTTTCTATTTTTGATGTGTTATCAAAAGAACCAGTAAGATATTTTTTACCAAGAATCATTCATTTCACCACAATCAGATACTTCATTTTGTTCATAAATCTAAATTTATTAAAACTATGTCGTTTGAATCATGGGTTTTTTAGTGGTAAATTCTCATCAGGTTTTACAGCTCTGAGTAAAAAATTAATGATCACAAAAATTGTTAATTCTGTGATAAATAAATCATTTAGATACCAAAGATTACAGCCAATAACTTTGAAGTTATAGTGTAAACGACAATTTCTACATTGATAATTATTATATAATTTCCAACATTGTATCTGCATCATAATCGGTTATTTTTGTAATTAGTAATTCTGAACTCCATTGTAGAACATGATAATTTTTCGAAAAGAATATTCTCTGCTTGAGCGTCTTAATTTTAATAAGTCTGTGGTATGTTAAACTTACGTAGTCTAAGAACCACGTACACTTATTGTTATAAATATTATGTGTTTTTAATAATAAGCTGATTAGATATACAAAACTGCCCACACTTTCTATATTGTCTGCCTTCACTGTGCATTTAGTATCGATGGTATTTAAATTGTACTCCACTCCTAGAATTTATAATTTAATTATGTAAATGAACATTATTTCGACAAATTGTTGTATCTTGAAAAATATGGCCAATCACAATATATGGGAAACAGTAACCTCGATCAAACCAATCAGGATGCCAACACGTTGGCTTAGTGATTACTAGTCCCCAGAGTCTGAGTAAAGAATACAACATAACTGAATCAATTATCAAACAGTCAGATTATATTTCACCCATCCATTGATATTGTATTAAACACCTGACGACTCAACTGACAAATAGGAAGAATAACATGTGCACAAAACAAAGACTATAATGACTAGAAACTGAGAGCACGGGTACATAGTTAATTGATTATAGTTCCTAAGTGACAAATGGTATGATATAGTTCATGAATCTAATGGAAAGCTAGGGCGATATGAACATGATAATAATAGAAATAACAATCGGTTCACTCAAAATGTACTCAAAATAAATGAACTACTTAAGATAGTTAGTTACTCTTCTTCTAACGTCCGATATAACACAAACAATTTCTCATCATTTACCTATTAGTTCTGTTCGATTTTGTAAACACTAAGAAAATTTATTGACTTAGTAAATTCCTACTTAGTAAAAAAACTGATTATTGATAATAATAATAATAATAATAATCAAATGACATTTAAAATTTATACAGAATTTTCGTATTTACAAACAGTATGTAATTTAAACAATGTACTAATATTTTTTAATGTTTCTTATCCTTAAATGCCTTTTAGTTAAATTGAAATTGATTATATGTTAAATGAATACTGTACAATGTAAATGATAATAATTAAATCTTGTTTAAATCGAATTATTTACTTTATTAGTATAAAGTACATCTCTCAATTGTAGTTTAATGTAACATGTTATTTATGTTTGAGTAGAAATTCAAATGGTATTTTAGTAAATAATACTATAATAGAAAAACTTATTGACATACTTAACAGAATTTAATATGATATTTTGGAATAAAATAAGAAATAGGTTGAAATGTTTATGATAAATAAGATATTGGCAAAATTCCAAGGTGTAGAAACGTTAAATTGCCAATGCTTTCCCGCCCTAATTTAAATCGTATTTTTCGAGAGTACACAAGGGCAAATCGAATTAAAAATTAATTGCAAAACCAAAAACAAAAATCTATCTGATTAAGTAGATGTCATGTATGTTAGAGGTGAGATAAATGTGTGTTTATATTTATGTGAACAGAGTTTCAGTAGAACAGAATAACCGTAAATATTCATAATTTAAAATAATACAGCTAATTTATATGTGCATTTCTAGTATGAGATTGAAGAGATGAGTTAGATATGTGATTGTCTGGGAAAGTAGTTTAACAAAGACGAATCATAGGGCCTCGTATCCTATGTAGTGCATTTGAGTTTAGAAATATACAAATTGATTCCGTTTCTCGCCTTTCTCTGTTGTTAAAGTAGCCTTTTTGCATTATATTGATGTTTCCTTTTAATATCAATTTGATAGTTGTTTGAAAATACCAGTATTATAATTGATTAGTATCTAGAATTTGTTTTTAGTTTGCCAAAAAATGATAATGCTCTGTCGAGTAGATATCCTCTATCCACTAATCTAACTATAAAGTCACTCAAGAATTTATTTGGATTTTACACCATTCACATTCAGTATGACTTTATACAACCAAGCTAAATGTGTATCAGTGAATTCATCTCCTGATTCTGACTGTAGAAAACCTATTCATGTTACAAAGTAAACGATACATCTCGAACATGCAACTTACGTATATAGGTGGTTCGATAATGATCTTTAAAAACTTTTCATTTACATAATATTTACTTAGTGTCTAGGTTGTTGTTTATGGCTTTGTAATAAATATTTGATTCCATTTATTCCTATGCATTATTTAAACTCATCTAAATATAAATCAGTTATTTAATCTCCAAAGATTCGATCTAAATTTGAGCGGGAAAACGTCGGTAACTTGAATTTTCTATACTCACTGAAATTTAACAATCAGATTTCCCAATTAGATAACCTTGTTCGTTGATTTTTTTACCATTTGATTATTACACTGTAATTACACTTTTGAAACGATCAGTTTAACATATTAATGACATGATTTCATTTTAGTCGCTAAATTTTTAAACAGTTTAATAAATCATTTAAGGTAATTAGTATAAGCACATCCCTATTCGTTATACTTAACAATATTTTTGATCTCATGTCATTTTTATAATAAACTAAAAATCTTTATTATGCAATCTTTAAGACAGTGAAATTCATTCAGAACTTTGAATATCGCAAAAGAATTAACATTGTACATTTAACCTAATTGAATTTTTTTTATAAGGATGGAATTATAATAATGCTAATTAATGAGAATTATCATTAAAAGTGACTAAATAAATAGCACATTTTAAAAAAGCCATTAATTATTTTTGTTTCATTGTTAGAAATTCGTGAAAATTTCTCTTCTTTTTTTTTGAAGGGGGGGAGTAAAAGGACTTTACGTTTTAAAATAATCAACAAAGTGCATTTTAATTAGTATGGATTCGGATCTTTTCGTTGATTTATCAAGGACTTAAATTGATTAGTCTCTGTTGCCAAAAGTGCATTTTAATGGGATTACCTCTATACCAATAGTTCACAAGGATGCATGTTTCATAGCATCTGGGACTCGTCAGTCGAAGGTACCCTCATTCTAATGTTGATAATAGCGCCATGACTCGAACTCAGTTCGTTTCGTGCTAAACACCACCGCGTCCACCTCTTGGCTAGTGACAAAACACCCCCCTATGGATTCCGCTTACTAGTTGCAATCGAACTCATTAGTATATCTTAATTGTCGAGGTAAATTTTGAACGCTTGATAAAAATGTTTTCAATAAGATCAAAGATTCACAATTTTTAGTATAAACCTTTTATCTGATAAAAAAAACTTGTGAAAATGTTTCTAAATTGTTCATAAAACATATTAGTGATTTGAATAAGAAGTAAGAAATTGTCAAAGAAACAACTTTTTCCGTTAACATCATCAACCACTTATAGTCATAATTCCATGAAAATGTTTACATAGTGCCCATGTTGAACAAATTACATAATTAGACAAGGATACATGCTACAATGGCAAACTTTTACATCGATTACTACTGAAATATACCTAAATTTTCAATTAATTTTTTAGTATAATGTAATTACACTTATATTTTCATGCTAATTTTAAAAGAGTGTTAAGCTATCAGAAAAGATCAAAATCTGTGATTAGTGAAATCCAAATCACTTTTTCATCAACTCTTTTTATGCAAAAACCAATAGTTTATTTACTTCAGCATTCAGTCAGTGAACTATATTGGGGGGGGGGGTACATTTTGTCAATAAGTCTATTGTAATAAATAAAAAAAGAATTACCGAATAGCGAATAACGTGAAAAATTTTAGTAGGGATATAATAAGAACAATAATTGGGCGAAGATATTACTTTTTAATTAGTATTTCATCAGCATTCAACATTATTATATGTATATATAATTTATAGTAATAACAAAATCAATACTAATCAAGTGATAGAGTGTGAGATTATGATTAAACAAATACAAAAGTTTCGACATCACGAATTGGTGTGAATCAGACAACCATTGATCACCTGGAAGCACTGGACAGCTGTTTCGTCCTAGTATGGGACTCCTCAGCAGTGCGCATCCACGTGACCGGTGGAGTTCAACTGTGTCGGGCGTGGGATAGTAACCCACCGATGGCATGGAGGAGGTCGCGCAACATATCACGAATTGACTGAATTGGAAATATCAACCGTTAGAAGCCGACTCAGTGGTCCAATGGTAAAGCGTTCGTCGCGGAGCCAGAGGGTCCTGGGTTCGATCCCCGATGGGGTCGTGGATGCGCACTGCTGAGGAGTCCCATACTAGGACGAAACAGCTGTCCAGTGCTTCCAGGTGATCAATGGTTGTCTGATTCACACCAATTCGTGATGTCGAAATTGAATATTAACTATCTCCACAAAACCCCCTAATTGTAAATACAAAAGTATTTACGAATATGAATGAGAATGGTTAAAGTTTGATCGTGACTGGCAGGCGGAATCCAGGATAGGCGTTCTGTCCTATTTGGAACTCGTCGAATAGATGTACCTGTATCTCAGTGTTGATGTTTACACTGGAATTTGAACAATACTTATGATGTGCCACGATATAGAGGTAATCTGCTCAGGATATACATGTAGCAACAGAGACTGACCAGTTTCAGTCCATAACAAATCAATGGAAAGATACAAATTCATCCTAAAAATTGTATATGAGTAAAAAAGGTGAGGTTGGTTTAGTGATTAGTATTTAAAGACCATAAATCATAGACGAATAAATAAAGATATTACAATAAAGATATACCGATATTAAATTAACCGATTACGTAATAGTTGATTAACGATAGATAAATTGATGTTGAATCGAATATTAATACGAAATCTATAATGGTAATGACAAGTGCATACCCAAAAGATAGACAGGTTCTGAAAAGAAAAATGTTGAAGTTCAGTAAAGAAAGATTAGTGAAGAACAATGTTAATGAACGTATGGGCAAATAACAATGAGTGGTTTGAAAAATTAGGAAAGGATGAGGAGAACTTTTTTCAAAGTCCTGTTTTAGCCTCATTTTGATATGGCATATATTAATAGCCAAGGTAAATTGAGCATAAAACTATTAATTGTCTAACATGTCCTTTGCTCAACCTTAATGGATAATGTTTGGAGATAAAATGAAGAACTTGTCGGATTGCAAGGCCCTATAAATCTGGCTTTACATGAGCAGTCGAATCGATAAATTCACACAGAGGTGGTATACCTAGGCAGTTGATTATTAGTTGTAGTAGAAATCAAAGGTTGATTGCATAATATTACATTTAGTTTAGTGACATACAAAGTATTTTGCAATCTTTCTTAACCTTCGAGTTAGCATTTTACTGGCAACATTAGTTTAAAATCTTAGGTTGAAAAATATTGACTAATTCGGTGCAATTACTAACTTTGTATTTATCTTCATTTGATTCATGTATTTACTTGTGAATTTAGAACAATGAATAGTCAATCAAGTATAATGTATAGCTAGTCAACGTACTAAATTCTCGGATGATAGTGAATTATTTTGACATATATTAAAACACTTAAACACCATGAACTTTATTTCCTCTACACAAAATAACATTAGCTGGAGAATTTGAAAACTAAGGGTCCACATAAGTCATTTTGTTGTGTAATACAGCTAACATTCAATACGCACAATTCTAGGCTTAGATGTTTGTTTCGTTAGTTGTCAAGGCAATTTATATGATTTGTCCTGTTGCTGACATGCTGGTGAAAACAATACTTTGCATACTTTATTACATATTTTAATGACACCATTTTTATTCTAGGTTTCTAAATAATCTTTGCATTGTCTCAAGTCAATAAATAATTTTCAAAAAATCCGTATGTAATCATTAACATAATGATAGAAATAACTTGATAATATAATAAATGTAAAATGAAAAATTCGCCAGATGGCAACAAAAAGAAACACCCTAATCATTTTTAACAGTTATACTCAATTAAGTATGCATTCCTAGATACGTATATAATTATTCATGAAATTATTCACATATGTTCACATGAAGCATTTATCTTGTTTATTTTTAATGTGATTAACTTGATATAACCATAATAATGATAAACTTAGAAAATACTATCAATGTTCAGCATATAATATTAACAGCAACCTTCTGCATTGATTTATAACTTACATATTCAGCAGTTATATTTTAGTTTGACTTCACAAATTAGTTTGAGTTAGACAATCATTAGAAACCAGGAAACATTCGACAGCTGTTTTGTCCTCGTACAGAACTCCTGAGGAGTTCACATTCACAACCAACTAGATAGTGTAATCCAAATCGTTTAGACTTATTCGTTGATCACTAAGCCGCGTTCCAAAAATTGATATTTCTAAGTCAGTCATTTCACGATAGATATGAGCAATCACATCCACTGTTGTTGGTTTGCAACTGCCCCACACAAGATATAGTTGAAATTCATTTGTCATTTTATTTGAGATCTTCAGTTAGTTAGCAATACTCCCGGTTGTAACATTGACTAATTTTTCCCATGAATATTAATCGGCTGCATTGACTGCCACACTTCTACTTTTAGTTTAGGATATTTTTCTTCGATATAACTAAAAACAAAACGTTGAATTGAAACAGTTTGTGCAACTTACAGTCAACTACATTTTTTAAATAATAAACTCGAACAAGTTGAAGTAATTTTCTTATATAATGGGACAAAAGTCACACAAGTTTAGTTTACTACAATAACTATACTTGTACAGATTCTGCAACTGGCTTGCCTATATAATTACCTTTTAGTTTTAGCAGTGTATAACATTTAACCCCGATCCCTGACCTTCAGTTAATATTTGAATATTATCATTGCTTCTTATCATCTACGGAAGAGTTACGATAAGCGTTACATAATCACAACACGAGAATATAAAATATTTTATATTTGGATAGTTCATGTTATTTGAGTGACAAACCATTAGTCATTTGAATATTGTCTTTTCGAGGAGAACCACCTTGTATCAACATTGATCTTCATACATTAAGTATTTGATTGTTTGATCTAAAAAATAATATATTACATTGAAGTGGATTTTGACAAACATCAAAGGTTTAGTGAAACAAGACATGAAGTAGGGTTAAACATGCACGTAACATAGATCTTTTTATAGAATTATCTAGATTTGTGCAAACCTGTCTACATAATTTAAAAGCAAATATGGTCAGACATTTATAAACATAATCACTGTTCTTGATGACTTGTTGAAAGTATTTAACAAGAAATTTGCATCAACTGGAGAGGTAATTAAATGTGAAAATGTTGTATAATTATCTTAAATAATGTGTTGAATTTTCATGCAATCCCTGGCTTACACTGTAAACTATACCAAACTGAAACGAGGGATTTAATTAGTATGTCATTGTTTATGTAATCTCTTAGTCTAATATAAATCCATATTGTAAAAATTGTTCACTATGAATGTGGTGACAGTGTTTTTAGCTAACATGGTTTATCATAGTTTACCATAATTTACATTTAAACGAAAAAAATTTAAGAAATAGATGTGAATAATGTTATTTAAGTGTTATAATTAAATCAGATATGGATTAAAAAGTCTGATTAGATTTTGATTGTTGCTAACAAGTAAAATCCATGACCCACTTTCCACCTTGTTAGGAATTCGTTAGCTAAATTCATTAGTATCTTTGTATTAGTTTTCACCTTGGAACTCAAACTCAGTCGGTTTGTGTTAATCTCCAGTGCGTTCACCACTTAGCTACTTAATCCAGTTATCAACAATTGTGTAAGTGCTGTTTATATATATATATATATATATATATATATATATATATATATATATATATTGGAATCGTTTGTATCGCCCCCTGATGATAATGTCATAGATTGAAATCGACTTGTTTTTGTTGCCACATTTATATAACACCAATATAATGTGCAATCTCATATTCTAACAGGCTATTCACATACAGACAATGAACTATTTCCAGTTCTAATTTATATTAATAAGGACGAAATATCTATTGATGTTTTTAACAAGACAAACTAACATTACCACATGATAAGTAATGTCGTCACCCATTTAATTAATGATGAACCTGTCACTGCCTCTATGATTATACAACAAAGAATATTGTAATTGATTTTCTCTATACCCATATAACATTAACTTAATTAAAAATGTTGCCTTATTCAACAAAAGCTCATTTCATTTATGAAATGAAGTCACCAAAGTAGGTCAACTAATTGGACTGTATGTAGACATCAAAAGAATTTAGATTGACATAAAATACATTGCTGTTTATTTTTGTCAGTGAGTTAAATGGTTTGTGCATTACATAGTATTGTCTTATTGTTCTATGTGACTAAATAAAATGAATCGTTTAATTCTATGGATATCCCAATTAAGGAAACATTAGTTGTTAAGTTCTTTATGGCTCTAATGAAATAAAACACCATTTAAGCTAAATATTTTCATATTACACCGTAATCAGTCAATCAGTCAATGCCTGTTACCCCATGTGGAGCATAGGCCACTGACCAGTATTCTCCAACTAACTCTGTCCTGGGTTTTCCTTTTTAGCTCCTCCCAAGTGCCGTTTATTCTGTTCATGTCTGTCTTTAATTCCCGGCTCGGCGTGTTCTTGGGTCTTAAGTTAGTTTAAAGCAAACGTTTATATAAATAATAATCATGTTCCTCTAGATCGAATTTTTGCTCTATTAGCAATAAAATGTTAGCGAAAGTTTAAACGGTATATACACGGTACATATACTGCACTTGGCTTCTGTTTAAACAATACAGTTAATAATTGTTAACCAAATGAATATAGTGAGTCAATCATTAATTAGGGTTTAGGAATGGACCTAGGAAAATATATACTATGTCCCAACGATGTGGAAGAAAAATTGACATAAATCTAAAGAATGAATGATATTATAAATCAACTGATAACACCCGAAATTTTCTTACAATTTATAAAAAATTACAACCAAGGTAGTATATAAAGCTTACAGAATTTTACCGTCTTTTAGACGCATCAATTTAATGTGTTAAAGTAGTGTTTTAACACATTTGAATAAAAATTTAATGAAGCAAAAGGGGGAGGGGCTTAGCTTATTTTCATCGAACCAAGTAAAATAATATTTCTATCTAAACTCTATGAAGATCGATTGTTTAAAGAAAGTGATTAATGAAGATGTCATTCATTTGAACGATTTAATTTAAGTATTCGTTAGAAAAATTTATGTACGGGGCGTTAGTTATTACGTAAACTACACTTATAATTGTGACACTAGTGTACTAACTATTTGTAAGGTAACTCTTGTAAGTAAAGTTAACATGGCTTTGATGCAAGTGTTGGTTACTGATAAGTTACTTATTTTGATAATTTTATGTCTAACTTACTAATTGCATTCAATATCTGAAATGATGATTAAAAAAAAATATCATATTCTCGTGAATAAAACCTCCTTATGCTCACTATTAGACAATGGAGTAATCAATACTGTTTAGCTTTAAGACATGATAAATGTATTTTAAATGAATACATTATCTTATTCATTCTATCTTGCCTAATAAGATAAGATATACAGTTTCAGGATGTTTTTTTTTATTGAAAACATTTAGGAACTCTAGTAGGTTAATACTTATCATTGATAATAAAAAAAAGTAATTAAACATTGTTATTTATTCTTGTTTAATCTTTGCTTACCATTTTAATGTCATAAGATGTTATAAGTAATTGATATCAACAGATTGTACTTAAGACTGTATTTAAGAAATGTCAACATTCAAAGTTGACTTCGTTCCTTACGAGAATGTTTCATCAGTTTTCATTTAGTGATTTATCATTCCTCTTTCAACTAATCAAAGTTTTGCCTCAAAAGGAAATCAGCGTAAATTGTTGTATAGAAGACGAAGTGACCAATTTCTTTCGGAATGTTTTCATCACAAAATAATTCACTTATCAAATCATGTTCCACCAAATACATTAAGTGTGCATCATTAAAGTGATTTAAACTTGAACGGTGAATATATTGTTTACAATCTTAACTATGTTTTCATCATTAAAACTTTAAAGTAGTGAGATTTCTCCTACCGATTGTTCAAATTCAATATCCTTCAGTAATTTCCAGTCTGAAATTTCAAATAAATTTATGCTAGTTAAAAAGTATTTGGATTTTTTAGTTGATTTATTATGGGTTGAAATTGATCAGTCTCTGTTACCATATGTACATCATGATAGGATTGCCTATATAGCAACAGTTCAAATGTATTGTTTGAGTTGAATCGTGACTGACAAGCGAAATCCACGACGCGTGTTTATACTATAATTGTTGTTTCAAAAAACAGATGTTTGTAACGCTTTATAATAACATTAAAAAATATATATATATATGTCGCAAAGCGAACTAGACTGATTTAAACGAATATAACTAAATATGTATCAAGTTTGTATTGACAGGATCTTAACCGCTCTATGCCAGCTCTCTTTTTCACGCATCAGATCTAGATATTCAACTATTATTAATATAAAATAAATAAATAATAAGTTTACGCTTATAATTTATTTCCCAGAAACTCTATGACAACGGCACATAAATATAAACCTTTCTTTAACAAATTTTAATTGATTATCTTTATTGAAAGTATAATTTAATGGGATTCTACACATGTTGAAATAGCAAGTAAGAATCCAAAAACATTTTAAAGAAAAATACAGCTTGATAAAATTAAGTAAGTTAAATAAACGTGTCTTGTTAATCAAATCATTGAAATGAATAAAGTAGATAAGTGAAAAAAAAACGAATTAAGATTAAAACTAAATTGAACTTTAGTTACATATTCTTATTCATATAATGATAAACGATCAATTGTAGTTGATCTACAGTTTGAAAACTTTTTGCAGGTCAATTATCTGTAATGTCATTTAGCCTTAGAGAACTTTTGAATCTCATTTCGTAATCATATCTATTTTCAGTTTTATTAACAATCAGTCATTATAAAGTTTAATGTACATGAGTTGTTTCTCTAGTAATGAATAGATATATTGAAATAGTATTTTTCTATTGACGAATTTCCTGCCAACTCGCTTTGTTTGTTTTGAGTACATGACATAAATATTGATTTTACTTTCACTAGTATACGTCTGTAGTTTATGTATTCCGAAATATATACATATGCCTGTAAACAGTCCGTTTTTACCTCCGTTATTTTCAAAACTGAAAAAAAATCGTATTGATGACTAGATTTCATTTGAGCAAATAATGAATCTTTACAAAAATTGCTTAGGCAGCATTATGGTAGAGTATCAATTTTAATTTATAAACTTTACATGTAAACCACACCTAGTCTTTCAGTTTAAAAAGCAAAAATCTAAATACTTTACGTGACGTTAATAATAAAATGAACTGTAAGTATTTCTGGGATATTTTTCTATTCAAAAAAGTTAATGTGGTGAATAAGTTGGTTATTAGGTCAACTTAACAATATAATTAAGGTTTTACAATATTTTAACTGAAATAGCGAATCATTATATTTAAGTTTAAACTTCATGATATTTAAACCTGTTGCTGTAAAATAATGTTAATTTTAACATACTATAGTTAAAGTGTACAAAATGCAGTATAACTTTAAATAAATCATATTTTGTAATGTAGACTCTAACCAATTTAACATAATGAATCGTTAGGATGAACTTGTATATTTCCATTGATTTGTTATAGACTAAAGTTGATCAGTCGCTGTTCCTATATATGCATCCTGTGCGGATCACCTCGATATAACGATTATTCACAAGTATTATTTAAATTGGATTATGACTGGCAAGTGGAATCCAGGATTGATCAGCTTCAGTTTAAAACAAATCAACGGGAATATACAAGTTCATCCTAATACCAATGTGTCCGTTGCACAAGTGTAATTGTCTGGACTCAGTAGTCTAGTGGTGAACGCGGTAGCGTTCGACATGAAACAGGCTGAGTTCGAATCCCACTTCAAACATCAACATTAGGATGCAGTCACATCCAGCCTACAAGTTACAAATAGGACAAAAAGTGAGTCCTGGATCCCACCAGCCAGTCACAATCCAACTTAAATAATAATAATAAATCATAAATATAAATGAAAACGATCAATTTTGATCATTCAGTATCATCCATAGATTAGTTAATTAGACTTTTTTTTGCTTGTATTCAATAGATATTTGCAAATAAATCAAAAAGAATAACTGTTTAATGCATGTTTAATATTGTATTAGCATTATAATATAATCGAAAATTTATGAACATTGTATTAAACAAAACTGTCATTATTTATTATATAAACATTAGGACTATTTTAATGTTTAAACTCTAAACTCAAAATAATATCATTAAATAAATAGTATATTTTGACAGCATAAAAGTAGATTACTTTATTCTAATACAAAAGAAATAACTTAATAACAAATGAATATATTGAGTTAATTTAGTAAGGAAATTATTAAAACATAAATAAAAAACTTATATATTGAATACAATAATAATTCAGTAGAATTAATAGTTCATTTACACTTCTTGATAATAATAATAATAATTTTAAATCCCACGGTGATTAATGGCTGTGGTGTATTGTAAGACATTTTTCAATTATACCATATTAACTTATGTGAGTAACTAACTCCTAAATACCATTGAGAATTTTTTTTTTCCTTACTACTAAATGAACACAAGTGAACATTGTGTAAATATAGACTACCATATCAAAACAGCTTCTTTGTTTAAAGCCATTCATAAAATTACCAAAGGCAATAGTCTTTGAGTGGTCTTCAGTAACTGAAACTTTGACTATACACCTACTAAAGCCAAAATTATATATTCAGAAGTAGCTTGTTTAACCTCTACTTTTACTTTAGTCCTAAATAAAAGTAGTAAACATACTCCAAGGACCATTATTACTTTCCTCACCTTCTTTATTGACCTTTAACTTGATGCTGTTTTGGACATAATTCATCTCACTTTCGTGAATACACTACAGCTTAACTTAATGCATAAGCTTTTTAACACTTTTTAAATTCCTATGTAACTTCCATAACATTTTAATGAATACTTAAGAACTATCTCATATTCATGTGATTAACTATTCTCCTATTGTTTTTATTTTTACTCACTTATTATTGTTAACAGATAGTATTAATTATTGTTACTAATAATGTAAATTTTCGCAATTGTACAGCTTTGAAAATGAATTTCACTGTAATAAGAACTCTTCCCTGGAATATATTTTTCCACTTAGTCCTAGATATGCTTAGTTATTCTTAAATATCAAATAGAAAATCTCTGTTTTAGATTTCTCTTTTTTTTACAATTTTTGAAATCATCATAAACATATAATGTTAAAAGCTTCCACTTTTTAGTCGTCCAGTGTCAGTTATTAGTCCATTATAACATTATGCATATTAGTTCTGTGGTTTCTGTAGTAAAGTGAAAATAAATCTGATGTTATATTGTAATACATAATGAATTACTGTTCTTTGCATATCAGTCAGGCAAAGTCCGTTCACTAGTGTATTACAGATATTACCTTGCAGTATATACTCTGGAAGTCAGCCTTGTAAACTAAATTTGATCAGTTAGACTGTAATCACTAGTTCACAATCAAATCTAGCGCATTAAAAATGCAGTATGATATAATGGTACAGGATGAAATAATACTATGTAACAAGTAAGTTATAGTAACCATCAGTAAACTCATAATACTGGGACTCCAACTTATACAAAATAAAATTAACTAATATCCTCTTTTGTTACATATGAAACAACATCAATGTTTTAGGTTATATGAATCCTTTATTATTAGCGGAGATGCACGTTCTTCCAAAAAAAAAACTACTTTTCCCTTGATACCATTGTATTTAAGCCAATAAATTCATAAGATTAAGTACCATTATTTAGCATATATTTCGTCGAACAATTAGGTCATGATAATAAAATTTAGGTTAATACCCAGAAGTGGCTTTATCTGAAAGAAAGGACTGTACCAAACTATACTTATCTAGTTTTCAACTTAATGAATTTAATATTAGTGATTATCACTGATCCGATTATACTGAAATAAATTATTTTATTAATCCTATGAGGTAAAAATTTAGATTTAATTGCTTTGATAATAAATATATAGTGAAACCTGTTTTCAAATATTTCGTCGTGTATAGTATCATATGTTCTCACAATATGAAAATATTCTTTTTTGTTCTAACATAGCGCTGTTTGTGAAAATGTTCTGATAAATAAAAAAACTAAATTTAAAAGTCACTAACTTTCTTTTCAATTGAAGAACAAACTAGGAAGTCCAAATGCAGAAATAAATCTGGTTACAAATATCGATTTACGACATAAAAGATGACTGGAAGTGTAATAGTGAGACTGGATTGGAAAACTAAACAAAAAACGTTGAATTCAGCTTTGTACCTTCATAGGAAACAGCTAACAAGTAGCTAGATAAACTCAGTTAAATCATCTGAGGACGTGAAATAACATACTATTGACAAAATCTTAAAAAAATCTGTAGTTACTTGTTTTGCAATTTGCTTTCTTCACCACACCCTATTGACGATAACCTGCATTTAAAGTTCAGTAACATCTAGTTTCACAATAGATTCCATAATATACGTAATAATGAAATCCTGTAAAATTTGAAATGTATTTTCATGCAATTTGTTTACACCGTCGAAGATAATTTTAACCAACCATTACAGTAATAAATATAAATTTATGCTTAAACACAATAAACACAGAAATACACTTAGACTTACTTCGATGCAGTTTATGTAGTAAAATGTTGACCTAGAGTGGAACAAAAACGTAGTTTGGAAAAATCTTTTCTTTCGTATATTTATATATTAGTACTCATGTGAAATTTTATTTTTGTCAATACCAGTGGTAGTGACGGTTGAATTTAGGAAACCAAAGAAAACCGGGACGAATTTGGCAGCTGTTTTATCTTATTAATGAGTTCCTTATCTGAGTACACCCATGATTTCTTCACTGAATTAAGCACAGGATATCGATATTTTCTAAATTTATTAATGTGGAAATTCATATTCTGGTTTTATATGACATTTTACTGTGAAATGCAAGTTCTCTACAACTGTTTAAATCACAAAATCAAAATATGTTTGCAGTGGTTTAATAAGTAGTTTAAGATTATGTTATATTTTACTACGATATTTATTCAAGGATAATAGTCATAAATATGCATACATAAGTATACGGGCTAGCTCATAACAATTGAAACCTAGCTGATGAAATTGCCTGAGTAATAGTTAATTGTAGTTGGGTGTTATGGAGATTGCAGAATGTCGATTCGATATCATAAATTGGTCTAAATTAGATAACCAATGGCCATCACGGAGGAGACAGTTGTTTTGTCTTAATATGGAAGTCGTTATCTGTGCACAATCACGACCTCACCAAGGATTGAAGTCTAAACCTTTTGATTTCTCAGCGAACACCTTACCATTGGACTTCTCAGCCGGCTCTCAACAGTTAACACTTCTAACTCAGTCAATTCGCGTTATATTGTTTAAAAAAAGTTTACTGTCAGTTATCTTTTCCTGGTTGTTAAAATTCCATTTTAAACAAATATATACATTTTCACTGTGGTAATAACTGTTTAGAATTAAAAATAGCTATGAAGAAATTAATGAAACTGTTGTACGTCTTTTATAAAACCTCATTTAATTAACCGGTTTTTAGTGCAAATGTTGAAATTAAATATACAAAAGTAAAAATAATCTATTGATATGTATAATCTATTAAGCAATCTGATTATGTAATCAGCTTGAATTATTTTAAACATTATATTTAACAATTAAGAAAAAAAGCAGAATCCCCCATGATTTTTCATGTAACTTCCAAAGAACTAAAATATATAATGTACTCCACCCCCCCCCTCTTAGTGTATACTTATATTGTAATATAACAAAATATCTGAGTAAAATAAAGTAAGCGACTATTCAAATGTAAAACTAAAAATACATTTAAAATCTGCAAGTAACACTAATTGACGCAAGGTGGTGAGTTTAGATATTTGTGCTGGAAATATGTCAGTAATACTTTTACCGTTATTACTTAATAGAAAATAGGTTAACCATGGTAATTCAGAGATTAATTATTGTAGTTAATCATATGTAGCAGACTGACAGGCCAGAAAAGTATTAAATCAGTGTAAACTTAACAGACAATTACCTAAGTGACATTAAATTGCTAACTCGTGTTTTCACAACGATTCATATGGCATGAACATTAATAGAGGATAATACGTAATAGTAACATCTAACAACAATAACTAAAAATATATGTATGATTATATAACAATTGAACCGACTTTAATCTTCCATGAATGCTTTTGATGATGCTGTAATTTCGAATCTGACTTACAAAGCGTTTAATGCTTTTTCTAATAACACTATAAGCATCCACTACTTACATAAACTATGGATACTGAATATTTGCAGTATTATTAATAAGAAAACTAATTTTTACAGAATGGTAACATAATGTTGAGTCGATGGATCGGTAATCTAACAAACAAAAATAACAAATAGACAGATAGGAAAAAACAACATGTAAGCAACAATCTAAAGGTGATTTTGTCACTTTGTTGACATCGTTTTGCACTGACATCTACCAACAGTGAAATATAGGCACATTCAGCAGACAAGTCCTAAGTAAGACAAAATAAGCACCTTGAATTGTGCTTAACCAACTTTAAATGTAGGGCCTATTTTAAGTTATCATGCTAACACCAATGGTAGTAGATACTCTAGTATCACGAATGAGGATAAAATAAAAGAGAAAATTAGAAATGAATATTCCAATTAGATTTTCAAATGATAACGAATAACGTTTAATCACTAATTTCAACCTTTGCCTTTGATTTATCATTGATTGCCACACGCAGAATTTAACACTGACCGATACTGTTCAGTCAAACGATCAACGACTTCATGAACCGTTGATGTGGAGTATCTCTGGTTAAATGTAGCATTTTAACAACGTTGGTGACATAAAGCGCAACAAACAGCTACACTATCTGCAGCACAATCATAGCTATAATATACCACTAGCAACTTTCGAATTCCTGCATTGTGTTAGTAACCGCAAGTATGCAGATAGATGATCCTAAGTCATTTTGACATATAGCATGGTATTATTCATATTTACTCCCATTAGAATAAAGTTGTAGTGTTTTAACACAAACCAAAAGATGATGATTATAAGTTTACCAATCACTGGTACAAAAATACATACACGTTTACATACAGTATAAACAATCAACAAAGTATCAGTCATAAACCAACCAAATAAATTTTGATTCTGTCGCCATATCATGCATATACTTATAGCAGTATTCTCTTCTATGAAGGGATTTCGTCATCGTTCTTAATGGGATTCTTAAAGCCTAATTGTTGCTACATATGAATTAACTTAGTCCGCGTGATGACTTTATGTGTTAAAATGATTCTATTAGCAGTTTATAAAATAAGTGATATATATTTGTAAAATTTGTAAAATTAAGATCTTAATTTTTACTCATTGAAATTTTACAAATATATATCACTTATTTTATAAACAATCTATCCAATGCTCAATTTATTTGAAATTATCAAAGTTAACCATGGTAATGATATGTATTCTATTAGCAGGTTTCAATATCATTTACTCTTGTATTCCTGTTTACCGTATTGCTCATTTAATCTTTGAATAAACATAACATGTTATAGATATTTTTTGTTAGTAGCCTGTGTCTACGTAAATGTAGGTGGGTGTCCATTTCACCAAGGCTAATATCTCAGGTATTGAATACGATTAATTTTGTCAATAATACTGTAATCTTCCACGGTGTGGGCAACTGGGAAGTGATAACCGCCCTCATACCGCTAATAGCACTCGAGTTCACATTGTCCATGATCAAACACGTTCTCCATCTCTGGTCTCTACTTATAACACTTCTTCTCCTACATTTTCTATGCGCGCCACTTTTACTGGTTACCCGAGTTCCCAAATTATCATACCAGGTCTCCTGAAGCCACGCTCTAAACTTCATGTTGGAGCTTTTAATGTGCATACGCTGTGTCAAATCAGTCAGCAGGCTGCTTTAGCTAAAACATTGGAATCTCTTGCAATTGATGTATGCTGTGTCTCCGAAACACGCATACAGGATCCCAGCATGGTCATCTGTTTGACCTCACCTAGTCTGTGCAATGGAACAGCACACTTCACTCTTCGTTTATCTGGAAACCCTACAGCAAGCTGACGTGGCCTTGCTGGTGTAGACATAACACTAAGCTTACGGGTAGAACAGGCTCTTCTCGAGTGGATCCCTGTAGACAGTCGTCTATGTGCTGTTCGTCTAAATGGCACAGTACGAACTCGGGAAGTTAGGGACACACGCAGCGTTCGACTCTGTTGATCGTGAAGTCTTGTGGCAATGTTTGTCATTAAAAGGCGTACCTCAAAAGTACATTAACCTTATAAAGGCTCTCTACTCGGTCACCACTGGTCGAGTCAGAGCATATGGCGAACTGTCACGAGAAATTTCATCCTCAAGTGGGGTTCGTCAGGGTTGCCCCTTATCCCCATTTTTATTTAATTTCATCACAGATGTACTCTTAGAAATCTCTCTCACTTCTTTTAAGTCCTCAGGAATTAATCTCCTTCCAGGAGGCTCTCTTGTCGACTTAGAATATGCAGATGATATAGTCATATTTAGTGAAGACGCTCACAGCATTCAAGGTCTTTTGAACACTCTAAGTAACAATGCAGGCATATTTGGGATGCGCTTCTCTCCTCCAAAATGCAAAATGTTACTCCAGGACTGGCCTGCTTCTTCTCCTAAATTAGTTATAGGGAGTGAAGTAATTGAATGCGTTGATCGCTTCACTTATCTCGGAAGTCTCACCACCTCTGGTAGGTCGGTGTCTGACGAAATCTCAGCGCAGATTCAGAAAGCCCGATTGGCATTTGCCAATCTACGGCACTTGTGGCGCAGACGAGATATCCGTGTCTCAACGAAAGGCCAGGTGTACTGCATAGCAGTCCGCGCCGTTTTAACATATGGCTGCGAAACGTGGGCCATGAAAACTCAAGATATGCGTCGACTCCAGATATCTGACCATAGGAATCTTCGTAACACTGCTCGTATATCATGGAATAGTCAGATTAGTAATAGTGAGGTTAGACAAAAGGTTATTGGAAAAGACGGTAAATTAGTCGAAGAGATCATTAACCTTCATCGACTGAGATGGCTGGGACATGTATTGCACATGCCCGACCACCGTCTACCCCGTCGCGCGATGTTGGCTAGGGCTGAAGTAGGATGGAAGAAGGTTAGGGGCGGCCAAACCAAAACATGGCATCAGTCCATGAAGTCCTTGACTACTGGTCTAAGCCATGTAGGTAGATGTAGATTACCTGGTTGGGGTCCGCGTGATGATCGTAACAAATGGCTGGAGGCACTAGGCGATATGGCTCGGAATCGGTCACAGTGGCGCAAGTGTATTCACTCTTTAACCTCATCTAAATCTTAAATTCTATTATTATTTTCTAGACATCTTTACTTTACTCTTCCCTCTTGTATTCTGTCTATACGTTACCTCAATATTCTCGTAGTGCTAGTGTGGTATGGCAACTTGAACCTACAGACGTTTGTGCCCGGTTCTGCGTTGCTGGTGATGATGATGATAATGCTGTAATTATTTACCTTCGCTGATCGAATATCTAAAAATACTTAATAAATTAATATTATGATAAATAGTACTCTAATGATAATCTACTCATGAAATGAATAAATCTAAGATTGTTGTGTTTATTAGACCGATTAAGTACATTAAAAAAATAATCTACGTAAACAACCAATTCACCAAGAATAAAAGTAGATTTCATGTGGTAACAAACATTCCTGATTTTTCTACTGTAACAGATAGTCAGAAAATGGTTTTCACTTCTCACAATCACTTGTCTTACATCAAATTATCATGTTAATAGACTTTATCACTCAATTTATAAGCGTCCCATTTTGTTTACTTAGTGTTTTAACTCAGAGATTTTTATTCGTATCCGTCAATATTATATGTCAATATAAATCTATGTAAACGTTATACTATCTAAAAATGAACAACAGACAGGAAATAAAGTATAAAATCTGTCATTTTTATGAATAATATTACTTATTTACTAAATAAATAAAATTCATAATCCTATAGTTAAAATAAGTATAAACTATCAGAGAGTAAAACTACGTTGTTATAAATTAATCCGATAATTATCATCTTGACGTAAATCTGTTTCATATTTTAGATTTGTTACTAGGTGCATCCTCATTAAATTGAACATAATACTATGGTGCAATACAACATCTCAGAATAATACCTATTGTTATATTTATATATAACTTTTATTTAATAAATAATACTACATACCCTTATGCTATGCATGGGTAAATTACCAAAAAATACCTCAACCATTTGAAATGTATTTATTTTTTAAATATACTTGACAAACAGTGGTTTATTTCTAAGATGAAGTAAATTATATTTAAAAAAACTTAGAGACTGAAAATCAAATAAATAAGTTCCAAAGTTTCACCTAGCAAACTGGTCCGAGCTTCTTCTGGGAGAAATAATTGAGATTATCAATGATATGTATAATGTTAAACAATAAAACTATTGTCTAATCATGTTACAAAGAAGAATTTTTATTATAAAATAGTGTAAAGGTTAAATATGTATATGTAAACAAATGTAAACATGTTTGCACATGTCTGTGTGTATCTACTTTTGTAATGAAATTATTAGCCCCAGGCTATGTATTAGGAATTTAAACAATTTGACAGTTAATTGAAGCCTAAAACAAAATATAACGATAAATAAGGTCATTCATTGAATATAGCGTAACAAAGTTAAATGAACTAAAAGTAACTGGAGATATGTACTACGGATTACTGACAGAAATTTGAACATCTGTTGTTGTTGTTGTTGATATCTACGTTGACAAAAAATGCTTGATTGATTGGTTGCATAGACTAACATTATAATTTGTTAATCAACAGTTTCCAAGTTTTAGCTAACTGCAGTTAATCCGTTCTGTTAACACTATCTGCACTTGACCATTTATGAATGATTAAGCAGTTAATCATTCTTTGTATGCATTAAAGCCTTTCTGGAGAATTCTAACTCCATCAAAGTTAATCTGTTATCTTGACACTAACTGATGCTATTCCTGGCCTACTTTCAATCTTCTTTAGGTCTTCCTAGGATTCGGGAATAATTTTCAAATATTGTTTGCACTCCTTTATCCTTACGTTTAACTGTATGGATGTTTCACTCACATAAGCAGCATTACAATCATTGAGATTGATATTATACACACAATTTATTTGTTCCTCTTTGGGGATCACGTCTTCACCAGTTTAGATCTAATAGTGTTGCTGGCTTGAAAAAGAACTTTATATTATGTTTATTTGAAACCTTTCTAATTTCTTTTGATGTTTCTTTACGGCATAGAATGACTACAGTGTTAATCCGCTCCTTTGTTATACGCTCGAATTAGGTGCTTCATTTTGATTTTGCTATCTTCAAAAACACTTTATGTTGGCTACTCATACCAAATGAAGACACGATCTATTTAAATTCTGAATTTGTATCTACTTTCTCTGCAATAATATTGCATCTATTCCATAAGTTCTCAACTAATGTAGTTTACGTTTCAATTGAATGGGCTGAGTTTTAGTTTGGGTATCTCTTAGAATGCGTCGATTTACGAAAGATACAAATGTTGACATTATAAATTCTTCTTTTAATCAAACAGTCAAGAAAAGCTAGTTTTCAATCCACGAATTCTGTTCTAATAATTAAATTAATATTATCAAACAAACTGTTTTGGAAGTAAATTTTCCGGTTCATTTCGTTTTGTATTAACAAAACTGTCATTCATACATGATAGCCATATTTAAGAGGAAACATATTTTGATATTGCACTACACTTCAGTGAATACATAAATAAATTAGCAGTTATCATTGATACTAGTGATTCCATAGCTGTATCTTCTCTTTGTCGACAAAGTTCATCACAAAAGTAAATAAAGTTGAACATAAACACAACTCTATGCTTTCAATAATCTCGGTTGGATACAATGAACACTATAAATTTAGATTAGGGTCAGTAACTGAATATTCGAATATAATATCTAGAGCATCCTTAACAGGTAAATTCGTACAAAAGGAAACAACAGAACATGTCATAAATTCTTCCTTGCCGACAGTTGTTTCAATAATCTTGTTTTGATTTTCATTGACATTTTATTTCCACGATTTCCTTGATTGCCATAAGGTTTACAAATTTCAGCTAGTTATTTTTTTAGATTGCACGTTGGTGTAATTGCAAAATCAACCACTAGTCTAAGTGGTATGTCGTTCTTGTGAATCTTTAGAGGGCTATATAATTTACATGGATCGAAACATTTTGGTGATAACAGAACCCACAAAGAAGCGCCTAATTTTAATTTTAAAGATCGTAGTATATTACTAGTTACTGCTTTCTGTTCGTTTAGTGTAGCACTTCGTTTAGTTTGTATAATTTTCTTGTATGCTACATCTTGAAGATGTATATACGTTTTATTTTCATGGACTTGTTTGTTGACTGTAGTGCTATTTTTGTCTGCTCTTGTAGTGACAATCGAATTATACTTACACATTTGTTCCAATGCACAGGCTTCATCTTCTGTCAAATCAGATATATGACGTTTTCAGCTTAGTAAAGTTGCTGAAACACTATGTCTTATATCATTCGCTTTTAAGACTGGTTCAATAAGAACCAAAGGAGGAGAGCGTATAACATTTAAATTCACAATAGGTATCCATCAGTAATAATGATAATGGCATGAAGATATGTAAGCAATATGAGCAGAGAAAACAATATTCGAATAAGATAAACTTAAGTTATGGAATTCAACAAAAACAGAAGGCTTTATGTACGCTTCTCTAATAGTATAATGAGGGTGAAAATGACTTATTAGATCTTGAATTGATTATAGTAAAATATACCCTCTCTTACCAAGAAATAAATGTTTGCGTAGAAATTCCATGTATAGAATTTTTGACGTTAGTTATAATTAAAGTCATTCAGAATGCATTATTCCAGTAAATGTAATTTTCTTATTGTCTATAGTCATATATTTACTAACCTCTACCAGGTGACAAAATGAAATCGTTTTTCATTCTAATCATGTAGTATACGACCATATCATTGTGACTATAATCATTTTACCATTGTTGGAGAACTGAATTCTCAAAGAATATGGTTATTTAGGAATTAAGATTTTGTATTAATTTATCTTGTTTATTTAATGTGTTATACACACATCAAATTCCATATAATTCAGTAGATATTGTTTTCTTCATCTAAATCTATACAGTACTCCACTTCTAAATGTTATGAAATTTGATTGTACTAACTAATTCAATATGATTTTATAATTGTATTATAATCATTCATGTTGACTCTTGTAAACTTTATTCACAGTTGACGATTTTCTTAACAAATAATCGCTGTAATTCAATTGGTATATAAACAAATGAGCTCAAATAAACAATAATCTATGATCTTCAATATTGACTGCTTCATTTTAAACTTCTGCCTTGTTAACTGGTCAGTTGCCCTATAAATCATCAAAGCAAAGGACATCACAATTCATCCCACTAATACGAATCTTTTTCTTACAATTATAAAGATATGACAACAGTAAGTGAATCAGTGCAAATCAGATAAAACATCTGACTTTATTTCATATTATAAGCAAATATATTACATTTTATCTTACTGGTGATTTTATAGCTTTCACCATTATAAGTCATACATAGTAAATAAATACTTTTTATATACTAATGAAACGTAGACAAAATAAGTATTTATTTCAAATTATTCTAAATAAGGTTTTAAATAAGGCTTATATATATACATTTCTTTAGTCCACATACTTCCATCACCTACTTACAAATAACAAAGTTAGAATGCTTAGCAGAAGCTTTTTATCATTGTCACTTACTTGTGAAACTATACAAATGAAAATGACGATTTTACAACAACCATGATCTTTACTTTTCAATTAATTTTTAAGTTACTGCACTCCACAACGTAATACTTTCCCATTAACATCAGTTCTTGACAAAAAAATTTGAAACATCGAGGTTTTTTTTAATTTTATGCGTTGGTTGATTACTGACTAGTTATTAAAGTCATGTTTGCGTACTCATTAGTGGTGTTTAAATGCCATAAACTCAGTTGCAATGAATCCACTTCACTCAGTTACTCCACACACCACTAAAATGACATTAGTTATTATTTATTAATCAATTATTGTGAATTGTTACACTTCATCCTGAGATCAGTACTGGCCTGAATAGCTCATTAATGAAATCACCTGCTGTAGATAGGAATGATGTAGGTTAAAAATTTATCGGAAACATCATCTTACTAAAGATTGTTGATACGCCTTAGTTACTAATACCAGGTAGCTAGTAACCAAAATCAAATCTCTAACAATCATATAAATTTAAGAATATTAGAAATTTTTATAATTTCTTCACAATTTTGAGTTCTCTTTGTTTGAAAGATGTACTTTTTGGATAACCATTAAATAACTTCGTGTAAAAATAAGAAATATCTCATTAATTTTCAAAATTTTTCATTATGGGGTAACTTCTAAACCTGCTTCGCATTTTAGCACATTTCTACAAACCGTCAAATAAATTAAAAATTTAGCATTTTGCCAAAAACGGATAGACCTGTAAATACTCATCGATGCGGCGCAGTGTAACAATTCATCTTTAACGTATCATCGAAGTGGGATCAGACAGGACGGTCAATACAATATTAAGTAAAATATAATGTCATTCAGAAGTCTAACTTCTAAGCCGCCAAGTCTCGTTGATATTCACTATTTACGAAAACTCTTTTTTGGAACTGTAGGTAATGTTTCGTGATGTGGTCTTGACTTTATTATTCTGTCAACGAAGGTTGAAACACAAGCATTAATAATAAATAACTTCTGTAGATTATCCAATTTTTTCTCAAAACAAATGGTTCCGTCTCTTGACTATAAAGAATTAACTATGTTTTCCTTGCTGTCTGAAGAACCCAGAAATAAACTGTGTGCACTGGCCATTCCAACTTGGATTTTCGCATATTAATTTACGTAACAAACTAATTTGTCTTCTATTCAGACAAACATCCGAGGAATACAATTCTGAATTCATCGCTGATTCTGATATAAACCTAGAAGAATAATGAAAACTACTGACTTCGTCAACTATGTCTATGACTTAGACTTTTTACTCATATATAGTAAAAGTGTCATCTAGATATCTCTTACATAAAGACTACCTAATTATGTTACTATTCGAAATGACCAAGAAAATGACACTTCGAAGTCAGACGAACTGTGATTCACTTGATACTCCCTTAATCTGTTTGTGAAACCGATTATTGAATTTAAACTTCACATTAATAAAGCACAGAAGAAGGAATCCCTTAACATATCATATTTAAACATTGTAATCAAAAATGCTACCTTTAATGTAGTCGTATACGTGATATTTGTAAAGGACAAAGTAGCTTTAGATGGAAATCTTTTGTCTTCTTTCTGTTTGGATTGACGTTGGCTAATGAATCATCAATAGTGTATCCAGTGAGGTGACTCCTGACTACCTGAACCGTTTCGGTTAGCCAATTAGAACCAATTCACATTTAATCAATTCCTAATTATTAAACGAATGATACTCATCAAGTTAAGATGACAAGAATGTTTCAGCGATGAATTCACTAAAACTAAAATCATTCACTAAAACATTCTCTTCTCAATTACATTTGATCTGTTCAAATATCACATCACAAATACACAAGATTAGCCCTACTATTTCGTTATATAAGAATAACTTTCTCCATTCCCATTCGAATATACATGGATATGCATGAATACATCTCATTATACTGACCTGAATGACATAACGCTAACTTAATAAGGCTTATCATGTTTATTTGATTTACTTCTTTCTACATTTAATGATTTATGATAGAAAAGCATAAATTTATTCTCTGAAAACATGACTTACACCAAGTCTAAAAAACTTTAGAAATTCAATTAAAATTTCCTAAGAATATTATTATTATTTTATTAATATTAAACATCTTTATCGATTATTTAAAATCAGTAGCGTGAATGTCAAATATGTCAAAGTAACTAAATGACTAACTTCATCATAAATAGAATTATTATTCTACAAATACAATTCATTATAATCAGTTTATATTAAAGAAATAGAATTAGTTTGAAGGTTAACACTGAAAAACAACTGATATTTGCAAAACTTTATTCTTTTTTTTTTCTTTTTCAACATCACTGTTATGCAAAAACACAGTAACTTAGTGATTTTCTTTCCGGTCACGTTAAAAAAAAAATATGAATTCATTGATTTTAATAAAGTAAACAAACAAAAATTATATTTTTTTGGTTATGACGTAGTGTAAAAATAAGAAAAAAAAACAAATGTTACTTATATCCGACTGATAACGACATAAATATTGAGTTAAAAATAGATTATTTTCATAATGATTTGCTGAAATCATCTTAGCGAGAAAACAACAATATTCATGCATATAAGTTGATACTGTTTTCATTAGTAGGTAAAGTGTAATTGATTTGTTTAAATTTACTGTATTAGAAACGTAAAGTTTAAATAAACGCTGATACAAATAAATGAGAATTGCATAGGTTTAATGAGGGTCGATTATGACTACTAGTTGAATTCATGATATGTGTTTAGGCGTTTTTGGAATTCATCAACTGAATCTGTCATCATCACAATATTTTTTTACTAAGACTAAAATCACCTACTCATCTCATCAAATACCATCGTGCTATCCACTAAACAACTGGATTAGAATAGCTGCTAATTTGTTCATTTGGCATGAAATTATTTGTAAGATTATATGATCTTCCCCCGCCCCCCCCCGTTGACATTGTGAAGTACATTTGATCAGTCATCACTGGTATACTGAGTAGAGTTTCTTGATATTACTATATACTCAAGCAATTTTGAAGATTTTAATTTCATGTTTTATTACTTAAATCCCATTACAACTAGTTAGCTAGTTTCAAGTGATACGAAATGTACTATATGAATTCCTCACCTAATCACAATCTAAGTTTACTAAAAGTTTAACATAAGTGGTAATATCAACGTGATAGGCTCAGAATGCAGAAATACTAAAGGATATAAAGCAATACAAACTCTTATAAGTAAAATACTAGGTATTTTTACAAATAATGTAAAACTCGACTAAATTTGTTTGACCATGAAGTATATACTTTTACCTATGAAAATGTACAATCTAGGTTATAGGATCATGAAAAATCCTACTTCCCAATAATCAAGTCTGGGAAAACTAACGAACAAACTTCTAATCACATGAAGGTATTTTATTAAAATAAGTAATTGGAAGTTTATTCATAATAAAATAAGCACAATTGTATAAAGGTTAGAGATCTTACGTAATCATAGAAAGATAACATTGTTAACTTGATAATCGTGAAACAATATGGAGTGAAATAGAAAAGTTTCTAGAGAAAGGTTAGCATAAATAATTATTCACTACTATTCAGCAATCAGTATATTATTAGAAGCATGATTCGATCTGAACTGTGCATGTAAGAGAAGGTGTATTATACGTTAGTGTATCCAATTCATTATTTCCCTTTCGCAAACAGTTTGTACCGACATCTTATTATTAATGGAAATAATAGTTATAATATCAATATAGTAATTATGATATAATAATTTCTAATCTAAAAATATAACTACAATGTAGATTTCCAATTTATAGAAACCTTAAATATCCAACGTTACTCAGTTTTAATTTTTTTAGTACCATCTTCAGAGAATAAATAACCAAATTTAATTAACATGAGCTTCAATAGAACAGAGGAACAAATTAAACCAGATATCAATTGTAAGGCTAATCACACAGACCAGTATGATTACATCAATCTGTAGTATGTTCAACATGAGATCATTCATGTGTATTTGCGTAAACAAAATTGGAGTGGACCTATTGGATTATAAATATTTGTAATTTGAAAGAAGACCTAATGATCAATCCAACGTGGATAATTTTTTGTAACTCTAGGCTTTCACATTACAAATATTTATTAACCATTAACCTAGTGATCTGCAATTTTAACATATACAATGCATATACATATCACAGAAGCACTGTGACACGAGCATTAGAATCTGATGAAAGTAAACACTGTTTGCCTTTGACATATTGTTCAGGTTATAAATATAAGTAGTGAATAACTGTAAATAATCAACAGAAGTTGTTCACGAATTGCTAAACTCACTTTGCCACTTGTTTGAGAAAGATCTGATATGTTAAGATTCATAGTTAAGCTATATTTCAGTCTACGGACATAAATTTCTTACATTTTGTATAAACTGCTTAATATATTTACTTGGTCCAAAGTTTTAAATATAGTATCACCAGTTGCAATTATCGTCTACAAAGTATCATATGTTAGTTCCATTCAATATACAATGATGATAATCTGGACATAGATATTTATTTATTGCGAACTAAATTACTGTGATATGACAATAAAATCAGCTTGATTATTATTGAAAATCGCCCGTATTTTGTAACTCCAATATAATTGTTAGCATCCTATTGGAAATCTTAATATTTACAGTGGCATGGAAACCTTAATCCTTACTATAGACTTAAATGCTTGAATTACCTTACTTGCTGACCAATTCATAATAATATAATCATTTCAATCACTATACCACAATAAACTAAACGTCTACCTGTCTATGCTTAATGTCAGCAATCACACTTTTGTTGATTTGACGTAAATTGTCTGCACTAAAGGTCAATGCATTCCATTCATCTGATTAAACGTGCAGAAGCTAAGAGACTTATTACGAAAAACCAATCGTCTATACGGAATTCTTATTAAATTATCCCCTTATTCTGCTGTGGTTTAATTAATATTAAAGTGTGAAATAAAACGTCTATTATCACACGACACGTACTAACAAATAAATTTAAATATTCGGCGTGTACAGAAAGTTTGAATTCAAGTTCTTATGAGTTATAATATAATTGTAACTTACTCGATTTAACATTCATGCGCTCTCTACTTAATATTTTCAAATAGCATAACAACAATCAGGATATTTGTAACCAGATTTCTTATTTTAATAGATGTATGCATATCATAATAGTCAGCCAGAAAGAATATAAATTATCACAAACTGTTTCCGAAATGAGTAACTGTTACTTTAACTGAATAAAACTGTCAAAAAATGACAAAATAGAACTGTAAGTAGACTGAAAGTTTTTTTAAAATACATACTCACTCTATAGGAATCAAATAGACACATCCGTACTTCAATGTTAACTAACTACTGAGTACGTTGAAAGCATGATAATCTAAAGGCAATTGATGTTTCGTTGCTTCTACTAAGTAATGAAAAGAAGGAACCAAAAATTATCATAATTGTAGTTTCAGGTAATCTTTTAGTTTCAACGAAATTTCGTGTAAACGCCACAACTAATTGTCGCTGTAGTTCTACATAGTGAATTTATTGAGGATTATAAATAAATAGTCAAGAACATAATTAGTCACAATTCCATCAAATGAATAATCAGTTAGGAATATTAAACGTTTTACCTCATATTGAATGAATATTTATATCGAACACTAAGAATGACGGATGATGGTTGTTTATCCTGTGCTCTTATTTTATCAACAAAGATCATTCATTTTTACAGATATTTGGTGTAAGTATTAAGCTATAATTAAAAGTAATATCTACCTAAGTTTGATGAACTGGCCATAAAATAATTTACTAACAATTTCATAACTGCACTATCTTCTTATCTGTAAATTATATCAATGAATCGAAAATGCACATTAACTATCATCACAATAACAATCGCATAAGTGTAATCTGATATTTATCATATCGTCATGTATACATATAGTAATAAAACAAAATCTTTTGATGAGACATTCATAGGGCAGCACGGAGATTCAGAAATGTTTAGAATTGGATAGATGGGTAACCCGAATTTGCTTTCTTAGTAAGCCAAATATACTAGGTATCGTTGACCATGTTGAATTAGTCACAACATAAAAATCACTTTTAGTTACTTCATTTTCTCGTCCCTCAAAAAACTTCTGTTACTTGTTCTCCACCAGATTAGTCTTGTATTTCTCATTGCTTATTTGATAATTTACAAGTAATTTATCATTTTATCGACTTCTACTTTTCAGTTAGTCAGTACTACCACTGTACCTTTGTCCATTAACGTGCAGGTAACTATGAAATATTGCATGCTTCTGTAAATTAATCTATGTCTATTTATCTGCACGAAGTATCATTTCAATAAAATATCTTACAAATTTACCCACTATGGACATATTTTTGTAAGTTTTGTTTAGTGTCAGTTAAACTAAATATGACTAAGCTATGTTGTTGAATGTAATCACATATGGAGTAAAGCAAACGATTTCCTGATTCCAGAAATTTACGGCTGATAACTTACTTCATACTCATTCTCATTTTGCATTTTCTACTTTATATGTTGACTTTGATTCTCATTCTTAACACTACCAAAACGACTATTTTACGTAAAGAATCCTATCACTGCCATTCCAAATTGACTGATACAATCAATTTACCATGTGTAATTGCTTCATAAGGTATATATCATATAATCAATTATTGATTTTAAACAAATTTTGAGTTAAAGATTTGATGTACAGCCAAGACATTCACGCAATGTATTTATACTCACCTCGATTAACATCTATTTAATGCTCTATTAACAGGAACTAACTACATAACTAACAGCTTGTATAACATATGTCATTAAATGATAGTTTGTTTATGCTTACCCAGCTGAATACTAGGCAGATATGTCGAATCAGTTGACAGAACAAATATAATTAAGAACATACGAGGTAGCTGTTTCACTGTATTCTGAAAACATTTACGTAGTTCGCATTTTTCACCCCTTGTGTTTTTTTACGAAACTAATTTCAGTTTACGACAATATTCCACTTCATGCATTTAAACTACAAAAGTTTGAATAATACAGATTAAAGTTTTATTTGATCTGGACTTTAGATAAATTATTTAAATGCATCGTGCAACAGCATAAAATATTTCGTAAATTTTAGTATCAATAATTTGTTATTTTGATGCAATTTTACTAGACTACTTATAAAAACAAACAGTGTTTTGATTATCTTATCTATTTTGTAAAGCTTTTTATAGGTGAATTACATCCTTTTCATTCTTTTTAATATAAAAGATTTGTCTAAGTCATATAATCGGATGAAAACTTTTAACAGAAACCCCACAGACATAGGATCATTTCCTACGTTCATATACATACATACACAGATACATATGAGAGAGAGATTGAGAGAATGAAACACAAAACAGTACGTTACAATTCATTCATTTAAATCGCTTTCTTCTCATAAAGTTCTCTTAGATAATAATTAATTACTTTTCCTCAAGTGCTCTCCAAACAACATTAAAATAAATACTTCAGTTGTACACATAGAACGTATATAAACATGATCAAATATATTACGTTTATGTAGATAATACTTAATATTTGAAATCTTTAGGCACAAACATTACAGTTACCCATGTTTTAGTTTGAAATAGATAATTTATTATTTCCGGATTCATAATTACGGAAATAATTCGGAAGAATGTAAAGCTGAATCAGTAATGGAGTTGATTGTTAGTTACTAGGACGATAATAATGAAAAGTTAATGCAAATTAATAATTTAATAAATGTGTTTCAGTGGTTGAAAGTTTTTCTATACGATTGGTTTCATTTGTTAAGTTAAACAGGACAATACTAAATAACTGATCAGAATAATATGAGTTTATCTTATTTCTTCGTCAGTTGTCTACAATCGGCAATACTTCATAATCAACATCATAAAATGAAATTTCAGTATACCTGTGTAATAAAATTAGTTGGGAAAAGATGTGTTTGACATTATTTCAGTGAATTGAAGTTAAAGTAAAGTTGTAAACAGAGTTAGTTGACAACGTATAATGAAACATTAAAAAAATATATGTACTATATATTTAAGATCATTATGGAATGTTGATAATAAGTAAAGGCCAAAGAACTGGAAGTGAGTGGTTGCGTAATCAATAACCTCTAATAATAATAAAATAAATAAACGGAACTCATCTTGTTAGAAATGAAATTACAAAGACACCTCTATGTAATTGATTGAATACTTCACAGATTGATGTTGGTCGGGTACCACTGAAAACCAGGGAGCAGTGGACAACCGTTTCGTTCTAGTATGGAACTCCTTAGCAGTGGGTACCCCAGATTCAGCCCCAGGGGCTACAGGTTGGCAAACGCTTAATCCCTGCACTAGTGAATCGGCGTTCGATAGTAGAATTTCCACTCCGATTAATTCGCGATATATGGTGCAACGATCGTCCATTGTCATTGGTGATAACTGTTTTACTCCCGACAAGCGTTGACTCCACCATTCACGACTTCTCACTTGAGCTTCAGACATATCCCGAAGTTAGTCACTGATTATTTACGTTCATTTTCTTCTATTCTGTATAAAATATATTTCATCTGATCGTGTAATTGTGTTTTATAAAGGCGAGTTATATATACTAATCAGTTATTCTGTCTTCTTAAGTCCCCTCAATGTGAGCCTACCTTAA
Organism: Schistosoma mekongi; assembly: GCA_034768735.1. Taxonomy (NCBI): domain Eukaryota; kingdom Metazoa; phylum Platyhelminthes; class Trematoda; order Strigeidida; family Schistosomatidae; genus Schistosoma; species Schistosoma mekongi. The sequence continues at coordinate 61,741,767 of CM068305.1, forward strand.
TAATCTTGATGTGAGCATTTGTTACTGTTAATGCATACATTTAATCACTCAATCAATATAATTTCTTTTCTGTCATTACAAAAGAGTACACTAAACAACTACTATGACTAAGAAATCGTCTTTTCGTTGAAAGTAAGATTAATTATTACCTCACAGAATAAAATAATTAGAAGAAATGACTTTAAAAAATATCAATAGTTATTCTCTGACAAACACATACAAGTGAAACTTCTGATCCTAACCATATACTCTTCCTATTGTTATCTACGTAATTAGACTAATTTCATCAAAATTATCTTTTATGGAGTTGTCTTTTATCATAAAATTTATTTATTCTACAATGCATCATATGCTTCACAAAAGGTATCATCAAAACCTTTTTCACTTTATTCTGGTCAACATTGGATTTCTTAAACAATTACTTTGTTTTTCTATAAGTTGGATTGTGACTGGCAAGTCGAATCCAGGACGCGCGTTTCGTCCTATTTGAGACTCATCGGCTGGACGTACCTGCATCCCAATGTTGATGTTCACACTGGGACTCGAACTCAGTTCGTTTCGTGTCGAACGCCACTACGTTCACCATTAGACTACTGAGTCCAGACAGTCACACTTGTGCAACGGGCACATTGGTATTAGGATAAACTGACTGACCAGCTTCAGTTTATAACAAATCAACGAAAATATGCAAGTTTATCCTAATTACTTTGTTTAATGATGATTTTAGTGTTTAATTAGAATGAGTGTTAATTAATTACTTTTTTTCCCTAACTATTTATTCATGTTAGCATGATTATATGATGTAAAGAAATATAATGTAATATGAAGTAGATTCATTGAATCATACTAGTCTTACAATATCCTTCTTGTTAATTTGATGATTTAACTTTTAATTAACACTTTATAAGCAAAACTAATGTCTAATGTTTCATATCTACATACTCGTAAAATACGATTTTATTAGTTGATGTGTAGTAGTACAAATGTATCTCGTCTATGATAATTTTTTCATTGTTGCTTTTAAATATTAATGCATTTAAATGCTATGAAATATTTGCACTGTTTCTTTTCATTGTAACAATAATTTAACTGGTATATAAAATGTGATCTACTAAAAAATTTTCTATTTATTTTAGTCTAATCAAGCCACTTCCTTCAAAATGTTACTTAAAAATTAACTTACTTCCCTTTCATTAACTTAAGCAGTTTAAGAACGACACTTACTTTTTCAGAATGTATTATTTTAATCATTTTTTTTCATTGTATGCAAACCAGAGCTGTTAGATTATCAGATATAACATTAGCATAAATACTGGTAAATTTACAAGTAAAAAATTGATATGACATCTTTTTTAACAATTTTGCCTAGTTTAAGACAAAGATGAAACTTCAACATCTAATTTGCATGAATTCCAAAAATGTTAAAATAAAGCTAATTTACACTCCACTGATGGATCGGAAAAAAGTTTATTATGTTCACATTATACCAGCTGCCTAGTAGATTGAATGTTTGCAAATAAGTCAATTGTTTGTGCCAACATTTAGTTGGTAAATTACGTTTGCATATTTTTTTACATTACACTGATACCAGTTCATACTAACTGAGAAACTTGCATCCTGTTTAAGTTATTAAAGAACAGAATCCTATCTTCTTAATATTGCATTATTGTATATGAGGTAAACTCTGATTCTCGATTTTGTGTTGTACTTGTCTGATTGAAGCAATGTTATTAAAATGTTAAATAAATAAATTTTCTTCAGCTCGAGTCTTGAATTAAAATTACTTGATGTAACACCATATGAATTACAGTTTCCAGTAGAAAATAAAGTTTCTATATTTAATACATGTACATTAAGACCAAGTGTACTTAAATAGCAAAAATGTGGTGGCCTTCAGTTTAACGTAAGTGGTAAACTGTATAAAAGTAATCTAAAACCATTCAAGTTTTATCAATTCAAAGCTTGTCACTATATATTTGCACATATATCAAATGTTAGCAATGTCAAAGGTTATAAAAAATTCAATTATGTGAACTACAGCAGTTTCTTTTAGGCTATCATTAAACTTATAGTAATTAATGATATATCCATGATCAAAATTCTATCTTCTGTATTCAATAAAGATGTTTACTTTTTGACTGTGAAACAAAAAAATCTACTTTAGATGATCAGCTTAAATTTGAAATTAATATTGTCTATTACGTTAGTATTAAGTAGTTCCTTAAAGATCATTAAAATAAGAACGCGATTAAAATCAAACACACAACTCATTTTGGGAGTAATTTAATCAGTCTGAATCTAAGAAAATTCATCATTCACTATTTTCTAATCACAAACTAAAATCATACACTTGGAAACTTTAATATTCAGTTCATTGTATAATAAAAAAAAAACAGAGATAGTAGAGAAAATTGGCTCATTTTCCTTGAATAAGTCAATAAACTAGATCAAAATTTAATTTATGATTTAATAGTATCAATAAGTATGACAGCAATAACTGATCAATTGATTAATACAAAAACTCATTCTCTAAGGAAATAAAAATCCTATAACATAATAAACAGATTAAAAGACAATAAATTGTAATTGAATTTAAGAATTGGATTATTTTGATATAAAGCTTGTCATTCAATTAAGGATTGTTTAAATTTGAAAAGATAGATAAGTCATCATAATTAATGAATTCGTTATAATGGACAATTAATAAGTAAGTGATCTTGTTTAAAAAAATAAAAGTCTTCTTGAAGTATATACAGTGGAAACTTCCAATGAAAAATAATAAAGAACTGTGAATGTTATAAATTATTGATTCTTTTTCATTTATAATTTGATATTTTGTCATATTATAATACCAACTCTAATATTTATGTGGGATGTGGAATATTTCGCAGGCACCTAGACAGACAGGTGGTTTACTAATAAAGACACTTTTCAAGCCTTTGATCTAAGAGTTTAACATAGATAGCAGTAAAGTAACTGATGACTTGAATCTATTCATAAGCTGTTAGTTTGTTCACGGTGATAGATCATATTGGTTTGAAACCATTGTGATGGTTCTTTATCACTATTGTCTCCGAATCATTGTAGACATTCACCGTTAACACCGTGTTAATAATACTGTATGTTTAGGTACGATGGCGAAAATTCAATCAATTTCGCCACCTTGAAAGGTTAGTTTCAGTGGATTTTATATAGTTTTCCAATTGTTATCATGGTAGCTTCCATATGGTGCATTATTTGCTGAAGCTTTAACAATATCTAAATGAAAGAGAGGTGGTCAGTTTATGATATTGTGTTGTAGCGGTAAGGCAAGCTGAATAAAATTGGCATCTGTCGTTCCATCACGAATCCGTGTTTAAATTCTTAATGATAGTGCCACTCTTTGGCTTGGGATATTGGTAGGAACTCTTCAGAGTAATCACTGGTAGAAATCCTGTTATCGTTTTCTTTCACAATTTTCGAGAAAATGCGGAAACTTTATAACCCACCGAAGTTCTTAATTGTATTTTTCATTAGACTGTATTGTCCATTACAAGCTATTCTTAACCAATTACATACTTTCTTTTTATTCTTTCTTCCTTGGATTGGACTTTTCCTTCATCACAGTATTATTTTACTGCGCGGCTTACTTTTCTTTTAGTGCAGAACTGTATCAGAGTTGAAGTGTTTAAGTATATGTATATAATGAAACTCCACTATTAAACACTTAAAACATAAACAAACATGCACTTTTCAATTAATTAAACTAAGCATATGAGTGTATTTAAAAATATATTCCAGTGATAGTATAATAAACAATAAAATTAAAAATTATTTAAAAATGAGGCGGTTTCTTAGAGATAGGCATAAAGTTGATTTGTTTATATTCATTAGAGATTGATGTTGTTTGGACACCATTGAAAACCAGAGAGCACTGGACATCTGTTTTGTCCTAGTAAAGAACTTTTGGCGGAATCCACAGTGTTCACTAAAACGGAGAAGTCCCGTACTAAGAAAGAACAGAAGTCGATTGCCCATTGGCTTTAAGTAGTACCCAAGAAACACTAATCTGTGATGAATATAAGCAGTTAGAGTTAAGAACATTTATGAATAAAGTAACATTTATGTCATTTTTTTAATGATTTTTTTGATAATCTTACGTCATAAAAACAGTTTTACCATTAAGATTTTATTTTATTTTACCTGTTTTTGAATGGGGAATTATTGTACATAGGCAACGGAATAAGTGTTGGTAACTGGAAACTCCTGGACAGATGTATTATTCCAGTACAAAACTTTTCATTAGACACTATCTCATTATTTTTATTATCATCCAATTTGGATGTGAACGTGCCCATACAAGGTGAAAACTGTCTTCAACATGAACAAATTATTCAAGTAAACAAATACATTGTACTTACAAAAGACTATCATAAAATTAGAATTCTTATAAAGAATTAAACTGGAAATGGGGAGGTCATTCAAATTAGTTTACTGTCAGATATTTGTATTTGCAGAAATAATATTAGAATTTAAAGTTGCTTTACCTATATTAGTTAAATTGATTATTCGCTTTTTGTGAAATTATAACTTGCTCTACCAATCATCAATTGTTCCACATTCCATCTACTACTAAACTATTTGTTATGATATAAAGAAACATTTGAATAATCATATTAAAATGGTCTTTTGAAGCTGGAAGTACTAAGTATTAAACACTGATCCATTGATTTGTATCATCGTCTTATTAGTTCCTGGCTCAAATTCCATGTGTTTTAAGTATTCATTGTAAATAAGCTTTAAACCACAAAGATATATTTGTCCACGCCTCTCTTATTTGTTTCACTGACAAGTGTTTATAGAAAAGTCTTAAAATTATTGAAATGTCATAGAAAAGATTATGTTCACAGAATAAATTTACTTACTGTTTGACTATAATGTTATAAACACAAGCTGGATGGATTATCGTTTTACAGATAAACTGAAAACAATAAATTCTTATAGTAATTATGTTTTTGGCAAACCACAATCAAATTATTCTTTACTTTTCTGATAGTGAAATTGTTCATAACAGCAAACTATACGATTTGACATATTTTTCTGGTTATCTAATGTACCTAATTATGCTAATCATCTAACAAATTCCAGTAAATTATCATGTAACAACAATTTCATTTTTTTATGTTAAATACACTTTCTAAATAAGCTAGTTACTGACAAATCAAGATAATATAGTTATTTATTTGATTTCTTCTAGATTTATTGTATGTTTGTCATCATTTTCGACAAAATGTCACATTTTCAACAAAACCCACAAAATATGAATTGCTTAATTCTTCTATTCCTTGTTGACAATTTAATTCAAATTTATTCATAATTACTTATTCAATGAAATAAAACAATAATTTACCCTAAGTCAAGTTTAAATCAATTCTTATGTAATTTATTTGTTTGTAATAAAATAAACAAACAATCAAGTTGAAATCCAGTAATTATCTATGATCATGCTGAGGTAGTTATAAAAATAAGAATAAACACTTCGTAATAACTAACATAAATATTTCTCATTTAAAAAAATGTTTATTTTCATTCAAGAAACAAACTATATTGACAATATCCTTTCTTTCTATTTTAGGTTTTTATTAACTAGAAATATATGCTATAGTAAATAACTTCATTTGTTCCGATCGAACAGCTTACGAGTGTAAACATATCTCTTATCAAACAAAAAGTTGAGGCTTTTCTTTCTAATACCTACAAAAACTAGCAGTTAAGCTACATCTGATGTGTGGTAGTAGTTATCTAGTAATAACTTAGCATGATGTGCGCGCAGTAGCATATGATGAGTGAAGTTAATAAATGTCAGTCACTGGATACTTAATCAGCAGACCAAAGCTTAAGCGTTGGTCACAAAATCTCAAGGTGTTAGGTTCGACTCTGGTGGAAAATGAGTACTCGCTACCCAGAAGCCTCATACTACAACGAAATATCTGTTCATTTTTCCCCAGTTTCAAACGGCTATCTAGTTAAAACTAATCCTTGGTGCGAAACCGTAAATTCAGCAGGTTTTGCATCACGTAATAATGGCTGTAAACATATAGTTTAAGTATTTTTACTAAGCTGAGGGCTACAAATACTCAAACCATTGTAGAATAAGAGAAATCTGCCTAAGATGGTAATAATATCGAATTTCCGTTACCGTTTTTTATTATTACTCACAGTATTATGTCATCAACATTACTGTTGCTATTCTTATTGTTATTCATCTGGTAAACTCACGATGAAACAGATTTAAAGACAGTCAAATAATTGGTAGAGAACTAAATTTCCTGGCCTTAATCAGATGATTTGATTACACTTATAAGTTCCATGAACTTTGAAATTATAAATTCAAATAAGAAAGCATGTTCAAAATATTTTAACGACTGATCGATAAACAAGCAACTAAACATTATACTTGAACCATGGCATTCATAAAGCAATTATATATATATATATATATATATATATACATGTTCTTTATTTAGGTTACCTTTCATCTATTCACGAAATATACTCATAGTGTTTTCTTTTAATTTTTCTAACCTTAAAAGCATCCTAAACTGTTTTATCATTTACATCAACTGATGCTCCCCAAATTAGATTTCAGCAAACCAGATTAATTTCCAATTAACATGTATTTTGCTTCTGCATAACATCAAGTTCAAACAGTGGTGCATTCAATAAGTGTTGATGAACATTTACAATTGAAATAAATATGTTTTTAAAAAAGCTATATATTCAGGCGACTACCAGTTATCTTACTAGTTTAGTTTTAAAGTAAATATATTGAATACAAGTGCCATGTAGTCGTTCTATTTACCTTTTATGTTCGATACTACTAATAGTCCACTCTACCCTGTGGTTTTATGCTGTAAAAGAATATTAAATTAGTATGGAACTATACATTATAATGTAATCCAACAATCATAGAATTAATGTCAGATAACTGATGATAGCTGATACTGTATGACTATTCTATTGTCGTTGTACTCTTGCATTAATAAACTCCAAAATAACTACCAATTATAGAGATTTAATGTTTTAAGTGACTAAAGGAAGGATAAGAATACATATAAAATATTTATGGGGTTATACACTATCCGCTAGGTAGAAAATTAACTTCTGTTAGAACGAAAATAAATACAAAATGTTATTTCATACATTGAAAGTTCAACAGTAAATTTAAATGATGTGTTCGAAATTACTGGCAACCATGTTCAACACAAATAACGCATTAAAAAGAAGTGTTAATAAAATCAAGTTGAAAATACAGTTTCTAGTTTATACAACTAAAGTATAAACCATTCTCAGTTTACTCTTTTCTGTTTAATTAAGTTTAAACAACTAGATAATAGGTGTATTCACTCAATAACTAGTAACTACAACGATATGTTCTGGAGTAATATACTATTTTGTTTAACCAAATTAAAGATGTTCAGTTTAATATACTAGGCACTATCTGGATACATGCTTACTTTATTGATGCACTAAATAGAAGTTACTTACTTACTTACTTATGCCCGTTACTCCTCGCTGAGGAGCATAGGCTGCTCAACAGGATTCTCTATTCAACTCTGTCCTGAGCAATCCTTTCCTATTGTTTCCAGTTGATGTTCATCCTTTTAATGTCTGCTTCCAATTCTCGACGTAGCGTGTTCTTTGGCCTTCCTCTTTTTCGTTTACCAACAGGATTCCATGTTAATGCTTGTCTCGTGATGCAGTCTGATGGTTTCCACAATGTATGTCCTATCCATTTCCAACGTCTTTTCCTAATTTCCTCTTCGGCTGCTGGAAGTTGGTTTGTCCTCTCCCATAGTAAGTTGTTGCTGATGGTTTCCGGCCAACGGACATTCAGTATCTTTCGTAGGCAGTTGTTTATAAATACTTGTATCCGTCTGATGATGGTTGCAGTAATTCTCCAAGTTTCAGCTCCATACAGCAGGACTACCTTCACGTTCGAATTGAAGAGTCTGACTTTGAGGTTAGTTGATATTTGTTTTAAGTCCCATATGTTTTTCAACTGTAGGAATGCTGCCCTGGTTTTGCCAATCCTTGTCTTTACATCTGCGTCGGACCCTCCTTGTTCGTCGATGATATCTCCCCAGATATGTGAAAGTATTCACTTCTTCCAGAGTTTCTCCATCAACTTGAATTGGGTTGGTGCTCCCTGTGTTGTATTTAAGAATCTTGCTCTTTCCCTTATGTATGTTCAAGCCTACTGATGCTGAAGTTGCTGTTACACTTTGCTTGCATCTGTTGGTGTGTATGTGCTAGGAGAGCTAGATCATCTGCGAAGTCCAAATCATCGAGTTGCATCCTACTTGTCCATTGAATCCCGTACATTCCCTCAGATGTGGAGGTCTTCATGATCCAGTCAACCACTAGGAGGAAGAGAAAAGGTGGGAGCAAGCAACTTGTCTGACTCCGGTCCTCACTGGGAATGCATTTGTCAGTTGTCCTCCATGCACACAATTTTGCACTGTGCTCCATCGTAAGAGTTCTGGATGATGTTGACAAGTTTCTCCGGTACGCCGTAGTGTCGAAGACGTTTCCATAGTGTTCTCCTATCTACACTGTCAAACGCTTTCTCATAATCAATGAAGTTGACGTACAGTGGCGAGTTCCATTCAATTGATTGTTCAACAATGATCCGTAGTGTTGCGATTTGGTCCGTGCACGACCGATCCTTACAAAAACCAGCTTGTTGATCTCGAAGTTGAGCATCCACTTAATCTTTTATTCTGTTCAGCAGCACTCTGTTAAAGACTTTCCTGGTACTGACAGTAGTGTGATTCCTCTATAGTTCTCACATTTGCTCAAATCTCCATTCTTTAGTATCTTGATAAGATAACCTTCTTTCCAGTCTGCCGGCACTTGTTCTTCCTCCGAGATCCTCTTGAATAAAACGTGAAGCATCTTTGCTGTTTCATCTACATCTGACTTGAGTGCTTCAGCTGGTATATTGTCAGGTCCTGCTGCTTTCGCACTTTTGATTTGTCTGATGGCCATCTTGATTTCTTCCATCGTTGGTGAAGTGACATCGATCGGAAGATCTGTAGGTGCTGCTCCGATGTCTGGTGGGTGGGTTCAGTGGAGCTGGCCTATTTAGAAGTTCCTCAAAGTGTCCTACCCACCTATTCCTTTGTTCTTGATTCTCGGTGATTGTCTCACCTTTTTTGTTCTTGACTGGTCTCTCTGGTTTACCATGTTTATCTGCCAGTTTTCTTGTTGTGTCATATTGCTGTTTCATATTTCCTTCTCTCGCAGCTTTTCCCGCTGTCGTTGCAAGGCCTTCGATGTATTTCCGTTTGTCGGCTCTGATGTTCCTTTTTACCCGCTTATTTGCTTCTGTGTATTGAATTTGTGCCTTGATTTTCTCTGCTCTTGTTCGGCTGTTGTTGATTTCTATCTTCTTGTTCCTACTTTGTTGAATTTCGCTCAATGTCTCAGTGAAGATCCATTCCTTATAATGGTGCTTCTTGCAGCCTAGAACCTCATGACACGTTGACGTTAGTGCTTCTTTGATTCCTTTCCAGTTATCCTCCATTGTGGTTTTTTCTTCTTTCAGTAGATCTTGTAAGGCGTGGAACCTGTTGTTGAGAGATATTTTGAATTCGTTGAGTTTGTCAGTGTCTCGGAGAAAGCCCGTATTGAACCGTTGTACTGCTCCCACTCCAGTTGTCCACTGCTTCTTTAGCTTCAGTTTCATTTTAGAAACCACCAGGTGGTGGTCTGAAACTATGTCAGCTCCTCTCCTTGTTCGCACATCTTCCATTGATCTTCTAAATTTTTTATTGATGCATATATGGTCGACTTGATTCTCTGTAGTATGATCCGGTGAGACCTATGTGGCCTTGTGTATGCGTTTGTGGGCGAATATTGTACCACCTATAACCAATTTGTTGGAGGCACATAGGTTTGTAAATCTTTCACCAATGTCATTTCTTTTTCCCAGTCCCTGTCGTCCCATGATTTCTTCATATCCAGTGTTGTCCATCCCGACTTTGGCGTTTAGGTCCCCCCCCATCAGGATTGTCAATTCCTTTCCTGGACACTTCTCTATAATTGATTGCAGTCTATCGTAAAACTGATCTTTGTCTTCGTCGTTGCTGTAGTTGGTTGGTGCATAGCATTGGATAATATTCATTGTAATCCCTTTCTTCATTGTTTTGAAAGAGGCTCTGATGATCCTGTGTCCACGTGGTTCCCACAAGTGCATTACGTGCTTTTTTGGACAGCATCAGAGCAACTCCTTGGGTGTGAGTAGCATTTTCCTCTTCGTGGCCGGAGTATAGTAGCGTCTCTCCCGAAGCCAATGTTTTCTGTCCAGCTTGAGTCCAATGGGTTTCGCTGATTCCGAGTATTGTCAAGTTGTATCTCTTCATTTCTGCAGCTATTTGATTAATTTTCCCGCTCTCCCACATTGTTCGAACATTCCATGTACCTATAAAAATATTTGCTCTGGCTGTTAGAAGAGGGGGGGCATCGGCCTCATGACTTCCGAAGAATTTCGGCTTTCATCATGAGGCGTCATGAATCCTTCTACTCCCAGGGCAGAGTTTAAATGGTTTATCTTGTTTAATCTGGTTTGCGTTTTTTTAGCAAGCTTGGGTTTTACGGGATGGGGGTGCTAGCCCCATGTCCGACCCTCCTCCTTTAGCCGGGCTTGGGACCGGTAGTAACCCTAGGAGAGCCACAGGCGGAGTTACATAGAAGTTAGAACTTTTAAAATTATCGAAAATTATAGAGCTAGGATTAGCATTCCTGTCAACTGTGACAAATATGTCTTAGATGAAATCATATATCCATCGAATATTTAGAACATTGATAATTTCTAATTTTTTATTAAGTTAGTCATTAAGTAATGGCGATTGTTTCGTGTTAGTATTTACTTTTGATAGCATAATTCATTAATATCATCCAATTAGAACTATTCTAATTTAATAATGCAGAAAGATCAAGTATGTCAACTACTGACAATAAACATTTGCGGAACTATAATTTGCTTAACTACTTGACCAGATAGTAAGGTTGTACTACCGACTGTAGTGAAATATAGTAAGTTGTAGTAGTAGTAGTAAGTCGTTCCCTTCGGATAATCATCTGCAATGATGCTGCCTTGTGGGGGGTAGGAAAGGTTGACCATAATCGAAATATGCTTAACTGCTTAATCATTTTTCAAATTATCGATTTTTGATCAACGACTGACAAAATTTCTACATTCAAATATGTATTGATAAGCTGAGATAAAATGAGTATTCCCATATTAAAAAACAAGTAAATAGAATCAAATATTTAACCTTTAAAATTTTGCTGTGTTAAATTATCTGGTAATCTTGACTTACAGGTCCAAGCGATAAACGAAAAAGATGTGACCTTAGATTAGTTAGCCAATCAACAAAACGCACAAGAATAAATATTAATTATTACAAAATAAGTGATGAAATCCTGACTGTTGTAAGATCATCCATAAAAGTCTGTCAATTAAATATAGGATTCGAGTTTCCGAATTCACAATACATGGGATATAAAAGCATATCTATTTGGCTCAGTAATATATATACCAAATTCCAACTCTAACACTCAATTTTAATCACACCAATAAACACTAACGTTAAATCATAGTGTGGTTGATACTACTCATAAGATTGACAATCAGTAGTAGGTAGTGGGTATGTCGCCTAAAAGTGGAAACAGTAAACAGCATAAGAGGAGAGTTTCGAGATGACAAGGAGCAAAGCCTAATTATAATACGTAGGAGAATTGAAGGCAACCAAGGTAAGCAGGTTTACAACCAATATTGATCTAGGAACACAAAAGACGTGAAAATAGATAATTAAAAGTAATTAATAAATTATTCATGGCTAAAGGTGATTTCGCATGACTTCCATCGTCGATTAGTTTGTACCCACTAACTCCACAATGATTGGCCACAATGTCAGCATTGTTTCTCTGAACGTTAAATGATTATTTCATAGTTAAACTGTATCAGTTATTCATACAAATATGCTAATATAAACTTGTAAATTACACTGAAAAGCGTTACAGCATTTTTCTCTCTTGGGATTACCAATAAATGAATGTTATCATATTAAGTGAATTGAAATACAATAATCTATTGATTTCAATTTTATTGAAAATAATTAATAGAAAGTAATATTAATATAAATAGAGATTGTTACAGTCTAGTGTTTGACCATAATCGAAATATGCTTAACTGCTTAATCATTTTTCAAATTATCGATTTTTGATCAACGACTGACAAAATTTCTACATTCAAATATGTATTGATAAGCTGAGATAAAATGAGTATTCCCATATTAAAAAACAAGTAAATAGAATCAAATATTTAACCTTTAAAATTTTGCTGTGTTAAATTATCTGGTAATCTTGACTTACAGGTCCAAGCGATAAACGAAAAAGATGTGACCTTAGATTAGTTAGCCAATCAACAAAACGCACAAGAATAAATATTAATTATTACAAAATAAGTGATGAAATCCTGACTGTTGTAAGATCATCCATAAAAGTCTGTCAATTAAATATAGGATTCGAGTTTCCGAATTCACAATACATGGGATATAAAAGCATATCTATTTGGCTCAGTAATATATATACCAAATTCCAACTCTAACACTCAATTTTAATCACACCAATAAACACTAACGTTAAATCATAGTGTGGTTGATACTACTCATAAGATTGACAATCAGTAGTAGGTAGTGGGTATGTCGCCTAAAAGTGGAAACAGTAAACAGCATAAGAGGAGAGTTTCGAGATGACAAGGAGCAAAGCCTAATTATAATACGTAGGAGAATTGAAGGCAACCAAGGTAAGCAGGTTTACAACCAATATTGATCTAGGAACACAAAAGACGTGAAAATAGATAATTAAAAGTAATTAATAAATTATTCATGGCTAAAGGTGATTTCGCATGACTTCCATCGTCGATTAGTTTGTACCCACTAACTCCACAATGATTGGCCACAATGTCAGCATTGTTTCTCTGAACGTTAAATGATTATTTCATAGTTAAACTGTATCAGTTATTCATACAAATATGCTAATATAAACTTGTAAATTACACTGAAAAGCGTTACAGCATTTTTCTCTCTTGGGATTACCAATAAATGAATGTTAAATGATAATTCTACAACAAATTCATAAGACAAATCGTTTTACTGATATATATTTCTAGAATAAATTTATCTTGAAAGAAATTTATAGTGTATTCAGTAAATTGTATAATGAATGTTATCATATTAAGTGAATTGAAATACAATAATCTATTGATTTCAATTTTATTGAAAATAATTAATAGAAAGTAATATTAATATAAATAGAGATTGTTACAGTCTAGTGTTTGACCATAATCAAATCATCGAAGTTCATTTTTTTTTTATTCCCAACTAATAAATTTTTATTTATTTATTTTGAAGTTATAAATAACTAAGTATTAGATGTGATCATATGACCAGTAAAACAATTGTTTTCATTATCTAAATGTTATAAAATAATACATCTAATAAGAGAAATTAATTATCGTCTTGACTACAATTCATTTTGTAACTTAGGCTTAATTAGCTTTTATCACATATCATTCTATTAAATGTTATACAAGTAATTTTTAATAATTAAGATTCATAAAATTAGATAAGGTTAATTTTATGCCTTCATTATGGTGTTGAACAGTTCAGAATGGATAATATAACATAATAAATAATGATAAGTTTTCATCAAATTTATGTGAGTTAATGTGAGTTATACTCACAGAGTATACTTACTTACTTACTTACTTAGTGCCCGTTACTCCTCGCTGAGGAGCATAGGCCGCTCACCAGTGTTCTCCATTTAACTCTGTCCTGAGCAATCCTTTCCAGTTGTTTCCAGTTGCTGCTCATCCTTTTAATGTCTGCTTCCAATTCTCGACGCAGCGTGTTCTTTGGCCTTCCTCTTTTCCGTTTCCCAGCAGGATTCCATGTCAATGCTTGTCTTGTGATGCAGTCTGATGGTTTGCGTAGTGTATGTCCTATCCATTTCCACCGTCTTTTCCTAATTTCCTCTTCGGCTGCTGGAAGTTGGTTTGTCCTCTCCCATAGTAAGTTGTTGCTGATGGTTTCCGGCCAACGGACATTCAGTATCTTGCGTAGGCAGTTGTTTATAAATACCTGTATCCGTCTGAGGATGTTTGCAGTAATTCTCCAGGTTTCAGCTCCATACAGCAGGACTGTCTTCACGTTCGAATTGAAGAGTCTGACTTTGAGGTTAGTTGATATTTGTTTTGAGTTCCAGATGTTTTTCAACTGCAGGAATGCTGCCCTTGCCTTGCCAACCCTTGTCTTTACATCTGCATCAGACCCTCCTTTTTCATCGATGATGCTCCCCAGATATGTGAAGGTATCCACCTCTTCCAGAGTTTCCCCATCAAGTTGAATTGGGTTGGTGCTCCCTGTGTTGTATTTGAGAATCTTGCTCTTACCCTTATGTATGTTCAACCCTACTGCTGCTGAAGTTGTTGCTACACTGATTGTCTTCGCTTGCATTTGTTGGTGTGTATGTGCTAAAAGAGCTAGATCATCTGCGAAGTCCAAATCATCGAGTTGCATCCTACTTGTCCATTGAATCCCGTACATTCCCTCAGATGTGGAGGTCTTCATGATCCAGTCGACCACTAGGAGGAAGAGAAAAGGTGACAGCAAGCAACCTTGTCTGACTCCGGTCCTCACTGAAAATGCAGTTGTCAGTTGTCCTCCATGCACAATTTTGCACTGTGTTCCGTCGTAAGAGTTCCGGATGATGTTGACGAGTTTCTCACTCACAGAGTATATTTGACTATATTTCACTGTATTGATAAAATGTTTATGATATCAATTCGATGAATAGTCACTATAAATATACGAATATTTTATACATAATCGACTCGGACTCTCTCCATTCTAATAGAATAAAGTTCTTGTCTTCTCGTCTTCTGTCTTCTGATTTTGCGACTAGGAGGGTTCAAGGCGTTCGAATGCTAAGGTTGTTTTGCAGCTAGTCAATACATCAGTCACGAGATATAACAACTAGGTATATACAGAGTAATATCATGAAAATCGATATAGAGACATTCCAAAATCAATTAGAAAATCCTTGTACTAAATACCTGCTTATATCTAGTAAAAAAATGATTGTTCATCTAAACTAATCAAGTTATAATTTGTTTACTTATCTGGTTATCTTTTCTTATTTTCTATAGACCTTTTGCAATGTAATAAATTAATTGTAATTTAGTCTTCTATAGAAAGGAGTAGTTCAATATCGATATAAAAACTTCGAATTTCTGACCTTGATGAATTTGTAGGATGATCAACTAACGTTGATTAGTAGTCCAACTTCATTTGATTCGACCGATATGGTGTTGTAAATGCTTTATGTGTATGAACTGTCTATGCTTCTCTAACTCGTTAATACATTTTATGTACTGGACAATCTTACTAAGTATGAGTACATTTAATAAGATATCAGGTAAGCTACGTACACAGCTTGCTACCCACTCTGCAGCACACACCAAGTCAGCTCTGTATACCAGTTGTGGGTCTTGACAAATTGGAGTAATTCATCCAGCGTCTAATATATTTACACTACCCCAACAACTCTGTTACATTTACCCACTTAACTGAGATACATGATAGATTTGAAATTACAAGACATAATCCATTTGTGTTATTGAAATTTACTCACCATATGATCCTCGAAAATGTTTAGACTTCTACGAAAGGAATATGTGCAATGCTTTTCAATTTATGGCTTTTGGTGTGCTTCTCTATATACTGTCTATGAAACCTTACATTTCACTCGGAAACTAACACTCATTTTAATTACCTGATACTTCAGGTGAATAACAAGAATGACTCAACACTCACAACTTATTTTTGTGATTACTTTCACATTTCAATGACACATTTTCTTTATTTGTATATTTGGCATGTCTGGAAGAAGATATTTAATTGGCCAATATTGTGTGACAGACATACGACAATGACTAGGTCTCATATGTATATATGTCTTGTATATTATTGGTTATAATATATACGTGTGAGTAACTAGTGGGCTTCTTGATAATCGGTCGGATCTTTGTGTCTGTGCAATAGACTAAGGCAAGGCTGGGTGTTACCTGTAGACAATAGAGCGGCGGATGATAGAATCGTTAATATCGGCCATCCCTGCATCAGATACAACACGATTCCATCAGCACTAACCTCCCACTTGTTCCACTAATTGTTATGTTACTTTTTATTCATGGACTGTGATTAATTGTGTACGTGTCACCTCAATCTTCTATTACTGTAGCCTTTGCCTTGTATTGATGTCAATTTTATAATTCTCCTACTGTACATTCTGGTCTTGCGTGTGTATAAATGAACTCTCAGAAATTATTGTGTTCTTTCTATCAGCCTGGAAGTAAAAGCATCATGACAGACTTACGCAAATCGAATAATCAGTTGTATTATTCTAGGTCAACTTATTGCTTCAGTTAAGACTGTATCAACAACTGATGAACCGTTCAAGACATAACTCAATCGTACCTTATATCACAAATTGAATAGTATTACAGCTATTCGTTGTCTGCATATGAAAGGCTTGTAAATGCTTCATTATATATTGAATTTCGTAGAATTTACTGATTATCTGTATACTTTTTATTATGGTTATACAAAAATACTTTATATTATCAACGAAATTCTCATTGTAAATTCATTTTACTTAGTAAAACCCAAAAGCATAGGATATATGTTTCTCCTCAATTTTATATTCTGTTCCGTGCATTGTCACTGGCCTTTACTGGAAAACGTTGAACAAAGACAAAATAACCATGATCTTTGGTTTTTAACAGTTCTCCAGGTGATCTCATGATAAAAGTTACCAAGATTATTTGTCACATCGAACATTAAGACAATTGTAATGGTTATTCCCTATTGCTTGAAATAATTTATCACCTCCTGTCAATTCAAAACAACTAAGCTAAATGACTTAATCGTTAAATTTTAGGTTGGTAGATAATGATAAGTGTTGTAAATTATTGAATGCATCAGTTAAACAAGCTTTACATAGTGAAGCTTAACATTTTAATTATTTTCTGTGGATCCAATTCTGTATCTATTCACTTAACTGATAATTTTGGAAATCCACATATTTGTCCCTTTGCATTAATTATCGGATCGTTTTTTTTTGTTTTTATGTAATCATCTAATGAAAATATCAATTTAAAATTTATGTTGGTGATTAAGATTTTAATCGACAAAATATATTTCATGTTGTCCCCATAGTAATAATGGTTTATTTTGTTTCGTCATATTTCTTTTTCAGCAACGGTTCTGTATACTATTAGTTTAAAGAGAAGTATTCTAATCGCTATTATCATTAGTTTTGTATTTTTATCCTTCGTAAGTGCTCCTCTTTATTTTTTAATCTACTTCACACTTCATGTTCGTTTTATTGAATTCTCAATATATACACTATGTATAATAAACAACAAACATATTTACACTATGACAGATTTCATTAAACATTAACTTTAGTTTAATAACTGCATAAAACTGTGAAGAACCTTGATAGTATTTTCTGTTAGGTTAAAACTATGTAGTAAAGTGAGAGCCTATAATCTTACAGAAGAATACTGTCAGATATTTTAGATAATACAATAACTTTAAATCAATTAGTTTGAATTCATTGGTTTAATATGCAAAGGTCATGAGTGTATACTATTAAATAGTCATAGACTAGATGGTAACAAATATGCAGTGTTTTGTGGTTTACAATGGTTTTTTTTAAATAATGTCGCCTCATAATGAGAATTATTTTCGAAATTTTTGATAGGCTTCTTCCACTTACATCTTAAATGAGTACAGTAACCAGATGATTGACTTAATTATTGTAATATTCACATCTTTCTTTCTAAGTAGTCAACGATGTTCATATTTACTGTTCATTACCTAAGTAATCCAATATTTATCTGATTCATTCAGTCTATTTCTACTTAATTTTCTACCCCTTCTTATTTTCATGTCATCTCCATTCAATGTGTACTTATTATTTACTTCATATGTTGCAAATATTAACGCAAAAAAGAAATTATTAAATTTCACACATATGTACCGGAATACAATACATCTTTTATTCATAGATGGTAATGAATAAAGTAGAGCAAATATGTCGCAAATTGATTGAATTAAAAATATCAACCGTTGAGAGCAGGACAAGTGGCCCAATGGTAAGGAGTCTGCCACCCAATCAGAAGGTCCTGGTTTCGGTCTATGGTGGGGTCATGGATGTGCATTGACGAAGTGTTTCATACCACAACGAAAAAGCTGTCCAGTGTTTCCTGATGCTCAGTGGTTATCTAGTTCAGACCAATTAGTAATATTAAATTAACACTCAATAATCTCCACAACACCCAATTACAGTTTAATGAACAGATTCTAATGTTAAAGATATTAGAAGATACATTTTGTTGAAGGAACTACTTACAAAGTATTTAATAAATTCTGATTATTTAAGGATTATGAATCTGTTTCACACGAGTTGTTATTATTTGACTTGAATATGATTATTAGAATTCACCTCCCATCTTTGGTATTCTGGTTATTGTTCAAAGTAGTTTAAAATTGTATTCCTATTCAAAATAAACAAACTATCATAATGAAATCTAATTTATCTAAGTTAAATGATAAAAGAAACGTTATATTTAAGTGTACCAATTAGTCACTTATTGTCACACTATTATTATATAATCATTGTGTTGTTGCACTCAAAACTTCATTGAACATGATACAGATTTTCCAAGTTTAATTTAATTATTTATTTTTTAATTGATTTAATATGTCACAGATTGATGTTGGCAGAGTACCATTAAAAACCAAGGAGTACTGGGCAGCTATTTTGTCCTAGTATGGAGCCCCTCAGCAGTACTCACACCAGATTCCGCACCAGGGGCTTCAGGTTAGTGAACACCTCACCCTCTGCACCACTGGATTGGAATCCAACAGTTGAATTCCTACTTGCATCAATTTGGGGGGGTGAGAACTACCGAGGAGTTCCACACCAGAATGAAACAGCTGTCCAGTGCTTCTTGGTTTTCAATGGTGACACATTCAATCAACTAAAATACCTCTCCACAAAAAATAGCCATCTCGACTAAACTATTTTAATTTTTTGTTTAACTAGTATTCTTACTCTTCTTTTCTTCATACTTTTAGACTAGATTTGACCAAGAAACTGCAATTTTTATTAATTGAATCAAAGGTTGCAATAATGATTACTTTAAGTGATATCCAGAAAACGAATGTGCAAAACGCTTCAGTAAATAATTCATCAAACATCAACAATTCTATATCGTTAATTATTAGTCCAGAAAAAGTCGAGCTTCAACCAGGTCTTATTGCCTTAGTATCACTGATGGCCTTAATACTTTTAATTATGACTGCAGTATTATTACTACCTAAATCTATTCAAGACAACGTTTTCCAGCTTGTATTACATCAGGCGCCGGATCAAACTTTTAATTATATTGATGTAGGTCTATACAAAACTAGACATTCTATATACCGTAAAGAAGTTTACTCATTAGCTATGCAAGGCAATCAATCCAGAAAGAAATTTGAAACTCATCCACTACTAGGCAATAATAGTAGTATCAATTCAAAATCTAAATATGACCAACAGTCGAAAAAAATAACCACGAAGTCTATTGTTTCATCCGTTTCGGTCTTAGAAGATACTGTGAAATCGAACAAGCATTCGTTTCAAGGCTTAACAAATAAGTCTTTATTGCCCCTGCATAAATGTCATCCCCGTAATCAAGATTCACAGCTGAAGAACACGAAATCTGTAGTGTTTACTGACTACCATTTCTGCAATGATAATGGTTGTAACAACGAAACTAACTGCAACAATAATAATAGTAAAATGTGTGGTCGGCGTAATTCGACTTCAGATATAACAAATAATATTTGTATTTACACTGCAATGAAAAAATCAACATCATTACCACATGTCAGACATTCCCAGCCTTTATGTTTCATTCAGAGTAATCAAGATACTAATTCAGGAAAGTTATTTTCGTCAAGAGAAATATCACCGGAGTCAAAACAATTTTTTCTATTAAATAAAAGAGTAAGATTACAACTATCGGATAATATGATCAATAGATTTAAATAGTGTGCACAAAAATAATTACAATACATAATAAGACCGCCTAAATATATGGCTAGACAAGTGATGTAATTATCTACGTGATGTTTGTTAACCTGGTGGCTAATTTTGTTACTTAGTTACTGATGTGAAACTAGGATATGGTAAGATGTCAGGTATCGTGACTCAGCTGCCAAGGCAATTGAAGAAATATTGGTCTATGGTTGGCGGCTAACCAGGTATATCTCGACTACATTTATCAAACCAGAAAAGTATATTTTTTTGTTAAACCATTACTTATCTAATTCCTTGTGAACTATCCTTTTTCTATTCTCAGAATATAATTCCGTATATTATCATATTCATTTTCTGATGAGAAAATTAACATTATTTACTAAGGAGAAACCTTCAATAATTGTTGAAATTATTAATAAGTAACATGCTGAGTAATTTGGAAAACACTGATTACACTTTTCAAGCTCAAGAAATATCTATCGGCCGGCTTAGTTTGCTATCGTTAGTCGCTTTTACCTAATGAATTTGTCCCTGTCTTTAGCTTCTTTAGAATGACTATATATGCTCTTATTAACAGCTTAATTCGATTCAACTGTGTCAGGAATTCGGCAGTATAATTGTATTTAACTTTTAGTTATTCGAAAATTTTGAAAATGTCTGTACAATCTTAAAACAGTTCATAGTCGTTGAAAGACTTATATTTCCAGCCTGTGAGTGTGTTCGCCCATAAATGCTTTGGTTGATGCTTTTGGTTGATGAAGCGCGTTGTACTGATTCCTATTCTGTTATCGTGTCAGTACTTTGATTTATGTAAGGTAGGCTAAATTAAGGGAACAATAAAATTATAATTTTACAATATTACACATATCTACTGTAAATACTAACATAAACTTAAAGAGAAGTACTTTATGCAATCAATACAAAACATGTCGACACATAACATGATATTAATATGATCTTTTTTATGAAACTTCTAAGTCTGTCGCGCGTTATTTACTATGACTGAGTATGCTGATCACATTCGCACAAAATTTCAACAGTACGCTTGTTGTAGTGGCGCCGAATCACAAATATACTTTAAACGTCGGAGAAGAATGCTAAGTAGTTGAAATCCTACGGCATAGCAAAACATTTTGACTAGGCACTTGATGATTAAGAATGATCTTTGCAAACATAAACAGTATCTGAAACATAATCAGAAATGTTATAAAGACGCAAGTAAACAACATAAAAGAGTAGATACCTAGTCATCCTCTCGATTTTACAGTATTTTAGTAATCCATTGGCATTACAAGATTGTCAGCGTGAAGAGGCATCATGAAACCAAGTGTTATTTTCGGCCTAAAAATAACCTGTCTTCACTGAGTTTTAAAAATGACAGTCAGCCTTCCAAGCTTTTTACGTTAATAAGCGTGTAAGCTATAAACACTAATGTTGAACAGGGAAAATATACTCCACAGTAGATACACTAGTGGTTTTACTTTCTATTTTACAACTAACTACACTAAATTTCCGTAGCAACTGAGTGCAGAACTTCAAATGAAGTGTGCTATGAGAACGCTCTTGAATCATTTATGTTGTGGATTGATTTGTAACGCAGAAGATACTACCTAGAAGTTATTCCCAGTTAGCGCTGACATAGAACTGTAAGCAAGCATATCAGTGTACCTTTTTAAGACTATTCTTTTATGCTGTCACGTAGAAATTTGAAATTCCAGCCCCTTTGGTTTTCGTTGCGCCATAGTTCAGTTTGTTAAATAAAACTTAGGTTTATGACACCTTGATCCTCTTATCAATTAGTGGCCGAAATTAACATGAAATTTTTTGTCAGTAGAGTGTTCTCGTGTACAAAATATGTCCAACAAAGTGGAGTTTATGATGATTAATGTTTTATAACCTAGGACTGCTTACTCTCTTGTCAGCAGTAGGTGTTCTGTACATAATTCCAACCTTAACCCATGTGCTGCTTGCAAATCTTACCAAACATCAGGCAGATCCATCTAGAAATGCAGGTTTTACTTTATACTAGACTTACTACCAAGCAGGAAAATGCGGCGGTGGATGTGCGAGGTAGGACAACCCCCTACTTTGGTTTTCATATCACTGCGAAATAAATATTAGCTTTAAGTGATCAGTAATTTGAGAAAACGTTCATCATACCGTTACACTTATCAGATGGGCGCTATTTACACCACCTGATTCACGTGACTCACCCATTCTGTTGGGTGAAATGTTAGGCTTGCTACATTGGGTATATTTCAGAAGTCTATTTCACAATATTCTATATGGAAGGATAAATACTTCTGCTTGAATTTTCTGTATAAGTTCCTCATTATATGTGTAATTCGGCAACGCGGTAAGCGGGTGAAGAAGTCGATTCACTGTCCCGAGTTTGGCCTATATTAGAGTTCATATTTCTGAGAATTCGCTGACGTGGAACAGTAACTATTCAAACAATATTAAGACCTGCAATTCAATTTGTCCCGAACACCAACCAATGTTCCCTTCCTCACCAGGCATGGGAAGAAAAGGCGCGAAGTTGACATTCAACACCTTACAATTATTTTTCATTTCTAAAGAGAGAAAAATTAGCAAACTGAAAGTGCCAGAAACTTGTCACAAATCACCAGGGTCAGTAAGGAAACTATGAACAGAGATACTGAATTTTAGTGATCTTACAATCAATAAAATGTTATGAAAAACAGGAGAATCTACATGGAAAATAGGTAGCAATCATTCTCCTTAAAAACTAAATATTAAAAAGCACCGTTTTCGAGCTGGTAAATGAAAACTAAATTTATATTTATGTAATTACTACAAAGAGTTTTTAATTAAAGTTATTGGCATTTATAACAATAATCTTCATCATTAGAATACCCTTCAGATGGTCTTCAACGAATCGCCCTGAAACCGTCATTGTTTTTGCAAAATCAACGTGTTTGTAGTTGTCGTGAATTAGGCTACCATAATCTGGGATGGATGTAGCTCACTTTGAATTTAATGTCAATATAATTTGTGTTTTTAGATCCTGTGAGTAGTCCTACTTAGAACATGTAGAATGTGAAGTGATGAAAAAAGTTGAGACAGTTGCTATACTATATATCTAAATCGATTTCGAAAAGTGAAGCTCAGATTCCAAAAGCTGCCAATACAAATAACTCTAAATTTATTAGATGTATTTCAAGATAAAATAATACTGTCGATTCACAATGATTGGAAAACAGATGTAATATTACGTCCTGTAAAAAGTGGGAAAAAACGATTAAATTTTAAATCATTATTAAATAAAATTGCTTTACGATATCCCAATTGTGAGCGAACACCAACAAAAGGACAGCGATCCGACCACACTTTTACTATTGTGCTGGCTGCAGAAGTGGGCATAGAGCAACTGAACACAAATTACAGACAAGATTAAGCTAGGTGATATTACTAAAGATGTTGCTGGAATTTCTGTAGCTTAACAATTTTAAGAAGGGAAGGTTGTATAAATCAGTCTAGAATACTGTTCAGGAATCAAGATAAAGGGCAATTTGTGAGTATAGCC
Organism: Schistosoma mekongi; assembly: GCA_034768735.1. Classification (NCBI taxonomy): domain Eukaryota; kingdom Metazoa; phylum Platyhelminthes; class Trematoda; order Strigeidida; family Schistosomatidae; genus Schistosoma; species Schistosoma mekongi. Next base: position 61,765,519 of record CM068305.1, read on the forward strand.
GAAAAATCCTAGTTACTATGTAACGCAGTAGCTAACTGTCATAAACCTATGCCATAGTTGGCAATCAGGTTGCGGTTTGTGATTAGCCTTTTCCGTAATTCTTGTTCACACTAATGTCACGGTGACAGACTTATGGTTAGAAGTAAGGCTAAGAGATTAAGCGTTTGAATATGGATGGGATGTGGTGTTATCTATGTAGATGCACATTTTTATTGTTTCTAGCAGCATCTTGACATATGAGTACAAAGGTAATCATAATTTGATGACCCATGGATATGCATTGACGAGTTTACTTTCTTATTAACTCATACTACTTACTATTTGTGAGTAGGTAAAATGGTAACACCACCTGTTGAGGCTGCATGGCGATGGTCTATGAATACAGTCGTTAGAAACAGTCAGTATTTGAATATAAATTTGTCGAAGAAACACTGAATCTGGGGTTTGCACTGCTGAGGAGTTCCACACTAGAGCGAAATAGCTATCCAATCCTCAATGGTTTTCACTGGTACCCTGCCAATATCAGTCTGTGACGTATTCAATAGAATAATTAACTGTTAATGAAAATAGGGATGTCATCTAGTGTTGAGTTATCTCATAGATTTATTGATAGTAATTTGCTTTCAAACTTCCTACTAACTAACCTACTTACAGAAGTCATATCGGAAACAGAAATATAGTGGTTTATAAGACTAACAATTGGCAGATTTTATATGAACAATCTTAATAAGTGAAAACAATTAGGTAAATAGTCTGTCGATAACTATACTTTGTTGAGAGGAGAAATAAGGTGTTCACTGAAGAGGGCTTTCTTTTCGACGATGTCATTTAATTAAGCTTACAATTTCTGGATGAAGACGGTCTACCATGAAATAGAGAAATGAGTTGCATCAGAAAACAAATGAGTCAAAATTACTACAAGTTAGTTTGATATGTATGATGTAAGCGAAATAGTATCGCAGCAAAAATGGCTTGGAAACAACAATTATGAAGAGGTCATGCAATAAGAAAACGTTGATACTCCTAAATATTTCTATTCATTTCACGACCTCTTCTTCACTACCAAGGAAGTGGTGCTTTATGATTGCTAATTGTTGTCTAATTCAGACCAATTCATGATATTAAATTAACATTCAACATTCTATACAACACCCAATTACAATGAGAAGTAGATAATTTTCCAGGGCAATCAAACTTCCCATCTTATACCTATTTAAAAACCAATTTTATGTGACTAGCGATCACTAGTGTAAATCATTGTTTATCCAATACATTGAATTGATTGTTCAGTAGGTTTGTCACCTAAAATTCACGTGAACTATAAGATTTGTTCACCTGATTGTTATTCAGTTCCATGTATATTGAATAAGTGAGCACCAATCATTAGATATCAGTTACATCATTTGATATCACTGGTAACAGATAATTCATATTCAAATAGGTTGTATTAATTAATATAAAATCTGTATTGTGATGTGTATTTACTATTATAATTTAAATGTGTATTTTCCAAAGCCTCTATGTCAAAATATACGAAGTTATAACAGTGAAATGAACTTCTTTTATATGTAGAACAATTAGAGGGGTTGTAGAAATAGTTAACTGTCAATTTTGATATCACGAATTGATCTGAATCAGACAACCATCGATTACCCGGAAGCGCTGGATGGACGTTTCGTCCTAGTATGGGACTCCTCAGCAGGGCGCATCCACGGTTGATATTTCCAATTCGTGGTACGTTGCACGACCTCCTCTACGCCATCGGTGAATTACTGCCTCACACTCGACACGGTTGAATTCTACCAGTCACGTCTTCACATTAGAACTCCAGGAATTACTTCAAGGAGCCAGTCACTAGTGAGCTGATATTAATTACAATTAGGGAGTTTGTAGAGATATTTAACTGCCAACTGTTAGGAGCCGACTAAGTGGTCCAATGGTAAAGCATTCGCTGAGGAGCCAGAGGATCCTGGTTTCGGTCCCCGATGGGGTTGTGGATGCGCACTGCTGAGGGGTCCCATACTAGGACGAAACAGCTGTCCAGTGCTTCCGGGTGGTCAATGGTTATCTGATTCAGATCAATTCGTGATATCAAAATTGACTGATAAGTAAAACAATCAATGTAACACTTGTCGCAGACATTAACTTCTTGTGAATAAATGTCTTAAACTATAGTTTCAGTTGACTAATTTATAAGTAAATAAATGTCATATTGTATTAGAATACTACAAAAGTGCATATTTCATACCTTTCAATTAGGAAAACCTGCCTGGACTGTAAGCACATCACAACAGGTCAAAATAACCAGCATATATTTGCAACATTCTTCATAATCAATAAATATTGTATAACCATAACGGATCATCATCACATTTCTGAAATGTCAAGTCGAAGATGCTTGATTGGTCAATGATGGTACGACAGACATGTTGACGAAAATTACTAAATCTTGTATAAATACCTTATATATATATATATATATATATATATATATATATATATATATATATATATATATTATTGGCTTATTAGAATTATATAGTTGTCCCTGTGACTAATCGGCTTCATGGTCGTTCAGTCGTATAAGTGTGTCTGAGTAGTGTAAAGCTAGAATTAGCTGTAGATATCGTATAACGTGTACAAACTACATCAACTGAATCGGTCATCCCCTTTGAGATATAGTAGTATCATAATTAGTCACGATGATAATGATAAAGATGTTTTAGTAGCCAGTATGGCCAAATAATTTGCATTCATTATATAAAGGTGGGATGATATTTTTTACAACAGCCTGAGGAAAAGTAGCCAATGGAACTTGCTTTACGATTATGACCTGACAGACTTGCAAAACTGTGACTGGTTTGAACTGTGGGGTGAGCGACCAAAGCCTATTTTAGAAGTATGGATAGAGAGAACAACCACTGACAAATAAAAGCTGAGACCACGTTGTTTATTGAGTGAAAACAGTAGTTTTCATCCATCATATGCTGGAGCAACCAGCATCAGTAAATACAAAATACATTAAACACTGGACTAAGTGAGATGTGCATGGAAATTGAAATAATGTCATAATATAGTTTCGATAACTCGGGTGGGAAAACAAATATGATAATAGTGAATGAGTAAATATTTACAATAGGTTTAAAATCATTACCAAACAATTGATAGTGTGCTACATAATAATTTTACAGGTTCAAATGTGCTGGTAAAATAATTACAACTGATTAATAAAGCAATTAAGGGATGAAAGTGAATAAGGTAATTATCGTTTTGAAAGTGCGCAAATGATAAGTGAATGGGTTGACACACTGTTGGTTAAATAATATCTATTAAGAAGAAACCGGTAAAGTAAGAAATCTGATGGTAACGATAGTTACATAAGGGTTAAGTTGCAATTAAGAGGTAACAAATTTTTTAGGGTTATGAAAAGAATTGTATATCGTGGTAATAATAATAATGAGAGAATTGAGTGTAATAATTTATTTGTAAACCATCGGAGTATTGACTGTTATGACGGTCAAGACAAGGAAGGCTCCCTCTATATTGTAGAAGACGTATGCGTAAACCACACGGCAGATTGGGTGGGAGTCGATAGATGATTTTTAAAGCCCTCTTGACGTCTACTTGATGTTCCGTACCAACCAAATGTGCAAGTACAAAGCTGTTTATTTGACGTAATCGACCTTTACTCAACCAGGCTGGGTAGTGTTCTGAAATTCGTGCTCCAAATGTAACTGGCTCCACAGGAGCAGTTAAATTGGTATATACCCATTGATGAAGCGAATTTAGCGAGTCTGTCTTTAGTTCCTGTTCTTATGACAGAGTGGTTGTAGAATATGGTATCCAGTTTGCCTGCTGTAAACGTCCTTTACAACACTTCAAATTCGTTGCGTCGTGATTTCACCAATGTTGTCATGTAGAATTGTAATTTGAGAAAAATCATTTTCTTATGAACAGTTACGTTTTCCGGTTTCGTTTTTGTAGGCGCCATGTATTTATTTATGAATTTCAGCGGGTAAGCGTTCATTCCGAGCATGTTGCTGATGGTGGTTAATTGTTCGTCCACAGTATCCTCAGAACATATGCACCTAGTGCGATGTGCTAGACTTTTCACTAGATTCCTTTTGTATCTTCGTGGTACGGAACCGCAGAAGTGATTATACTGGCAAACCGACGTTGATTTTCTATATATGCTCCTTTTTAATGTACCATCTGTTCTTCGAGTTAATAAGATGTCTAAGAATGAAATATTATCATTATGCTCTTTTACTAAGGTAAAAGTGATTGGTGGATGGAAGTTGTCAAATCTTTCAAGTATTCCATTCTTATCTATTTCATCTGTGAGGACTATGAATGTAAAATCTACATAGCGAGAATAGAATGTTAATTGATCTAATTTTTGAAAGGGCCATTTTCTAACTTTGGACACTTACAAAACGATAATTACCTTATTCACTTTCATCCCTTAATTGCTTTATTAATTAGTTGTAATTATTTTACCAACATATTTGAACCTGTGAAATTATTATGTAACACACTATCAATTGTTTGGTAATGATTTTAAACCAATTGTAATTATATATATATATATATATATATATATATATATATATATATATATATATATATATTGTAGAACTTTGATAAAAAACTAATTAAAAAGAAATCTCATCGCTCCTCTTGTCCTCTCTTAATGCCTAAATAGGAAACTTTTCATTATATTATTATGCATTATTTAATGGTAATTCAATAAAGTCTAATCAAACTATGTACCTAGAAACCAAAATTATTCGTTAAAACGTAAATAGCAGCTAGATATGAAACAATGATAACCTTTAAGCAATAACAGAGTCCCAAATGGCTAGCAAAGTAAAGCTGTCAGTGACATATTCACACTAAGATATTGACTAATACATTGCAGATTTGTTAGCTGTTATTCATTTCCTTAACACTTAACCTCAATCTCCAATTCTAATTCCATATTCAAATTTATTGTTAATGGTCTGCTTCCAGTCACAAAATTAGATTTTGTTATAATTTAATAGAAAAAAGAATCTAGTAAGTAATTTTAATCTGGGGTTGGGGAATATGAAGGGCACATGCTTGTAAGTAGCGAACTAATTTCTACAGCAATAATAAACCCGTGTCTATTTAATTTTACCAAACAACTTCTGGTACTATCGCCAAACCACATTAGTACGGTGAGATCAAATTTACTAGAATAACACAACATAACATAAAAGAAAGGATAAAGTAAAGGTGTGTAAGAAAGAATAATAGAACTTAAGGTGTAGATGAAGATAGAGAATGAATAGGCTTGTGCCATTGTGACTGATTTTGCGCCCCGTTGCCCAGTGTCACTAGCGTCTGATTGAGATATACAAATGACTGGGGTGCATATGAATACTTTACGCGTTCATTTCACATGCAACATGTCGTAGTACACAAGGACGTTTTGGACAGGCGTGCTTACTAAACACATCAAACCGTAATTGATTCCAGGGATCAACGTCCACTTCGTCACACAGATGAATTCCATCATCGTTTTTTGGTTTATTGGTGAACCCTGTAGAATAGTAACATCCTAAGTGACATTATTACTTTCTTGCTAATAAACTGTTCACTCAAACAGTCTTCTCATTATCTAAAAGCGGCTGACGTACACTATTAATCTTGGGGTGTATAACTCAAGAGTTACGATTCCTCGTTTCTATAATAGACTGTGGTTGCTTCTTGTTCTTAATCACCTACAGGATTAGCAGCAAATGTGACGAATCTTAAAATGGTAACAACCAAGAAAAAGGTAAAGCTTAATCACAATATAGTATTATTAAGACGTAAAAATATGATAATTTAAAATGGATATACCAAATTTATATGACTAATAAACTCTTCATAGTTAACTTGTAGTTCGGGGATTTTAAATATTAGGAAAGAACTGATAAAGAAGCGCGTTAATGTAACTATATAACATATTTTCTTGTGATCCGTAATATAGCCTTAAGTGCATTCTCATCCTGCTCCACATTGTTTCGATGTTATTAGTATGCATTCTTACCAGTGAATCCACAGTGACGTTGGTGGATTATGATGTGATGTTTGTACCCGTGACTCTGAAGAGCTTCCAGTCACCTTACATAATGTTATGCCAAGCAAAACATATCTTTTGATTGTTGGTAGTAAAGTGATAACTTTTCTATTAGATACGCTCTTAAAAACTCAAACTTTCTGGGGTCCTATCCCGAATTCCAAAATCTCACTGAAGTTAGAATACAAATGAACTTACCCATTCCTCATCTAGACGCTTTCCACTGCTATACTTTCATTCACTAACCACACCTTCGTCAATATCTACAGCTTGCTCGACAGCGCTCAGCAACATATTACTTCTGTGCGTCATTTCGGGATATATGTTTCACAATATTCATACCATTTAACCGACGTCACGTCTGTAACGTTATTTGCTGCCGCTACCGTTGTTACTGCCACTTCTATTATCCAACACACTACTAAGTACATGATCTGTTTTAATGTCACTTTTGATCAACTGAAATGGTAACCCGTTCAAATCGGCTTGTTGCAGTCTGAAGACTGCATACGGAAAGTGATACCCCCTCTTCAAGCCCCTAACAACAGTCGGTATCACCTCTTCCACAGTCAAACTCATCGTCCTCCTTATGTTTCTACTACTTTCATTTGCTACCTTTCCCGTGCGTGCTACTAGCAGCAATTATTCGAGTTTTTGAAATGCCATCCCAATCTCCTAAAACCACTCTCTGAACATCATGTTAGAACGTTTAATATATGAATTCTCTGTCAAATCAGCCAACAGGCCTCACTAGCTATAACGCTTGAACCTCATGTCTTTGATGTATTGCTTCTTTGAAGCACTATACAGAACCTCAGCTCAGTCGTTAACTTGGCGTCACCTAATCAGAATATAGAATCAGTACCATAAACCCTTTGTTTATCTGGAGGGTACAACACCAATCTCTCGTGGTGTGAGAATCGCACTAAATTTTCGTGCAGGACAGGCACTTTTCGAGTACATTTATGTCTGTCTAAATGGTACAGTACGAACTGGGGTAGACAGGAGTAAGCGCCAACGTCTTCCATCGTTTCCATTTATGTTCGCACTGACTACAGCTAGGATGGATTAAAGGGCAAGTTCTACATAAAATTCTCTAGACTTCATGACTGGACATTTCTCTACGGTTGACTGCGACCTCTCATTAGAACTGGTAATTATCCTCTTTCACTACTGTCGTTGATGGACGCATGGCACTGCATGACATTTACCGTGACCCCCCTTCATTGACTTGAGGGATACTTTGATGCCCCTAGGTCCGTGAGGTTCCCATCCTATAAGCGCTTTCTGTGCACCTTTGGACATTAGTGCCAATGTGTGTAAACCATTTTCTTCATGACGGGAGCACAATAGTACCTCTCTTGAGGATAATCCTTATCTTCCAGCTTATCTTCGCTTATTCCAAATATCTCCAGGTTGTATCTTTTCACTACCTGTCAAATTAGCTAAGCTAATTTGTTATGATAAGCCGATAATAGAGCCTCTGAACACTACGTAAGTCTTGTTCTATACCGTGGGCGTATATCGAACTGGAATTGACCGTAACTGTATTCTTCCCAATCAGCCAGTTGGAATAAATAACACGCCGTTACGATAAAATTTATAATTTCACCACTGGCAACAGGATCATACAAAGTCTAAAGTAGTACACAATAGATAAACTTCTACTCATAGACAATATTGACTCCAATAGCAACACAGACGATCCGCATATTCAATTCTAGAACAAATGTCGACCAATGACGGAATCTTTACTCTTCCCTCTTGTATTCTTTTATTATGTTACCACTGTAATCTCGTAGTGCTAACGTGGTATAGCAACTTGGGCCTATGGGTTTGCACGGTTCTACGTTTTTGATGAATGAATGAATGACGGAATTCGAACTGACTAGACAACGTTCAATAGTACTAACATCCTATCTTCCTCGATAACCTCAGCTACTTGGGTGCTTCTCCCAGTCTCTCACGTCGTGAGAACACTTCACGTACCTATATTTATGTTTTGGTTGTCAGAAGGTGAATCGCTCTTTTGACTTCCGAAGAAACTAGGCTTCCACTGTGGTGTTATAACTCTTTGAAATAAAGACTTCCCAATTCCCAGAGTAAAGTTTAAATGGCTTTTTCTGGTTAGTGTCTATACAGCAAGGTTGTTTTTAACGTGATGGAGTTGTTAGCGCCATGCTTTATCCTCCTTTATCCGAGCTTGGGAGCGACAGTGACTCTGGGAAGATCCCAGGAGGGGTAGTAAACCACATACCTGAGAAAATACCATGCCCCTACAGATTACCACGTATACGGTCACCTTTACCAAGGAAAATAGTAATCAATAATTACAATATTAAGCACCTTGTGCTCCCTAGATCGACCTACTCCACCGAGTAGTCAGAATATGATAAACTTATCCTACATGGAGTTGCTAGACTCCACATCGGTTAGACTGAAAATTGTTCTATTTATTGCTTTATTCTAGCTTTTAATCACAGTCGTTAATATAACTGGCTCCCAGCCAGATAGGTTTCAGATATCTTGCTCATATGTAAGCATCTATTTTTAAAACTGCGATCCGTAGGTTATTAACTAGGTAATGTGATGGCCCCTCCACAGAATCTGGCTACTAACTGCAACAACTGATATGATAGAATACAAGCGTCTTTTCGTACCATGGCTCGACATCCCAGTTTACATAAATTTAAGTCCATTGAAGTTGACTACAGCAGCTTAATGATTAATTCACTAAGCTACTTACACAAGTAACGTTAGTTCGTAAATGACTACAACTTGTTTCCCTACAAATCCGACTATCACCTTAATTATTGTAGTCATGAATTGTCCCACTCCATCTCACAAGTGTCTGTGAGCGCGCTAAAATAATTAGATACTTGGCACAACCAGGCATTGCAAACAAGTCTGATGAAACACTGATCCAGCCAGATCCTACTTACCGTTGGTGCTTTTGTGGGATGCATCGTGTAACCATGCAAATTATGTGACCTGAATTCTTAGTCACCGTTGAGTGTTGATATACTGGTTGTACTACTCCACTAATGTTTTTGAAATAGTCTTAGATTTCCTATAGACTTGTTTTGGGTTCAAATAATATTTGTCTACAGATACCACGCTTAAATCTGGAAGTATACCTGTTCATAGTAAATTAAATGATGAATGGAGTGTATTTGGAAAATATTTTCAGTACCAATCTGAAAATAATAACTCGGAATTAGCCACTCCCAAACTATCGACCATGTCAACTACTATAAATATTGATAACAACTCAGTAAATTGAGTCATGACCATTTATTTGCATAAGTCAATTTCTTGTTCTATGTACCTGAATGTCCTTAGAAAATGTCTTCCAGAAGTAATGATTCACCAAAGAAATGCTGAATGAAGTGTAGTTTTTTCTCCTACTCACATGAAAAGTTAACTCCCTCAAAGTATTATATTGCACTAAACTTTGAGTAGCATGTGTTGTGTAAAAGTGAAGACACTACCTGGTTGCCGGGACTAAATAAAGTAAAGAAGTTGGACATGTAACACTATATTTTCGATTAATTGGTCGTCTATAACTAATGAAGTGTAAATGCCTACCACTCAATGATATATATCAAGTCTAAATAAAATCGATGCAACTCAGTATTTAGACACTAGCTCACGTAATTGGTAGTGAGCCACACGTTTTGCTCATGCACTAGCAATACCAAGTGATAATATAAAAAATAGCTGCATAGGACTGTCGTTTGTCCATAAATCTGGAAAAACAGCCATGAGTCACTCTCTTAAACCAGAACTTTGTGAAATTTCTTTACGAAGCTTTCGATATATCACTACTCCACCTCTAACAACACCACCATCACATGTGGAGGAAAACGAACCTTGGAATAAAATGAGATGTAGACCACGTAGAGCGTAAACAAAGACAGTTAGTTCAAAATGAACCAAAACCTAAGTTCCGCATCAAATAGGTAACATGTTCAGGTGATGTCACTACATCATGTATACGTATAATTTCAGAAACTATTTGTTGTCATTACAATAGGTCGTACCTAACTCATCTGGTTCTTGATCTTCCAGTCGTCTGAATAGAACTATTAAGAAAAGGTTAGGACCAGGTGTTAGCTACCTAGTCACGCATACAAGTAGCGCTCCACACTAATGCACTTCATGTAGCTCATCTTACCAAATTACTATAAGTCATTTGTCTGATGTTCAGAAGTCGTTTTTGATTCTTTCAGTAAGATCGGGGTAAATGTTGCCGAAAAGCGGTACTGTTTATGAATTTACTGATTAATAATAATGATAATAATATGTTCTAAAATCAATTACATAATCCATAACACATTACAAGTGTTCACGTTGTAAAAATGGTCAGGGTAGATTGTTCAAAAGGGTGTGGACCATTAATTACTTCAGCTAAACCTTTAGTATAAAACTGTTTAAACCTGGAGATGGCATAAAGAGGCAAACGTGCTTGCTTCGAAATAGTCAGAGTCATATGTCATGTAGTGATTTCGAACTAATGTCCCATTAAGGAAACCAGTACGTCAATCACAAGGAACCACATACCACTCTTATTAAAGCAACAAAATACTCTCTTCTGACTTTTTTATCACTAACTTTTCATATGCAGTATTGGGGTATAAATCCTCGTGATTGGCAATCAGTACTTGTGAATCGACTTATCCGCGAATTAACATTAAGATAAAATCTGATCATTTCATCTAAACTCATATCTGAATCTGAAGTTCATAATAAGCCTAGTCTTGTAACGCTGAGTGCATTATATACTATAAATCACTGGTCTTCGCTAACCTGTACTAAAAATATTGATTAAAACTATTTTACGGATTTTTCATTACTCTAGTGAGAAGTGGTGACTAATGTTCAGATATATCGGAAATGAGACAGTGATCACCAATGACAATGGATGATTGTCGAGCTATATCACAAATTGATGGAAGCGGGAATTCTATCATTGGGTGCCGCTTCAGCGGTGTGAAGGGTTACACGTTTGCTAACCTGAAGCTCCTGGGGCACAATCCGGGGTTCGCAGTGCTAACGAGTCCCACTCTAGAACGAAACAGTTGTCCACTGCTCCCTAGATTTCCCTGGTACCCTTGCCAACATCAATCTGTGACATATTCAATCAACTAGAATTTTTTATTACTAACAAGAGCACAGAACTACTTCTAATTTCCTAGAATCTATTTTGACTTACTTATTCTTATTAAAACTAGTAAGTAAGTTTAATTTAGTGTCCTGATAATTGCACTTCAATTAAGCATTAGCTATTTTAATCTAATCGATTTGTCTTATCTCGGTAGTATGCCAGTCCACCTACGTTAGTAGCTTACCGAATTCAAAGTAGATAACTAGATAATGTCTTTGAGCAGTTACCTAGTTTTTAGATATTTGAAGTGTAGTTAGTGCTCACACTAACTAGTGTGTTGCTTGTAATGAATCCCAAATGTTGATTATGGAGTATATGGGATTCATTTTACTAAAAATACGTGAAACATTACACCCTCCCCCAGACTTTGAAATAATCCATCTATGAGATCACTATACAACTTTAATTACAGATGTACTTAAAGCTTAGATTGTTGATGTAACACGAAGTATGAAACAACTGGTTTCAATTCTAGATAACTGTGTATAAGTGCAAACAACGTATTTCGGAATGCATATATTGCTGGTCTTTAAATACTAGATAAACTTTGCGCTACATCATTACGTACACAGCTGAAAGGTCGTATGGAACTCCCTACTTGCTGGTCATATAAGAAAAATCTAATCGTAACATTCAAACATTATCGCCATACCAACTGAAGCAAATGAGTCAGTCTATGTTCCCATATTACGTCAACACAAGATGACGAGTAGCAAATGAATAAAAGCGTCAGTGACGGAAAGAAAAACTAGGTACCTGATAGTGCAGTTCAAAAGGAGTTTTTATGAATAAATACCAAGGCTCAAGACCTAGGGAAAAACAAATACAACTGCACAGCTATAACCGTCACTCAATATCTCCGGTTACTATGCAGGTAGTCTACACCGCACAATACAGTTAGGATTAACGTTAGATTTAAGTCTGCTGACTTCTAGCCACCCTCCAATTCAAGGGTGATGGTTGGACAAACGTAATACATATCCCGGCTACGTCAGTCGATGAAGATCCATAATCATCGTAACACACATCTACATTTTAAATGTAACTAAGTCCTTTATATAGGAATTAATAAATAGAGACAATCCGTTCACAAATGGTAATCAATCAAAATACAGAAATCTCTTAATTTAAACATCATGTATTGGATTGGTGATAACGATTGATAGATGCCTCTGTGGTGTTCGGGTCTATTGCTCTCCAATCTGGAAACCACCACTTTAAATCACTCAATTTATCCATGAGGAAGTCTTCCAAAATTTTTGCCAAAAACTCAGATCCTCTTCTAGAAAAGTGTAAACCGTCCGAAAAGAAAGATTCCCAACTCTAAAAAGGAAAAAGCCTATTTCATTTCTGAGAAGTTCAAAATTGGATGTGAACCAAAATCATATTTGATGAATGCTAACATGTAGGTAAAGTAACAAGCAAAGTTTCACTTTAGATCAAGTATATTCCAATGTGATTTAAAGAGCTAATGAGCTAGCACGGGAGCTGTAACTATTGGCGCAACTACATGGAAATACACTACTGCTTAAATGTATAATAATTAACTATTAATTCTTTTCGATTTTGACCGAATAAATATCAACAGAAGTAGGTACAACTAGTAGATTAAAAACTTTTCTAATAATAAAAATAAGTGACACAAATGATGACTTTATCACTAAAACTTTCCTATAATGAGTCTTGCATCGTTCCCCAGGTACACCACTTATATGCTGAATCCAATCTGTTGTAATTCTATGAAGTCACAGAGATAAAATCCTCCAACCGATCCCAGAATATTACTTGTTATGTAGTCTTTTATCGCTTGTAGGCTGTTTTCTACATGTCAAATAGAAGAGCCATCAAGAATTAAGTAGCGAGTTTATTTGGAGGAGAGTAAGTAAGGATAAAGAATTGTGCATAATAAGATGAACTCGCTTCGTTAGGACCTCGTCTTCATCAGCCATATACGATCTATAATATTTTATTATTATTATTATTATGCATAGAAATAAACATATTTTATAAGCGGAACTGGCCAGGCTCAATTATGGTAGAAGCAAAAATTTATGCTAAGCTAATATGATTAAAATGTGATGCATCTAAGTATAATATGTAAGTGAAGATTATGGAACATCGAATTAGTGACAGAACCATACAACTCATGTTATTCTTAGTCATTCGTAACTCACTTTGCTTACATATCCTATTATATAGTCAATTAATTCTTTAGTTGTATGGTTCTGTCACTAATTCGATGTTCCATAATCTTCACTTACATATTATACTTAGATGCATCACATTTTTAATCATATTAGCTTAGCATAAATTTTTGTTTCTACCATAATTGAGCCTGGCCAGTTCCACTTATAAAATATGTTTATTTCTATGCATAATTATAATAATAAAATATTATAGATCGTATATGGCTGATGAGGACGAGGACCTGATGAGACGAGTTCATCTTACTATACTTAATTCTTCATTCTTTCTCTCTTCAAATTAATGAAGGAAACTTGCGTAGTAAATCTAGTTTAGAAAACATAAGTAGTTCAGTTGCGGTTGCTTGCATTTCAGCCTGTGTTTACAGAATAGGTTTTTAATTGATTGACATGTAATTAAACATAAATACATTTAGGATTATGAAGAGTGATATATTCATTTTGAGGGGAATGATTTGCCATAGGACGACTTTTGTACATAAAAATATGTACACAAATCTAATGTTTTCATTTACAAAACTATTGAATTCATTAGAAGGAAAACTTACCTTTTGCACTAACATAGCTTCATATAAATTTACAAAACTAACATCATTGCTGTTGGCAACTTCTTGACACGCAGCTGCATAAGCGGCACAAGTAACTAGTTTTCGTGTAATTACTTTTCCTAAGAGAAAATCAAGCACAAATTAACCATACAAATTATTTTTGGCGTAAATTTTTATATAATGACATTAAAAGCAATATCAAACAAAAACATACAGATATAGAAAAGCTTGGAATGGATCCTTTATATGACTGCCTTGATCTGTGCACTCTGTTATCTCCTACTCTGATAAGTGTTCTACTAAGTGTTACTTTCGGTCTTACTAATGCTTGTAAAAATACGACATAGGTATAATAACAATGAAATTGTCGCAGATTCACCTTTAGCTATTTCAGTAGCACCCCATTTATTTTCATCAACAGGAGGTAAACTAATTAGCAAAATGCGATCCATGGGCACATCCAATCTCTATTATTGGAAAAAAGACCAATTAAGTAACAGATTAGAAGACGAAAGTTAATAGTGAACAATAACTACACTTGATAAAACATTCGGTTATTTTTAGTACTGAAAACGTTTAAGATAGAAATATTATTACTATTTCAGGGTTACTGCATTATACCCTAGGTTTTAACATACAGCTGGAATATGAAAAGTATTTGAAGGAAATAACGTCAGACCGACTATAGAGGTTTTCGTTACGATGATGTCGTTTGCCAGGGCTGTACAATCGCACGCACTTATTTTCACACATCAATAAAGGTGCCACAAGTTACACAAAATGTTTCGAAGTATTGAATTTTAAGTTACGTAGTAGCCAAAGCGTATGAATGAAAGTAACATGTAGTAGAAAAATAACTGTTCACATGAAGAAAAAGCAAACACATGTCAGAAATAATGTACAAAATTAGAAAGAGATGGGTTAGGAACGCAGTAAATTAACGAAATATGCATACTATCTTTGAACACAGACCGGAATTGAATTGGTAAGTTCTTATAGTATGTTACAGGTGGGGTTTTATCTAGCAACTTTTAGAATCAATTCGTCAAAATTTGCTGATAATTTTGAATGTGAAGTTTTTAGGCTCCATAGAAACAAATGTCAGTGATATTGATTTAGACTCACCATAAGATAGCCCTGTTAGGTAATGAGTGCATTAAATACGCTGGAAAAATACTGATACACTCGAGGGTGAAAAGGTTTCACTTCCCTTCTCATAATGCCTGGATTGACACTAATTTATAACCTCTAACAGATCCTACTCATCGTCTATACGCAGCAAGGGTGTTGTCTGGAAAAGTGAGGACGAAAGAAAGTTTCTGGTGCTTAAATTACGTTGGTGGACACGAAGGATCCATTCAGGGGAGAGTTAGGGAATCCTACTTTAAAACCGACGACGTCAATGAGATCCAGAATAAACTAGGGGCGTATGAATCTACTCTAGTAACTAACTACCAAGAGATTGCATCTCCTACCGTTGCACGGCTACCTTCTGTATCAGACCTTAAGGTTAAAAGCTTAGGAGTTGGTCTCCCTAAGAAGATCGCCTGCATGGGTTTGGGCGCCCGAGAAACAACACATCCAGTATTCAAATATGATAATTTAGTATTTATAAAAACAATGAATTACTCGCCTTCCTAAATCTCAAGTATGAATGTCATCTTTACTTCGGTTGAGTCAAATTAAGTTACTTTACATTCTTCTTCACTATGAATTTACATTTATAATTAATCACATACACTAGTTCATTACTATCAAAGGTTATGTTCTATCTACAGTCTTCGTTTGATTATATGAATGCTGCAACCAAATGCAAATCCTATTACAGCTTTTTCAAAAAAATGTCATTTATACTGCCCTCCCCCCCCTTCAATATACGTATCGGAGTTTTTACATTGATGCATACTGTATGTCTTAGATCCGTATTCAAGACTCCAGAGATATGCTGTAAATTTGTCTTTAAACTGCCGATTTGAAGTATTACATGCACCAGGGATGAGCGCAACACTAATCGACTGGATCCTCATTAAAAATCATTTACGTGATTGTCATCGATGAGGAATAGCCAATTGCACTTTTGAGTTACATGTACACATGATTCGGCATGCTATCAGCTAACCCAGCCTTGCCTCAATAGTCCTACTCAGACACAATAATCTTAGTGAAAGATCAAGAACTAGATGATTCACACACGACAAATTATAATATGATCGCAATCATACACAAAATAAAAAGGCAGTTGTATAGGTCCTCTGTCTACCTTCACTTTCATTAAATCAATCAATACTCTCCAACGCGATACATCAGTGGTGTTATATTAGGTTCCATGAAAGTAAGGTTGTGAACGATGTCATTTCGTAATCGCCGCCTATACCTAGATACAACAATCAAGCATGCTTTTTACTACCAATTAAATGGTCTTCCCAGTAAATTGTGTATTTGACAGATGAAGTACAAACAAATTTAAATGTCCAGATGAGGAGTCTGGATACAGAGTTGTCTGGGTGGCTGATGAGGACTGAGTAGTCACAGGTCACATAAAGGTGACCACCTTCTACAGCTCTGTGCAGACCACAACCTGTTCCTGGCTAGTACCAACTTATGGCATAACTATTGTTGATGTGCTCCTTGAAATCCTCTCACTACAACATAAGCCCGGACTCAGATTAACTATATTAAGATCAGCTACCGCTGGCGTAGATAACAAACAAAAACAATATCCGATCTTTGATCACACACTGGTATGCATCAATTTTGTCTTGAGTCTTTAATGAGAAATAAATTGTACTGAACAGATCAACTGTATATGCTTCTTTGTCGCGCATTTCAAAGGCAGACATTGCCACATAACCTCACGATCAACAGAATCAAATAAAGCTTTAGGATCAAGGAAAACAACTATTGTTGGGACATAGAAAATCGTGTTAATGTTTCAGAACCTGCCGAAGTGTGAATATTTGGTCTATACAACCACGTCTAGGTCTAAAACCACCTTGGTTTTCTTGAGTTTGCTCTTCACGATCTTTAGTTAAAAGTCGAAGTATTGTTGAAGCTATTATTTCAGACACTATGTTCGTTAAACTGATTGTTTTGTAACTGTCACAAGAGGACTCCTGTCCTTTCATACAGAATGAGATCATTAGTGATTGAGACCAGTCAGATGGGAGTACGCCCAGGTCCCAGATTCTAGCTAAGATCTCAGTTACTTTTACTGATAAAACAGGATTACCATCCCGAAATATCTCAGGGGTTAATCCACCAAGTCCTGCTTCTCATCATCGCTGTAGATTCCCTATAGCTTTTTTAACATCATTAAAACATGTGGGACCGATATCGATTTGCAATTCAGATTGCTTCGGGATGACAGCAACTGAGATAGGCCTGAGGACAAGTAGAACTGTTCCGTAAAGTGTTCTGTCCATCAGTCTGATCTTCTGGACTGACAGTAAATAATAGTCCCAGCTTTTTCCGAGATAGTTTCACTTACAGTCGGATTCCTGATAGACGTTTCCTTGATAAGTCTGAGTAGTTGCATAATGTTACATAATACCGCTGCCTTTTCTATCTATAGCTTTCGCTACCCACCACTACTCACGATCATTGCGTGGGCCTCTAACCAGCCTATGTTTCAGCTATTTCTGCTCGCCATAGCGCTCACAGCCAGATGGGATGAGTTGCCGAGCATCTAACAGTTTAGTAGATGAAGCTGAAATACACTGATTTTCTCTAACCTTTTTTGGTTTAGTTTACCAGTAGATATCACCGCTGTTTTAACAGTTTTTGGATATTACTCCAAGTTACCTCGGGGTGGGTATCGCTTAAATAGTTGACTAATTGGTTTTCTAGTTGTTCCTGAAATGTATTCTTCACTTTTTCATCATTAAGTTGGACTCTAAGGGGGGGATCCTAGCCATGGATCTTATACGTCCAGTGAGACGCCGACTAATACGCGCTCGTACTAAAGCATGACCTGGATTTTTTAAACCCGGTTTCTCTTAACAACTTCAAAAGTTGTCTAGTATACCTATCGCCGCTGCCTTTTCCATTTCCTTTGATTTCGTTACCCACCACTACTCACGGTCGTTTCGCAGACTTTTCGTCAGTTTATGCATGATTACACGTCGCTCATCATCGTGTTCGGAGCCCGATGGGATAAGTCTTCGGAAGTCTATTAAATCAACAGAAGCCATTAAGATCCATTGATTTTTCTTGACATGTTGATTTAAGTCCTTGATAGATATCATTGTAGATGCCACAGCTGCTTGAACATCTTGCCAAGCAGTATCTAGTCAGGACGCATCTTTATAATTGCACAAGTGATTCCTCAGTTGTTCCTGGAATTTAATCTTGGCTGTTTCATTACTAAACTGAATTCTAAAAGGTTTTCTTGTGGTAGTTTTTTCTTCGCCCGGTAAGACGCAAGAAAACGCGTGCTCGCACTAGAGCGTGGTCGGAATCCAAACATGTACTCCAGAAAGATCGGCAATCTTCTATCGAGCCTCTCCAACAGTGACTAATCGCAATATGGTCTATTTGAGTCCACTGTTGAGTAGGACCAGGAGGTCTCCATGTTAAATGATGTCGCTTCTTATGCCTAAAGTTCGTGTTGGCTAGAAATAACCGATTATCTGAGCAAAGCTGCAGAAGACGGTCGCCGTTATCCGTTCTCTGAGCTGGAACACTGAAGCATCCACCTAAATGTCTTTCAGATTGGTTCAAGCTACCTATTTGGGCGTTAAAATCACCAGCCAAGATTACCAAATCTGAGTGTTTGGCCCTATGAAGTAGTTCAGAAAGTTTTCTGTAAAACTCATCTTCCACTTCATCCAGGCTGCAGTCGGTAGGAGCGTAGGCAGAAACAACGAAAAGACAACGGCGTGTGTCCCTATCTTTCTGAGTTCTTACTGAACCATTTAGTCGGACGGCATATAGGTGACTGTCGACAGGAATCCATTCAAGAAGTGCCTGTTCTGCTTTCATACTTAACGCAATACCTACACCGGCGAGCCCATGAGAAGTTGCTGTTGAATCGCCAGATAAACGAAGAGTGTATCGCGAAAATTGTTCACTCTGACTAGGTGAGGTCAAGTGAATGACCACGCTAGAACCCTGTATGCGTGTTTCGGAGACACAACATACATCAATGGCGCGGGATTCTAATGTCCTAGCTAGGGAGGTTTGTTGCCCTATTTGACACAGGTTTCGTACATTGAATGCACCAATGTGAAGTTTGGAGCGTGGTCTTAGTATGCTCGGGACGTTATTTCGTGGGCCGGAATCGTTAGCACTAATGACACAGGAGGAAGTTGAAAATAAGGATTTAGGCTTGAAGGTGAGGGCAGGATAAATATTAGGAATAGAAGAAGTTTGATTAAAATGACAGTGATCTTGTTTGTTGTTAGAGGTATGAGGGCGGTTATCTCTTTCTAGTTGCCCACGCTATGGAAGGGTTCTTCTTGATGTACCTGAAAAGCAAAATGTGTTAGGGTTGGTCTGAAAGACCTGGGAGCGTGACCGCAGTGCCAAAGGAACAACTGCTTGAGGCCGGTCACACACGGCCTTTTTGAGAGAGGTTTTCGTTGTTGTAGCTCCGTACTTGTTGAGGCCTTACTACCGGAGACGGAAATCCGTGGAGTAAGGTGGTGTGACATTTCTAGGGTGGACCTTTTCCAACCTCTTCTTTCAGTTGAGAAGGCAGCATCGCTGCATATGCTGGTTATCCGAGGGAAACACCTTACTGCTGTCACACCCCATTGCAGTTAGCAGTACGACTTCGCCCTCAGACCTTAGGTTGCTGCCTTTAGTCTTATTGCTCTCCAACAGACCTGCTTGGCATGGAAGGACCTAGAGGAACATGCGTTCCAGCCAATATAGCTCGGTTGGGTCATCAAAATATTCAAGTCTGACCACCACGTTAAGGTAGCAGCTACGGTCGGGTAGGATGAGGAAATTATAATATCAATTTTTTGAAAAAAATTTCGTGGTATTATCCTCCTCTCCATAGCATCGAAATTATTAGCATACATCAAACTATAGAGACAGTGTAAAACACCTTAAAAACTGACTCACGAGAAGCACGCTGGTTATGTATCAGATTATGGATTTACTGACCACATCATCACACTCTACTATAAACTTTGGGGCAGCATCAAGTGTACTTAAGGTCAACAATCAACGTCTCTTGACACCAGGGCTGTCTTCAATTCGTTGAGCAAGACAGTATTATGAGATTGCCTGCTGAATAAAAGTGTGTCAGAAAAGTTTATTAACATCTTAGAGGCTCTGTACATAAACACTTCAGAAATAATTGGAACAAAACCTGCTAAGGTTTGTGAATTCAGAATTACATCTCAATACAACGTATGACTACCAACATATTAACAGATAGAGCTAAGCTACACACACCATTGAGCCTCAGACCAACAAACTAGAGGAAGAAATTCAAACTCGGTGATAAACATTTAATTTCACAGGCAGTTTGGACAGACGAATGATAAGCACTCAACTCATGCGCATATATATAAAAAGGGATGTCTATGGAAGTGTTATAAGTAACGTAACAGAAAGAATAACGGACCAATGAGATTTAACATCCTACTAGGTGGAAAACAAACTAAATATAAAATTGGCGCGTTTGAGCACGAAAATGAGAAGCTGAATTTTTTACAAGTGAATTACAAAAATAATGGCTTTACCAAATCATCATCATCAGCAACGTAGAACCGGGCACAAACGCCGTAGGTTCAAGTTGCCATACCACACTAGCACTACGAGGTTACAGAGGTAACGTATAGACAGAATACAAGAGAGAAGAGTAAGTAAAGATGTCCAGAAAATAACAATAGAATTCAAGATCTAGTTGAGGTTAAAGAGTGAATACACTTGCGCCACTGTGACCGATTCAGAGACCTAGCATTAATAACGTAACCACCTCTCTCCATTGTTGCATCTTAGAAGTGAGACAAGGTTTCCTAATATCACTGATTCTCTTTAACTCAGCCAAAAACGACAATCTGGAAACAGCTATGGGGGAAGTACGCAGTAATTGTGCAGATATATTAACTCGAAAAGGACTTTCGGACCTTCAGTATGCAGATGATATTCATACTGATATAACACACAAACCACCCGAATTGCACTTAGTATGTTTACAATTGGTTTCTGTAAGTATGGTATCAACTTTTGCCTTACAAATGCAAAGTACGCCTGAATGATTGGTAAGCGTCGGTACCTTCGCTAACCATTAATAGTGGAATTGTTAGATGTAGTCGAAAAGTCTGTGTATCTAGGTAGTTGTATGAGTGCTAGTAGTGGTGTCAGATGAAATCAATCTACGCATAATGAAAGCCGAGGTGACTTATACCAACCCAGGCCATTTTTAGAGCCAAGATGTGAGTTTAGCTGTAAGAATAATGTGAAAAACATGAGTAGAGAATGCCTGTCACGTGTTCATCTTTAACTGGCTGTTTGAACGTCACCAAAGGCATTACAAGTCAGTAATATGACATCAGAGCTGTATTTGATTCGACAAACCAGAAATCGGAAAATGTCCAGAAATTAGCTAGCTTTCCCGCTGTAAAACAATACTTTACTTTAAGTACACTTGCAAGGTTTTATACAAAAATCAGAGGTACATATAAACATCTGACCCTGATATTCCTATTTAATTTTACAGTTTGCTATATTTTGAGGAGTGGTTTTGTAAAAATGATACAAGGTGATACGTTCCTGAACGGACACGCACTAATATCCTACAATGTCACATAAGAGCGATAATCGAAGTATGGAAATGACAAACACTGGAATTGCATCGTTTACATTGATTCTGTAATATTAACAAAAATATTTGTCTGCATTCATTGTGCAGAATCATCGATTATACCGAAAAACGTTTCGATATTTCGTTAAATCTCATGAGTACTGGAGCAGATGTAGGTATAGGTTTGACTCAGTTACAATTAGCATAATATCTTACTATCTGCGAAATATATAATGAATAAAACGTTGATGCATTAAATTTAATACTACGCTGGTGGGACATGATCACTTAGAACTAAATTCTAATTCATTGTGTTCGACTTCCGTGATCAAAGCTCCAGTGATAATGAATACACCAAAAACAGAGAAGTGGACAGAATAAGGTGGATTCACCTTATTTCGCTGTTGATATATGATGCCAGTCATGAAAGTGTTACAGAGGTTCTGTAGTAGATTTGTAGTGAAATCGCAGTAACAATATACAGACTTACGTAAACACGAAAATAACGCAGAACAGTAGCCTAAACTACAGTTGGAGCCACATTCGAAGCTCTGACCCGGTGGTTAAGAAAGATTTCTAAATTGCTGAGCTACATTTCTGACCCTAGTTTGTAAATTGATTGGCCAGTACTGGCTTCGAATTTTTTCACATAGTGACCCTAAAATTATCTGAAAGAAACCGTTGGATTGAAAATAACTGTGCTAAGTTAGCAGCTGTTTTCGACCATGGCCCTTGTATTTGGATCTCAAGCTATAGCTTAGTGGATACATATATAACTCAAAACGAAAACTAGCAGCAGTAGTTGAATGAGTTCATTTCTTCCCTCAAAAAATAATATCACCAAAGAATAGTAAGTTTTCCTAGCGCAGTAAAAACTAATGAAGGCTATCACCATTATTCCTTACTTTTAACAATCATCTTTTGTTACGTGACACCCGCTGATGTTCTTGTCACATCACATTTGCCTCATATAAATTACTTAAAAAAATTATAAAAAATAAATTTTACGATCCTTCAGTATACTCTATAAAACGTACATGAAGATATTTAATCATCCAACATAGATTACTTTTGTATTCTTCAACTGGCACATGCTGTTGTGGAGTGACACAAGCATCATTAGCCCCAAGAAAAATAGTAAAGAATTTGCAATTGATTAATGAATCCTTGTTTGGGTAGAGTATTGGAAACAGAGGTTTGCACATACGAGTATTATAGCCTGAATAGCCTCTCCCAACAATGTCAATCTTCCTGAAATTAACAACGAATATAATTAAGAATTACTGATATTAGTTAATTGTATTACTGGCATATAAATTACTTGTTTGTAATCAGTCCACTACCAAAACTAATCCATAAAATCGGTATTTTGAACAATAGTGAGGGTTTTTTTTTCATTTTTATTATGATATGCTAATTAGTTGTGTTGCATTACATTCACCTTATTCCTATTCTTTGTGAGCTACAATTGTGTAATCTCTGAATTGAACTTTGTAATAAAACCTTTCACCATTGCGCTTCCCTCATCGTTCGTTAGCGCTGACCTGCTGAAAATGAATCAATCGTTGTAAAGCATCCCAAGCACGCTTAGAGCATGCCCTAATCGGGACTGTAATAAACCTACACAATTAATTATTTCCCAGGTCTTTGTTCATTATTCTTCGTATATTTTAAAACAATAGGATATGCTCCACAACGAGTCTTCACATATGATATATATATATATATATATATATATATATATATATATATAACCACTTACGAGAATGTGCTTAGTTTATTCACTGTGTAAGATAAAAATATGTAGGCAATTCAAAGTAAATGGAAAGTAGTTCAGACGCGCAATCTAGTGATTGTAAGTCTAGTCGCTTATTCATATAAATGCTGTCTTATCTACTTGAAGATATTTTTGGTAATAGATTAGTCGGAAACACTACCACCTTGCAATACATCACTACGATGAATTTATTGCAAACTGATGTGATCAACTTTAAATATCAGTAGCTAAGTATTGTTGGATAAAAAGGGAAAGCTGAATCACAAAATACAGGACGATTTGGCCTGAGTAGTAGAGCAAATTACTTAACCTGAATGCTTAGAAAGAGAAATAAGAAACAATATTAATAAGTCAGAGAAAGGAGATATATATGAAGGATAATAGGTAATCGTAGATTTTGAAGATAAACAATGAATACGTTTGCAACACTGACTGAATACGAATAACATCAAATTTCTGTATGCAAAATAATTCTCGTTGTTATAAGATTTGTCATTTATGCATCATTCAAATTGGCAAGTCAATTAATGGGCAGTCTAACACAAAAGTAACACTACTGGCATATCGCATACACTATACTGCAAAAGTCTACACTAGTAATCTTTACAAAACCCCTAACGTTAGGAATTTATAAACGAACAACCAAAATTTGGAAGGTCAATTTGGTAAACGAGATTAAGACAAACTATACACAGAACTAAGTGACCATATGCAATACTTATAAACTTATTGCTTTAAACAATCCACACTCCAACTCATTCTAGCTAGTATAACTGGAATTCAAGATTATAACAATAAGAATAAATAAAGAAATAAGCATGCACAATTCACCTGACAAAAATTGATGCCAAGATTGACAGCCAGCCTCCCTCATGAGTCCAACCAAACTGAAATAAAATGCATATACAAACAGAAGTGAAGAAATGGGAGGATTAATTTAGTACGACAAGCACTAGATGGTATGAGGAGGCAATAAATGAATATTGTTGATGCAACCTAACTTGACATCGAAAAGCAGTGTACTTTAATTTACAATTTGGACAGCCTTTCGGAATATTTATTCATAGGAAAACATTGAAACAATTTCGTTAAAAATTGATTTGTTTGTTGCAATCTGCAAACAACGACTCAATTGCTAATTTCTCATTACAAAGTTATTTAAGGCAATATTGTTGTAGTATGATAAAACTTCCAAAATATTTCATGAATAAACTAACATTATTTGTTCGGAAACTACAATTAGACTAATATACAATGTTCTATAAAACTAATATGAAAGTAACCTATTTATTTACTGAAAAACAATCTGAGTGAATACTTATTCTCAGTATTTTCCTTATCTGGCTTTATGTCAAAAAATACAAATACGTATTTAATACATTAAAATTATAGTACAAATGGTTTTCCCGTCCCTAGCGGTAAGCTGAGACAAACACCACTACCTTAATATATATTGTTACTACGCGACAACTGTGCTCGCAAACGTATTAAATACAGAATGGGAGACTATCCTTTGCACGAGAGCTCTTAGCGTTGTCAAAAAAGACCAAAAATACGACACAAATATTCTGCATACATAATTTATACATGACCACGGAAAAACAAAATGATCCAACACATGGTTAAGTAGCCTATAAAAGAATCAGTTGGAATAACTAACTTACATCCTAAACTTTACATTTTCAAGTCTTTGTCTTATACATTCCTTCCAAAATGACTAAATGGTGTAAATGTCTTAACAACTGTTCAATTATTGACTTTTCTTTTCTACATTTTCGTCTTAGAATCACAATTCTAACTAGTCATTTAATTAGTAAAAATTTCTATATTTAAACACAGAATCACTTATTAGTGTCACAACAAAGAGCCAATTAGAAAATACTTCATAGCTCGTTGTACTTTTAATATCTAGATAGAAATATACAATTTATAGAATAGCCAAAGCCACCGTGGACTACACACGCAATGCTAATTGGAGTAGTAGAGTGAGGGAATGCTAATGGAGATCAAACCAGTTGACAGTAGTCTATGAAGTCTTTGACTGTTGACCTGAGTTATGCTAGTGATTGATTTTAGTCTGATAAGAACAGAATGTTAGATGGCTGCTTACATTAATCCTAGTGATGGGAATTTCCTAATTGATTCAATTCCTTTCTGAATGTGTAGACAGGCGGAGCTCCAACTACGTGTTCAGGCATGTAGTTCAACTCACTAAATATCATGTTAGGAAGTCGGTACTTCACAGTCCCCCGCAAATCCCGTTTTGGAAGACAAAAAAGAGGGCAAGTCAAGTCTAAACGTACTACTACTCTACCTGGACCCCTCCCGAGGTTACTGATGGCCCCCAGCCTGTATAAAGGAGACGGTTGGGCATAAGGTTAGCAACCCCATCCCGTGAAAACAACAACCCTGCGAAAAAAACGCAAATCAAAAAACATCATTTAAATCTCTTAAATTCGCCCTAGGAGTTGGAAGGTTTTCACTTTCAAGAGTTATGATGCTTCACAATGAAAGCCAAATTTCTTCAGAAATCACGAGGCCGATGACCCTTCTGACAACCGGAGCAACAATTAATATAGGTAATCGGCTACAAACAATTGTCCCCTGGGCACTGCGGTCACTCTCAGGTCATCAAGACCTCCTCTTTCTTCTTCAGTTACCTCAGGAAGAACCCTCCCGCGATGTGGTCAACCGGGAAGTGATAACCGCCTTCATACCTTTAACAGCACTCGAGATCATTTTGTTCATGATCAAACATGTTCTCCTCTGGTTTCTACTATTTGCACTTCTCCCACTACATCTTCTATGCGTGCCACTCGTACTGGTTGCTCGAGTTTCCAAAGTGCTATACCAGGTTTCCTGAAGCCGCGCTTTAAACTTCATGTTGGAGCATTTAACGTACGTACGCTGTCAAATCGGTCAACAAACTGCGTTAGCTAAAACACTAGAATCTCTTGCAATCGATGTATGCTGTGTCTCCGAAACACCTCAGGTAATCAATGCAGCGGAACAGCACAATTCATTCTTCGTTTATCTAGAGACCCTACAGCAAGCTTACGTGGCCTTGCTGGTGTAGGCATAGCACTAAGCTTACGGGCAGAGCAAACACTTCTCGAGTGGATTTCTGTAGACAGTCGTTTATGTGCTGTTCGTCTAAATGGCACAGTACGAACTCGGAAAGATAGGGACACACGCCGATGCGTTTTTGTCGTCTCTACTTATGCACCCCCCCCACTGACTGCAGCACACACGGAGTGAAAGACGAGTTCTATGTGAAGTTTTCTGGCCTCCTTCAGAAAGCTAAGCGCTCAGACATAGAAATTATAGCAAGGGATTTTAATGCCCAAGTCTGCAGGCTAAATCAGGCTGAAAAACACTTAGGTGGGTCACTCGGCATTCCAGCCCAGCGAACGGATAACAGAGATCGTTTAATGTAATTATGTTCAGACTACCGTTTATTTTTAGCTAGCATAAACTTTAAGCACAAAGAGAGATATTGTTTAACCTGACGACCTCCAACATTTATACAACGATGGACGCAAATCGACCACATAGGCATCAGTTATCGTTGGAGCTGTATGAGGGACTGCCGCCCATACTGGGGCGCGTGTTTAGGTTCTGACCACGCCCTAGTGAGAGAACGTATCTCCATGCGTTTTGCTGGTTGCAGAAAGGTCACATCAGGCAAACCCCTTAGATATTTATTCGAGATTAAAAATGCCAAGACCGAATCTAGAAATGGTTTGACTAGGCATTTAGTCGCCCACAACCAACAGATTTATCCCAAAACAGCTTGGAACGATATCACTGTATCTGACTAGCTGCTGACTGAATGAGTTAGATGATAACACTGAATCTACAGTCTATGGTAGGTGCAATAAGGTCACCTAAGAGTGAATATGTTGCACTAAAGGACTAAGCATTGATTTTGTCAAGAACCCCAGTAAACCAAAACATTGGGCTTTTCGTACATAAACGTTGGGCCACCTAACTCGACGTTGGGCCAAACGACCAAAACATTGGGCCAGCTGTCTGAACGTGAAATTTGAGGTTGGGCCAAACGTAAGGATTGGGCCAGAACATTGGGCAAAACGTCAGGAAGCCATGCGTGTGGCCCAATGTTTTACATGCTGTTTGGCCCAACCTTCCTCGTAAATTTACGAGGAGAAATAGTACTGTGGATGTATCTAAGATTATTCAGCAATTACTTATCTGTCACTCTCTGTCCCCTTAGCACAATATCGCTCTTACTTAGCAGCAACACTTAGTAGGGAACGCTGAGGATTGTAAGTGCATTTGGGTTTAGTGAGGAATGCTATTCGCTTAAGAAAGTCACTTCGAAACTAAGTCGAGTCGATATAAATGTTACTCTTAAATTTAACACAAGTCACAGTACGATTACTTTAACTATGAAAAGCATGTAAAAGGTACTAATGGCACAAACCTGGGTTAGCGAATCACCAAAAAAAACAGCTTGTGGAAAAGCCATAGGCCCAAGGCCAAAGGGAAACTGTTACCGATAGCAAGCTCAAACATCAAAATGTCAATATCTGCATGTAGTGACATGTTTATATAAGAAGCTGAATATTTCTTAGGACCTTCAAATCTTCTGGACAGATGCTAGCTGATTGCCTTTTAAGATCTACGTCTAAATGTGAAGACATCATTCAATCCTATAGAAAGGTCCTAATATCTTTTTTGACAAGCTAGTTTAAACCAATTGATTTCTTCCCGATTGCGCCTTATTAATGTAGTGGGGCTGATATAGGAGTCCTAGCTACTTTATTGCTCAATACCCTTTGGTTATAGCATTTCGTTTGCTAACTGATGTCACTTGAAAACAAATAAATGTATATCTCAGGGAGGCGAATTTACGGGAACCAGCAGCTTTCTCGTTGTTAGACAATCAGCCAGGTGATAAAGTAGTAAATAAGGAAGTAAAAAGAGAAGGGAAGTGAGATGGAAGGGGATATAGATGAGAAGGAGACATATAGCTGTAAGTAATCCTCTAAATAAACAGTTGCATAGGCTCTCAATATTGACTTGGTCATATACAGGGCGCACCTCAGATACAATTGATAACAGATAAGTTGGGTTAACTGACAGTGATGGTATATGCGGCCTGAAAGAATGACAAAAACGTGGTCAGTTTCTATTCTTGGAAGTGGGCAGAATTCCCTATGTTACTTAATTACTTACTTATGCCGTTACTCCTCTCTGAGGAGCATAGGCCGCTCACCAGGATTCTCTATTCAACTCTGTCCTGAGCAATCCTTTCCAATTGTTTCCAGTTGATGTTCATCCTTTCAATGTCTGCTTTCAATTCTCGACGCAGCGTGTTCTTTGGCCTTCCTCTTTTCCGTTTCCCAACAGCATTCCATGTTAATGCTTGTCTCGTGATGCATTCTGATGGTTTCCACAATGTATGTCCTATCCATTTCCAACGTCTTTTCCTAATTTCCTCTTCGGCTGCTGGAAGTTGGTTTGCCCTCTCCCATAGTAAGCTGTTGCTGATGGTTTCCGGCCAACGGACACTCAGTATCTTTCGTAGGCAGTTGTTTATAAATACTTGTATCCGTCTGATGATGTTTGCAGTAATTCTCCAACTTTCAGCTCCATACAGCAGGACTGTCTTCACGTTCGAATTGAAGAGTCTGACTTTGAGATTAGTTGATATTTGTTTTAAGTCCCATATGTTTTTCAACTGTAGGAATGCTGCCCTGGTTTTGCCAATCCTTGTCTTTACATCTGCATCGGACCCTCCTTGTTCATCGATGATATCTCCCCAGATATGTGAAAGTATTCACTTCTTCCAGAGTTTCTCCATCAACTTGAATTGGGTTGGTGCTCCCTGTGTTGTATTTAAGAATCTTGCTCTTTCCCTTATGTATGTTCAAGCCTACTGATGCTGAAGTTGCTGTTACCCTTTGCTTGCATCTGTTGGTGTGTATGTGCTAGGAGAGCTAGATCATCCGCAAAGTCCAAATCATCGAGTTGCATCCTACTTGTCCATTGAATCCCGTGCATCCCCTCAGGTGTGGAGGTCTTCATGATCCAGTCAACCACTAGGAGTAAGAGAAAAGGTGAGAGCAGGCAACCTTGTCTGACTCCGGTCCTCACTGGGAATGCATTTGTCAGTTGTCCTCCAAACACCATTTTGCACTGTGTTCCGTCGTAAGAGTTCCGGATGAAGTTGACGAGTTTTTCCGGTACGCCGTAATGTCGAAGAAGTTTCCATAGTGTTCTCCTGTCTACACTATCAAGCGCCTTCTCATAATCAATGAAGTTGACGTACAGTGGCGAGTTCCATTCAACTGATTGTTCAACAATGATCCGTAGTGTTACGATTTGGTCTGTGCACGACCGATCCCTACGAAAACCAGCTTGTTGATCTCGATGTTGAGCCTCCACTGAATCTTTCATTCTGTTCAACAATACTCTGTTAAAGACTTTCCCTGTTATCGACAGTAGCGTGATCCCTCTGTAGTTGTCACATTTGCTCAAATCTACTCTTTTTGCCATCATGATAAGACGTCCTTCTTTCCAGTCTGCCGGCACTTGTTCTTCCTCCTAGATCCTCTTGAATAAAACGTGAAGCATCTTTGCTGTTTCATCTACATCTGATTTGGGTGCCTCAGCTGGTATATTGTCAGGTTTTGCTGCTTTCCCACTTTTGATTTGTCTGATGGCCATCTTGATTTCTTCCATCGTTGGTGGAGTGACATCGATCGGAAGATCTGTAGGTGCTGCTTCGATGTCTGGTGGGTGGGTTCAGTGGAGCTGGCTTATTTAGGAGTTCCTCAAAGTATTCTACCCACCTATACCTTTGTTCTTGCCTCACCTTTTTTGTTCTTGACCGGTCTCTCTGGTTTACCATATTTGCCTGATAGTTTCTTCGTTGCGTCATTTAGCTGTTTCATATTTCCTTCTCTTGAAGCCTTCTCCACTGTCGTTGCAAGGCCTTCAATGTATTTCCGTTTGTCGGCTCTAATGCACTTCTTTACCTGCTTATTTGCTTCTGAGTATTCAGCTTGAGCCTTGATTTTCTCTGCTCTTGTTCGGCTGTTGTTGATTTCTATCTTCTTGTTCCTACTTTGTTGAATTTCGCTCAATGTCTCAGTGAAGATCCATTCCTTATAACGGTGCTTCTTGCAGCCTAGAACCTCATGACACGTTGACGTTAGTGCTTCTTTGATTCCTTTCCAGTTGTCCTCCATAGTGGTTTCTTCTTCTTTCGGTAGATCTTGTAAGGCTTGGAACCTGTTGTTGAGAGATATTTTGAATTCGTTGAGTTTGTCAGTGTCTCGGAGAAAGCCCGTATTGAACCGTTGTACTGCTGCCACTCCAGTTGTTCACTGCTTCTTTAGCTTCAGTTTCATTTTAGAAACCACCAGGTGGTGGTCTGAAACTATGTCAGCTCCTCTCCTGGTTCTTACCTCTTCCATTGATCTTCTGAATTTTTATTGATGCATATATGGTCGACTTGATTCTCTGTAGTATGATCCGGTGAGACCCATGTAGTCTTGTGTATGCGTTTGTGGGCGAATATTGTACCACCTATAACCAATTTGTTGAAGGCACATAGGTTTGTAAATCTTTCACCATTGTCATTTCTGTCTCCCAGTCCTTGTCATCCCATGATTTCTTCATATCCAGTGTTATCCATTCTCACTTCGGCGTTTAAGTCTCTCATCAGGATTGTCAATTCCTTTCCTGGACACTTCTCTATAATTGATTGTAGTCTATTATAAAACTGACCTTAGTCCACGTCGTTGCCGTCGTTAGTGGGTGCATAACATTGGATGATATTCATTGTGATTTCCTTCTTCATTGTTTTGAAAGATGATTTGATGTTCCTGCGTCCATGTGATTCCCATCCTACAAGTGCAGTACGTGCATCTTTGGACAGCATCGGAGCAACTCCCTGGGTGTGTGGAGCATTTTCCTCTTCTTGGCTGGAGTATAGTAGCGTCTCTCCCGAAGCCAATGTTTTCTGTCCAGCTTGAGTCCAATGGGTTTCGCTGATTCCGAGTATTGTCAAGTTGTATCTCTTCATTTCTGCAGCTATTTGATTTGTCTTCCCGCTCTCCCACATTGTTCGAACATTCCATGTACCTATAAAAATATTTGCTCTGGTTGTTAGAAGGGGGGCATCGGCCTCATGACTTTCGAAGTATTTTGGCTTTCATCATGAGGCGTCATGAATCCTTCTACTCCCTGGGCAGAGTTTAAATGGTTTATCTTGTTTAATCTGGTTTGCGTTTTTTTAGCAAGCTTGGGTTTTACGGGATGGGGGTGCTAGCCCCATGTTAGACCCTCCTCCTTTAGCCGGGCTTGGGACCGGCAGTAACCCTAGGAAGGCTACAGGCGGAGTTAGAATTTCCTATGTACATGTATATTTATATTACCGTTTCTTAGAGGCATTTAATTAGCCGACTGAGGTTATGTTAAGGAGAAGAGCATTTCAGATCCCACGTGAAAAACAACACAACCTGATCGGAGTATTGGCCTTTTGGTCGTAAATCCTGTGGGAGTTGCCTAGTTGTAGACTACGATGGATCTGAGACAGAATCATCCTAGGCAGGTGGGCTGGGCTGTTTGGGATTTTACAAACCGTTATTAAGTCATTCCTCGCATCAGAATCTGGTGGTAATGAATAACTGGCAGCTTTCAATTAGTGGTGTCCACTAAAAGGAAAACAGTCGGATCAGTAATGACTGTATGATTATATATTTTCTAAAATCATCTTCTGTATGGCGTTAAAATACTCCCGTAAATAAATAGTTATGTGGGCTCTCGTCACTGATGCTAACCATATTTGGCTTAGTGGACACGACCAGCTGAGTACTACTAGTCACGCAACAACGTTTCACTGTGCATCGCATCAGTTTGAAAATCGGTCGTTCTCCATAGGGGAGTGCCATCTACATCTATAAGGTCGATAGCAATTTCTGTTGTTAGTACTGTAGTCTTCGCGCCTATACCAGGTAAAGTAATCAGTTCATTTAAATCGTGTGGTACACCATTTTTAAGTTGTTGGTTCTGATGGTATGTCTCCACCACCTCGGCCTGCTGTAGTGCTTGCTTTGTCGAGGTTGTTCTGATTTATGAGTACATGTTTGGGTTCGTTAAAGTTAGGAGCTGTGGCGTTATACTAGTTACGAGCTCTGCATTATGGTTGTGTTTTGTCAGCAATTATTAACACCTTCTTATACTTGCTGTTGGTTCTCATACGATTCACTGAGTTCATAAACTCCATAAAATCATTTTTAGATTTAAAATAAAAAGGGATTAGTCAGCTACCTTGACAGTTTGTTTTTCTCAGTCTTATGCATCCACAAAACACTTGCGACATGACTGAAGCATTTAAGAGAATTATTTTTACCTTATTTAGACGGAAATTCTCAGATATGTTATAAACTATTGTTCTATAGAACGAATTAATACGCTTTACAACTTCAGTCAAAATAAAATCTAGAAGCATCTCAGCTTGCTTCACTTTTTCTATGTTAATGTTATTATGTTTACCAAATAGGTATGATATTAAAGCTAGACCTTGTAGGACATGCTTCATCTTGGTAAGTGTTGATTTAATGTTGTTAACTCCTGCTTCGTAAGTGGCAACATCACTGTCTAAATCGGCGATGTTGACGGCTTTAACAAGTGGTGTGCAACTGCCAGCTAATTGGTGGAGGCACTGAAGTCAGATATAGAAGTAACTGCAATGATGCTCCACACTCTCTTCAGAGAGACTTGGGAGGAAGAACAAGTGCCAACAAATTGAAAAGCAGGGCACCTCATAAACGTATCAAAGAAAGGAGATCCTAGCAAATGACAGAACCACAAGGGAATCACTCAACCTTTAGTACCGGGAAAAGTCTTCAACAGAGTGTCATTGGACCGAATGTGAGACCCAGTCGACACTCAACTTCGACATCGATGAATTTCACCGTGTAAGGACTGGTAGAGTACGACTAAATCGCGACTCCACGGTTTACTGTTGTACATTCAATTGAATGGAACTCACCATTTTGCATCAGTTTCCTCGACTATGAGAAAATATCCAACACCGTGGATAAAAAAAATATTATGGAGCCATCTTCGACATTATGGTGTGCCAGGGAAGATAGTTAATATCATACGGAATTCATACGACGGACTACCCTGTAAAATCGTGCATGGAGGGAAGCTCACAGATTCATCCGAATTGATGATTGGTGTCAGACTTGGCTGTGTACTCTTGCCATTTCTCTTTCTGATGGTGGTTGACTGGACTATGAAGACTGTAACACCTCATAGCAAGCACAGAATACAGTGGGCAACGAGAATACAACTAGATGATTTGATCATTGCAGATGACCTAGTCATTCTATCTCATATACAGATAGAGTTGAATGGAGAATTCTGGTCGGCGGCTTATGCCCCACGTGAGGTAACAGGCGCTGATTAATTGACATGCTTGAAGATTTTCTTTCCGGTCTTTAGGCCATCTAGGAACAAAAACAAGGCCGAAGAAAGGGATATATTTTGGTAACTTAACAACTCCCGTTTAATCATTTAATAAAAACTGTGGAGCACAGAAATATTCCTATTGAAACAGATTTTATGTAGGTTTTACACTAATATGTATGTCACACAATAATGAAACCAATGAAAAACACATGTTGATGCGCTATATCATAATGTTATCGACTGGATATGGAATTGATTGAAGCGTTTGACAATATAGTTGGGGTTGATGTGGATATAATGATTAGTGCCCAAAATTACTAGTTAATAAACTAGAGAATCGAAACATGTGTGGATAACTATGATGAGTTGTACAGTATCTACTAACAGAATTAAGAATGTTGATAAGAGGTCAAAGGATGGTTGAACAAGGTTGTGTAGAGGAATGAAACAATCATTTGCCAGTAAACAAGGGTGGAGGGAAATTTCTAGAAATAAAAAACGGACAAAGTGGCAGTTAGTAAAATTATCCGTAACTGGCTTCATTGTCAGCTATGAAGATGGCTAAAGTTATGAGAGTGGTATTACAAATTTCTCTCAGTTTGTTGACGTAAATGCCGATGGCTTTGATCGTGTGTAGTAGGCGTGCTCGTAGGCCTCGTGGCAAATCAATTAGGATATAATAGATCACACAGAAGATATAATTGATATCTATTTTTGTCCACTAGCTATTACATGGTTTAGTATGGAACCATTAATCGTTATTAACTCTCTCTCTCTTAACTAGTCAAGATGGTGGTCTGAAACCCCATGACAGACTTGCTTGATTGTGAGCCCTAAGTAACCAGCCGCATAAGTTGACTTGAACTCGTAAATTCAAACTAACAAAGCAAATGCTGTAAGTCTTTCTTATTTAATTATTTGTAATCACTAACAGGTTGTTTACGATGTATCATGAAGAAACCGTCTTAGGTTTCATCAAAGAAGCATTCGTATACAATGGTTAAATTGGGTTAACATAGTGAAGAAAAATTCCTCATAAAATGCCAGCACGCACTAATATATGTGATGCAAAAACGTGATTTTGGAAGATAGAAAATCCTAAACAAAGCGTGTGTGTTTATAATTAAATGTGTGATGCCAAGAAAGCTCAACAGATATTTGGTGTATAAATACAGTGTAAATGGGTTCAATAGACAACTAATATTCCCATGGTGGTTAAAAGATCAGATTGTGAAAGTACCAGTGAGATTGTGAACGGTTGTACATGTGATGATGGAAAAACCGGATTTATTTTGCAAGTATTCACCGTCAAATGTGTAACGAAATAACTGTAAGGTGTAACACATATTGGCAGTTTAGATAGAACTGAGACTTTGTCTATATATGTCGTTATTTATTTTTGAACAGCTAAGGAGAGTACATAAGCCCTTATCCGACAGATAGCTACTAAGTAGGCTTTTGAAATGAGGAAAGGATTCGCCGTAACGAAGGCCACTGACGAGTTTATTTCATATGTTTTGGTATCTAACAGTAATATTTTATTTCCTGATATCAGGAGCATGCCATTTTACAGGCAAGATCAACAAAAGAGTTGTGGCGCAACTGTATATGATGTTAACGGGTAGTGACAATGTTTCCTTTGTTACACAGATTTTAGCGAGGAGATATGGTAAGCTGGTGATGAAGTTGAGGCGTAGAAACTACCGCCTAAAAGCCGGCGTATGAAAGTGAGGCCTAATTTCGGACATAAAATCTATAAAACCTCTACTTTTAGTGAGCTGCATCGATGGCTTTAATCCTTTATATCGCAGTAAACTAGTAGAATTTTAGCAAATCATCATGAATTCTTGATTTTTATTTAGTTTGCGTTTGTAGTTGCTACAGAATAAACAACCATGTCCTTGTATGAAGAGAACACACTTTTCATGTAGTAATAATTTTGAATCCATGTCGCTGAAATTTTTCCTCATAAATTACGTTAATTCTCAGGCCATGAAAATATGAAACGCTACATTCCTATATCAAACTCTCAGATCACTAACGGCGCCGACAGGCTTCATTCCATTTTCGTAAAAGTTTGAAATCAGGTACTGTTGAGATGGCCCCCGAAAACTTCAACAAAGCCTCCGAAATCCCTAAAGGAGCCGAAGACATTTCATCCAATCACTGATCGACAAAACCTTTTAGAATTTTGACTCGGCGCGTTCTAATTAAGTAATAATTTTAGCCTCTTATTTCGGATTAGATGGATTGTAATACTGATCTTGTTGTTTCAGAAGACTACAAATATGCCAATATTTTGTACATAACTCACTCTCTCCATTTTACTGGAATGAAGTTCCTGTCAACTCGTCATCTATCTTCTGAATTTGCGACTAGGAGGTTTCAGGGCATTCAAGTGCCAAAGATGTCTGCGGCTGGTCTAGCTGTCAAGCTCGAGTTATGACACTGGAGACGGGTCAAGCTTATCAAAATGTCACTTACCCCTGAACAACTTAAAGCTTTGCTGAAACGCCTGCAAAAACGCTATGGACAGTTCCAAATATGTGTATAAGAAACCTTAACCCAGAAAATGAATTCTACTCAGAAAGGGGTATCAGAAAACTGATTAACATCTCATGCCGATTCCATCATCAACTCTACCATTGATGGTGTGGCTGGTGTTACATTGAATTCATGGTTCAAGAAATACAGAAACCTGTTGAAGGCCGACCTGGTAAAAAATGGTGACGCCGTGAAGGTCCGGATGCTCCTTCGAAAACTTGGCACGGCTGGACATGAATGCTACACTAGCTTTATCCTTCCAAAGAATCCAAGCGATTTTAATTTCAAAGCAATAGCAGATATCCTGTCGCAAATCTTTGGCGAGCAATCCTCTTTACTCAATATCCGCTACCAAAGCCTTAAATTATCAAAAGCAGGCGATGACGACTGGATGTAACATTCACGTTTGGTCAGTCATGAATATGAGCGCTTTAAACCATCATCAATGACAGGAGACCAGTTTAAGTGTTTGGCATTTGTATGCAGTCTGCACTCACCTGAAGGTGCTGACATCAGAACCAGAATTCTGATTAAAATTAAAGTGTCCACATATCATTCAGGAGGTCACAGTGAATGCCAGAGGTTGGTGAGCTTGAAACAGAATGCTTCTATGGTTGAGAGCGGTAGTCGTCCTCCGTACGTTCACGCAATAACTGAGAGAAAAGATTTTAGCATGCAAAAGCAATGTGGCTCAGGCAACTAGCCTCCATCTTCATGCTGGTTATGTGGAGAATGGCACTATAAGAAGTTTTGTCCATACAATGATCACCGTCGCATTAAATGCCATTATAATGGACGCAAATAG
This sequence comes from Schistosoma mekongi, assembly GCA_034768735.1. Lineage (NCBI taxonomy): Eukaryota > Metazoa > Platyhelminthes > Trematoda > Strigeidida > Schistosomatidae > Schistosoma > Schistosoma mekongi. The sequence goes on from CM068305.1 coordinate 61,802,863, forward strand.
ACCCACCGTAAAGAAAAGAAACATCGTCGTCATCCACCGAGACTTTATTTCGAAAAATATAAATCTTGTGCATTAAGCAACAAAATAATGGTGGCTTACACTAGTACACAGCATTCCAGAGGAAGAAACTATGTTACCATAGAGGTCAACGTCCGTCGTACTCGTCTACAAATCGACACCGCTTCTGAAACAACGCTTATTAGCCGAGCAACGTGGATGTATACTGACAAACCCCCAGTGTGCCCAACAATTCAGGTAGCCCACATTGCACCTGAAATTAAATTAAATATTTTTGGAGAAAAATGCTGTGAAGTTGCGAAGGAGAATGAAAAGACAACTGTAACAGTATACCTCGCGAAGAGTCCAGGGGTGGATCTGTTGGAACCCGATTTTATAGAGACTCTGCAACTGGCGAATCACTCGATTTATCACATCCGCAGCCGTGTCGGGACTTCTGAGGCGTCCGATAAAAATGTAAAGAACGCTGTCTTAGAAAGACAGTACACAGTGTTTGCATAAGAATTGGGGGGGCATGTAATTAAGCGAAAGCATGACTAGTACCCAAGCATGGAGCCACACCAGTTTTCCGACCTAAACGTCCAGTGCGTATGCTGCTTTACCTATTGTTGAGCAAGAGTTAGATCGCCTTCAACAAAGTGGTATTATCGGACTGTAAACTTTTCCGAATGGGCAGCCCCAACAGTGATCGTCAAGAAGCCCAATAGAATCATCCGACTACGTGCAGATTATTCTACAGGCCTAAATGGAGAGTCAGAAACCCATCAGTACCCGTTGCCGCTACCAGAAGACTTATTAGCAATGTTGAATGGAGGAAGATACTTCGAAGAATCGGACTTACTAGACGCTTACTTACGAATTCCGGTAGCTAAGAAATAGAAACCATATTTGACAACAAACAAGCATAACGGATTGTTTTGCTATAACAGTCTGCCGTTTGGCGTAAAGACAGATCCATCAATCTTCCAACAAATCATAGACACGTTGATACAAGGTATACCTCGCACTGCCGCTTAACTGAATGATGTACATATAATGGGTGTAGATCAAGCCGATTTTTAAAAGATGCTGGATTTAGTGCTCACACTAATTAAGGGTTTCGGGTTCCGACTGCGTGCAGAGAAATGTGGTTCCCATCTGCAGCAAGTACGTCACTTAGGATTTATAGTGGATAAAAATGGGAGAAGACCTGATCCAGAATACATCAGAGCTACTAAGACGATGCCACCACCGATAGACGTTCCGACCCTACGATCCTTCTTGGGAAATGTCAGTCATTATTGTGTATTTCTTCCGGATCTGCACCATCTGCGAGCCCCACGGAATTGTCTACTGTTGAAAAGTGTAAGGTGGACCTGATCAGGTGAATGCCATGAAGAGTTTACAAAAATAAAATAACTTCTATCTTCACACCTAACACACCATGGCCCAGCCCTACCTATTATGGTTGCAGCAGACGATTCAAACTATGGAATTGGTTCAGTGATTTTATATTTTTGCCCAGATTGATCTGAAAAAGTATTTTTCCATGCTGCACGGTCATTAACAACAACGAAGCGGAAATGTAGTTAAATAGAGAAAGAAGCTTTTCCTATTTTCTTTGAGGTTAAAAAGTTTCACAAGATGCTACTTGGCTAAGTGTTTACATTATTTATAGACCACAAACTAATACTTGATTTTTTGATCCAAAAAGAACATTCTACTTTATACAGAAAAGCGACTGCAACAATGGTCCACTACGCTGCTTGGTTACGATTACAAGATCAAGTACTGACCGACGAAAGATTTCGGCCACGTAGATGCCCTCGCATAACTGATTGGCTACCGTACGAGAAGAGAAAATACTTTTGGCTAGCATAGAAGCCAAGGCAAAAGCCCACATGGTGTTAACAGACGAAGTTTCCTGACTGCCGGTTACTTTCCAAGCCATCTAGAAAGTTAGTGGAAGAGACATTACAATGAAAATCACTCGCCGTTACATACTCAATAGGTTGTCGTAGTAGTAACGAGTTCCTTTTTATCTCTGATGAATCCAAGTCTACTACTCGAATGTTACGTGCATATCTACTACTACCATCAAGGTTTCCAGTTTTAATGGCATTCGGACCTTCAATAGTTTTATTCAGTGTACTTAGGACTGATGACGCTGAGCCTATCTTGCTTCTCGTTCTGTAATAATAAAGCATCGTGTTATTTTCCATGTCTGATGAATCGAAGTCTACATTATGAGCATTACGTGCATAGTTGTTCCCACTATTTTTAGTTTTTGTGGCATTCAGACTTTCGTCAGCTTCAACCGATGAACTTTGAAGTAGTGGTGTTGTGGACACGGGGTAAAATGAATGTTTTTAGTTGTCATTGTTAGGGTGGATGTAGCTAAATTGAGGTTGTACTTCGTGAAATAAAAAGGTAAATTGTTCTTCATTAAAGTAGGTAAATATTCAAAAGAGGCTTGCTTATCATAATTGCATTCGAGTGTAATAATAATAATAATAATAATTTATTCTCAAGTAACAATTTGTACATGAGAGCATGCCAGTTTACAGGCATGATCTGAATGATATAAGTTTACATACATACAAGTATTTCGACGAAGTTTTAGTGTCAGGAATTTTCTAGGTATAAAGATATGCATTGAGAAACAAACCAATTGCAACAAATTTCACAGTATTAGGACACCATTTATATGTATTGTAGCATGGTGCATATATGACAAAGTCCCGCGCGCTCCTTGACCAATGCGTTACAGTTCCAAAAAACGGCTGAGGGTTAGCAGATTGGATCACTATGCATGTTCAGACGAGAGATAGGAGCAAGGGTACTTGAAACTTGGGTGTTGAGGAGAAGGCAATAGTTTTGTGCCAGTAAGTTCCATATTTATCTTGCACATAATTTTCTGCAACACTGGATATGAAGAAATCATGGGACGAGAAGGACTGGGAGGCAGAAATGACAATGGTGAAAGATTTACAAACCTATGTGCCTTCAACAAATTGGTTATAGGTGGTACAATATTCGCCCACAAACGCATACACAAGACTACATGGGTCTCACCGGATCATACTACAGAGAATCAAGTCGACCATATATGCATCAATAAAAATTCAGAAGATCAATGGAAGAGGTAAGAACCAGGAGAGGAGCTGACATAGTTTCAGACCACCACCTGGTGGTTTCTAAAATGAAACTGAAGCTAAAGAAGCAGTGAACAACTGGAGTGGCAGCAGTACAACGGTTCAATACGGGCTTTCTCCGAGACACTGACAAACTCAACGAATTCAAAATATCTCTCAACAACAGGTTCCAAGCCTTACAAGATCTACCGAAAGAAGAAGAAACCACTATGGAGGACAACTGGAAAGGAATCAAAGAAGCACTAACGTCAACGTGTCATGAGGTTCTAGGCTGCAAGAAGCACCGTTATAAGGAATGGATCTCCACTGAGACATTGAGCGAAATTCAACAAAGTAGGAACAAGAAGATAGAAATCAACAACAGCCGAACAAGAGCAGAGAAAATCAAGGCTCAAGCTGAATACTCAGAAGCAAATAAGCAGGTAAAGAAGTGCATTAGAGCCGACAAACGGAAATACATTGAAGGCCTTGCAACGACAGTGGAGAAGGCTTCAAGAGAAGGAAATATGAAACAGCTAAATGACGCAACGAAGAAACTATCAGGCAAATATGGTAAACCAGAGAGACCGGTCAAGAACAAAAAAGGTGAGGCAAGAACAAAGGTATAGGTGGGTAGAATACTTTGAGGAACTCCTAAATAAGCCAGCTCCACTGAACCCACCCACCAGACATCGAAGCAGCACCTACAGATCTTCCGATCGATGTCACTCCACCAACGATGGAAGAAATCAAGATGGCCATCAGACAAATCAAAAGTGGGAAAGCAGCAAAACCTGACAATATACCAGCTGAGGCACCCAAATCAGATGTAGATGAAACAGCAAAGATGCTCCACGTTTTATTCAAGAGGATCTAGGAGGAAGAACAAGTGCCGGCAGACTGGAAAGAAAGACGTCTTATCAAGATACTAAAGAATGGAGATTTGAGCAAATGTGACAACTACAGAGGGATCACGCTACTGTCGATAACAGGGAAAGTCTTTAACAGAGTATTGTTGAACAGAATGAAAGATTCAGTGGAGGCTCAACATCGAGATCAACAAGCTGGTTTTCGTAAGGATCGGTCGTGCACGGACCAAATCGCAACACTACGGATCATTGTTGAACAATCAATTGAATGGAACTCGCCACTGTACGTCAACTTCATTGATTATGAGAAGGCGTTTGATAGTGTAGACAAGAGAACACTACAGAAACTTCCTCGACACTATGGTGTGCCAGAGAAACTCGTCAACATCGTCCGAAACTCTTACGACGGAACACAGTGCAAAATGGTGTTTGGAGGACAGCCGACAAATGCATTCTCAGTGAGGACTGGAGTCAGACAAGGCTGCCCTACTCTGGCCTTTTCTCTTCCTTCTAGTGGTCTAGATCTAGAAGACTACATGTATAACAAAAGACAGAAACTCAGCTGCTAGCTACTTGCCAACACTTTAAGTTAGATCTAAATGGCTAAATGTACGAAAAATTTACAGTAATAATAATCTTATTCTCAAGTAACTTTTGTACATGAGTACATACCAGTTAACAGGCATGATCAGAATGATATAGTTTTATTACCATACAGGGATTTTGATAGTCATTGATAGGGGGTTTACACTGTATGAAGGCATTAATTAATTGCAAGGCTAACGACATCAAAGTTCATAGTACTATGGTGCCAGATTTAAGTGTCGGGGTAAAGTGAATTTTTGACAAACATTACACACTTTTCGTCTCTGGCGCTGAGATTCCAAGGGCTGACTGGGGGTGAACAGAATGGATCATACAGCATATCTACATACGGAGTATGGCTGACAATATTTAGAACTTAGGTAAGAACTCCAACCGAGCACAAATATAGAAGGTATCCTTCCGTAGCTATGAAATCTGCACGGGTTGATTTAAACAGTGTGTTATGGATGCATTAAGTATATTGTTAGCCAGCATTAGGAGTAGGTTGCCGTAATGGAAACCCATTCCTTATGAGAGTAACCCATATGCTCGGGGAGACGATATAGAAGAACATACAAAACGTAAGAAACAGAAAGAAATGAAGTTAGCTATTAGTTGTAGAACAAATAGTTGTAAGCCAGAATGTCCATTCTTTTTGTTATTTTTCCCACTACAACGTTCATGCTTACAGTGTTTATAGGTTTACAACCCTACGAACCAATCACTAATTAAGTTGACGTTTTGGTAAGTCGTGGAGTATTTGGTACAGAACGTTAAACATATTGTTCCAAGTACTGTTCATGGTATCTAGTCTGCATACTCGTGTTACATATAGACCGAACCTAGTACTTCGCATGTTATGCTAGAATTTGAATAAATCTGTAATTTATATAGTGCTTTCGAGTCACTAAATAGTTGGTTTATCGCTCGTTATCTAACGTACGGATTTCTGCCAGTAAACTATTCCAAATTGCAGTGAATTTGTGCACGAAAAAAATAGATCGAATTCTAGTCTTACAATGTTCCACCCACACTGTACCTGTATGGTTTCTGAGACTATAATTAGGTGCATCTGTAAATCTTACATACGTGAGCTACAAAGAGCAGTAAAGCCAAAACACTACCTTGTATAACACCACTTGTAACCGGTCCAGCATCCAATAAAGAGGAGTTAATTTTAACAATTTCATATTGACAACTGAAAAAAGAAGTTGTTTGAGCGAGTAGGGGATTACTGACCCCATGAGATGAGAACCCACGTATGAGAAGTCTGTGATAAGCCATGTCGAAATCCTCAGATGTGACCAAGTATGAAGTGCACCCAGCACATGTCCAAGTTACGCTTGTCATATTACCAGAACAACTCCAAACAATTGAACGCACTCTTATGCGAGAAAATAAATAAGAAGGAAATGAAGGATAGAAAAGAAGTTATATTTGATCGCGAATAGAGCAACGTCTAGGCTGTCAAACTAGAGAGCAAAATGATCTGGTTGTGGTGCGTGACCGAGCGCCTTCAACAAGTCGTGTCCGCTAAAACAAACATGGTCAGCATCAATGTCGAGGACCTATGTAACTATTTGTTTTGGGGATTATTTACCGCCGCAGCTCACTCCCGTCCTAATCGGTTCGTGAGAAAACTCTATGACGAACCAGCCAATGGATAAAACCCAATGCGTTAGATATTGGTAAACATTCCTTCTGAAGCTTACGATGTTGTGCAGCTTCTGGGCGTTAGTGCCTATGCTATGGTGTCGTTACATAAAACAGTCGTACAAAATATGATCTTTCTCTTCAGTATTCTTCCATTCGTTTCGAGACGGCCTGGAAATCCAGGAAAAATTTTTAAGTATGTGCATTTCATGTACATATATATATATATATATATATATATATATATATATGGACAATTTGGCAGACTACTGCGGCTACAAAAACGCTTAAAGTGTCGACAACACTAATATCAATACAAAAAGATATTTTAAATATTTTTCTAAACACACGAAAATGTGTAAAATGTATACCGTAAGGTTATAAAAGGTAATTTATTCAATTTCTTTTCTAAAAAAAATCAAATAAACTTTACAATACACAGAGTGGAAAATTAGAAAAAAATTAATAAACGTAATATTCGTTTAAGTGTTCAGGAAATCGTACATTTCTACCAGAACGTGTAGCTCTCGGTGTTATGGAGCCCTTTAAGATTTCCACTTGCTTGTTGGTTGTTGCTTGAAGCGTGGCGACTTCGTTCATGTCAAGTTTCGGAGGTGTGGCAAGTTCGACATCGAAAGGTTTACCATCTAGGAAAACCGCTTTGAGGCGGCCAATGCTGACCTTCTCCTCGTGGTTCTTCTTGTCGATCGTATAGTACTTTGTTTCCCGTTTCAAGACCTTGTATAGCCCTTCTTAAGTCGCGTCGAGAGATCGGCGTAGAGCATCACGACGTACAAAACGTGTGTACTATATTTTAAGGCGTGTTGGATAAATGTGTCTGCCGATTGTCGTCAGGTTTGGACTGGCTTAGCTGGTCGCATAGCATTTGTAAGCCGGTTCACATAAGAATTGATGTCTAGGTTTGTTGAGGTGGAAGCGGTTTCCACAAACTCACCTGGTAGTCGAAAAATCGCTCCATATACAAATTCAGCAACTCTGCACCAAAAATCTTCTTTTACAGTGCTGCGAATTCCGAGTAAGACCAGTGGTAAAGCGTCGGTCTACTGTGCGATGTTTGTTGCTGAAAGTGATGCTATCAGCTATCAATGAAATCTTTCTACCAGGCCGTTAGATTGTGGGTGATAGGCGGTTGTTAGCAAGCACGTAGTTCCAAGAAGTTTGGCCAGAGAGTGGAACAATCCAGATTCAAACTGACATCCACGGTCTGTCGTTATTATAAATGGACAACCTAAATTCGCTATACGTCTTACGACGAAAGAGCGAGCATTCGTTTCACTAGTGATATCTTTCAGTGGAATCGCTTCTGGCGAGCGTGTAAAACGGTCGATGCTCATCGAAAGATAAGAAAATCCGTTTGATTCTGCAGTCAATTTTAGAATATGACAATAACGGTTATTTTCCAGAACGGCTACAACTTGTTTTGTCGCACTACCCTCGCGCCAGTAAAAATGACCAAATCGTTGTAATATAAGTATATTTGCACAATAATTACAATTGTCAACAGCATGCTGGTCAGTAACAAAGTTCGATAAAATAATTAGCTAATAGACTACTAGATGCGTCTGGTGATATGTCTCCTAGATCTGTAGCACGGAGGTGTTGGTGAAGTCTTCTAGAGCTGTTACAACGAACGGTAATAAACCGAACTAAACGGTACAGGTGATTAATTGCACCAATAGGCAGTCAACATCGACAAACCCCTGCTAAAACGACGTTAATCTTGTACCTTCATCAACCGGCGTAACCTGGGATCCTGTCGGCTGACCTGTAATAAAAACTAATGGCACACAAACATATTCAAACAGCTAACGCGCACACACGTAGTTTCTAGTCACTAACTACAAACAAGTCAGTGGACGGCCACGACGTAGATCCATGGACTCTAGGCATTATACATGCCTGCAGTATGTATAGGAGCCTTCATATGGTAATTAGTAGAGATACGGCTTTGTGCATAAAAAAATTTATTAAACCGGTAGACCTATACAACTAATGTTGTTATGGCTTGTAGGCTACTATAGCGAGCAGATGCACACGATGTGATGTTAATTTTCATGGCTGTCACGCCCTATCCTCATGGAAAAAATATTTCAAACGAAAAACCTGACTATATGGAAAGCTTGTTTAGCGGTAAATAATCTCCTAATTAAATAGTTGCATAGGCTCTCAACATTGATAAACAGTTGACCATGTTAACTTTAGCGGACACAACTAACTAAAAGCGCTAGGTCACGCATCACCTCCAGATGCACTTCAAGTGCAAGGTTATATAAACACCCGAGCATAAGTCGTACTTATGCGATGAGCACAGGCAAAGCGATCATGACACGGAACGATACGCTTCAAAAGGTGGATTAGGACGGAAATTGTAGACCTGACACATTAAGAAGGCTCGAACTAAAATATCAACTCAATGTAGCAAAGTAAAAAAAGCCTTCATTAAATTCCCATACAAATTCACTTGTTCGTTTCTTACTCACTGACATGTAAATAATTAAAAATTGTTGCATAACAGTAACGGAATATATCCAAAGAGCAGCCGTGAACACTTTCACCTCGTAACTGAATTGTTTTAAACTACTGCTTTAATTAAGGATTTTACTACTCATTCAAACAAAAGTAACTATGACATACATTAAACTATAATTTTTAGACGATTAATCAAAAGGAGAACTTTTTTTTGTATTTAATTATAACATATCTGTGTAGGTTTGAATTTTCAGTGTTCATGTAATGTTTACGTTCCAACCAATTAGCATTCAGTCAAATTAACTCATGGTCACATCACAACTTATGTCGTCCAATCAGAAGACTAATCACAATAGTATATTAACTGCGCATTGACGTTTCGTTTTGTTGTTCACGGTTATGGCACGTACTAAGCAGACAGCACGCAAGAGTACGGGTGGTAAGGCTCCGAGGAAGCAATTGGCAACTAAGGCTGCTCGCAAGAGTGCCCCAGCTACTGGCGGTGTAAAGAAACCCCATCGTTATCGGCCAGGCACAGTAGCCCTACGAGAGATTCGTCGTTATCAAAAGTCGACGGAATTACTTATACGCAAACTCCCTTTCCAACGATTGGTTCGAGAAATAGCTCAAGACTTCAAAACCGATCTGCGTTTCCAGAGCTCTGCGGTATCTGCGTTGCAGGAAGCCAGTGAAGCTTATCTCGTTGGTCTTTTCGAAGATACTAACCTTTGCGCTATCCATGCCAAACGCGTTACTATTATGCCGAAGGACATCCAGTTGGCTCGCCGTATTCGGGGAGAGCGCGCCTAAGTGAGTTTACGAGACGATTGACCTGTGAACGCCAAACGGCCCTTTTTAGGGCCAAAACAAATTGATTTGCCTTATCCGTTTTATTGATGGGTCGGGGGGGGGTTGGCCTGTTTGTTTGCAGGAACGGTCAGATAAAGTGGGTTTCGACACTGGTGCCGTAGTGAAATGCATAATGACGGTAGCGTTGGGCTGCGAGGTAACCAAGCCTGCAACAGGTGGCGACGTATCTGCGCTCGATGTTAAGGACGTGCGGTAGTCGCTCGTCCGCGACCGGTCAGGCCACTCGCTAGAGTCCAGTAGGTTTTCACCCGATTAGCTTATCCGCTGCCTGGTACGTTAGGTTTACAAAGCTCGATCTCAATAGGACTGTAAAAACGTACGCTTATACGAAGGGGCCCACCATTCCTACAGTTTGGTTAGCAGTAGCAAGCGACTTCAAGTAGCAGACACAGAGGCAGTCCAGCGTAAGTTACATGAATTGAATGATTGGAACCTGCAACCTAGTAGTTAGTGCAACTGACGCGCGGTGGGAAGCTTCAAGGGACCTGTGACAGACTTGCTGTCTTAGCACGATAATACAAATTTGACAAACATTTATGGGGGTAAGGTTTAAATTAACAAACTAGGCGGTCGTGAGGTAAGCACGGTCACCGCGCCGTCCCACACATGAGCGGTCTGCACTAAGGGACAAATAACTAGGATACTCACCAAGACGATGTACTCCGATTGGTCTAGAAGTTGTATCGCTTGAGACTCGACGTCAGCTTATGTCACCTAGGTTTCCCAGCGAGTTGGCGTGGTATCTAGATGCCACGTGATAACTTAAACTGTGGACAATTCATCATAATATCCTGAGGCAATCAACCAGTGAGAGTCATTAACCAGAGTTTAGTATTTTACCGGTTATAGTGTAGGTGCATCTATGACATGGCGATACAAAAAACAGCAGTGATCATATATAAAATATTTCTCGGTCTGCGTTTGGCATGGATTCATAAAGCATTAAGAAGCTAATGCCGAAGTAAGAGCACAACGCACACTCTCGCCTTGCCTTGTTCACAAATTCATTATTCTACAGGGTTTTCTGCAGCAATGAAGGTGCAAGACTCGTAGGATATGTGCCACCGAGTGATAATACGAATAGCAAAAGTATCGATAATGAAATCGTGTACAAAAAAAGATTCTGTTTCACAACACAGCAAGTACAAGATGTGATCTGGAAGAGCATATACAGAACATGAATTTATAAATACTATAGTTTTCTATGCCAACTGTACTTAATTGCTTAAAGGTTGATTAGATCCACGAGTGGAACGATCTACATCACCCGAAGCAATTTTCTATATGCACTAAGAACAAGTATATTCATCCTGCATCCAAAATATGCCTGCTTGAGTATCGCTATCAATAGGTATGTGTATATATCCACGTTGCCATACTACATTAACCAGACGAAATAGGATTAACACAAGTACAATTCAACAAGAAATTTATTTCGTCCCAGAATGATACCGGGAATGAGTAGCGGACAGTTAGGCACATTGAAAGTATCTGGAATAATTGTTTGCAGTGGTCCTAACAATTGTCATATTACAGCATGAAATTAGATAGGCCCAATATATCGGTTGCTAGCCAACTGCAAACATCATTCCCAGCGAAACACCTAGAATTAAAATAGAAACAGAGGTTACTAAATACTGATACGCAAAAACTGCAAACATGAATACTTCCTTCCCTCAGGTTTTAAAACCGAGTTAACATGTACGGAGAATGCAGCTCCAAGTGGAATTACTAGGCAAAATATGGATTAATATTGGAATTAAAAACCTAAGGAAGTAATATAATGAACAAATATGCGTAAAAATAATTAAGGGAATACCGATTTGTACATCAAGAAACAACGACCGGTGATTAGCGAGTAAACTATAGTGTTACAAGAAAAACGTTTAGAATTTTATCCAAATTGTCCCCGTCATACTAAGCCTTCCCCCTTCATCGAGAAAATCGTTAATAAACATTTCACAGTGTTAGCAAATAGCCACTTGGAAAACGAAAACACGCTTGCCTGGAAATCACGGTACGCATACTTAAGAGCTTAACACAAATGACAATTTGTGGAGTAAAGCTCCCGCCCCTCTATAGTAGTTCTACACTTCATCATATGGTTTTATTGCCTTGTGCTAGTAGATGCCCCACTGGAACGAAAGAGGACAGGTTCAGAAACATGACTCGATTACCTGAACAAGTTACTTCAATGCGACTTATTTCGTATTGTCATGTTTAGTAAGTAAAATAAAGTAAAACTGTATACGACATTGTATAAAATAACGAACCCATTGGGAAAAGCAGCACTCGTCGTACGTTACTTTTTTATTGGTAAATGTCAACAGTATTTTTAAAAAGCTGATTAGTTGAAATCCACTCAGGAAGAGTCGCTGACCGCATAGTCATCCTTACTATTAACGCAAGAATATAGACATTCTTAGAATCAAGTACATAAAGATAAGATGTGTTCTAAAACATGACGAAGCACTTTTAGCATAGCCCGAAACTGCATTTAGTCTTCAAGCTAAATTATCTCACTTATAATACTTAAGAATACGTGAAATGTATATCTTGTAGCAATGAGTATCAACCCACTTTAGTTCGCATCCAATAGCATAGCATTCAGACAAAACCTATGATGATCATGAAAAACAGACATAGAAGATCGACAAGTAACGGAAGTAACGAATTTTGGTATCCATAACTGTTTTTAAGCTCGCTCATGTGGAGCACAAACATCCAAATTTACCAATTTATTCTGGCTCAACACCTAACGACAATAAACACAAATCATAACAGATAGAAACAACCAAAGGGTTAAGCAATTAGCAGGCTTTTGGAGTGATTTTTCTGAAAAAAAAGCCTTAAAATTCACTGCCAATTTTTGCAAAAACGAATGGTTTGCATGACATGGGGTAGCAAGTACGTTTCCAGAGTCCAATGGCCTTGGAATAAAAAACGGATTCGCAATAAGTGACAGGCCTAATTTTTGATTGGTCAATTTTCTCGTTGATTTCTAATTGGGTAATAATAAATTATGTTGCGTCGTGGTCGGGTTATTATTATACGGCCAAACCGTGAAGCTAGTCCCATTGTTCTCGTCTCCGTGTGGCAAGTCGAACTAGTCTCAAAGTAATGAGTGCTTCGTTGGCTGTCCCCGTAAAGAAGCAAAAATCATCAAAACCGAAAGTACCAGCCAGTCACCCACCAGTTATTAACATGATTACGACGGCCATTTCCGCATCCAAGGATCGTAAAGGCAGCTCACTACCTACAATCAAGAAATATATTGCCGCGCACTATAAGTTTGATGTAGAAAAGCAAGCTATACATATCCGCCGTGGTATTGTACATGGTGTTGAGAAAGGCATACTTGTACGTGTTGGGAATAAAGGTAAAGGTGCGTCTGGAAGTTTCAAGATTGCTGAAAAGAAGAGTGTTGAGGCTAAGCCTAGTGTTGTGAAGCCTAAAACTAAATCACCATCTGCTATTAAACCTAAATCAACCCCTAAGAAGCCTAAAGAGAAGAAAGCCACAAAGCCAAAAGTCAAAACGCCAAAGAAACCGAAGGCTACCACGGTCAAAAAGCCTGCAGCTAAAAAGCCGTCTACCCCTAAGAAGCCGAAGACTCCCAAGAAAGCCGTGTCCAAAAAGGTAGTCCCCAAGAAGAAGTAAGCAGTGGTTTGACGGTGCCTGTATGGGTGCTGCTACTACGGAGAACGTGACAACGGCCCTTTTCAGGGCCAATCACGAACTGATTTTTTTGCCGTTGAGTGGTTTGTTTGGTAACTTCATTGCCATCTTCGTGGTTTGTAGCTGCTTTCGGGTGTTAGGGTAATGCGTCCCTTTACAATACTCTGTGTTGGTAGGCGTGTTGTCGGGTGCCTCGGGTTATTGCGTTAAATAGGTCAGTCAATCATTGGTGAACCTCGGTTTGTTTAACTAGTTAGCCAGTGCGAGCATCCTATTGCAGTAAGACGTTTCCTGGTGACCACCTAGAGGCTTATGGTTATTGGTGTTGGGTCGGTACTTGTATCATAGGCTATCCTATATTCGAGTCAGGATCTGACGACATTGGGTTTAGCCCATATGCATTTTACAGCAGTGTGGTTCTCACTCGTGCGTACTCGTAATCATCTCAGCGTATTCGTTTTGGGTGCTCAGCGGGTTTGCAAGTCAGTCATAGGACCAGACTACTTTCGTGATAAGTAATCACTACGAGTCATCCACGATCGGTCCCGAATTGATAAGTCGTTTTGTGTTTGTTACCAAACCTTTTGTACATTAATATAAATATATCCATATATTAAGCTGGCTGCGTCGTGTGACCACCCTAACGAATCACTAGGAGCTTCTGTTGAAAGTCCTCTGCCATCAGTACTCTGCAAAGGTGCATAAAATCAGCCCTTTCGGACCGTTGTTAACGGCCCTTGTATTCTTTGCAAGTTGTGTGGCCAATTTACATTTAGGCTAAAATGGAGCACTGGTAGATGTTCTCTTATGCAATCCTTATCCATCGTCGTGGACATTCGAGGTTTTAATAAAATAAATTATTAATAGTTTCGTTTGAAATATTATCAAACTTGTGATTATTTCCTAAGGTCTATTAATTCCATGTGAAGTTGTGTTTGATATGTAGTCTCGAATCATATTATTTATTGGTAAGATGTGGATTTTAACAAGTCCGTCCTATAATCTATTGAGCATATACTCAACATTGTCTACTTGATTTATCAGTAACTGAACATTCTAGTACATACTGTTGCACAAACCTTTCGGTAATATCATAATGAATTGTTACAAGTGATTATGAGATCTGACCGGTAACACCTGTAAAATGAGCGTAGAGACTCGTCGACTAGTGTGTGTATTCTCCCTAACCAAAATGTTGCCTTCGCATCGCTGATATTATCTAACGTTTGTCGTCTTCGACCTTAACAACTTTAGGACTTGGTAGTTTAATTGGCGACTTAGATACAAATAATCATTCAGTTATGGCATTCACGCTAATCTCCATCACCAAAAGTAAGATTGTCGAGTTTACTTATTTCTGACAAGGGTATACCAACAAAATTGGAATATTTCGGCAAATATACTTCCAACAGTTTCAAGTTAGTCTCCTTGGTAATTCGGTGTACACAAATAATGTAATATTGCGCAACACTGATTTGACAAATGGACTATAACCCATTCTCTTCGAAAAAGGGGAAATTAATGCGAGCTACACTTCCACGGAGAAATGTTCACTAGTCCTGAATGCTAAAAATAGTGGATATTTGTTGACAACCGCTACTTCTTTCATTTCATTATTGAAATAATAGGTTGTTTATATAATTGGTATGTATTTGAATTTCCCCATTGATTTGTTATGGACTGAAGTTGGTTAGTCTCTCTTGCCATATGTGAATCATAAGCGGATTGCCTCAATACAGAGATATTTTACAAGACCTATTTGAGTTGGATTGTGTCTGACAAGCTGAATCCGAGACTCGAATTTCATCCCAGGATGATGAGTTTCGAATAGGGCGAAACGCATGTCCTAGATTCCGTTTACCAGTCACAAACCAACTCAAATAATACATTTTTTTGGTTCTTGTCTCGAATTTATCCATGTTCATCAATCAGTCTACAAATAGATAGTGCATCGATATCGTCTGGTACACAAGTAACTAAATCAGCAATTGTATTTATGGACAGTTTTTTGTTCATAGGGAAATCATTCCTCAATACTTGATGATGAATTAAATTCAAGGGCATTACACTTGCAATAAAACGACATTTTACTGCTGGGTTTTAAATCAATAAAACATAAATTTTGTCATCTAAACGAATGATACTTTTTCTATTGTTACATGAAACCATACAACTGCCCATTATGTTATAATTGGGTGGTGTGGGGATAGCTGACTGACAATCTTGATGTCACGAATTGATCTAAATTAGACAACCATTGATCACTTGGAAGTGTGAAGACGTGAGCAGTAGAGTTCAACAGTGTCGGGCGTGGCAGTTACCTAACAATGACAAGGGTGAGGTCGAGCAAACGTATCACGAATTGACTGAATTAAGAATATCAACCGTTAGGAGCCGACTCAGCGCTCTGATGGTAAGGCGTTCGTCGCAGATCCAGAAGGTCTTGGGTTCGATCCCCGATGGTGTCGTGGATGCGCACTGCCGAAGGGTCCCGTACTAGGACGAAACAGCTGTCCAGTGCTTCCGGGTGATCAATGGTTGTCTAATTCAGATCTATTCGTGATATCAAGATCGCTCATTATGTTATTGTATTTAGGACCGCCATTCTTTTGAAAATATTTCTTAAAGCTGTTGAAAATCTTGTAGCACTAAACGAGAGTTTAGTTGCAGTTTGGGACATCTTGACTCCACAACCACACCAGGTCTTCTGATAGGTGTGAAACATCTAAAAAACTGTGATAGTAACCTGTAATCCGTAACTTTAACTTCAGTTTCTCTGTAACACAGCGTAAGGTCATCTTGAATTACAAACTTCAGATAGAATTAACGCCATTGGCCACACCTTCAAGTTAATCACTAGTGTAGTGGTTTTGTTGCGATGTTTAGTTACTGTAACATAATTCTCATCATCTCACAAAAGCACATTTCGTTATTATTAAAATAAGCCTCATTTTAGATATAAACACTAACGTTTTTTTGACCTTTCTAAATATTGTTGACCCTGTAAAACTGATGGGCAGACTTTTCGTTTTATTTTACTCACCTTTTATTAAGCACATTCTACAAGCGGGTGATGACTCATATTTTGGTTAGGGTTAAAACTGTCTTTGTTCTATGTGGTTCGACAGATTCGTTACAATTGATAAATGAATTATCACATTTTTCTAACCAGGTACAACCTCAGACATTACAATTCAAAAAATCATGATCGTGTTGACTAAAAGGTGGATTGCAAAGACAGAAAGATAACTACTTTATGAGATGACAAGCTAAGAATTCATAACATGAACGAGCTCTGTTATCGTTATGTAGATGATACATTTATAGTACTAAAAACAAAGATGAGGTACAAAATGTATTAGATAAATTCGACATGGTCCGCGAAGTAGTTTTTTACAATGGAAGTATTTTGCTCCTAGACGTCTTACTGACGAGAAAATTAAACGGAACAATTAATAGAGGAGTCTATTGAAAACCAACCTAGTTAGCACAATATACTCATGTTTTGAGTTTTATCCTATTACAGTATAAAAGAAATTTATTTAAAGGCTTAGTACACAGCTAAAATTAATTATTCTAAAGATGCCGTTGAACAGGAACGTAAAACTGTACATGAACTGTTAAGTAAGGATGGATATCCGTCAAAGTTCCTAGTAAAACAGCTGCAAGTAAATTGAAATTTAAACCATTGACTATATCTAAGAAGCCTATATTCTTGAAGTCATAATTTAAAGTAAAATTGTAAAGCTATGGTTAAATCATGCATTTATGAGGTCATTTAGCGCCACCAAATTAGTAGATTTCCTTTACAACCCATGGTGATGTCATGGGATAACAATAGACTTTCAATATCCGATGCCTCAATGCACATTTATCAGTTAGAAGAGGTAAATTCATAATTGTTTTTCCATGTGGTCAATGATTGCCTAACTCAAACCAATTCGTGATACCAAATCAACATTCAACAATTTCCACAACACCCAATTATAGTTAACTAGTTCTTTTTGTATGTATTGTTTTTATCTAATCTTATCTTTTTGATTGTTTGACAATTGTTTTATAAGTATTATGATAATTTATTCACTACTAATTAATGGGTATTGCTTTTGCATTCCAATGTTTAACTATGTGTATTGGTACTGAGTTATGATGTGGAGCTAACAGAAAAGAAATTTCTTAGCTCTATTTGTGTTCTTAGTGATTTAATAGGAATATTTAATGAATATTTAATCTATCAGTGTTCATCGAAATAGAAAATATGGAATCCATTAGTCGATTCGCTTCCAGAAGACAATTATAAATTTTACGGGAACATTGTCTGCTTCGGTTGCATATACAAAAGAAAATTTGTCAACTGACTGAAACATGATGAGGCAGTTTAATCAACACATTCTTATGATATGCGATTATGACTGGGAGGGAAAAACTTAATTGAACAGTGTATGAATAGCTAAATGTCCTGTTTGCAAGACAGATACTTGATAATGAACAATTTTAATGGAATGAAAAACTATATGGGTTTCGAGTAATAATCGATCAATATAATGAGAAACAGTAATTGGAAAATTGACTAGTATGAACTGCACTGTTTTTTTAAATCCTTACTTCGTTTAAGTAAGTTGACTGTGAAATACATTATTAATATACAAACCGGCCGGCCCCAAGCCCGGGTAAAGGAGGAGGGTTAGGTATGGGGCTAGTATTGCAATCCCGTGAATCCCAAGCTTGCTAAAAAAAGGCTAACCAGGTTAAACCTGTATCGAAGAATTTAACAGGTCCAAAGATACGTTTGGTGTTTTTGTAGACAATTAATATTCTTAACAGAAGAAACCTACTTTTCACAAACCATGTGTTTTAGAATTACGATGATTGTAAAAACAGTTATATTTTACTAAATTTCATAACGATCTTTTATGGAGCCTGAGTAAAACGAAAATTGCGTTGTGTTAATTTTGAACTCTTGTTCTGAATACACTACATTTTGCATTCACCTTTGTCTAAAGTCCTTTAATTTACTCACTGGTCCTTACACAATTTCTAGTGTACGTCTAGACAGTTTTGGAGTCATTAAACACTTACTTACTTACGCCTGTTACTCCTCACAGAGGAGCATAGCCCGCTCACCAAAATTCTCTATTGAACTTTGTCCTGAGTAATCTTTTCTAGCTGCTTCCAATTCTCGACGCAGCGTGTTTCTTGGCCTTCCTCTTTTCCGTTTCCCAACAGGATTCTATGTTAATCCTTGCCTCGTGATGCAGTCTGATGATTTCCGCAATGTATGTCCTATCCATTTCCAATGTCTTTTCCTGATTTCCTCTTTGGCTGAAAGTTGGTTTGTTCCCTTCCATAGTAGGCTGTTGCTGATGGCTTCCGACCAGCGGACCCATGTAGACATGCGTATGCGTTTGTGAAAAAATATTATACCACCTATAACCATTTTGTTGAAAGCACATAGATTTCTAAATCTGTCACCATTCTCATTTCTTACTCCCAGTTCCTGTCATCCCATGATGTCTTCATATCCGGTGTTATCCATTCCCACTTTGATGTTTAGGTCTCCCATCAGGATTGTCAATTCCTTTCCTGGACACTTCTCTATAATTGATTGTAGTCTATTATAAAACTGACCTTAGTCCACGTCGTTGCCGTCGTTAGTGGGTGCATAACATTGGATAATATTCATTGTAATTTCCTTCTTCATTGTTTTGAAAGATGATTTGATGTTCCTGCGTCCATGTGATTCCCATCCTACAAGTGCAGTACGTGCATCTTTGGACAGCATCGGAGTAACTCCCTGGGTATGAGTAGCATTTTCCTCTTCTTGGCTGGAGTATAGTAGCATCCTTCCGTAGTCAATATTTTCTGTCCAGCTTGAGTCTAATGGGTTTCGCTGATTTCGGGCTCTATCAAGTTGTATCTCTTTATTCTGCAGCCGCTTGATTAATTTTCCCGCTCTCCCACATTGTTCGAACATTCCATGTACCTATAAAAGTGTTTACTGTGGTTGTTAAAAGTGGCATCAGTCTCATGAATTCCTAAGAATTTTGGCTTTCACCATGAGGCGTCATTATCATTTCTTTCACTGCCAGGGCAAAGTTTAAATGGTTTAGTTTATTTAATTTGGTTAGTGTTTTTCAGGATGAAAATGCTAGACCCATGACTATCCCTCCTCGTTTACCCGGGTTTGGGACCGGAAGTAAGCATAGAAGAGCTACGGGTGGAGTAAGTCATTAAACACACAATTCAAATATATGCTACATCTATATTCATGTAAGTATTTTCTACGTCCTCATAGAGCATTTACCATTTTTAAACGTCTATTTCCTTAAAACCAACTACGAAATGTGAAATACGAGTCTGTTGAAACCTAGAATCAAACAGAGGAAAATATAACAGATATGTAACTAACAAGATAAGATAGTATGATACAATAAATTTCTAATACTTATCGACATTCATAACTACATATAAGAATGTTATCGCTAATTCTGAAAGCAAACTGGTTTATGATGATAAAATTGATAGAATTAAGGGTGATTATATCCACCACTAGCAATGTATGTTGACACTCGAACTAAAATTATGGTTTAACTTCTGCTATCGGAACAAGTTAATATGAATCATTCATCTGTTGGTAAAGATGTTTATATGAATTGCTTACCATGGATATACGTAAATTAAGCTATTAACACTTAAAAACAATCCAGATTTAAGGCAAACATTTTGCGTCCTCTAAAAACGAAATAGAAAAATTGGGGAAATGGGCATACGTACATACGTAGTTTCGCTAAAATGCTGCAACCGTGTTCATACAGTATTTCAGTTGCAAAATTTTCACTTTTGGGAGTTCTGCCCAATGTCTTATGTACAAAATACTTTTTTGACTAGATCGATGATTGATCTCGGGCGAATTACAATAGGAACCGAGACTAAGGATCATTAAAATATTCTAGGTTTAACATAACACCATATAATCCCTTTTTAGAATCATATACTAATTTATTATGAGAACTGTGATAGTCGTGTATTATTGAAAGAAAATAAGGAGTGTTCAGAGAAAATGTTCTTCTTGTTGATGTCATTTACGTAAGCTGGTAATCGTAATTTATAGTTCACATTTTTGCATAAAGTGGTTTACCATAAAATAACGTTACGCATCACATCGCTAAAGAAATAAGTCAAAAATTATCACAAGTTTGTTTGACGAGTGACATGATAACAAAGTGGTATCGCGTCAAAAATGATTTGAAAATAACAGTTATGATGAGGAGATTATACAATCAACTGAATTACTTAAAAATGTCATTTATAAAGAAGTGGTTGTCATAAAAAAATTGTTAGTGAAAAAGATGATACATAAATGAACATGAAGGACGTGAAAATTGTTGTAATAATGGCTAATTAACAATAACCAGGAAGAAGAGAATAAGAACATCTTGATAATAATTGATTATTAAAAAAGGGAATGGGTTATGACCAAAGTAGAATAAAAGATAAAACGTAATTCTTTTGTATATAATGACTAGGCATAAAAATGTAAATTACTTAGCCCTCTGTAGTACACAGCTTTTGATTTGTAATCCATTTGAACCACTTTGCCTAACTAAATAGACGACTGTGAAATAGGATTCTGGTGGTGTGTTATGACATGCAACAACAAAGTTCTCTGCTAGCCAGCTGTTGATAAACTTATACAATTATTTAGACAGTTGATCAAGGAAATACTAAGAGATGAGTTTTGAGAAATGTTGTTTTGAGAGGTCAGCATATCCAGCTCCACACTAGCAGGTCCCGACCATTACTGCTACCTTGATGTGGTAGCCGAGTTTGCCTATCGTAATGACGAAATCAGGCTATACTGCCTGGAATGTATCGTTCATTAAGTTCCCACCATACCACACAGGTCGGTTAAAAAGTTGTGCAACTGACAGCAGAAAATATGAGGCCCGAGGGCGAAATCATACTGCTGGCTGTACAGAGGTTTGACAGCAGTAAGTTGTTTCCATCGGACAACAAATATGACAGTGATACTGCCTTCTTACATAGGAGAGGTAGGGTTAGAAAACGTTCACTCTAAAAACGCACACCTCACCTTACTCCATAGATTCCCGTCTCCAGAAGTAAGGCCTTGACAAATGTGAAGATAGCACAATAAAAACTTCTCACAAAAGGGCCGTATGTAACTGGCCTCAACCAGTTGTCCCTTGGACACTACAGGCACTCTCCAACCCGAATCCAGTTTGCTTTTCAGGTACATCAAGACGAAAAAACCTTCTACAGTGTGGGCAAGTGGGAAGTGATAACCGCCCTCACACATCTGACAGAACCCAAAGCAATTAAATTTGCAAACCCACCACGCTTTCTCGAATCGTAGGTTGGCTAAAGGGGATACAGAGCTCTGCTGAATATAAGGTGTTCTTTTAAAGAATTGAAAGGTCTGTTTTTAAGATCTCTGCGGCCTAATCTTCTTTGAACGGAGCGTTCACAAAAATTACCTTTATGGTAAGATGATCTATCTTGTAGTTACTTTAGATTCATATTTCTTTTGATGAACTTGGGAGGGTGGTGATTGAAAACAAATATTTTACGAGTTTCTCCAGTTCATCATCAATAGTGGCGTCACTGTTGACTCGTCTGAAGACGGAGCATTTCCAATGATTACGTTTACTAGTGCTTTGCAACCATTCGTAGTTCACTAATAATCCTAGGAGAAGCTTTCATATTTGACCATTTCAGTGTGTATTTATCAATTTACCTTTTTTTGGTATTATACATATATATTTTACAATACATTTTATGTACAACAGAGTCTAAGAGTAAAACTATGTACGGTTAGACTCCGACAGAAATAGCTTGATATGAAGTATAACTATAAACTGCTTTACGAATGCATTTTATTTGTATTTTTGAAGTCTTTCTCCATTCACATACAAAAATCAGAATTCTGTTTAACAGTAACTTGTTTAACTTCTTCTCCTATTACAGTTAGGATGCATTAATTAAGCAAGTTATTTTCGCATCGACCACCTCTCACTTTAAACTGATCTTATTTTATTATCATGAGTCGTTTATATTAGATTGAACGTTTACATTTCTGCTGTCATATTTTACAGCCTATCCATATTATTATTAATCACATCTATGTGCCATAGCATTTTTACTACATTTCCGACGTCTAAAAGCTTATGTTTATATATTTATCAGAACTAATTTCACTGAGTAGATGATTTAAAAAGTATGTATTCAGTTGGGGTTATCCACTATGTTTTCAATATGTAATGTCTTTCATCTAGCACTTTCAGTCATTCTTTTGTTCAATTAGCTGGTAAGTACTATATATTAGAGCTTAATTCTCACGTTATTGCTTTTCACCAGGTTTTTCAGCTATACTATACTGACTTATTCGTCAGTGTCAGTTTTTGATATTTCCTGAAATCGTACAACTAATGAAATTTAGAAAGTATGGATGGCCGCTGTCAAAACAAAACCAACTATTAGTAGGTTGTATTTTTAAATAGTTGATATGTAACCTGTTAGGCATAATTCCAGTTGTTGTCACATTTTCCATCTAAATTAACATAATTTTTTAAAAAATTACAGTGATTAATGGGACGTGATATGTTATGCTTCAATTAATAAAGAAAAAAACGTTACATTTAGTAAATTAATCATATAGAAATAATCGTTCAATCACTGGTTTGAGACGAATTCCGATTGATGAATCTTCTTTATCCAATGGAACACAGAGCTTGACAAGTGACCGAAATATGTACGGCAGTTACCACCACTCGGCATATTCAGTCTGCCCTTACTGATAGACACGCGGCTGATACCAAGCAACCAACAATAAGAATCACGGGTTATATTTTGTAGAACATTCATATATTAGTGAAATTCCAATGAATGATAATTATAGATAATCATTAGTTGAATAAACATCATAAAAAACTAACGTGAACGATCATTACACTGAATAAATTTATACAACTAAATGTTATAGCACTCTACTCCGGAATATAATTCACCTCGAGTCACCAAGTGTTTAGAGTGTAGTAGACTTCACTAAAACTTGAACTCACTCATCTATAACTTTCAACATTGAAAGAGATTGACAGCATGTCGTATGTTTACTGTGTATGGATAACACAGACTTATTCGACATAGTCCGACTGAACTAATATGTGATGTGGAAAATTAAAATACACTGAAGTACAATCGAATCTATTGCTTATCAGACTCGTCCCTCTGAATATTCCTTGTACATGTGTTAAACTAACAATTTGATTCATGGCAGCAGGTATGCAGTTTATCTAAATAAATGGTATGCGATTCAACCAGAGACAAAAAACTTAATATTCTCACTACATCCGGAATGAAAGGGTAATTCCTTATTTAATGGTGTAGAAATATTAGTCTAAAAGTCCATTCCTTTGAGGTTCCACCAGTAATCACCTTGAAGATCTACTGCAGTCAGTTACCATAAGAGAGGTTTTAACAAGCGTATATGCTACAGAAGATGTTAATCATCCATACGGTTGACTTTAATAGTAAGCGTACTGGTTTTATTGCAACTGCTTAAATTTTCAGGTTATAATAAACGGAACTTTAGTTGACATTTGCCTTTAGATTACCGTGTAGGCTGATCTTACCATTCATTGTATTAAATACTTAGAGAATTTAGAAGACATTATCTGCACCAATTTGTCTTACGATTTTGTATTTAATTATTCTTATTATGATAACATTAAGTAAGTTGTTTGGTAAAGTAGTATTTGTTGAAGTAGTCGTGGTTCATTAGGAACGTAATTAACATGCATTTTAGAAATATTTTACTAAAAGAGTTACACTACTTATAAGTAGTACTCTACATCAAAATTAAAAGTAATACCCTATTCGAAACTAGTGATGGGTTGTCGAACCGATGACTTCTATTCATACACATACTAAGGTGGTGTATCCAAGGTTTCATTTTGTATACTCCGCTTCGTTATATTTGAGGTCTATTTTATGAATAAAGCCACTTGGGTCTTAAAACTTTAGTTAAAACATTAAATTGAAAAACAAGAACATTTCGGAATATGTACGTCCATTCAGGTTCTAATAAAAAGTTAGCAGCTACGTAAGTAGGTTGAGTGATGTCGCCACTAAGTTACATGTTTGACGTAACGTAGTTTATGATAATTCCAGTTGCTGCTCATCCTTTTAATGTCTGCTTCCAATTCTTGACGCAGCGTGTTCTTTGGCCTTCCTCTTTTCCGTTTACCAACACGATTCCATGTTAATGCTTGTCTCGTGATGCAGTCTGATGGTTTCCACAATGTATGTCCTATCCATTTCCAACGTCTTTTCCTAATTTCCTCTTCGGCTGCTGGAAGTTGGTTTGTCCTCTCCCATAGTAAGCTGTTGCTGATGGTTTCCGGCCAACGGACATTCAGTATCTTTCGTAGGCAGTTGTTTATAAATACTTGTATCCGTCTGATGATGTTTGCAGTAATTCTCCAAGTTTCAGCTCCATACAGCAGGACTGTCTTCACGTTCGAATTGAAGAGTCTGACATTGAGGTTAGTTGATATTTATTTTAAGTCCCATATGTTTTTCAACTGTAGGAATGCTGCCCTGATTTTGCCAACCCTTGTCTTTACATCTGCATCGGACCCTCCTTGTTCGTCGATGATATCTCCCCAGATATGTGAAAGTATTCACCTCTTCCAGAGTTTCTCCATCAACTTGAATTGGGTTGGTGCTCCCTGTGTTGTATTTAAGAATCTTGCTCTTTCCCTTATGTATGTTCAAGCCTACTGATGCTGAAGTTGCTGTTACACTTTGCTTGCATCTGTTGGTGTGTATGTGCTAGGAGAGCTAGATCATCTGCGAAGTCCAAATCATCCAGTTGCATCCTACTTGTCCATTGAATCCCGTACATTCCCTCAGATGTGGAGGTCTTCATGATCCAGTCAACCACTAGGAGGAAGAGAAAAGGTGGGAGCAAGCAACTTGTCTGACTCCGGTCCTCACTGGGAATGCATTTGTCAGTTGTCCTCCATGCACAATTTTGCACTGTGTTCCGCCGTAAGAATTCCGGACGATGTTGACGAGTTTCTCTGGCACACCATAGTGTCGAGGAAGTTTCTGTAGTGTTCTCTTGTCTACACTATCAAACGCCTTCTCATAATCAATGAAGTTGACGTACAGTGGCGAGTTCCATTCAATTGATTGTTCAACAATGATCCGTAGTGTTGCGATTTGGTCCGTGCACGACCGATCCTTACGAAAACCAGCTTGTTGATCTCGATGTTGAGCCTCCACTGAATCTTTCATTCTGTTCAACAATACTCTGTTAAAGACTTTCCCTGTTATCGACAGTAGCGTGATCCCTCTGTAGTTGTCACATTTGCTCAAATCTCCATTCTTTAGTATCTTGATAAGACGTCTTTCTTTCCAGTCTGCCGGCACTTGTTCTTCCTCCTAGATCCTCTTGAATAAAACGTGGAGCATCTTTGCTGTTACATCTACATCTGACCTGAGTGCCTCAGCTGGTATATTGTCAGGTTTTGCTGCTTTCCCACTTTTGATTTGTCTGATGGCCATCTTGATTTCTTCCATCGTTGGTGAAGTGGCATTTATCGGAAGATCTGTAGGTGCTGCTTCGATGTCTGGTGGGTGGGTTCAGTGGAGCTGGCCTATTTAGAAGTTCCTCAAAGTTTCCTACCCACCTATACCTTTGTTCTTGAATCTCAGTGAGTGTCTCACCTTTTTCGTTCTTGACCGGTCTCTCTGGTTTACCATATTTGCCTGATAGTTTTTTCGTTGCGTCATATAGCTGTTTCATATTTCCTTCTCTTGAAGCCTTCTCCACTGTCGTTGCAAGGCCTTCAATGTATTTCCGTTTGTCGGCTCTAGTGCTCTTCTTTACCTGCTTATTTGCTTCTGAGTATTCAGCTTGAGCCTTGATTTTCTCTGCTCTTGTTCGGCTGTTGTTGATTTCTATCTTCTTGTTCCTCCTTTGCTGAATTTTGCTCAATGTCTCAGTGGAGATCCATTCCTTATAATGGTGCTTCTTGCGGCCTAGAACCTCCTGACATGTTGACGTTAGTGCTTCTTTGATTTCTTTCCAGTTGTCCTCCATAGTGGTTTCTTCTTCTTTCGGTAGATCTTGTAAGGCTTGGAACCTGTTGTTGAGAGATATTTTGAATTCGTTGAGTTTGTCAGTGTCTCGGAGAAAGCCCGTATTGAACCGTTGTACTGCTGCCACTCCAGTTGTTCACTGCTTCTTTAGCTTCAGTTTCATTTTAGAAACCACCAGGTGGTGGTCTGAAACTATGTCAGCTCCTCTCCTGGTTCTTACCTCTTCCATTGATCTTCTGAATTTTTATTGATGCATATATGGTCGACTTGATTCTCTGTAGTATGATCCGGTGAGACCCATGTAGCCTTGTGTACGCGTTTGTGGGCGAATATTGTACCACCTATAACCAATTTGTTGAAGGCACATAGGTTTGTAAATCTTTCACCATTGTCATTTCTGCCTCCCAGTCCTTGTCGTCCCATGATTTCTTCATATCCAGTGTTGTCCATCCCGACTTTGGCGTTTAGGTCCTCCCCATCAGGATTATCAGATCCTTTCTTTGGCACTTTGTTATAATTGATTGCAGTCTATCGTAAAACTGATCTTTGTCTTCGTCGTTGCTGTAGTTGGTTGGTGCATAGAATTGGGTAATATTAATTGTAATCCTTTTCTTCACTGTTTTGAAAGATGATTTGATGATCCTGTGTCCACGTGGTTCCCACAAGTGCATTCGTGCATTTTTGGACAGCATCAGAGCAACTCCTTGGGTGTGAGTAGCATTTTCCTCTTCGTGGCCGGAGTATAGTAGCGTCTCTCCCGAAGCCAATGTTTTCTGTCCAGCTTGAGTCCAATGTGTTTCGCTGATTCCGAGTATTGTCAAGTTGTATCTCTTCATTTCTGCAGCTATTTGATTAATTTTCCCGCTCTCCCACATTGTTCGAACATTCCATGTACCTATAAAAATATTTGCTCTGGTTGTTAGAAGGGGGGCATCGGCCTCATGACTTCCGAAGTATTTTGGCTTTCATCATGAGGCGTCATGAATCCTTCTACTCCCAGGGCAGAGTTTAAATGGTTTATCTTGTTTAATCTGGTTTGCGTTTTTTTAGCAAGCTTCAGTTTTACGGGATGGGGGTGCTAGCGCCATGCCCAACCCTCCTCCTTTACCCAGGCTTGGGACAGGCAGTAACCCTAGGAGAGCTACAGGCGGAGTTAAGTAATATCTCATGAATTCATAAATTTCCATCCCTAACTAGTTGATTCATTAAGTACTGAAAATGAACATATTGCTAAGCTTTATGCATAAAAATATGTTATCTATTTTGTGATTTTAGTCACCATAGTGTATTTATAATCAATAAAAAATCCTTTCTTCATTATTCAGACCACAGATGTTTTATTATCCATAGTACTTACAAGTAAGCATGAATTTATGATGACCTGAATTATGTATTTTTTTAGATACATTAAATAAACACTATTTTTGTACTGATATACTCAGAACAATATCGTAAAATTAAAGCCTAGTGGTTGGCACAAATCTGAGCCATGTTAATAGGTGCAGACTACCTGGTTGGGTTCCGCGTGACGCTCGTAATAAATGGTTAGAGACCTTAGGTGATATGGCTCAAAATCGTTGGCGATGGCTCAGGTGCATCCACTCCTTGTCTTTCTCCAAATTCTAAGTTTCCGAACTTATCATAATTTTCGCCTTACTGAATCATATTTTCTTAAATCTTATCTCCGACCCGTATTCCTTTCCATTAATATTAACTCTGTTTCTACCTCCCCTACTCTGGGATTTGATTCGACAATTTAGTCTCTATCTGCTAATTTGGGTATGGCAACTTGAACTTATGTACGCATGTATCAAGTTCTACGTTGTACTTGACTGACTGACTGAGTGGGCGGTGATAACTCCATGCATTAGATGCTAGTAACTGTTAGAAACTCTGAGACTTGGAATTTTCTTCAGGTCATTAATTAACTCAGAATCGCTTATCTAATTTAACACGGTATCTATTGTTTAAAATAATTACGTTATGTGTCATGTAATGCCGAATGACAGTATATTAGATATAGGCTTTTCTACGGTTTAGGATATTTTGAAAATTGAGTAATGATAATCACAAATTTGTAACCAATTTGAAAATCCAAGCTCAATGTACTACATTACAATGTCGTTAGTACTATCCCAGACCTTTCCAAATATCATGTCAGATGAAATCAACTACAGTATCGGAAATTAAAAGAAATGGAAGTTGTACGATTTGAACGCCAGGCCAATGGGACAGAAAGTTAAGCATCTGTCAACTGAAAGGTCCTAGGTTCGAATCCCTAACGGAACCGAGGGTGAATACTGCTTAGAAGTCCTGAACTAGGACGATATAGATGTCCAATTCCTCCTGGTTCTCAGCTGTAGCCGACTGACACTATTCTGTGGCAAGTACAATCAACTAAACTTAATGTTTATCCATCTCAGTTCAACTGAAGCATCATTGGGAATAAGGATTTACCAGACAGGCAACATTGACTGAGACTCAAAGTCAGTCACTAAACCCAGATAAGAATGTTTGAAGTTGTCACTCTTACTATCAGGCCCAAATTTTTTGAGTTGGAATTCTCGTAAGGCTCTTGGTGCAACCCGATGAGCGATTTCATCTTGATACTGGGAAGGTTATAAATTTCCCATGGCTTTTGGTTGACTTGAATGGTGAGAACTATCTGTAAGATGAATTAATCTGTACAATCAACTTAACTGAATGATATTATGATATCGATAACTTTGGAAAATCATTAATTAGTAGTAGTAAGTTTGCGCATCGCTCCCTAATTTCACTCGTCTGCATGCATTTCTGTGTATTACTTCACTATAGTAACCAAATTTTTGTATTCATCTACTTATACGACTTGAGGTCCGTAACGAAGAGCAATCAGTCACTTTGTGTTCTTATTTTACTCTTTTCGTGCAGTATCTTGCCTATAGCAGTACTTTTTTCTTTTAAGAAGGTTAGTCTTCCATCTGTGTGATTCACTGAGCATAACTCCAGCCTCTATCTTGTTTTCAGGAAACTGTGGTTAGTTTGTCACTCAGTTACTGTTTTTTTTCTCTCTTGATATAAACGTTTGCCGTTTATTGATTTATTATAGTTGTTGTCAGTATTTACGTTTGTTGAGTAAGACATTATGAAGAGACCGATAAATAATCTTGGCAGCTGAAGTGCACGTAAACTTTTTTTCGACATCCTCATTTATCACGTAAATATGTAGCGATTAAGAGCTACATATTTACACGATCATTAATTAAGTGGTTTTTTGTTACAAACATGTGCACAACGAAATATGCTTATGAGACCTACTCTCTGTATATTCTACTTTATTTAAGTTGTACAGAAGCATGGATACTTCAAACTCGCAGCTCGTGATCTCTGGAGAAGCGATCGTATAGCCACCCACATATTTAGGTCTAACTAATAAGCCTATTAGATTTTTGGATTAATGCTCAAGGTCATTGGTTGCTACGCTTATTTTTCTAGTGTACATGATTGGTTAATAAATAGCATGTTTAATAAAATCATCCTAATAGCCAACCAACTTATTTAATCGATTTTGTTATACTCGAATAGGCTTAGGGAAAAGTTTAGCTTTGCCATGAAAATAGGGTTTTTTTGCACGCGATAGTGAAACAGAGTTACAGTTAGTTCTTTAAAGATGACTCTTTGCTTCACCCACTATGCGTCATCGGGAATAATCATACTGTTTCTATGCTTTTTACAGCAGAAACCAGGTTAGTGCTTCGTCTTCTAGTTGTATCTTTGCGATTGGAAATGAATGTTTTTATTACAAAGCGTGAAAGAAGTTGTGTTTAGTTTTGTTATTAGTAATTTCATACAAGCCTATCCATTCGTAGTAGTAAGAGCCCAAACAACCAGTAAAGAGTAAATAAAGGCGACAATGCAACACTTTGCGCCTTTTTCGCCTGTCAGGTGTAAATAACTAGACATGTCTACTTATTTACACTTTGACCTCTAATAATTTGTCTGGTTCGACTAGACGTGTCTACAAATTCACACTTTATTGCGGAATCAATAGTCTATTTTTCGCCTTTATTTACGCATTATGGTCTACTTCTCGCATGAATTTACGCATTACAGACTACTTTTCGCATAGCTCAGCCCGATAATCGTCTACAGGTATTATATAGTTTACTTTTTGCATGAACAGAATGTTTCACAGCTGTGAACGGTTATTTAAACAACATACGTTCACAAATCACTAAACGCAAATAAAAATGCACAAATTTGTCTGTATAATATGTATTGGCAAACAGTTTAATTGAAAATATACACGGTTCAAATAAACATCCGTCTATTGTCAATATCCTAATTTGTTATCGTCTTCATTAGTAATCACTGCCCTCCACGACAACCTGCAAGGAAAATAAATATAGTGAATATCATTATGTAAGTATTAATTGATAAGCTGCATTCTAACTGCATGCTACTTCACACAAACGTAATATTTTAGGAAAACATTCAGGTAAAAGATAATCGTTATACGGAAGATATTTATTTGACTGTTTCCAATAACAAATTAATGCAGATCCCGTTGTCCGTTATCGTCATTTTCTTTTAATATCTGTAGATGCATGAAAGTAAGCAAGTAATGTAAGCAAGTACTTTGTCTGATTTTCATTTAAAGCATACATGATATGATTATTGAGTGTATAAATAAAACAGCCAAACGTTAAACATACCGAGGCCGATGCTAGGGTTGATTTGTCCTTCTACAAAATACCGTCAATTTTTTAAGAGTCTAAAAAGCAACTTACGGATATAACGTTTGTTGAGTTTGTCTTTCATGTCATGAAAGAAACTCTGTGTCGCTGCATCGTAAATTCTGACGAGACTCTTCTCAGTCATTGTCGACGACAAGAACTTCGACGTCAGAGCATCTAGTAATTTAGGATTATACAACAGTTGTGTTACTTCTGATAGATCTATAAAACTTATAAGTCAAAATAGATCTCTTATGTGCAGTGCCAAATAAAGTATACTTTGCGGCAAGTTCGGGTTGTAGAATGTATTGCAGAATGTACTTCATCGAGGTCTTGCAGTCTTCACACATTAATCTGGTGACTAATGACATCTACAACAAAATTGCATTACTACATAATAAACTCTTACGAAACTATCTCTTCGACTTTCTTGAACTAGGGATGTCTCTAGTAATTCAACTTCATCTTCCGTTGACAGGGGAAATTGTAGATTCGTGAACCCAGTTTGAAATTGATTCGTCCCTCATTCTCTGACTGCTGTTTTCAGGAGCCCCATTACTTGGACAATGTTTCCAGACAAATCTGTCAATACGTTGAGGATCTTCTGTATATTGGAATCCAATTTTGCGACACTATAATCGCGATCATAATAGAAAAGCGCTTACTCAACAATTGATTTTTCCTTCGGTGACGAAGCCGAATTACGTGGTGTCGATTCCACCTTTGTCGAACTGATAGATACATATAAAAACATTAATCTACATAATGAAGTTACTTTGCGATCGGCGAAAGTGACTTCTCGAAGATACTGAGCTTGGGATATTGAACGTAGCTGCACCCTGCTTGCATTTCTGCTACGTCTATGTCGACGGAATCATAAATGTAATCCGCCTTGCGTTTCATTGTTTCCCTGATAATCATTTTATAAAAGGTTTAGCTTACCGTCGACGCTTCTGTGTAAACTGGGGAAGTGTATCGTCATCAATAGATTGCTGGTAACCAATTAATTTCGTGAAATACGAAATTAATCCACTAGCAGCTACAATGTCGTCAAAACGGTGGAGTACGGCTCACTTAATAGGACGCCAATTTTCGTCTGCCTCATGTTTTTTTTCCATGTCCATGTCGAGGATGTTATTAGGATACATGCATAGCTTCTCGTTGATCAGCCAATGCGGCTGCACAGCAATAATCTTCTCCATGATGGCGTTGATAGTAGCATACGACGTCTGTTGAGGCTAAGAAATCAAATAAACGTATGCAGAAGTGGTATAATTACTTCACTGTTTACATGACTTACGGAAATGTACTTACATAGAACTTCAGTTAAATGTATATAAATATATTCACTACTAACAACTGAGCACATAAAAATACCAATGTCACTAGATGAGAACGGTGTGGTGAAGAAGTCGGTCGCATCAAAGTCCGGCCTAAATCTCAATAATCCATCTTCCCTAATTTCTGTTATTAATCCAGGTCTACTCTTAACAATGACTACATTGTTGGGTGGATCTACCTAAAGTGTGAATTTGTAGACGTACGCCTGAATAGTCTATCTAAAGGCGAATTATCAAAAATTCACACTTTGTTCGCCTTTATTTACACATAGTTGGTTGTTTGGGTATGTCTTATAAACTGACTGGACTATACCAACTTCTTTTAATCCTAGTGTATATTTATATTTTCCTAGCTTAAAGTTCACAAAATGAACGAAAATTAATCCTTACCGATATAATGTAACTAGACTAAGATAGAATCCATTCATCCTATTATACCAATAGATTCAGAAGATTTACGGATTGTAGTTTCAACTTTCTAGATCTAAGTATCATGAAATGAACACTAGATATATTGAAAATTTATTTCGACTCTCGCCATTCATAGTCTTGTTACACATGTAGTTTTTGTATTCGTTCGTAATTTTTATGAATCTACATTCCCTTAATGGATGTACATTATTGGATTAAGAACTCCATCCCAGAAAGTAGCAATTTTCAAAATATAAGCGGAGCTCACTTGATGTGTCGTTAGTAAAATATGATTTACTTCCTTTATCGACGTTAGGACTTAATCAATTACAGACCATATGATGCTACAACAAGTGATACCAGGAAAAGAAAGTGCATTAGTGAATCTGTAATTAACTTTTTGATTGTATACATAATCATACTTAAACAGTAAATGTTAGGCTTAATGTGAAGTTCTGAGTACACAATGTAGGTCAACAAGACCTCTATTCTTCATTTACATCACATATATAAAACATAGATGCCATTTTGACATTTACTAACACGCATTTATCTTCCACCATGATGATATAAGGTTACTTTTGCTTTCAGAACTTTTTATGGCATATGTGTCTGATGATATATTGTTAAGCATTTGTTTTTCACTTTTCATGTATGATATATAGTCCCTGCCCCCGCATTTAATAGGTTAGTTATCTACCTTAATGACTGTTACATACGCTACAAGTACTAAACGTAAATATTTGGTGAGCTGTTTGAACAGGTAGTGTGTCATGCTTATTTGGAATTTCATTAATATCTTCGAAAGATGAACACAATAATAAGACGGCTATACTATGGCCAACATTTTGAGTTGATCTATGGTAGATGTATGTTCCACCTATCTGAATTCATAGAAAACGTAATTTAGACCAAGATATCCCTTATAAGCAACGTTTGAGTGTGATCGTTTTACAATGGCTAGTCACTTTCTAGACGTTTAAGTTTGTTTAGTACATCATGTCGGTTCACCTAAATAGCGTTTTACCAAATAAATTATTGTTCAAGAATACCCTGTTTCTTGTTGAAGTCAGTCAAGACTAGCCAAACAAACTTGTGGGTGTGGTCAGCTTGAGGGTAATCAAAAAGATAAATCAGAGCAAGTTGAATAATGTACTGTGCTCCAGCAAGGTTTTATAAATACTCACTGATGTTATTATTCTTCTAGCTAAACAAATGGCAATATTTCCTTTCATCCATCCAACTCAACTTTTAGTGTGTAACCGACAGTTGTCTGTACGAAACAATAATGTAACATAAGATCTAGGTGAATATAAAGAGTAGTTTTATTTGACCTACTGTGATTGATTCTAAACCATGTCATCCGGTGTTTCTAGCCACTGATCACAATTATCACTCGTGCCTCAACTAGTTGGTCTGCATCTGCCAATATGGCTTAGGATAACGACTAAAGACTTCATAGACTGGTGCCAAGTTTTGGTTCGGCTGTCTCTACATATCTTGCATCCTACTCCTACCCCAGCTAATATCGTGCGACGAGGCAGGTGGTAATCGAGCATAGGCAACACATGTCCTAACCATCTCAGTCGATGAAGATTTGTTACCTTTTGGACTAGTTTTCTGTGTTTCTGAGTGCTATATGCCTAACATCAATATTGCTTGTTCAATTTATTCCGTGATATACTAGTAACATCTCGGAGATTTCTATGATCACAGACTTTGAGCCTACGCATACCTTGACGTGGTGGTCGGGCTTGCCTATCATGATGACCCAACCGAATTATATTGTCCGGAACGCCTGTTCCTCTAGGTCCTTCCATACTAAGCAGGTCTGTCGAAGAGCAATAAGACTAAATGCAGCAACCTAAGATCTGAGGGCCAAGTCGTACTGCTGACTACAGTGGGGTGTGACAGTAGTAAGGTGTTTCGCTCGGATAACCAGCATCTGCAGCGATGCTGCTTTCTCACAAAGGAAGGAAGGAGTTAGAAAAGG
Organism: Schistosoma mekongi; assembly: GCA_034768735.1. NCBI lineage: Eukaryota > Metazoa > Platyhelminthes > Trematoda > Strigeidida > Schistosomatidae > Schistosoma > Schistosoma mekongi. Next base: position 61,837,726 of record CM068305.1, read on the forward strand.
TCGACCCTAAAAATGTCACACCTCACCTTACCCCACAGATTTCCGTGTCCGGCAGTAAGGTCTTCTAAAGAACGGAGCTAACACTTCTAAAACTTCCCATAAAAAGGTCGTGAGTGATCGGCCTCAAGCAGTTATCGCTTGGGCTCTGCGATCGCGCTCTCGGGTCACTATGTCCATAACTTATCCAGTTTCCTTTTCAGGCACCTCAAGAAGTAATATCTTTCCATGGTGTGGGCAGCCAGCTAGTGACAACCACCCTCATACCTCTAACAGCACATGAGATCATCTTATTCATGGTCAAATTCCACCACCAACTCTTAACAACTCTTTAATCTCCACGATCAACCCGTCTAGCATAACTTTATCACCTCACGCCTCTAGTGCTAATGGTTCGAGTTCACGTAACGTTATTCCTGGTCTTCTGAAACGTCGCACTAAACTATGTAGCGGAGCTATTATAGTTCGAACTTTATGCCAAATAGGACAACAAGCTATGAGCCTAGATTCCCGCTCCATCGATGTGTGCTGCATCTTTGAAGCGTATATACAGGATCCAAGTACAACCATTCGCTTAACCTCACTTTGCCAAAATAAAAAACCGGCCCGATTCATCCTTCGTGTCTCCGGAGACCACATCGCTACCATTTGAGGCCTTGCTGGTGTAGGTATAGCACTAAGTTCAAAAGCTGCACAGGCTCTCCTTGACTGGATTCCCATAGACAGTCGCTTATGCGCTGTCCGTCTAAACGGGACAGTAAGAACTCGAAAAGATAGGGACATACGCCGTTGCCTCTTTGCTATCTCTACCTACGCTCCCACCGATTGCAGCTCAGATGAAGTAAAATATGAATTTTGCAGAAAGCTTTCCGACCTCCTTCGAAAAGCTAAGAGCACTGATGTAGTGATAGTGGCTGATGATTTTAGTGCCCAAGTAGGTAGACTAAGTGAAACCGAACGGTACCTAGGTGGATCCTATGGTGTCGCGGCTCAACAAACAGATAATGGCGATCGTTTATTACAACTATGTTCAGATAAGCGTCTTTTTCTCGCTAGCACCAACTTTAAACATAAGGAAAGACATCAGTTGACATGGCTACCTCCATAATCAACTCAACTCTGGACTCAAATAGACCACATTGCCATCAGCCACCATTAGAGAGGCTTGATAGAAGACTGTCAGTCATTATGGAGCACATGTTTAGATTCAGGTCATGCTTTAGTACGAGCGCGTATTAGTCGGCGTCTCACTGGACGTATAAAATCCATGGCTAGGATCCCCCCTTTAGAGTCCAACTTAATGATGAAAAAGTGAAGAATACATTTCAGGAACAACTAGAAAACCAATTAGTCAACTATTTAAGCGATACCCACCCCGAGGTAACTTGGAGTAATATCCAAAAACTGTTAAAACAGCGGTGATATCTACTGGTAAACTAAACCAAAAAAGGTTAGAGAAAATCAGTGTATTTCAGCTTCATCTACTAAACTGTTAGATGCTCGGCAACTCATCCCATCTGGCTGTGAGCGCTATGGCGAGCAGAAATAGCTGAAACATAGGCTGGTTAGAGGCCCACGCAATGATCGTGAGTAGTGGTGGGTAGCGAAAGCTATAGATAGAAAAGGCAGCGGTAATATGTAACACTATGCAACTATTCAGACTTATCAAGGAAACGTCTATCAGGAATCCGACTGTAAGTGAAACTATCTCGGAAAAAGCTGGGACTATTATTTACTGTCAGTCCAGAAGATCAGACTGATGGACAGAACACTTTACGGAACAGTTCTACTTGTCCTCAGGCCTATCTCAGTTGCCGTCATCCCGAAGCAATCTGAATTGCAAATCGATATCGGTCCCACATGTTTTAATGATGTTAAAAAAGCTATAGGGAATCTAAAGCGATGGTGAGAAGCAGGACTTGGTGGATTAACCCCTGAGATATTTCGGGATGGTAATCCTGTTTTATCAGTAAAAGTAACTGAGATCTTAGCTAGAATCTGGGTCCTGGACATACTCTCGTCTGACTGGTCTCAATCACTAATGATCTCATTCTGTATGAAAGGACAGAAGTCCTCTTGTGACAGTTACAAAAGAATCAGTTTAACGAACATAGTGTCTGAAATAATAGCTTCAACAATACTTCGACTTTTAACTAAAGATCGTGAAGAGCAAACTCAAGAAAACCAAGGTGGTTTCAGACCTAGACGTGCTTGTATAGACCAAATATTCACACTTCGACAGGTTCTGGAACATAGGCACACTTTTAGATGCCCAACAGTAGCTGTATTCCTTGACTGATTCGTTGAAAGTAGCTTGTTAATAATTTAGATCGTTTTATCATTGTACCATGCTCTACATATTACTACTTATGTAAATTACTGTCTGTACCTATCTGAAAATGTACTAGGTCTTAAGTCGCCTCTGATATGCATACATGTTTCTGTGTAAGTTTCTTAACCTATATAGGAAATTTTGGGTGACCTGGCTCAGAATTAGTCACAGTAGTGTATCCAGGTGTGTCCACTCTTTGCCTTCCCTTAAATCGTGAATTTAAAACTATTTCATTTCTTTCTTTCCACGCACCAATTCTTTTTTGCTTAACTATATTCTGTATATGCACTTTTCTTTGTTCTCGTTATTATTATCATTGAAGTAATCTCTACTTCTACTAATATGGTGTTAATCTTGCTATGCTTTTAAGGTATGGCAACTTGGACCAATGTACACTTGTGCCAGGTTCTATGTTGATCGGACATACATATCTACATAGGTTCCTTAAATGGTGATTTTAAAACCATTATTATAAAAACTTTAAATACGGGAAATCAATTTCTGGACAAAAGTATTTTGTAAAGACTGAATATCATTCGAAATTTTAATGGATATAAATTCAGCCAATGTTATTGTAGCTATTTAGATGCAAACTTGCGGTCACTAAAGTATAAACATTGTCTGAATAATAATAATAATAATAATAATAATAATATTAATAATAATAGCTTTACTCAATATTATGTTTAGTACAATATGAATTTTCAGTATACAGTATGTCAACAAGTTGCTCATTTATCATGTACACATCTGAGAGAAGTATATATATATATATATATATATATATATAATATATATATATATATATTAACAAAATAGAAAGAAGGCTGTGTCTACGTGCAAAATTCAGATAACGGTTGCATAAGAAATAGGAGTCTTTACATTCCATGACAAACTGTATTTTATGAGCACAGATTTCTAATTAGATCGAACTTTACAACTTTTTCATCGTAATGGATGTGTGCTAGATACGGGATATTAGAATTTTCACTTTTACTTACGTGCATGAATTCTACTGTAGCGACGCTTCATTCTGTTTGAAGATACATATTGCTTTCTAGCTTAAATGAAAGTCAGATAAAATTCATTCCTGAATTTTACCCTTTTAGCCTAACAGTTTAGGTTATAAGGTGATTTGTCGTCAATTTTACTTAATATTATTACAATATATTCATGTAGTTTAAAGTTATGAGCTTATGATTTCTTTAGTATATAATGATAAAATGTTATGAAACATGAAACATAAAGAGATATGTTCCTTTTTTAGTAGTTGGTACGCAGTGCGTCGTCTGCAATTCTTATCTTGATGGCCAACTGTGTGAACCATGGGATCAGTTCACATTTATAACAAACTGTTCAAAGTATCCTGGTATCGACGCCTCCAAACCGATCAGTTGCCGTAAAATCGATCAAACTGGTAAGTGAAGTATGGAAGGGGAGTAATATTGTACTTGTGGTATGTGGGCAGTTGATTTGTAATTTTCAATAGTCATATAACTGCCGTCTGCCTGTGGTAAACATTTCCTGAGTAGAATTATTATTATTTGATCATTAAATAGAGATGGATTGGTGGACATCATAAGAACTGTCGCTGATGACTTTCTTTTATACATGTTGTTTCCGATCATTTTATAGGGTTTCAAAAGCTATGTGTCTAGGTTACTTAATACAGGTATTTTCTGTTTATCAGCTTAATCAGTGTTACTTCTCATGGTACTCACAAATAACATTAGAGCAAATTTACGTGAAGCTAAAATCTCACCATTTGTAGTAAATGCGTCTTTCTTATCTCAGCCATTATTATTTAACCTTTATTTTTGACTGAATTTGTCAGATCTTACCAGGAAGTATTTTTGTTATATATTAGAATGCTTGAAATTGCAAAGTTCGGCCAGACAGCAGACGGATTATTGGCATTTAACTGAAAGTTAGATTGTTATGAATGTGAACCCTACATGGGCAAATTAGCTAATACAACCATCCAAAAAAGATCAACATCACCTTGCTGGACTGTATGATATAATGCATTGATGTGACCTCTGATGTGCATTATTGAAGATAGTTAAGTGAGTGTTGGAAGTTTAGTATAGTGTAGAATATTTTCAGTTCTGCTGTATTCCGTTAAAAATCTCTAGTGAGTTAAATACGATACAAAATATGTATGTATCTGATAGTAAGAGTGAGAGGGGATATTATTCCCTTTCTGAGTTAAATAAACCATATTTTCGTAAGATTACTTGCTACGTAAGAAGTGACTTCATCGCGATTTTCTATAATTGGTACTTAAATACCTATAAAATGTTACTCCATAGTCCTTTCTTCCCAGAAATAATATCATGGATTTCGACTTCCAGCCACTGGTTACGGTTTCTGCACAGACCCCAACAAGTTAGTCTGCATCTACTGACACGACTCAAACTAGCAGTCAACAACTTCATGGACTAATACCATGTTTTGGTTTGGTTGCCCCTAGCTTTCTTCCATCCTACTTCTATATCAGTCATCATCTCGAGGTAGACCGTGGTTAGACATACTTAACACATGTCCAAATCATCTCAGTCAAAGAAGATTCACAACTTCGTCGACTGATTTACCACCTTTGCCTAATACCCGTACTCTAACCTTGTTATTACTTACTCGATGATTCCAGATAACGCGAGCGATGTTTCGAAGACATCGATGGTCAAAACTACTAACCTTCTAATATCAACTTCCCTTAGTGGCCACTTCTCACACCCATACAATAAGACAAAGAGAACTGTTGTGCAACACACTCTTCTTTTCATTGACAGACGAATGTCTCTCCTACGTTATAGGTGATATAAGTTGACAAAAGCCAAACGAGCTTTTTGAATTCGTACTGAGATTTTATCAGAGACCAACCCATTAGGGCTAATTAGACTTCCAAGATAAACGAGGTGGCCGATGTGCTCAGCTAATTCACTCCCTATCTTTAGCTTAGGTATTAACGAAGACCAGTCCTGAAGCAATAGTTAACATTTAGAGAGGGAGAAAAGCATTTCGAAAATGGTATCCATTGATGCTTACTGCTGTTAAAAGATTCTGCATCTTATCAACGTCTTCGCCAAACACGAATATGTCATCAGCATATTTTAAGACAATAAGCTGATCTCCTGGTAGGAGATCAGTTCCTGAAAAGTCAGACGATGAGAGTATACTTTCTAATAGTAAATCGATTATGAAATGAAACAAAAATGGAGACAGTGGGCATCCTTGACAGACAGCACTCGAAGTTACAAGTTCAGGTGACAGTTCGCCATAAGCTCAGACACAACTAATGGTGTTCAAGCAAAGAGCCTCCACAAGGTCTACGTACTTCTGGGGTACGCCTTTCAATGATAGATACTGTCATAAAACTTCTCGGTCTACAGAGTCAAATACCGCTTTCAAGTCAAGAAAAACTACCATAGTCGGGCACTGAAAAGTATGTCTGTGTTCTAAAACCTGACGAATGGTGAATATCTGATATATACAACCGCTACCATGTCTGAAACCAGCCTGGTTTTATCGCATTTGTAGTCCACGAGTTGTAGTTTAACGTCTGATAATTATAGAGGCTAGCATTCTAGACACTATATTAGTCAAACCAATTTTTCTATGGTTGTCGCAGTACGATTTTGACCCTTTCTTATACACTGAGACGAATAACGATCGACACCGGTTAGATGAAATTATGTCCAGTTCCCAAACTTTAGCTAAAATATTAGTCAGCTTAATTGTTAAAGTTGGACCACCATCCTTAAAGACTTTTGAAGTTAACCTGTCCGGATCCGCTTCTCTACCTCAATTCAGGCTAGCTATAGCTTTATCGACTTCGACAAGAGTCGGGGGGACCTAAGTCGACTTTCCGTTCGGGCTGCCTAGTATTTCTAGGTACTAAAGCAGCTGAAGGATAATTGAATTGCTCTTTGAAGTGTTCAACCTTTCGTTCTCAACGTCTAGATTGAGGGCAAATAGACGTTCCATCTTTTTCTGAGATTATTTTTCTAACACTTGACTTTTTAACCCTGGTTTTTTATTAGTCTGAAAAGTTGCCTAGTGTTACCTAACTCTGCTGCTTTCTCCATCTCCTTTGCTTTCGTTTCCCACCACTGCTCACGAACGTTCTGCAAACATTTTATCAGTCGCTCCTTATGCTTAGAGTTCGTGTTTTCTTAAACTAAACGATTGTCTGTGCATAGTTGCAGCAGATGGTCGCTGTTAGCCATTTTCTAGACCGGAACAACGAAGCACCTACATAAATACCCTTCATACTGATTCAAGCTACCTATTTGGAAGCTAAAATCACCAGCCATAAGTACCAAATTAGGGTGTTTAGCTCTGTGAAGAAGTTCAGAAAGTTTTCTGTAGAATTAATCTTTCACTTCATTCGGGCTGCAGTCAGTGGAATCGTAGGCAGAAACTGCGAAAAGTCAACGGCGTGTGTCCCTATCTTTCTTACTGAACCATTTAGTCAGACAGCACATAGGCGACTATCTACAGAAATCCATTCGAGAAGTGCCTGTTCTGATCACATACTTATTGCAATACCTACATCGGCTAGCCCACAAGAAGTTACTGTCGAGTGGCCGGATAAACGAAGAGTATGTCGCGTAGGCACTTCATACTGACTATGTGAAGTCAAGTGAATGACCACTCTAGGATTAATTATGTGTATTTCGGAGGCACAACCAGAATACCCATGGAACAACTACCTAAGGATGGTCACACACGGCCTATTTGAGAGGGGTTTTAGCTGTGTTAGCTACGTACTTGTTGGGGCCTAACCGCCGGAGACGGAAATCCATTGAATAAGGTGAAGTGTACAGTTTTAGGTTCGACCATTCCTAACCCCACCCTTCCTTTATGGGAAGACAGCATCACTATTATGCTGGTCGTCTGAGGGAAACACCTTTCTGCCGTCGCATTTCTGTACAGTTGGCAATACGACTTCGCTCCTGGACTTCATACTTGATGCTTTTAGTCACACTGCTCTTCAACTGACCTGCGTGGCCTGATAGGACCTTGATAAACAGTTTCTGCAGCCAGTATAGCCTGATTGAGTCATCGCGATAGACAAGCCTGGCCACCATGTCAAGGTAGCAGCACGGCCGAGAATTCTGTATGCTCGGCGAAGTTACTACATAGCATTCAAGTCATCTGTCAAATGAAATTTCGTTGTAAATTTAATTATCATGACACGAAAGATCTCATAGAATTTAAATCCTAGCGCTTTCTGGATACTGGGTCACATTTTACTGTTACAGTAGATAGGAGTTTTATGCTATTGTTTTCACCCACTTTAGTAAAACTAATGATTTCCCATATTTTAAATTTACTTAACGCTTCTCGATTCCGTTTAGTGGTGATGCGAAAAAGTACGAAATGTGAAAAGCCAGTCGACATTTCGTAGTGAATTTTTGTTTTTAATCACTTGTTTTAGTTCTAACTCCTTTTATCCTTTAGTTATTGCTACACTATTTGCCATTCACAATGTATAAGCTTTGTATACAAAGTGTTCTAGTTATGTACGTACATGTTGATTTCTGTAAATTATGATACTTTTTAGTTTTGTTGTATATTTCTATAATCATGTGAGTTGTGAGTCCAATTAGAAATAAAGGTACTCATGACCGTCCGTTTGATTTTATGGTACCCTGTTTTTATTGAGAACGTAGATATTTGCATGGTTTATCGGTCATATGGTAACCATAGTAACTGAGTTACTATCATAGGCAAGAACACAACAATAATTGCGACCAAACACTTTTGATTGAAGTTGCTTGGAAAACAGTAAAATCGAAAATATACTCAGAGAGGCCATCATGTGGATATATTATTGCATAATTTGTGTTTCTATTGATGTCATAATTTCGAAAAGCTTATCCAGGGATTTTATAAAATCCACACTTCATTTATGGATATAGAAAGGTGATTGTTTTAGAATAGAATTTATGAAAAAGATCGTTAGTTATTGGGAGTAAGAACTGTTGGTTATTTTTGAAACGAATCTCGCAATATTTTATTTATCAGGAGCACATTCAATTTAATCTGATCTCAGTGTATGAAAACTGCATTAAAAGAGCGTATTAGTTTGTCGCTTTTCAGTAGCAAAATCAATATTTATCTTGCTATTCAAAAAATTAAATTCGATTCACTAACTACCTACATGTTCAAATGCTAGGTTATGATGCAGTATATTTTTGCTAATTATAACAATAGCAACTGGTTAAATTGATTCAAGTGGTTTATACCTAAAACTAATAATAATGAGGCACTTAGACTAAATGTGATGTGGTTAATGCTATAGCATCACATTTCAATTTCTAGATAATGAAGATACTCTGAAAACTACTATTTGATTTCATCATGATTTTAAACAAAATTCGTTATTAGGATAAACTTGTATATTCCCGTTGATTTGTTATAGACTGAAACTGGTCAGTCATTGTTGCTATATGTGCATCCTGAGTTCGAATCGCAGTGTGAACATCAACATTGGGATGCAGGTACATCCAGCCGATGGGTCTCGTACTGGACGAAACGCGCGTCCTGGATTCCACTTGCCAGTCACGATCCAACTTATATAAAATTCGTTATATTCTTATACTGATACTTTTTCGTGAAGCAGAAGGAAGAGATCTTAATATTCTCTGTGGCTAATCTTTTTTTACCACCATTGATATTTCTAACTACTCCTACAACGTTCGACCTTCAACCATTAATCCTCGGTCCGAACCATACTCCGTTTACTTTCGTTTAATCAGTCGGGTAGTGCTATTAACTCATGCAATATGACTCCTAGCTACGTATGAGAATCTGTGCCCAATAAGTGAGCTGAATTGTACTATAGTAGTAGTCTTCATAATTTCATTGTGCTGATGTGTAATTAATATATATATATATCATGTGTTATTTATCTTTAATTTTAATAAGCGACTATTTATAAACTGATTATGTTTATGTATAATGTACAACTTTTGTCTTTATAGTGGGGCACGAAAGACGTGTTGTACGTCAATGCAGCAATATTATCGATAATTCTGGTTGCATTGATCGTGTTGGAACCAATGATGTGCGAATTCGTTATTGTCATTGCACAGAAGATTTATGCAATTCAATAGTTGCTTTCAAAGCACAATCATTTTATCACTTATGCTTTCTGTCTGCCTTAATTTTTGGCTTAACCAAATTATTAACGCATACATGAAACTCTTGAATCTTATAGTTTCTTTTTAATTGTTCTTATTATTCTTAGGTAGCTTTTTCAATCCACGTACATATACATGAAGAAAACATTATTAATTTATTGTCTTTTTTTTCAACTCTCATTGTGCTTCACTTCTATTTACTTTTTCTCTCATATTATCTTCAGATTTGTAAACATTATTGTTAGAGATTGTAAAGAGACTGAAATGAATTAGAACATTTTTATTAATCGGATACTTGTTAAAACAATGCATTTAATGGTTTTTGTTTTAATTTTTATTTGTAGAAAATCATTACTTAGTAAATAGATAAATAAATAAATTGAGTAATATTATTTTTAAACCCACCTGTGATTATCTTGATTTTAGTAAACCTTAATTAAAAAAGTAGATAGTTATAATTAAGTAATTGCATCCTTCAAACATCGGTTCTTACTATCAACTATTTGTAGTAGTAGTAGTAGTAGTAGTAGCAGTTATATCCATCATTTTAAGCATTGCTAATATATCATTTTAGAGAGAATGCAAAAAAATTCCAGTTTACGGTCAATAATATTTGTATGTAGTTACAAATTATTCCACTGTTGTTCTCCTATGTTTTGTGTATCTAGATAGAACTGTGTTTGCCTCACTATTTGCTTGTTATTTTCATGTTCTAATTAGAAAAGTTATATTTCTTTTAACTGTAAAACGCAAATTACATAAATTGTAGTTAATAAACAGCGTACTTTTTTTGTAATAAACTGGTATCGACTTCACACTTTTGATCGAGCTGTAAGTAATTCCGATGGGCGGGTGGGTTGCTACTTTACCATACGAACATTTCACGAGGTGTTATCATGAGAATTGTCAGTCATCGTTCGACAAAATATGGAAAGTATTGCAGTCACGTGGGTAGTTGCTTGAGGAAATGTCATAATACAGTGCCAGCTACGTCTCTTGCAACTTTTGCGAAATGTCTCGCTTGTAAGTATAGGGTTTCTGCAAGTTCTTTACGACTCGTTGAGACACGTTGGTTCATTTGGATGAGTTATGAGTTTGATGATGACCTCAGGTTCTTGCCTCCGGAAATCATGAGAAGCTGGCGTGAGGACCGGGAAACCTGGTTATCTGAGCGTGCTCGAGTTAGAATCAGCAGCTGCATCTGGTAGTTGCCGGGACCTCTTTCAACTCGTTCAAGTCAATACCAACCAGAAGTCTGGTATCAGAGGGTCAATCTGTGAAGCTGGTGGTACACAATTCAGTAACATCTAAAGTCGTCTCAGTCAAGGAGCTGAGTTCCTCGACGTTGTTTTCAGCTGGTCTCTTGTCCCACTTCCCAACAACTTTGATTGGATTGTCTTGTCCTCTCTGGCCGGTGACAATTTATAAGTCTACTATCGACTGCTTTCAAGCTATTACTTTATTGTATGAAACGTATAAAAGACTGACTCACGAAGTGAAATCTGGTTTCTGGTCAGCTTTTGAATGTACCATAATTTCACCTTTCGTCAGATGCAAGGACACCTTTACATGTATTAGAGACCAGGCCTGCCCTCGGTTTGTTGGACAGAACTGTTCTCAAATTGTTTGTAGAAGAATATGTGCGTGAGGGCATACAATCAACTTCCAAACTAGTAGTTGGATTACATATGGTGTCCCGATATCACCAACTCTCTTCAACCTTATAAATGCAAAATGCTTTTACAGTACTAACAGGAGTCTGCAGCTGCCCTCGCTCCTTGTGTCGGACTCTTATAAATAGTCGTTAAGTCCTTTCATCTGGGTATTTTTGTGAGTGCTGCTGGTGGTGTGTTAGGTGAGATCAATCTACAATGAAAGCAAGATTGGCTTATGCCAAGCTTTACTATTTTTGGGGCCGCCGTGACTTTGGTCTAACTGAAAGGTTCGGGTTACAACTTTCCGGAGGGGGCAGTGCTGTCCTCTGTTCATAGAACTTGATCTTTCCGATCTGCAGAAGCTCGATTATTATTGTCTCTGAACCCTTGTTGACTTCCAGTGGCAACAAGTAACTAATGCTGAGGTCCGGCACAATGTTTTCTGATGCAGTAATGACAACTCACTTAGTGTCACCATCTTAAAACACCGGTTTCACTGGCTTGGTCATACTTTACGAATGTCATCTTAGTATCTTCCATATTGTGTATTATTTGCTGACGCTGAAATTCGGCTAATAAGGCACTATGGGATGAAAGCAAGCTGTATTGGACTGGTTATTGTTAATCTCTCCCAACTTTATGTTTAGTATCTTCAAGATGGTGCCACTCATTGACTTGAGATATAGTGCAGAGTAGAAGCCAGTGGCGGTCCTACTGCAGTTTCCAATTAAAATCATGAAAATCTGGTGGTCTTTCCTAATGGAATGAAGTCTTCTTGTTCGTATTTCCTACCTCGTTAGTTTCTTATTGTTTTATTAAACTTTGTTTCTTCGCAATAATGTTTTTGTGGTTGTGTGGCGCACATATTTTTAATGCATATTTATACCAAATTTTGTTTTCAAACATATATATAAATGAATATGATCCAAACGTGCTATGTCTGTGGTTGGCAATTTCATCACTAGACGTGCCATTTCTACTTGACACTAAGTTTAACAATAGCATAGCTCACTCCGACAATACTTTGAAAACACCGACGGTTGGGACCTACAAAGGTCATATTTGAGAACAAGAAACGTGTGATATGGCGTGAACTCTGATCAATACAAATAACATTTGACAAGGTTATTGATGAGACCGTGTCGGAGTTAGTACGGTGAGCACGAACAGTAAGAGTGACTGACTGCCCTGATCCTACTAGCCCCAAGTTAGATAGAAGAGCGCAATAAAATTGAACCAAACAGCCAATCAATTCATATTTCTCGCATTCGATTACATATACATACAAAGCTCAACCACACAGTGGATCAGTTAGAAAAGGGAGGTTAGTAATCATAGGAAACTGAAGTTGGGGGGGAGGGGAAAAGGGGTCAGCTAATTAGTTGCAACTCACGAACTAATGGTAATATGGTAATAGTTGATAGGTCAAAATGGAGGTTGGGGAGAAGGGAGCATACTAATAATAATAAAAATAAAATTTTCAATGTTCATACAACCAAAATAAATAAAACAATCCTCTGAAAAAAATGTTCTAAAAGTTAGTTATTTTTCTTGAGTCTTTCATATTGCCATCAAGACATTTAAATAAATTGAGAAACTGGGGAGCTTTAGGTAGCCGATACTAATGACATGATCTAAACCTAAATAGAAAGTTTCTTCACAGTTTAGGTTATCCTAGTAGAATGTAAACAAATTTTGATGAGGTAATACTCCTAGAATGAGATAATGAGACCAGCCACTTAATGTTGTATTAAGAAAAAATATGAAAAGATTGAATTTTAAGGTGTTTCTTCGGTCAAGTTTCTATCCAAAGGTTAGATTTATTTTTAGTACCGAGAAATATCACATACTGAGTATCTAATTAGATAAAATAAATTCTTTGCCTTTTTCTCTGAATCATTTTAAATTCTATGCTATCAAAATAGTAGTTCTTAATCTTGTAGTCAATTTATGCTGATACTAATGAAGATTATATAATCCACGAAGTTAATAATTCAAAACTTTTATCAAGGTAAAAGGTGTCACGAGTTTTCAACCTGTAGTTAAATGTTAGAACTATAGCTTAAATTTAGACTGAGGCGAATATTGTTATACTTCAAATTACTAGGCGTTTTCTTTTTTCTCTATTTGACCGTAGAATTACGATCAATGGATAAAATTGATTTCTCTCCATTAAATAAATTCCTCCAATCAGAATGAAGTTTCCGTCAAATTTTCTACAAGGGACTAGAATATTTTGTTGTTTACGAAGACCAAGTGTTGTGACCTTATTATAAGATCAATTTTATTAGAATAATACTCGCTGTCCAATTATGTGGGAGTGTAATTTAAATCAAAATGTCTGTGGGTATATTTTGAACATAAGTTAATAAGTTAATTCAGTGGTTAGATACACTGATTCTGGGAATTGGGAATTAAACTATTTGCGAGGGTCTAATTTCTAAGTAGTAAAATTAGAACTCATGTTCAATTGAGCTTCATGATAGACACCATGAAAATTCCCTGGGTACTAGGTTTGTAATATACACATTTCCCTCTTACAAGTTGTAAGATAATATGAGACACAGGATTAAGAGTAGTTCATTGCATAGTTCAGTGCATTCATAATGAGAAGTGGCTTTAAATCGCAGTGTCAAATGACTTTATGTCGTCAATCGGAAGCCTTGACAATTTATATCTTATCTTTTAATTATCAACTGTTAGAGGTGACTACTCTTGTTATGATGGTCGGTGTACACTCTAGGTTTATCTAATATGGAATGTTTGATATCAGTATTTATCATTACATCCGGGTTAGTGGTATAAAAATGGTAAAATTGATCATTGTATACTTGGTGTATTTTTTACCTGTTAGATTTTTGTTTGCTTATATATTGTTTGCAAAACGCATAGACAAAATATTTATATTCTAATTGTTACATAATCTGGAGTTTCAAACAGTAAAACGACCTAAGGCTTTAAGCAACCACTGAAGACTATAAAGCACCAGGTAGCTATTTTGTCTTAATGTAGGATATCACAACAGTTGACATTAACGACGTGTAACTGAAAATTCAACAGTCTACACATTATTCAATAATAGCAATCTTGTGTTTAGTGGAAAAATTCCCGACTATATTGTGAAGACGTGACCAGTGGAGTTCAGCCATTTCGGATGTGAGATAGTTACTCATCTGCGAATGCGGTTTATCAGTATCAGCTACAAATGTAAACTACTGGATGACAAAAAAATAAAGGTTAAGTGCTCACTTCTAAGCCCGAAGATTTTAATCCCTGATGAAGTCATATGTGAACTTTTCCAAAGAGTCCCATACTAGGATGAAATCGCTGTCCAATTATACCTGTTTTTCAATGCTCGTTTAAATCTCAAGAATACTTTGTGATGTGAGGCTTTAAATTCAACAATCTTTACTATATTCAGTCGTGTCAGATGATCATTTAAAAATTATCTTGATGAATTTTAAGATACAAGTTTTTACAAAAGGATGGTCACAGTTGTAGAATACAATATGTTTGTTAACGATACAGAGAATAACACATAGCATGTTGGATCAGTGACATCATTTGAAGCAGAACACACCAGATATTACCGTAATTTCTTATTAAATATCATTTTGATGATAGATGTAAAGATATATTCGTAAAGACCTCAGTGACTAGATTACATTGTTTCGTGTTTCGTTGCGCATTCTGCTGTGAGTCTATCTAAAGAAATAACTGAAATCAATGTTGCCACAGATGAACAAGATAGAAACAATTTTGAACTTAACATTTCAATAATGTTTTTACTTAGAGTTAGAGTACAAGTTATCTGATGTGCTGATGGAGAAATAAAAGGATGTAAAATCTAAAACCAAAGCAGTAATCTACAGTTTTTAGTGGTACTCTAACTGAGGTCGGTCTACGACGTATACTATAAATTTATCCCATTTGGTTGTTTATTTTAATTTATTTGTCAACAAATGCTGTGGTATATATAATCATACTTTATAGCATCTGTTCCCACTATTTAGGTTTAACCATATATATGGGCTGTCAGCTCTGTATGTAACAAGCATTCCGAAAAATTTTTGATTTAGTCGTGGTCACTTTAGTATCTTATTTCTATTTCAAGCATAGGTGAGTATTCCCTTAAAAATCTTTAGCGAGCTATGATGAATAATCTTATCGGATCCAGACAAATAGTGGTATGTTCCAGAATGTATTTTTAGTTAGTTTGATATTCGCATACTTTAGTTAATAACCTTCGTTGTAAGTTTTTTTATGAAAGAAAAGAATAAAAGATGAACAAATTAAACGGTTTTAAACAGGCATCACTTTATGTAGGCAATTTACGTGTGCAGTTCACCAAAAGAAAAAAATTTACTATCGTTGGAAGCCTTTACTAGTTTTATGCAGTTTTATGTACTTCTTTCAGTGATGAAAAGCGCAACTAGATCTCTCGAAAGAAAGAATCAATAACATATTTTATTCAGAAAATGTGACTATATCTAGACAATTCATTCATATTGTTTATTGTTTACGAGATCGTTTTAAGGATATACTGATTGTAGAAGCTATTCTGTTAAGTAACATATTTGTCGAACAGATTCCTTTGTCATTATCGCAAATCGATTGCGGTGATTTTATATAAATTTGAACTACATTCGACCAAAATCAGCTATTTGAACCCTGTTGAGATAAACAGAAACACTCAAATATCTATGATAATCTGAGTTAGAATCTTGTCGTCATCTTTAGGGTATTCGGAGTTAGTGTAGGTAATGCCATTCTTACTTGCCTGATGCTATTTATAAACTCCACTATGTCTTTAAGGATGCAAGGTTAAAAAGTAATTTTCATACTGTTAACGTATACTACAAGGCCGGAAAGTAGGTAAAGAACAAATGAATTAATATTGTTGACAGCCTTAAAATAGGGTAACGACATTCCGTATCGCAAACTATAGAATTTCTATTCATAGTTAATAATTTGTTTCATGATAAGCAGCTTGTGGTCAAACAGTTCTTTAAATATTTTCTCAGTATACAGCAAACCAAAATTGTTACCGATTGGTTCTGCCTTATATCTATATGATTTAGAGAAATGTCTCGTGGGCAAACTGTAGGCTCACTAAATTAAATGTATGCATTATTTGATTTCATCAATTAAACCATCATAAAAATTTCAATTGTAACCATAGTGTTAAGGAGCACTAACATAACACATCTGATATTTCAGGCCATTTTCAAATAAGTTTCAACCTAAGACAAGAGAAAACATTCTACGGTTATGTTAATAAAAGTGAACTGAAATATTCCGAAAATATTTCTGTTTTTCTTACACTACTTACAAATTTAGCAGTAGTCACGTTTGTACTGGATATTTACCCGGATGGAAAACTATGTAGCAGCCAAAATTCTGTATTCAGCGTTATGTATTTCTAAACAGTTAAATTTAATTTGCATTATGCTTGACAGAATCATGATCACTTAAGGCATATATAGAGTACTGATCAAAATTTAGAGTCATCTATTTAGCCCACGGTTAACCAAAAAGTTACTGGTATGTCACTTGTATGCAGCATTTTCGGTCATTTTTTAATTCGTGAACAAGTACTGTAGATTATTGTGATTTTCATTAAGGCTTAATTTCAGAACTGTGGAGTCATCTGCAGGTGATCTGTATAAACATGACATTGCAGTGCATCTCAACATGCTGGATGAGAAACACGAAAATTATAAATGTTTGATCTTGAAATGAAAACTATTAAAAATCATACTCTAATATTCAATACTCACTGACTAAATGATTATGACGCCTCATGGTGAAAGCCGAGTTTCTTCGGAAGCCACGAGGCCGATGTCTCTTCTGACAACCAGAGCAACCATTAGTATAGGTACGTGGAATGTCCGCACGCTGTGGGAAACAGGGAGGACCATGCAAATAGCTGAAGAAATGAAAAGATACAACCTGAAGATACTTGGAATAAGCGAAACGCATTGGGTGCAAGCTGGACAGCAACGGTTATCCTCGGGAAATGTGCTTTTATACTCCGGCCACGAAGAAGAAAACGCCCCACACACACAAGGAGTAGCATTGGTGTTATCCCAAGATGCATGGAAGTCTCTTATAAGATGGGAACCTCATGGACCTAGGATCATCACAGCATCCTTCAAGACGAAGAAGGAAGGGATTGCAATGAATGTCATCCAGTGCTACGCACCCACCAATGACAGCCACGAAGACGACAAAGACCAGTTCTATGCGAGGCTGCAGTCAATCATCGAGAAATGTTCAGCCAAGGACCTGACTATTCTAATGGGCGACTTCAACGCCAAGGTCGGAGTAGATAACACCGGGTATGAAGACATCATGGGACAACATGGAGTGGGAGAAAGGAATGATAACGGTGAGAGGTTCGTGAACTTATGTGCCTTCAACAAAATGATTATAGGTGGCACCATTTTCTCTCACAAACGTATACACAAAATTACATGGATTTCACCGGACCACATCACGGAGAACCAAATCGACCACATCTGCATCAATAAGAGGTTTAGAAGGACCATGGAAGACGTAAGAGCAAGGAGAGGAGCCGACATAGCTTCAGATCACCATTTGGTGGTAACTAAAATGAAACTGAAGCTGAGGAAGCACTGGACAACTGGAGCAGCAGTATTACACAAGTTTAATACAGCCCTTCTCCGTGATACTAACAAACGCAACGAATTCAAATTAATTCTCAGCAACAAGTTTCAGGCATTTCATAATCTACTAGAAAAAGGTGGAACTAATATGGAAGACAACTGGAAAGAGATTAAGGGAACAATAACCTCAACATGTCAGGAGGTTTTGGGTCTCAAGAAACAACACCAAAAAGAGTGGATTTCTGTTAGAACTCTGGACAAGATCCAAGAAAGGAGGAACAGAAAGACAGCGATCAATAACAGTCGGACAAGAGCAGAGAAAGCCAAGGCACAGGCCGAATACACCGAAGTCAACAAGCAAGTGAAGAGGAGCATCAGGTTGGATAAACGGAAGTTTGTTGAGGACCTAGCAATGACAGCGGAAAAAGCTGCATGAGAAGGAAATATGAGACTCTTATACGATACAACGAAAAAGTTAGCTGGGAAATTCAACAAGCCAAAACGGCCAATCAAGAACAAGGCTGCCAAACCAATCACTGAAGTGCATGAACAACGGAACAGGTGGGTAGAGCACTTCCAAGAACTTTTGAATAGACCAGCCCCACTGAACCCACCAGTCATCGAAGCAGCAGCCACGGATCTCCCTATAAGCAC
This sequence comes from Schistosoma mekongi, assembly GCA_034768735.1. Classification (NCBI taxonomy): domain Eukaryota; kingdom Metazoa; phylum Platyhelminthes; class Trematoda; order Strigeidida; family Schistosomatidae; genus Schistosoma; species Schistosoma mekongi. The sequence continues at coordinate 61,856,144 of CM068305.1, forward strand.
AGACCCACCAACAGTCGAAGAAATCAAAATGGCCATCAGACAGCTCAAGAGTGGCAAGTCAGCAGGACCAGACAACATACCAGCAGAGGCACTGAAGACAGATATAGAAGCAACTTCAAAGATACTCCACATTCTCTTCAGGAAGATTTGGGAGGAAGAACAAGTTCCAGCAGACTGGAAAGAAGGGTACCTCATCAAGATACCAAAGAAAGGCGATCTCAGCAATTGTGAGAACTACAGAGGCATTACTCTACTTTCAGTACCAGGAAAGGTCTTCAACAGAGTGTTATTGAACAGATTAAAGGGCCCAGTCGACGGCCAACTCCGAGATCAACAGGCTGGATTCCGTAAAGATCGATCATGTACCGATCAAATCGCCACTCTACGGTTCATTGTTGAACAATCAATTGAATGGAATTCACCACTTTACATCAACTTCATCGACTATGAAAAGGCATTCGACAGCGTGGATAGGAGAATATTATGGAGCCTTCTACGACATTACGGCGTACCCGAGAAGATAGTCAACATCATACGAAATTCTTACGACGGACTACATTGTAAAATCGTGCATGGAGGTCAGCTCACAGATTCATTCGAAGTGAAGACCGGTGTTAGACAAGGCTGCTTACTCTCGCCCTTCCTCTTCCTACTGGTCATCGACTGGATCATGAAGACTGCAACATCTGAAGGCACTCTCGGAATACAATGGACAACATCGACGAAACTAGATGACTTGGACTTTGCAGATGACCTAGCTCTTCTTTCTCACACACATCATCAAATGCAGAAGAAGACCAACAATATAGCAGCAGCCTCAGCAGCAGTAGGCCTCAACATACACAAAGGGAAAAGCAAGATCCTCCGATACAAAACAACAAACTCTAACCCAATTACACTTGACGGAGAAATTCTGGAAGACGTTGAAACCTTTACATATTTGGGCAGCATCATCGACAAACACGGAGGGTCTGATTCGGATGTGAAGGCGCGGATTGGTAAGGCACGGGCAGTATTTTTACAGCTGAAAAACATCTGGAACTCAAACCAACTGTCAGTCAATATAAAAGTCAAAATTTTCAACACAAATGTGAAGACAGTCCTGTTGTATGGAGCTGAAACTTGGAGAACTACAAAAAGTACCCTACAGAAGTTACAAGTATTTATAAACAACTGCCTGCGTAGGATTCTTCGGATCTGTTGGCCAGATACCATCAACAACAACCTGTTGTGGCAGAGAACTAATCAACTTCCAGTTGAGGAAGAAATTAGGAAAAGACGCTGGAGATGGATTGGACACACACTGAGGAAACCATCAAACTGTGTCACAAGACAAGCACTGACTTGGAATCCTAAAGGCCACAGAAACAGAGGAAGGCCCAAGAACACATTGCGTCGGGAATTGGAAACAGACATGAAGAGAATGAACAGCACTTGGGAAGAGCTAGAACGGAAAGCCCAGGACAGAGTTGGCTGGAGAATGCTGGTGGGCGGTCTATGCTCCACTTGGAGTAACAGGCATTGATTGATTGACTGACTAAATGAATGGAAAGGTGATAAATAACTCGATATATAACGGAATTGGTGAGCTTTCGACACGTTGCAATTAAGCTTAGCCTCTATTTCCAACGGTTGTAACATTGTAGTAAACCTTCGTGTTTTAAATTTGCTTAAACTGAGTAATAATGAATACTCACCATGTGTACTCACTAGCCTTTATCAAAGCATAATACTTAATAAGTTACGAAATACTGAAAAACCACTTGGAAACATTGCATATATTTTGCTTCTCTATCCAATAAAGAAACTTAAAACAACTTCATTTAAGTCCACTCATCAATATATGGACATTGGAGACAAAAATGGTTAGAGCAGATAAACTAGTAGGGAACTTTTACAGCTAAATACAAGTGTCAAGTAACAACCACTAAAAACGGTTAATTACTTTAAATTAACTGTGTTCATGTAAAAGAAAAAGATGTGGCAATATTGGCGTAGGGAATAACTAACTTTTATGAAGCGATTAGTAATAAATTAGTTACTCGCTATTATTAATCCTTGTCATAGGATTTGTTTTCGTGTATTCCCATAAATAGTCCTCACCCCTAAAGAACCAGTAACGTTTGTGTTAAAGAACATGTCCTGCATAAAGATAAATTTTATAAGTAACACATCTGAAAATACCCTAAAGAAAGGGATTTCAGACTTAAATCATCTCTTAAATGACCTTTCTCGACTCAGTCTGTGTTCACCAACAACCTAAAGAATGAGTTGTCACATATCACATTTCCCAGTTTTAATGCTTAAGTTAGGTAAAATGGTCATTCGATGCATTCTGTATCTAAGTGGGTTTAATAACATCCCCCTTGTTGATTGAAAATAAGTTGTAGTAGGTTATAAAGATGCACGATAACTGAAAACCTTATAATGTGTATCATTTAATCAAATCAGATTCCTTATTAAAAGCTAACGACCTGGTGGACAGAATGGTCCCTCAAACGATAAGCTTTTGAGATCTTTGGATTGCTGTAACTTCTGCCACAGATTTAGGAAAGCTAGAACTTTAAGTAAAACGAATCTAACTCACTTACCTATTCACCATGGTCGTAAAAAATTGTATTAGTTTTTCGACAGCGATTTTCCTACTCTCTATTCTGTTGTTATTATATTTATTAACTTCATGATTTTATTTTCCAACCTCCAACAAACTATTTTTTTATTTGTGCAACTACATTTCGTATTTTCCAAATTCAGCCATATAAAGGTAATCATTTAACATTGAAACTTGTCTTTTAACAATTTGTGTCCAACAATTTGATGTTATCAATTTTGAAGTGGACAACTGATTATTTACTTTTTTATAACCATTTAATATACTGGCTTTGTTACTGTACACCTAATGGTTTCAACTTAATTTGTTTACTTTGGCTATTTCATGTTTATAAAAATACGTTAGATTTGAGTGGCTATGCTTTCGATATAATAAAGTTTAATGTCGCATACTTAATATAGTCAAATTAAGCAGATATAATATAAGCTAACAGTTTAATTTTACTACCACTAAGTACCAATCTATTCACCATTCTCTGTAGCGTATAAATCTGTTATCACTAGGTACATGAGAACCCATTCTTCTTCATCATATCTGTTACTATAAAAACAATGACTTTTTTAGTTTAAACAATTTCATCCCTTGTTATGAGAATGCAAAGAATACTTCGTTAACATTCATCTTTAAAGTAACAGTTCTAATTTTATTATCAATAGTTACATTAAATCACTGACCATTAATATATTACTAACCTATTTAAAGTATTGTTACTTGAAAAACAGATTGTGATTTAAAAGTGGTTATTTGTATGCAAAATTGAGAAGATGAACACCTTGTAGTTCAATGAAAATTACACAGACTATATGACTTCTTTGTAAAGTTTAACTCTTCACTACACAGATACACTAAATTTTCCAATTTTAATTTATGAGTTTAATTCATTTAAAATGTTGACCGATGTGCAACAGCTTGAAATATACGAATGAGCAGTTTAACGAATGAAATTTGGTGTGTATCGTAAATAGTAAATGACAGTCATATAATTTTATTGAGGCTTAATATAACTTTGTCCATATAAACAGCAGTCAATCATTAAAACCTATTATTAATTTTTGGTTAGATAATTCAAGTAAGGTAGTTAGTTTGGACTACATTCGATAAATGGCAGGCTGATTAAAATCTTACAGTGGTCATTACTATTATAATTAAAGCGGACACTTGATTAAACTACTATTACGCTCTGTTAGGCCTATTAACAGTCGCAAAATTTAAATTGTATGTAGGAGTAGAGTTTTACCTAGTATTTTAAGGCAACTGATTGACTCTCCTGAGTAACAAAAACATTATTTGTTTAACATCTAGCTGAATATCACCTACCTAACAATAACTGTTAGATTAAGAATGAAAAAGTTTACTTCGAGGTCACGCTAATGACTGATGTACCTAAAGCTAAACCACGTGTCGTTTACAATGTAAATGGATAGTATTGTTAGTGAATGATTGCCTGGCTGTTCATGTTATAAAATGTGTACTAATTATTATTGACAATTACAATCAGTTAATTGAATTTAGGCAAATAATCATAAACACTGTAATACAATAGAGATTGAGTTTTAAAACAGTAACCTGTACAAAACTTTACTATCATTGGTTTAACTAGATAATTTAAATAATTAAAAATTTATTATTTCTATTAAAATGTAACCTGTAAACGTGTAGTTGTTTCCTGATTCAGAAATAAAACCAGTTGACCTTAGAATAATCTCCACTATTTTAATTTTACCTCTCATTAAGCGATAGTAATAATTGTATTATTGAACAGTTACACTGTTCCGAATTTTTCATTAAAAAATTTAAATAATTATAAAATAAATATAGCTTCACAGTATTTTGCATTACTCTGATACTACTGATTAATATGATGCTTACGCTAGTAATTTATTACTTAGGAGAAAATGTAAAAAGTATCAAAAGTAATGAATGCGTCTTTAAAATCTGAATATCTATTAAATATTTTAAGAGTACAGACTTACCTTTTAACAGGATGGAAGAAATTTCCATGTACAATGATTGCTGATTCATCAATTGGGTTTACATGTATAGGAGATTAAACCGATAGAAAAGAATATATATATGTATATATATATATATATATATATATATATATATATGAGACGATTAAAATATGAACACTGTTACCACCAAATAACTGCTGATAGTGGTCTGATCATCGACAGACATGCTATATCTATTCACAGTTACTTCACGAGGGGATTGAGCAGTAAAAGCGTGATTTTAATTTATCTGATTGCAACAGTTAATGACAATTTTCGTAAATTTATAGTTAGGTATGATGTCATTTAATTAAAAGGATAAATAGATTTCTTCATGTATTAAAATGGAAGGGACAGAAATTGCACTTTTCTTCATTTAAACTATATTTTGGTAAATTTTGATAAAACCAAATTCAAAGCGACTATGACTGAGATGACATATTATTCAAGGTATGTTGATGAGAATTTTATCGTGTGCAATAATCAATAACATATAACCAAACTCCCGCAACTATTAAACATATTAGAATAAGCTCGTATCTTCTGATTGATTTGTAATAGATTGAAACTGGTCAACCTCTGTTGCCATACGTGCATCCTGAACCGATTGCCTCGACAAAGGTATATAACACAAGCTTGCAGGTCACAATCGAAGCAAACCGCTCAGGATGCACATATGTCAACAGAGGCTGACTAGTTTCAGTCCATGACAAATCAACAGAAAGAAACAATCTTATTCTAGTTACATATACCCGTTGCACAAGTGTGAACGTCTAGACTCAGTAGCCTATTGGTATACGTAGTGGAGTTTATCACGAAGCGGACTTAGTTCGAATCCCAGTGTGAATATCAACATTGGGATGCAGGTTCATCCAGCCGATGGGTCTCGTATAGGACGAAGAGCACGTCCTGGATTCCACTTGCCAGTCACAAACCAACTTAAATAATACTATTCAGTATAGTGTATAGGAATATGAAGTTTGTAGTGAAACAAGGAAAAGATGATAACTACCATTTTATTGATTTTACAACAAAACAGAGAATGGCTGGGACAATTTAGCGTTTATTTTGTCGTAATGACACATAGAATTGAATTTATCCAAATTTTACCGGCTTCTATTCAGTCATCAAGAACGTTCAATAAAAAAACTATAATCCTCACTAAACAGAAGATGTCTTGTCTTGGTTTTGGCTATTGCGACGCATTAATTATGGATATTTATAAAAGCCTAGTGATGAAGTCATTGAAAGCAGTGGTTTGCCAGGATATTTACCATTTTCGAGTACTCAGTCGGAATATTTCGATTATTTTAGTATGCGGGCATATTTACATTTACGATGAGAATTATTTGCAGAGTAATTAATTTATTAGTAAAAATAGACATCAGTAATTCAGGTAATACTAGTATAGAATTCATTTCTAACTTAATCACTGACCGAAATAATAAATAATTTACAGCTCATGACGAAGATAAAATGTGTTTTACCGGTTACATTCAAAATTTATTTCGACTACACATGAAGGAATCACTATTTTAGTTAAGGTGGTTTGTGATTAATAGTATTTAACTTTATTGTTTGTATTTATCAAAAATTGATGTTAGTTGGGTACCACAAAAAACCAGGAGCATTGGCGAGCTGATTCATCTTAGTATGTAACTCAGCAGTGACTGCTATTGATTTCCCCAGAGGATTAAACCCATGACCTTCAGGTCTGTCGGTTAACTCTCAACCAAAGGTACTACCACCCTAGCCTCCGGTGGTAGAATTTCCACCCCTATAAATTTGTGATATAATGTAACGATAAGCTAATGCCATTGGTGAAAACTAACTCGCTCCAGACATGTTTGAAATTCATTAATCAAGACTTATCACTAGAAATTCGGGAACGTCTTACAGTTAGTCACAAGAGATTTGTTTATCTTTATTACAATCAAGGTTCTTTTGTGAGGATTATTATTTGGGTTTGCTGTTTGTATTCGTCCAAGCGGATGTTAAACTTGTAATGCTGATAGCTAGACATTCCCTGCGAAGTCTTAAAGTCCTGGTTTCTATCCTCTGGCTGAATCAATAGTGCACATTGTTTAGGAGATCAGTACAAGGATGGAACTGCCCTCCAATGCCTCCTGGTTTTTACTGGTAACCAATCGACATCAATCTATGACGAATACAAACAAAAAAATCACTATTTTTTTCAAAATATACTTCACTGTTGAATAAAGGTCAGCTCTTGTAGCTCCGGGTTCATCTCATTATGACAGTGACTGAAGAAAATTGTCTCACAAATCTGCAGTATTAACTGACAGATAAACGCTAATTTAAGAAAGATTACCTAAGACTTTACACTGTTTAAAATTAGAAACAATCGGATCTCACGTTTCGTGAACTGCTATCTCCGCTAGGTGTTAATTTTAGATAGTTCAGAGTGGTTAAAAATAATTCGCAAACCAATACTTAGTTGTCCATTATATTTATAATGAAGGATAATAAATTTAACTGGTAACTTTACGTTTAGGAATGGTAAAAAAAACAGTGGATTGTGAACACTTTTAACCACATGAATACTGAGTAAATAAAGTATTAAGTATTATAAATAATTTTAGTAATAATAATAAATGAAAATATCAATAAGTACATTTTTGTTTCTGGATAGTTCTCTACTGTACAAAATCTAATTACATTTAAATGTAACTAAAATTTGAGATTTATAGAAAGGCATGCTTATAAGATTAACTGTTGAGTACATCTAGTGAATACTTTGGAAATATATGATCACTGGATATCTGATAATGGTCAATTTGTTTTCACTTTAATCAATGTTTACTGAAAATAATTGGAGTAATCTGTTTTTAGGTGAGTGATTCAAGGATCTCCTATCACATTTTATACTGTACAACTGACTAAAACAACTTTTTGATCAGCTAAAAAACTTAGAAGCACTTAAACGATTAATATTCTATAATGAGTTGATTTGTCAGTTGTAAATAATCAGTGAAAACAAATTCAATAGAATATCAATTCAAGGACTGAATGTTTAATTATTTATTCTCTTTAAAACTATTTGAATATTGGGAATTTTGTCTGTTAATAAGTTCCAGATCACTCTTGTGACCAATGTTTTAAGGTAATCCATGAAGTTTGCAACACAATGAATCAAATGTAAAACCTCCTTAAAAGAACTATGAAGTGTACATAAGTGAGTGTTAACATGGAACGTAATTTGTGAATAAGGCTAGATGAAAACACTACCTGAATTCCCAATAAATTGTAAAATCGGTAGCATGTATTTGTTCCATAAATTAAATGACATTCAGTAAAGATATTTATATTCAGGTTGTACATTTTGAATTACAGGGATCATATATTTAAGATTGAAATATGTGTTTCGACCACAATGATTATCAGTACTTTGGATGATATTATCATAGAAAACTTTTAGCAAATTTTTTTTGGACAGTTCTAAACAGTAAGACGAGTTTCATATAACGCTGATAATAAATAAAAACAAAAAAGTCACCGTCATATTAAGTTTAGGACCAAAAGATTATTAGGTACGAAAAACACTATTCATTATAGAAGGAACTAAACAATAATGAAACTGAAGTTAATAGTTTACTTCACTCGTAGAAAAGTAGGTGTTAACTAGTAGTTTTTGCAAACTTTCTACGCACAGCGTATATTGTTATTCAGACTTTGATCATAGAGACCATATAGTAATTATGTGATTATTATAAAGCTTAATAACATCATAGTTAGTGGGCTGTAGTACCTTTTTGTGTTCAATATGTAATTGTTAAGGTTCTGGTATTCTATCAACAATATTATTCAGGTCATCGTTTTCGATAATGCATTTTCCAATGAAGTTCTTTGTATAATATTTAATACTTATTCGGAGAAAGTTGCTTTTATTAAATGGTAATTTTAACATTTCACATAAATAGATAAATTAACTTCCAAGTAAAATGATAGTATTGTTTTAACCGAAGTACCTTAGTCATAAATTACCATATGAACAAATCATAATACTCTTAAGAATGATCAAAGAGTGCATAAAAATTTATCTTACTTTCTCCTTGGATGATTAAGCATCGCCCCAAATATGCTTCTATTTTAATCTGCTAATGAATTTATTAATTAGTAGATGTTCATTAAAGTGAACTTAACATGATAAGAATAAAGAAAAATAAGCAATTTCATACTACGAAATGGGTCACGAATGGTTCTTTGGTATAATCAGTGAAACAGATCTAGACAAATTAATCACTTTATACTTGAAATTGTAATTCATTAAAACCATTTTAAAGTCTAAAATGAATTTAGAATTCTTGACGCGAGGTCTATTAGCTATTACGCACTAATACGTAAAAATTATACATATTTTCATTACAAAACAGCGTTAGGTTAAACATGGAGAAGCATTGATTTCATAAATGATATTATTTCATAATACTAATTATCTAACCTAACATTTGTATACGAATACAATAGTAATACATACAATTTATAGCAATTGTGATTTAATGAGTTTAATACACATTTTGTTTCTTATTCTCTGTACGTATCTGCTTAGTACCACCAGTGAACCGTTGATGTTTACATCAAAACTCCTTTAATTTGATATATTATTAATTATTACCTATAAAGTTTCTAAATGAGTTCGCTTATGTGTTAACTATCTATGGGCCAATACAATCAAACTTATAGTGTTATTTTACCAACCAATCACTTCATATATATATATATATATATATATATATATGGTTTGATTGTAAAAGTAACAATTCGTAAAATGGCTGCTGTCACTCAATCCCAGGTAGATCACTTACTTACCGAATTAGGACCACATGTGGACACAGAAGCACGCCAAGTGGAACTAGGCTTGAAAGTGTATGAATGGTAAATAAAATGAGTTTCATTTACCTGTTTCATCTATTTAAAAATATTAGTTTTCTGAAGGCTAAACCAGAATATATTTCCAAATTTTCAAGACTTCAGGGACTTGATGTTAGCAATTTCGCACAATCAGAAGGAATTAAGTACTATGCCAGAACTTTCGTCGCAGCTTTTGTTCCGATGGTTCAAGCTGCAGCAAATAAATGTGAATTAGATAAACTATGTTTAGAAGAAGCCATTCTGCATAGAACTCGTCAGGTTGACGAGAAAACGTTTCAAGTACGTGATTTCTTGATATCTGTACTTACTTAGTCCACTTAATTTGAAAATGCATTTTTTCTGAATTGGTGAACTGGTTTAAACACGAGCTAGTTCCCCGTATTGTTTAATACTATTTTTAGTACTAGATATTTATTTGCTAACGAAATATAAAATTTTCGAGTAATTATTTAGTAGACTACCACGTAATAGATTATTTTTGCCTTTTAATTAACATGTCTTTAACGGTGATGAATTTGACTTGACTTCAATATTGTTTATGTTGGTTCTTTAGCATCAGAAAGTTTGAAACTACTGTAATAAATCACCAAGTATTTGTTCATTTTTATATTTTCATACACTAGTAGTATTGTTTATGGGAGCCACATAAAAACATAAGTTAACATGCTATGAACATTCAAGCTGTATATATAACTAAATCTGAGCTTTAGCTATTTTCAAACAAATATTTAGCGTTCTTTCTTGATTCTGATGATAACAATTATTTATAAATATCTTTTGAATCTTTAAAGTAAAACCAATTTACACGAAATATAAGGAGCACATTTTAAGAATCCAAACTAGATCATATAAATTTACAAGATTTTACTCTGTCCGTCTAATTAATTTCTCACGTTCCAAAACATGTTTCAATCCACAATTAGTTACCTTCAAGATTTAAATTGACTGATCTAATCTAATAATTAGGTAGTTTTGTCGATCAACAAGTACGCCAAATTATGTGATCTAAATAATATAAATTAATGAATAACCTAAATATATATTTTACATGATTTATAGTCATGATTACCTGTTAAAGTTTAGCATATGTAATTGTGTTTTTGTTACATGTCCCTTGGCCAAAACTACTTCAGGAAGTTTACCACATATACTACAATCAGCATATTTAATGTAAACTTTACATTCGTCATGATAATTTCCAGACTTTATAATTAAATAATAGCTATAAATAACATCGCTTCACGAGAATGATATCTAGTTTACTCGTCTTCTTGAACTGATGATCTATTAAATTATTTTCTAAAAAGCAACAGTTTCGTCAGCATTGAAAACACAACTTACTGATGAGTGCCTTGTAAAACGAAACCTAGGTACAGTGTTTCCTGTCTATTAGTTACAAGTGACTAACACTTGCTAGATATAATTTAATTAACACAATTCTGATGACTAATTAAATTCAATTATACAATTTATTCATCAGGTTTTAACTTCGTTATTAATAGAGATTTTAATTTTATTAACATTATACTAAATATTGTTTTATTTTTTGTTTATTAAGGATTCACTGCCAATATTTATAGAAATTTTTAATAATCACATAAAGGATCCACAGAATAAAGAAACAATGAGTAAAATATTAACTTATGTATTTACAATGATTGGTTCCCATATTTGAACAGAACAAGAAGAAAACAATTTGTGTAACTGTGGAACAAATTTCTCGTTGTTGATATTATTAATTGTGTTAATAATTTATGTTATTTTTCTCGGGGATCTCTTGCCGTCTTTAATCACTGTAGGGGCTTGTGATCAGTCTCAATGTGAAATGGCTGGCCAAACAGATACGGTCTCCACTTATCTAACGCCCTAACGATTGCTAAACACTCCTTTTCAATAGTCGTATACTTCTATTTTGCCGGTGCTAAAACACGGCTGGAATACTCCACCACACCATCGTCCTGCCAAAGTACTACGCCTATGCCAAAATCACTGGCGTCTGTGGCTACTGTGAACATGTAGCCTCAACGTCATCTGCCTTGTGTCTAATTGCTGCTTGATCTCATCAAAGGTTTCCTTTTCCTTCTCTGTCCATATAAATTTTTTATTGTTTAAAAGTTTATAAAGCGGTGCAGTGGTCTCGTTAGTGTTTCTTATAAAGAGGCTGTGAAATACTGCTCTTCCCACAAACTGCCTGATCTTTCTTCTAGTAGTGGGTGTCATTATATTCCTGATAGTCAAAATTTTCTCGGGTAGTGGCTTTATCTCACCGTCTCCTACTTTATACCACAACAGCGTAACGTTGCTTTTGGCTATCTGTGACTTCTGATTAGTGCGCAGCCCAAACTCCCCTATTCGTTTGAGAATTGCTTCTAAATGCCGTATGTGGTCTTCCTCTGTTTTACTATACACCACTAGATCATCTCCGTATATTTCCACATTTTCAAAGTTTTGTAACGGTAAGTTCATCAGTCTTCTGAATGTAAACGGCGCCCCTGCTAGTTCGAATGGCTTTCTCATGAACTGATACTGTTACTGGTCCACACTGAAGGCTATCTTGTAAATATTACTTGGCTGCATCGATAGTTACTAATATCCGGACCTGAGGTCTAGTATCGTAAACAACTTTTCTCGTTGTAAGCGATATAGGATTTCCGCCACAGTTGGCAATGTGCATAGTTTCAATTCTATCATACTGCTTATTTTTCTAAAGTCCATACAGAATCTATAGTTTCCATTCGCTTTCTTTACGAGTAGCACGGGTGAGTCGTAACGACTATCGGCTTCCTTAATTATCCAATCTCGCAACATTTCTTCCACTTGACGATTTATTTCGGTTTCTAGATGAAGTGGGATCCGGCGGGTGTAAACTGTTGTCTTTCTATGACTAACTGTAATAATATTTTTTTTTGAAGATTGTTAAGTTCGAATTTGATGTCATGAATTAGAATGAGTTGGACATCCACTGGAAGCCAGAAAGCATCATACAGCGTGTGCCATTTTAGTATATGACTACTTTTCAGTACTGCGCATCCACGACAATACAGATTCATCAGTGAGCGACATCGGGAAATAATTCAGTAGTTCTAGTGAGAATACGTGGCTAGTAGAGTCCAGGCATGTCGAGTGTGACAGAGTAAATCACCTATGGGGATGAGTGGGGTCGCACAAATATACTACGAACTAACTAAGTTAGAGCTATTAACCAATAGATACCTGGTTAGAGGCTTGACAATTAAGCATCTGCCGTAGAACCTGAAGGTCCTGGACTTTATTTCCCGGTAGTGTTGTCAATGTGCACTGTCCAGAAGTTCAATGCTAGGACGTAAAATTTACTGTTGAATCGTTGTCTAACCTATATCAATTTGTCTCATTTAATTCAGAAATCATTTTCCAATCACTTTATTAAACCAAGAGAATAGAGTAGCGTGATTTCGAGGCAGTATTTAGAGAATAGTGATTTTATTTAATTAGACCAGTTATATTTACTTTAATGTTCATGTTAGGTAGTAAAATGAATCCATTTGAATTGTTGTATCATTAGTCTTAAGTTACAATGCTTCATTAGAGCTTATAATTCAAAATACTGAGAAATCAGAATGTTAAGAGGTCGATCCCTAACTACACATGATTGAAGTTTTATTTGAAAACTATCCTAATTGATTTTTCATAATTAAAAAAAGACAATTTTGTTTTTTGTTGAACGATAATGACAATAAACTAAAAACGCCCATCAAGATGTTGTAAAACAATAATATAGTTGAGTGATGTAATCCCTATTCGGTTATTTCATTTTCTAAGCTGTACAATCGTATATATATATATATATATATATATATATTAAGTTTGATGAAATAATTACGATTCGTTAAACATGACGACAAAAGGAAGTGCACATAAAATTACTATTAGACAATAAAGTTCTAAATGCAATTGAAGAATGAATGTCATGGAAACCAGATAGGAAATATACGCCTATATGGGGTTAATTGGTGAGATAGTAATCGTAAGATAAAAAGAAATCCGTGGGATAAGACGAATTATGAAAATAACTAGCTTAAGATGGACATGTAAACAAAATTAAATCGATCCTGACAAATAATGTTAGGAGAGAGAAAATGAGAATGAAAAATGACAATTTGTAAAATAAATGATGTGTGAAGAGAATAAGAATAAAAGTTAAACGATAATATTATATGGAGACTTACTGACTAGGTCCATGGTAAAGTGAATAAATGAACAGTTTTCTTTTACTAAATAGTTCCAGTTTCTTTAAGTGTGTTGCAACTGCTATAACAATCCATAAGAGTTGGAAACATAATGCTTTTAAAAGGTTCATGTTTACTCAATGCATAACTATGGATGATGTGTCTTTATTAACCTGATGGTTAGTGTTAAATAGATGCTCACTAATACTTTTCCTCAACCAGGTGAGAATGTGCTCCTGAACTTATTTAGATAGAATGCGCATTGAACGACCAATATACTTAGCCCAACGAAAGCAAGTGAATTTATAGATGTACATTGAAGAGAACAAATGTGACAGTCTGTCCTTTGAGTTGTTTGTAAATATCGGTCAACTTGAAAGCATAATTTTCAGATTAGCTGTGAAGAAAGTTCTTTTAACTGCGTTATAACTCCTTTCTTTTAATGTCAGTCAGTATATGACTTTTGAAGTCGACATTTAGGTGGAAGGGATTATCGGTTCTCTCGGAGGCTTAGGTTTCTGTTTTTGTTAACAGTTCTTCTTAGAAACGCATTTTTAATAAATATCTTTCCGGGGACCGTTAACTGTTCCAAAGGATTAGTAGTGCAGATTTTTCGTATTCTTAACTCAAGAGACATAATCAGGTTTTGCTTCCTGCTGATAAGGACTCAGCTACAGAAGATCGTTAGCTGACTACTCCATGTGAGTTTTCTGTAAACACATTTCCATAGCACTCCATCAGGGCTTCTTTCCATTCTAGCATCGAGGGGGTAAAAGTTTAAATCATTTTCTTTTTCATCTGTAAAATTGACGGATGAGTGGTAGTTGTTTAAGATATGTAGTGCACTATTTGAAACGAAAGTATGATCGCAGATAAGAAATATATCACTAACAAGTGAGTCATGTACAAGCGGAACTTGCCGATGATCGGTTTTGGTTGACTGTTTTCAATACTAGCCATAAAACAGTCTGCTAGTAGGAAACTGAAGGTGCATCTGATTGCTATTTCATCCATTTTGTCTTTAAACTATGCCACTGAATGTAAACTGCACGTTAACAGTTCATCTAAATAATAGTTTTTGGGATATGTAATTGATATTCGAATGTTTATCATGTTTCCTTCAATGCATTCACAGATGAAGCAGTAAGAGGAACATTAGTAAAAAGAGATTCTACATCCAATGGAATCATGAGTTTGATATGCACATTAATATCTTTAAAGTCCTTGATCAATTGTAAGGTAATTATTGATTAATGTTCTAAGATTTGTATTCTTACAGGTTTTAAGTAGTCGAATTACCATGTGGCTATGCAATGGTATGGGGATTGTGACATCAAAAATAAGACGAGGTAATAGTCCAGGTTTATGCAACTTGCGAAGATAGCATAATCGTGGTATAGTGGATCCTGATTGTTTAACTCTCTTCGTCTATTACACACTCTCTTTTCATTCTTTAAAGAACTTCGGTTCGTTGCTATAAAATTGATTCGGTTGTTATCATCTGATGGCAGGAATGTTGGTTTTTCAATGCAGTTTATTCTATCCATTAGTACAACTACTAACCTTTATTGGGACATGTCATAAGAAGATCATGATTATTACTAAGTGATTTCAGTTGCTGCAAGTGTTCTATTGTTAAAAGGTGATGAGTTAATTGTATCACCTTCAGGTATTGATTGTGTCAATCTCAAAGGTTGGATTTAAATAGTTAGTTCTTGATCCGAAGTTGCGGTCAAATCACTTGCTTGAGTGACTGGATTTTTGAACTGAACGTTCGTTTATAGATTGTTAGTAATTTTATTTATGTCACAGAATTTCATCCCCACGGATAGAGCTTCTAGCCGTATAGTCGATAGGATAAGTGAAAAATAGTTGAATGCAAACCTTTTGAAATTACTTGAAAATTTGTTCTGTCTTTTAATTTCTCGAATTATTATGATTGTTTAAGTCACCAAAGGAATCGTGTACCACAAAGGTAAAGCAAAAATTTAAAATCATTTAGTTTAAACGATTACAAATGGCTTAAGGGTTGTTTAAAAATTTAAGAAAGATGCTAAAAACTTGTAAACCATCATTATAAATACATAATTTTGCCTTACTGCGTAGAAGCATTAAATATTCAGACCAAAGTTCGTCTTCACTATTTTAAGTTTCTGTTATAAATTGTAAGATGTATACACTCTATGAGAAGTTTATTAAATATATCTATCCAATAGGCTTAGTTAAGTTTATTTCTATATTCATATGTTTAAGTACTTTATGAAAGCAACAATGATCGTGATAGTTAAAATGTGTATGACATCCAAACCAACCAAAAATTTACCTCATACAATTTCATGCTTTAAAATACACCTTTCTTCACAAATGTACTGTAGATCGTAGCCTTTTTAACAAGTAAAATTTTATTCATATTAGCTGATAACATAATAAACCATAAAGTTAGATTTACTTAGTCTGTTTAACATTTATCTACCAACTTCACTGGCACTAGACAGTATATAAATTAAGCAGTGTAAGTGATTACCAGTATGTTGTAGTACTATTTCGAGATGAAATAAACTTATTTATTAATATGAAGTACAAATCAACTCAACATATAATCTGCGAATAATGAATTTTAATGAAGCTTGCTGTGCGATGACGACAGTAATGTCGACACCAGGAAAAGTCTTTAACAGAGTACTGTTGAACAGAATGAAAGATTCAGTGGAGGCTCAACATCGAGATCAACAAGCTGGTTTTAGTAAGGATCGGTCGTGCACGGACCAAATCGCAACACTACGGATCATCGTTGAACAATCAATTGAATGGCACTCGCCACTGTACGTCAACTTCATTGATTATGAGAAGGCGTTTGACAGTGTAGACAGGAGAACACTATGGAAACTTCTTCGACACTACGGCGTACCAGAGAAACTCGTCAACATCATCCGGAACTCTTACGACGGAACACAGTGCAAAAATGTGCATGGAGGACAACTGTCAAATGCATTCCCAGTGAGGACCGGAGTCAGACAAGGTTGCCTGCTCTCACCTTTTCTCTTACTCGTAGTAGTTGACTGGATCATGAAGACCTCCACACCTGAGGGAATGCACGGGATTCAATGGACAAGTAGGATGCAACTCGATGATTTGGACTTTGCGGATGATCTAGCTCTCCTAGCACATACACACCAACAGATGCAAGCAAAGGATAACAGCGACTTCAGCATCAGTAGGCTTGAACATACATAAGGGAAAGAGCAAGATTCTTAAATACAACACAGGGAGCACCAACCCAATTCAAGTTGATGGAGAAACTCTGGAAGAAGTGAATACTTTCACATATCTGAGGAGCATCATCGATGAACAAGGAGGGTCCGATGCAGATGTAAAGACAAGGATTGGCAAAGCCAGGGCAGCATTCCTACAGTTGAAAAACATATAGGACTCAAAACAAATATCAACTAACCTCAAAGTCAGACTCTTCAATTCGAACGTGAAGGCAGTCCTGCTGTATGGAGCTGAAACTTGGAGAATTACTGCAACCATCATCAGACGGATACAAGTATTTATAAACAACTGCCTACGAAAGATACTGAATGTCCGTTGGCCGGAAACCATCAGCAACAACTTACTATGGGAGAGGACAAACCAACTTCCAGCAGCCGAAGAGGAAATTAGGAAAAGACGTTGGAAATGGATAGGACATACATTGTGGAAACCATCAGACTGCATCACGAGACAAGCATTAACATGGAATCCTGTTGGGAAACGGAAAAGAGGAAGGCCAAAGAACACGCTGCGTCAAGAATTGGAAGCAGACATTAAAAGAATGAACAGCAACTGGAAACGATTGGAAAGGATTGCTCAGGACAGAGTTAAATGGCGAACCCTGTTGAGCAGCCTATGCTCCTCAGCGAGGAGTAACGGGCGTAAGTAAGTAAGTAGTGTGAACAATGGTATTATAAACAATTCATGAATTGTTTCGCTATCTACAATTTCATAATTAGAAACAAATCTTGAATATTATAATTGTAATCAAATCATTCAAAGGCTATTCATTTGTTATCAATTAATAAGTTATTCTAATGAAGAAAAAAAATTTTCACTTGTGATAATTTAATTTTCAAAATTATATATAAATAAAATAATGAATGTGATAAACTATTTGTTTATTATTGTTTATATTGAAGTGATAATGAGTAGATTTCTTGAAGTATATATCCTATATGTGAATGAAGTAAATAAATTTTTAATTGTTGTAATATATTACCGATTGATGTTGGTAGGGTACCCTTGAAATTTAGGGAGCACTGGATAACTATTGCGTTCTAGTGTAGGAATCCTCAGCAGTGTGTAACCCAGATTCCACACCAGGGACTTGAGGTTGGTGAACACTTAACCCTCTGCACCACTGGGCCGTTATCCAATGAACGTCGTGCTACTTATCAAGACTTGATAGAAATGGGAATTCGATCATTGGATGCCGACCCAGTGGTGCAGAGGGTTAGGTGTTCGCCAAACCTGAAGTCCCTGGTGCGGAATCTGCCGTGTGCACTGATGAGGAGTTCCACGCCAGAAAGGAACAGTTGTCCAGCGCTCCTCGGTTTCCAACGGTACCCTGCCAGCATCACTGTGAGATCTTCAACCAAATAAAATACTTATCCGCGAAAAATAGGTATCTCAACGGAACAAAAATAAATTTTTTATTCCGATTAGAAATTCCGAAAATTAAAAGATAATCAGCAGTTGTATATTTATTATTACTTACATGCAGCAAAAGAGATGACGATTCTTAAATGTGCATGGTATGAAAGGTTGAGTTGATTCATAAAGGTGCCTAAACTATAATTCTGTGTTCTTCTTCATTGAGTCATGCCAAGAAGTGTTTTATAATACATTGAGAAGTGCTTGTTGATAAATAATTTATATGAGGAACTTCATAAGAATAAATTAACGCTTATGTACGCATTAAAAAAGTAATTCGAGTTAATTTGTCTTCGATGCAGAAGTATAATGATGAGCATCTAACATAGGTTACTTACAATTTATCATGCAGAATGTCTGTTGTAAGTATAAAGAGAACTTTAACATTTTGGTCAGTATACAGTTTCTTCATAAGTACGTCGATAACATTTAAATTACTTTTAATTCTTGTATTATTCTGTTTGGAGTTATACACAGAGTAATCATACCCCAGATAAATTAATTATATGAATAAGATTTTCTATTCTACGCTAAACGGTATGCAGATTTTCTGCGATGAAATATTTTTTAATCCTAAATGGATAAGTAGTTTACCTTTAAGTTGTCAATCAAGTTTTATCTTCTTTTAAAAGTGTGTATTATTTCACATAATTTAAGAAATTCTACTTCCATATTTACTTTATAGCGACGTTCATGGACAAAGCTATGGTTGTCTGTATTCTGGAATTTTGATACCTATTTAAAGTGTTTATTAATAACAAACCGTGAATAGGGTTTTTTTCTGACAGCTGAGAAATTTAACAGAAAATATCTCAGTAAACAAAATTTATGCTTGCAATAACAAAAAGGATATGACCTACAGTTCTAGATGCTTTAATAATGACAAAGTAGAATTGTGTATGAAGGCATTGTTTATGTATTTAATTGTTTATCAAATATGTTGAGACATTTATAACCTGAGTGATTCTTATTTAGGGATTGTATTTCAATATATTGCTATCAAGTAAACGATTGTTTTCGTGATGAGTTATAGTTGGCTGATAAGTGATTTACATAAAATAATAGTTATTTCTGAGAAACTTCATACAACTGGTTCCCTCAGTAAGGTTGAACAGAGAAAAATCATACATTTGAATAGAATAACTTATTTCATTCTATTCTCATCGACTGCTTACTATGTGTAATATTTTAAAATCAAAACTGTAAAATGAAAATTTAACACATGATGTGAAATTATTCGTAAGTAACATTGTCATTATGAAGAGATGAAAATAACGTATGTAGATTCTAACTGATCGAGTAACGGAAAGTTATATACAAGTGAATGGTGAGTTTAGATCAATAAGCAGCTGACGGAAATTGAACAAAATAAAATGAATTCGTGTCATTCTGCTCAAATGTTTGTTCTCTCTGTCTTCAGCAACAGGTGTGCTGAATTATTTAGATTGGTAATTTGTGTAAATTGAACTGTTGGTTAACGTAAGTTGGTTTATAACCTTCATTAATATCTGTCAAAAGTAGGCAGCGCAATTCATTTACATTAGATTCGTAAAGTAAACGGCGCATAAAATGGTATTATTAAAGCCACAATATAACGAATCACAGTCAAAATGAAGGAAGAGTCAGAAGTTGACAGTATGATATTTAATAGTAATATAATTACCCATTCAAGAAAAATAATGATGCATTTATAATGTACAAAACATAAGATTGATAGTGGCTACATCAACCACATGCTAAATATCTCTCTACATGTTTATAATATACTGTTAGTTTAATAAATATTCTTTCGGATCTAAATGTTTCGGTATTCACACTTTTAATTATCTGGTTTGTTTGTAGTTTGAAATCATTTACAGAATGAGAGTGAGGTAAAGAATCGTAATTAATAAAGACAATAACATTGCCATGGACTTCCACCGGTTACTGAATGTTTTGGTTTAATATACTAAGATAAATTTTTAGTAAGTTCTTCTAGTTTTTAGAAATTACTTGAAATTATTGAAGCAGTGATATCCTTTAGCGTTCTTACAGTTTTCTGATAAACCGCTGTAAATGACTTGGTGTTATGTATAAGTAACGACAACCAATGTAGTTAAGCTAGTTGTTGAAACATTTTTCTGTGAAATGAGTTTAGTCATCAGTTAATTGTACATCAGGTGTCCCTACATGACTAACTACCTTTCTCAATGCTCTCTGGGTGAATTTCAAACTCGGATTACATGTCACTCCTAATTCTGGCCATCTGAAACATTTATCAATAATAATTAAAGCGTAAAACCAACTTAGAAATTCGCCACAATAATCAGTATGAAGTCGTTGTTATGATTCGTAGGTTGTAGGCCTAGGGTTCCATGTTGGTTTATTATATGATTATTTATGCAAACACTCAAGACAGTTTTTGGTTTTATGCTTATTTCAGCATCGATTTCAGGCCACCAGCATGTTTTACGTGCAGGCGAATCCATTTTTTCTGCTCCCCGATGAGCAGAATGCAGATTGTCTAGAATCGCAGATCTAAGTGTTAGGGGGGGGGAGTGAACAATAATTATTTCATTAATACAATAGAAACCTCCCTTTTGCATTTTTATTTCCTCTCTTCGCTTACAAAAATCCAAAAATCTACTCTTGCATTGAGCATTCCAACCTTTTTTACTGCACTTATGATACTTTAGAAATATTCTAGAGTGTCTGTTACCAACTATGTTCTGTCTACAGACATTAGTTGAACTAATAAACAATCACTCATACTGGGTGGCTTTTTAAAATATGAATATCGTGATGAAAAGTCGGCATGGGATATTCCTTTGGATTGTTTATGCTCAATAACAAAGTCATAAGCACTCAGTTCTAGATTTCTTCACTGGACCATAGAAGCAGACGTAGAGTGAAGAGACTTAGATAAATAAACAAATAAATAAATTTCAGTGACTCGTGATCAGATACAATATGAAACTTTAAAACAAACACATGCTTGCGTAATCTTCTTACCACCAAAACAACTGCTAAAGCCTCTTTTTGGATTTGTGAATATCCTTGTTCACTCTTTCATGGTTATCTCGAAATAAAGATCACAGGCTTTCCATTCTGTCCTAAGACTTCATCTATTCTAAACGAACGTACGTCTGTAGTTTAAAAAGGTATCTGCTTTGATGAAAACGGTCTGAGAAAAGCCTCATCATTTAAAATTTTAGAATGTTTCTTTATATTTTTCCATGTCTTTGCTTACATACAAATTCTTTACTAGAAGCCAAATCAATGAGTGGAGCTAGTTAATGTGTAAAGTTAGGATTAAATCTAGAATAAAACCAGAAAGCACTTATTCATGATTTAAATGTTGACATATTTGTAGGCCAAAGGTTCATGGATCAGTGTTGATGAGTGACTCATATGAGATATAAAACCATTTGCATCTACGGTGTAGCCTAGAAATATAATAGAAGTACGTTGAATCTGACAGTAGGGTGGATTAACGGTAACATTGTTGTCACAGGAATGTTTAGGCAGCTTTAAAATAAGTTCATCATGTAATTCTTTACTTTCTGCATGAAATATATCATCTTGATATGACTCAACGCCTTCAAGTTAAACAATGATTTAGTCTTTAACTTTTTGTAATATAGAAAGTGAAACTGTTAATTTAAATGGAAGAAGCTCATACCTAAATAAACAGAATGAAATAATAATGATATCGAGTTCACTGGAGGTTTTGTGAGTAGGAAGTTGCAAATACGCATCTTTTAGGTACATTTCTAAAGAGGATTTCAATGGTCTCAATTATTGACAGCTTAAGGTCATTAATGCCAGTGGCAGAACTATTTATCAGAGTTAAATAAACATCATTACAAAGTATTAATAAATCTTTATTACAGATAAGTGACTTATTACTACCAGTACCAATAACAGATAACTGGAACTCACCTGAATTTGTAGTTAACTGTTGCATCAGTTGAAAGTAGTTGCCGCGACTTGTCGTAAGCGATAAAAAATCGATTTTTCTGAGCAAATCAATTGATTAAGAATCATATCCCTCTGAAATTCTGGTAAACAATACCTTAGATCTTTCACAAACTGTACGAATGTTCCAAATTTGTTCATGTCTGAAACAACGTGCATAACAGGACTGGCAAGTACACTTTAAATGAAATATTTTATAAGAAAGACATGACTAAACGCCTGGTATTGAAGTGCATTTTGAAGCATTTTTGACTCTATCGAGGTGAACACAATACTGCCTGAAAAAGTTGAGGACGTAAAAGATTCATTGGCAATAAAATATTACGTTGTGTTACATAATTATTAGACGGATATAAATAAATATCTACGTAATTATAGCATAAATCTTCGGTAATTTAAAAAGTGCGAAAGGGAATCTGAATAAGTTGCTCTTCAAGTTTTGGATCATTAATACCGGATATTGAACGATCTTGATGTTAAATCTGTAACTGGTCGCCAAGATTGTATTTGGAAGCTTGTGCTTTGGACTGAACAATCAAATCTCTAAATTTTCGACTGGGAGAACAAACCAACCTGTCAAAAATCTCTCACGTGTCTCAAGTGAAATAATCTGAAAATGACATATGAGTAGCTGCATCAACTTGTTGTATAGAACAGAAACAGGTTTGGCTAGATATGCAAGATATTTTTAATAGACTGTAAGTTTCTCTCACAGTCGTAGTGAAAAGCACACTGAAACTAGATCGTTCTTCAAATCACGAGATAGACACCAAACGTCAAAATGATCCATATAACCTTCAATTTTTTGCTGAAAAACAGTGGTAGGTAGGCATTCAAAGTTGCAGGAATCCATAATGGACTTGACGCCAATAAAGTATTATGGTTAAAACCACAAGCAGTTATTTAAGCAAAAGTTATTGATGCATTTTCATTGTACAAAAAGTAAGACTTTATTCACCGCAGTACACCTGTTTTAAATTTTACCGTTGAATACAACTGTAAAAGTGTTCTGTGAATACTTTTATTTCAGAATGAATGGCAGTACTCTAATTGGTTTCAGACATGAAAGACTTTCTAACAACTTTTTCCACTTTTAAATGAATTAGTATTTCCTATGATAGTCATTAAAAAGGAATTTCGTTTATTAAAATGTGACAACCTATGTGCTCGGTAAAAAAAATATGCCAGAGACCAGAAATGATTTTTTGATAACTTAGCATTGTATACCAGATTATTTGACACTCAGTCAGCAGTGTATGACAAATAAATAAATAAATAATTAAAAAGTGTCGAAATTTATAACCATATTAATTAACAGAATATTCATAAGATATTAACTAATTCAATTTCTGATTTCGAATTCTTTGAATGATATTATGAAGAAACCAATTGCAAAAGTTTCATTTAATACTTTTACCAGTAAGTTAAGTACTATAAAACTTCTAAGTGAGATTACGCAACAATATTTTTCTTTTATGCATTAAAAAAATAGTTATTTACCACATTGTTGAACAAAAGGCCATTATAATATCTTTGCAGTTACTTAATATGCACTGGAACATTTAAAATCTCCATCATCGTATAACACGTTTCAACGACCCTTAAATGACAAGAATAATACAAAAGATGATATATATATGTATAAGTTCCGATGTCGTGAATATTTTTCTTGGGTATTAATAATAAATAATTTCATATAGTAATTGGTCACATTTCATGAAACCATTATGTTCCATGTAGACATAAAGTTTATCATATTTGGAGGCTTGAAATATAATACTATATGTCTCATACTTCACTATACAGTAGACTATGAATTTTTTGTAGCATCATGAGGGACTAGACTGGAGTCATTGTAATCATGAAATTTCTTTGGATAAGTAAGAAATATATAACTCAGAAGTAAAAGGCGGAAATGTTTTAAAAATATTCTAATGATTTTCTTGGTTTACTGGAAGGTTGAAATATAGTGAAATATGCTAATTTAGCGTTTGAAATCAACAGTTTATAGTAAACCAAGAAAGTAAAAGTAGGATAAGAATGTTTCAAAAGCCAATTGTGAGTAGAAGAGTAGAACAAACTATAGGTCTTCTAATGCAATGGAACAGTAATAATCTAGTGATATTTTGAATTCTTGGACTACTACTATTACTTGAACATCATATAATTGACAATCTATTAAACAGACAGAATAATTATTTTGATATACTATTACAGCATAATTATTCTAGTAAAAATACAGCAATGTTAGAAAAGTTTAGGATAAAATCCTACTGTTTGAATTAAGCATCCTATTGTGAGAGAGAATACTTTAACACTTGGATATTTACAAATTTACTACCCTTGTAACTGATTTTTCCTTTCTGTGTATTGTCGTAAACTGATTATAGATTATGTAGTCCGGATCCTCGAACAGTAAATGATCCTAAAATCAAAATGGCGGTCAATTATTTTTATTTAAGTCTGAAATCATGTTAGTTTTTCGGTTTTTTGTGTTACGATTCAGCTAGTTCTAATGAACTTGCAATATGCCTGAAATGTTTGAGAATTAGTTTCACCAATCTTTTCAGTAGGTTTACTTCTTGTATATATTGAAGTATGGTTTCATTTTTGTTTTCAGAAAGATTAGAAAGCAGTGATTTTAAACTATTTAGCTGCCGCTGTTATTTGCTAGTAGTAGTAGTGGTAGAATTTTAGGAATAAGAAAACGTTTTCAAACTACTCAATAATTTATGACTAAACAATTACGTAATAGAGATACCATGGAAATCACAAATACACGATAAAAGACATTATATACAAAAACGCCGTCAATATAAGTGGCCTCTGACTACTTTGTTGAGGTAAGTCCATGTTAAAATATATCTCAGAATTATCCACCTCTCCAAAAGTGAATGGAGGATTTTACTCATCGAAAACAAAGTTTAAAGTTAAGCTACTCATAAGTAGTATTACTTTATAAACAAAATTATTTTACTGATTTGATTGATTAAATCGCTTCACTATTCGTAGATAAGCAGTCTTACAGAATTGTTCAAAGCATTGATAAGTGGAAAATTTATTTCCACTCAGTAACTTGGAGATAGTTCACACTTAGACTAAAACAGATAGTAAACACTGCAAAGCAATTGTAGAATGAAGTTAGAATTTCCGTTCAGTTTGTATTCGCATTCCATTCCTATATGCTCAAATCTATGATTTCACTTGATATTCTTAGGTGAGTCAGGCCACTAGTTTTAAGGTGGCAGAGAATATTAGAAACAATAAAGGATGATGTTGGCGAACTCACGTTCTTCGAACTGATAGTTACATTCATGACCCATTTATATTCCTCCTAGACGATATCATCACAAACCAACCAGCTGATAGAAATTAACTTATTTAGAAAAGCTTTTCATACCCCAATAGAATGTCATTATTGTGCTGTTATACATATGTTTTTAAGTTAACTGACTTGGGTGATTATGTAAAAAATTTATTGCTTAATCAGTAAAAGCTCAAGAGAGATTCTACTACCTGAATAAATTAATTTAGGTTATACTTATAAGTAGCTATTGTTGAGAGCTAATTTGAATTCCGTGAATTTGTCAATATCTCGAAGAAAGGCTGTATTGAACCGTTGTAATGCTGTTACTCCAGTTGTCCACTGCTTCTTTAGCTTCACTTTCATTTTGGCAATCACCAGGTGATGATCTAAAGCTATGTCAGCTTCTCTCCTTGTTCTCACATCCTCTATTGATCTTCTGAATTTTCTTTTGATGCATATATGATCGGTTTGATTCTCTGTAGTATGATCCGGTGAGACCCATGTAAGCCCTGTGTTTGAGTTTGTGGGGGAATATTTTACCATCTATAACCATTTTGTTGAAAGCAGATAGACTTCTAAATCTGTCACCATTCTCATTTCTTACTCCCAGTCCCTGTCGTCCCATGATGTCTTCACATCTGGTGTCATCCATTCCCATGTTGGCGTTTAGGTCTCCTATTACGATTGCCATATCCTTTCCTAGACAGTTCGCTTCAATTGGGTGCAGTCTATCACAAAACTGATCTTTGTCCTCGTCGTAGCTGTCGTTGGTGGGTGCATAACATTGGATAATATTCATTGTAATCCTTCTATTCATTGTTTTGAAAGATGCTTTGATGTCCCTGTGTTCATGTGAACCTCATCCCACAAGTGCAGTACGTGCATCTTTGGACAGCATCAGGGCAACTCCTTGGATGTGAGGAGTATTTTTCTCTTCGTGGCCATAGTAAAGTAGCATCTCTTCCGTAGTCAATGTTTTCTGTCCAGCTTGAGTCCAATGGGTTTCGCTGATTCCGAGCACTGTCAAGTTGTATCTCTTTATTCTGCAGCCATTTAATTAGTCTTTCCGCTCTTCCACATTGCCTGAACATTCCACGTACCTATAACAATTTTTGCTCTGGTTTTCAGAAGTGGCATCAGTCTCTTGACATCCTAAGAATCTCGGCCTTCACCATGAGGCGTCATTATCATTTCTTCCACTGCCAGGGTAGAGTCTCAATTGTTTTACTTGTTTAATTTGGTTAGTGTTTTCCGGGATGGAAATGCTAGCCTAATGCCCAACCCTCCTTCTATGCCCGTGTTTGGGACTGGCAGTAACCTTATAAAAGCTACAGGCCTAACAAGCTTTACAAGATCCACTGAAAGAAGAAACTACTATAGAGGACAACTAGAAAGGAATCAAAGAAGCACTAGCTTCATCGTGTCAGGAGGCTCTAGGCCACAAGGAGCACCATTATAAGGAATGAATCTCCACTGAAACCCTGAGAAAAATCCAATTAAGGAGGAACACGAAGACAGAAAACAACAACAATCGAACAAGAGCAGAGAAAATCAATGCACAAACTGAATACACAGAAGCAAATAAGCAAGTAAAGAAGAGCATTAGAGCTGACTAACGGATCATCGTTGAATAATCAGTTAAATGGAATTCGTCCCCGTACATCAACTTGATTGACTATGAGAAGGCGTTTGACGGTGTAAACAGGAGAACACTATGGAAACCTCTCCAACACTACGGTGTACCAGAGTAACGCGTCAACAATATCGGGAATTCTCAAGACGGAATACAGCAGAGAGTCGTGCATGGAGGACAACAGACAGATGCATTTCTAGTGAGGACGGGATTCAGATAAGGCTGCCTACTCTCACCTTTTCTCTTCCTTCTAATGGTTGACTAGATCATGAAGACCTCCATATCTGGGGAGAAACACGGAATTCAATGGACGAGTAGAATGCAACTCGATGATTTGAACTTCGCGGATGATCTAGCTCTTCTATCATATACACACCGACGAATGCAAGTGAAGACAACCATTGCAGCAGCAACCTCAGCATCAGTAGGCCTGAACATACATTAAGAAAAGGGAAAGATCCTCAAATATAACACAGGGAGCACCAACCCAATTCAAGTTGATGGAGAAACTCTGGAAGAAGTGGATACTTTCTTGTACTTGGGAAGCATCATCGATGAATGGGGATGGTCCGATGCAGATGTAAAGACAAGGATTGGCAAAGCCAGGGCAGCATTCCTGCAGTTGAAGAACATATGGGACTCAAAACAGCTGTCAACTAACCTCAAAGTCAGACTCTTTAATTCGAACGTGAAGACAGTTCTGCTGTATGGAGCTGAAAGTTGGAGAATTACTGCAAACATCATCAGACGGATACAAGTATTTATAAACAACTGCCTACACAATATACTGAATATCCGTTGGCCAGAAACTATCAGCAGACTACCATGGGAGGGAACAAACCAACTTTCAGCCGAAGAGGAAATTAGGAAAAGACGTTGGAAATAGATAGGACCTACATTCCGGAAATTATCCGACTGCATCACGAGGCAAGCATTAACATGGAATCCTGTTGGGTAACGGAAAAGATGAAGGCCAACGAAGCAGATATTAAAAGGATGAACAGCGATTGGAAACAGCTAAAAAAGATTACTCAGGACACAGTTCAATGGAGAATACTGGTGAGCCTATGCTTTTTTGTGAGGGTCAACGGGCTTAATTAAGTAAGTATAAACAGATGGAATCCTATTTATAGTTTTCAATGAATTTAAATACCTTTATTTGAATAATTTAAGGAGTAATAAATTACTAGAAAGTGTTGTTTATGTTCGTGTGCTAATTTTGAACGCAAAGTTGTATTGCTGAATTTGATTCTTACACAGAGCGTGTAACAGTATTCTGTAATTTCGTTAAATAACAGCTTCTGTATGAAGAACACTGAAGGCTGTTTCGTTCGAAACATAAGTTTGGTTTGAACCATTTGATAGCAACGGCTTCAGCAAAGTGTAATAAACGGGATGAATTTTGTGTGTTGATTATTCTTCAGCATTTATAAATGTCAATCTCATGACCACTGTCAAGAATGTGAAGATTGATGGCACTATTAAAAATACCGTAGATATTTGACTTCAAAAATGTATTCACACTCTTCTGCTACATTTGTTATTCTTTCTTTATCCAATTTTTATGTGTCAAGTGTTTTTGACCTCTGCGACAATGGACTACAAGTTTCTCTGTCTGTAGGGATAATGTGAAGTAAATGACTTTTAAAAACCATAAGAGGGTACGCATTACATATGTTTATGAATAACCATAAAGATTATTTTATACATCCTAATGATTGATTTCAAAATCCGCTATACTAAACAAAACCCACTGTTACAGTAAGCTGATTTATTCTAATTTACTTAAGTTTATTAACATTTTTAAGTTTAAACACAAGTTTGCACAATATTTAGAAAGATATACAATTAATCGCTAGTGCTTGTAAAAGTTTGGTTGAAATTTTCCATTTTTCCTGAACTTTAAGGACACTAATAATAGCTCAATAACTACGAGTTGAAGATCAAAATCACAAAGTTACGGCTAAAATATCATGAAAACTACGAAGATTCCGTTTATAGTAACTTATCCTTTCATCGTATGATCTATTTCTGAACCTTTGCTTAAATTAACTCATTTCAGTATGGCATTATTCTTCTCTATCCAAATGTGTACAATGAAGTATTACGAAGTATTTAAAGAATCGAAATTCCGAAATTAATCAGATGTCATATCAATTACCTTTTGAGATAATGATTTGCTTCATTTTTGTCACATTCTTCTCAATCACATAGTTATACAATTACTTAATTTTTAATCATGCTTACTTTGTTTGTGATTTATATCACATTTAAAAGTAATTTTCTTTCTAAGAATGATCATTTGATAATTTATGTTTCAAGAAAATAGGAACTATATTTTCTAGTCAGCTGTTTCAGACTTAAAATTAAAGTAGAAATTATATGAAGATATAATGTAAGAAATATCAACATCAATAAAGTGACATTAACACTGTAGATTAATACAATACAGTGTCTGGTAACCAAATTATTTAGTATCTCATTATTTATTTATTTGAAGTAGTAGGTTACTGAATGTTTAATTTATAGCATACATTTTGTAATGACTCATGTATCATTTTCATACTGCGTATACAACTAGATATTCGTAAAGAAATTTGGCCTCTTATTTACAATTATATTAGGTAATTTTTCATTTTAGTTATTTCTCTGAAGAAGATCGGATCAACTTTCCTAGTAAAACGTTGGGATTTCCTTTAATTTCATTCGCTGAGATTAATTGTCAACTAAATTAAACAGTCCTATTATTTCGGTAACTTGATCAGTAGGTCAGATATATATGAATTTATTTAAGTCAGTTAAGAATTTGAAAGTGAATAATCTGTAGAATCAATTAAGTTTAGCATACAACAGAGTCTTAGAATTACATATAAAAGTTTTCAGTAGTTTGTTTATCATAAAATGTGGGGGGGGGGGTTTAACAATGTGTTCACTTCTTATCAATGAAGAATAAAATATTAAAATGATAATATAAAGGACATTAGTTTAAATCTTTCATTAATTTACCAATATATCAGTATCAAGAAGATTTTGGTGGGAGAGTAAATAGTCTGAAAAAATATTGGTAATCTACATAGTGAGGAAATACACCTTGTTCTTAACTCGTTTCGATATTTCCTACTTCTTCACTACAGTAAATTTGATTTCTACAGTTGTTGGTGTATTTTGAGATTCATGAGTGTTGTGTTGATACTACTAA
Organism: Schistosoma mekongi; assembly: GCA_034768735.1. NCBI lineage: Eukaryota > Metazoa > Platyhelminthes > Trematoda > Strigeidida > Schistosomatidae > Schistosoma > Schistosoma mekongi. The sequence continues at coordinate 61,886,632 of CM068305.1, forward strand.
GGACAATAAATTTTTACAATTTTAATGTTTCGTAAAAACACTATGCTCATATTTTATTTCCTATACACAATAATCAACTTGATAGATATGACAACTCTTCAGGTTCATTTGTATAAGATGCCTCTTCTAAGTCTTATTAACGAATATTTATCTTTTTACTGCTACAACTTTACCTGTGCTTAAGAGGATGAATACACTAAAGAATTTCTTTCAAGAGATTGAAAAATCACAATAATCCAGATTTCTTTAGACAAATTGAGGGGGACCTACAACTTTTATTGATTGATCGTATGATTTAAATAGTTGCTAGTGTAACAATCTGAGGGATATCGCTTAGTATCAAACTTAGCTACATTGATAAAATTTAACTTGTTTTAAATGCAGTATTGTTATGACGTGAAGAAAGAAAGGAAGAGAGGATGATTTGGTTGGTGGACGCGAGCACCAATGCGATGCGTGCCTAGTTAAGAATGTGCGATTGACCTAAGCCCATTCACCCCCCTAGGCCGACAATAGGACAACCAGAATTGAGAACCGGAGAACCAGACCAAGGTCGTATTATATTTCAATCACGCATTTATATATACATAAAATCAGACCACACTGTGAACCAATCAAGAATTTAACATTTGTACAGAACAAAAGAAATAGTGGTAGTGAATGGGGAGAACTTGTACACAAATAAGTAGACGTAGTTCGTAATAATAAACAATACACAAAGAATCAATGCACTAAGCGAGAGAACCGGGCAAGGGGAACGTAACAGTCATAGGAATAAAATAACGAGAATAGTCCCCCCAAAATACAGTTCTGAGAGTTCGTTACTTTTCTTTAATCGCCCGGCGTAACAAGTATATATTACTAATTCATCTGAGTGTGAAATATAATACATTAATTTGTCTCTAATTATGAAAGAACTCTATCAACCCACGTTACTATATGATCGAAATGTTAAGTAGTATGACATTTTCATGTTTTCTGTATCCGATGTTTGGTGTAAGGAAAGGTGTTGGACTGTGTAATCGTTAAAAATTAATAGAGTTAATCTATGTAAATATTAGTTAAGAAATTTGTTATTTTTCCGTATAAATGTAGCATTTACTATAGTGTACATTTGATAACCATGTGTTGTATCACACCAATCTTTTAAGATTCACTTGACGTTTAAAAGAATGTTAATGGAAATATGCTGATATATTTGTGATGTATAAAATGAAAAAAAGTCACATCTTCACATTTATTTTGATTTAGTAGTAAGACTAACTAAACTTCAAAAGTGGTTCCGATTTTACCAATTACTTCTAAACCATACTGTAAACAACTAAATTAAAAAAATTGTTTTGATTATTATAGACAGTTATTTACAATTTCAATTATGATTACTTTTTTCTTCATCTTGAAGGAACTATACATAGTTTAAACTTAAAATTACATTGGAATTAATTCCAAAAACAATTCTAAATGTGCTACTTAACAATCAGTTTACAACTATTTAGATGTTATAGGTTTCAGATTTTGCATACATTTAATTCAAATTTAACAATAAATTTATCTTAAGAGTACAGTGTCTCCTTACATTGATCAGTAAAGGACTACCTGACTATCTAAAAGAATACAACTACCAAGAAACAAAGACTGTATATTCTAACGACTGGAGATCTACCTTGATATTATCTATCCTGAAACTGCAATAAGAAGAACAGTAGAGTGTTGAGCCTAGATTAGAATTCAAGATTATATTTCATATTCACTTTTAAATGTGTAGAAACAATTTCAAACTATACAACAGCCAAATCTGAATGGTAACATCAATACAAATTCAAGGCAATAATGCTAAAAAATACGGTAGTGAGTACAAAATAACTGGTCCTAATTCATGAACCAAAAATAATAGTAACAGTTAATGTGTCAAATGAAAGGTATGAACAAGGAGAATATGAAATGAATAAAAACAAAATTTTTAACGAGTATGTAATTATAATGCAATAAATGATCATCCGAAAGATAATTCTTCAAGTTCAACCAACTTTCTTAATTCGTCGTTTATTGCAGTTAGGGCTAGGGGTGGTAGAGAAGATTTATAACTCAAGAGGATAGTTTTGATTATATTGCGTTCTCTGAGGGGGATGGTTTGACTGAGGAACTATCGACGTCACCCTGAACAATTTCATAGGTATAAACTTCTATCAGAATTTTGCAGAGCTAGTTTCATGAAAGCCAATATTAGAAATTAAGTTTACAAGGTTACGTACAGTATGACTAAGTAGTAGTACATATATGAATGACATGAATTGTGTGCATTTTTTATTATACAATTGGAAATGTTACGGTAACAATAAATATTCCTTTAGACATCTTATCACTTTCTAAAAACAAATTAATGAATCTGTATTATGCTATTGTTTCATTTAGCTGTAAAAGTACAAATAAGTAATTAAGTTATTCTCAGTTTCAAAGACAATTATTCAAAAATTAGCGTGCAAAATTGTATGTTGAGTGGTTGTTGACATATAAATGATAGTAAACAGCTCCACCATCCACCCATTTCTGGTTAAAAGCACTACATAAATGGACTTCATAATCATTCATGGCCGACAAACAACAATTGTAGAAAGCAATTAGTAAGTGCCTAATGGCACTTATGCACTTTGTATTTTGTCATATTGCATTGAAATAAAGTTTGGGCTGAGTATGGATAAAAGTATGTGTATTCGTATTAGTAAGCACAATGGCTCAAAATGAATAAACTCTGTAAATGTAGTTGTTATTTAAAAAATTGGATAGTAGAATACTACAGTGTTTGTAAGTTTAACTGATTAGTAATGCTAGAATATCATCTGAACTAGCAAGACCGTTAACTGCATTGGAATAAGGTAACCAAGACTTATAATATCATTGGCACTTGGGTGAAGGGGGTGATAGTTCTTTTCTGAGATGTGATGAGTTTCATGAACTGGATTGTATGAAATTGCAATATTTCATGCAATTAGCAGGTTTATAACAAATCAATCTTTGGTACGCATAGTAATCAATAAGTTGGAATAAACCAATCGTAAATTTGAAATCGCTCTATATGGACAAGTGAAACCTAGATGACGAATTTTATAGCCACACGGTAGCTGTCATACATGTAGCTCAAAGGAGTACTTGCTTGGAGGGACTTGTTAAAGTAGTGTAACTCACCAAAACACTATCCTGTTAAAGTAACCATTTTTATTAGGGTAAAATGAGCGGAAATAATACTGAGTATGAGCATACTTTATGTATCTTACCTTAATAAATAAGTTCACTTATCTTAGCTGCACAGATACATTAATCAGGATTATATGTTTGTGATTTTACAACACAGATTAGGTACGTCTGCTACTTGTTATTTGTAGAAATTTAAAAGTATGTGTTAAATTCTGATTAATATTTCATCAATAATGTTTTATCACGGGTTGCTAACCGAAGGCGTTTTAAGCTCATTATATAAGAAAAATTTTTTTTTGGGGGGAGGGGTGCATCCTAATTGCAAAATTACGGGTTGACAGCAACAAATGAAGCCCTAAATTTCTGGGATACGTTAACTGTTTAGAGAAGTCATTTTCCTCCATAAAACTAAATTGTCGACTTCTTCATGGCATGAAACTTTCAACACGAATACAAAGTTGACAAACCAACCAGCTAAAGTAAAATATATTTTAGATATTCGTTTATATGCACGTACAACGTAAATGCGCAGTGAAATTACCAAAAAGATGTATCAATCCATAGCAAAGATAGTGATAGCAAATCGGGCTGATATATATACAATTAGTTAGTTATGCTTTACATATAGGAAATAATATAATTGCCGTCACTAGGTCGAATAAGAGATTTGGACAAAGAGTATATGGAGATGATAGAAAGAAAATATTTAATGCTAACGAAAGCAAAATGCAGTGAATGAGTAGGGTTTTAAAAAGTAACCATCAGTAGAATTCAGTTACATTCGAGGACTTAAAGACTACACGTATAGCTACCACTGCAACAAACTGTGACATATCTGCATTACTGAAGTGTGTTTCTGTTGTATGTTAGCATTAGTTAGGTACAAGGCTTACAAGAAATGATGTATGTCATTCCTATTACTTCAACAACGTTGACACTGTCAGTTGTCTTGAAAGTCTTTTGTTAAACAAATGAGGATGACTTTACTCTAGTGTCATTAGAGACTGAGATATATAAATTCTAAAGAAGTGTTTTGGTGGACCATAAAACATTAGTCACAATGCATAAGAAATATTATTTTATGCACTAAATTTTTACCGTTCGTATTCCTCACATTTATCAGATGCTCGTATCATAGTTACATAAGTTAAGTAAATAAGTGTAAGTTATATTCTTTATTGACTATGAGTTTAAATATTTTTCATCAACATAGCTTCAGTTAAGACTTTATCAAAACTCCCAGTATTCATCAAATGTCCCTTTCTCTGATAGTACTAACTTCAGTAATCTAATAGTTAACTCTTGTAAGGAAAAATTTTTTCGATATAGGTCATAAAATTAACTGCATGATGAGAAGATTAAATCAGAAAGTCTACACTGTGTTGCTAATGATAAGGTTCTTAAACATCTCTTAAAGCATAGCTAACATTCATGTCTCAGTTAAATTTACACATGTCGAATAAACGATGATTCATTGATCGTAAACTTAAGCCCCTTCGGAGTAGTGAGTCCATTAATCTAGTCGCTGTTTAGGAAATTTAATTGAAACCATGGAAAGTCAGATCGAATATTTGAAGTACTTAGCGATTCATCAGTTTAATGAAGGTGATCAGCTCTAAGCAAAATTTCAGTAAACTAATGACAATAGTACCCCTTTTGTAGGTCTTAATGAATACGAATACTCATATATACCTACGTATTATTGAAATTTATGGGCACATTGCGTGTAACATGTTTCTGTCAAAGCAATCAGCCCGTTGGTATCGTTTGCGTGCGACCCAAACAGTAAGAAGTACTGACATAATTTAGGCTACGACATAAGTTAATTAGCATAGATACATGCATTTTCATTTAGGTGGCCGATAAATTTGGGTATTCACGCTTGCACTAATTAATATGTACGAAAAATAGTTTCTGGACGTTGATGATATCACTTTTAAAAAGTGATTCATTATAACGGTTTGTTTGATTAAAACCTCATTTTTCTATACCATAACCAGCCTTCGCTGAATCTTTTAGAAGACGATGCGAGACAAGTTCGGCCTATGATGGTTCAGAGTAACATTAATATTGTAAGAATGACATTTTGTTTGCATCTATTTATGGCTCTTAATTGAAACTTTTGCTTCTCAGTTTCATAAACTACATAGCTAGCGCTGTACTCTTCAAAACTAAGGACACTTCTACTAACTGAGTGCATATCATAAGTAACGACGGTTCATTAATATTGACAAGAGAAGCAGTAACCCATATTATCTGAACTGAATAATTTTAGATTCTGCTATTATAATGGCTTAGCAAATGTAGCAACTCAACTTATTTTTAAAACAATGTAGACAACTATTTCTTTAGTATCTATTTGTTTTAATCTTCACTAATCATTAGTTCGGTATATATAAAGCTTGGATCAGTATTCGCGCACACTTCACGTAAGGCTTTTTGATGTCATCCTATTACGATAGCGGCTTAGTTGGTTATTATGATAATGATGGTAACTTTAAACCATGGATGAATTCGGACTACTGTTATTCTTACAGAGATCAAAATCGAGTTAGTGTAAGTTATCTCTTGTATTAAATGCAAAATCATTTTTAACGGGATTAGGTTTAAAACCTTAAAATATGATATGTTTTTAAACTTTTTAAGGGTGATGTTGCACCAATATTTGATACATTTATTGGAAGCAGAATTGTATATCATCAAGGTAATTATATAAAGTTGATTTAAGTAAGAAGTTACAAAGGATGCTGTAAAATCAGCGAACTGCTTTGTGAATACCAAATAGTTGGCAGTACAATCTTCTACATGATGATTAGCGATGGTCTACTTCATCTTAAAAGGACGCCTCTATTTGTAACTACCATTTTATACTAAAGCTGCAACAGCTGTCGTCAGTAACTCTGCCGGCGTAAATATACCAAGAAACCAAAAGATTGATGCAATTCTGACTGCAAGTAGTACGAGTGATGGTTATCAGAATGTGTCTACTTTTTTAACTCATTTTATTTATCAACTACTACTATTTGGCTAGTATTTTTATCTGATCTGTTTTGATCATTTGGTATCGCATAATTATGACTTTGCTATCTATATTTTAAGTGTTGCTCTTTACAGTTTGTATTAGCAATGACTACGTGTTGTCAAGTAGAGTAATATATCCTAGTTTTAATAGCATGTATTCATTTAGTGCTTGAAATAATATATATCAATGTTTCATCCAGTAATGCGTTACTATACGTTGCTATGCGGTAGGTAACAAAATAAAATGCTTAAACTTTGCACAAGATCGAGGATCCCTACAATAAGTATTATACAAACAAGCCTGATATCAAGTGACATTAGTTAATTAAGGCAAGACATTAACTACACATGAGTCTACTTAATCCCATAAGTTTTATAGGTGTTGAATTTTTATATATAAAGTAAATAATGGAAGTAATTAAAAACAACTTTATAACACTACGGCTTTACAGTAATGAATTGCTATGTTGATGTACTTTAGAAAAAAAGAATTAGTTGCACATATCAGTATACGGTGAAATATGGTTTAATAGATTATTTGATATTGTTATGGTGGTTTCCACTGGATTATGATCTAACTCTACTCCATAATAATGTAATTCCAAACTGTTTATAAATCACCGTATATTATATTGATTCTTACACATTCACAATTCATAAAATAACTGCATATATTAAAAGTCAGTAACGATTAATATAGAAACACTTTGTTTAAAAAAAAGGAAAGTAAATCCGGCAAGTACGAAATTATTACCAGCGGGGAAGTAAGTCATCATCATCAGCAACGTAGAACCGGGCACATACACTCGTAGGTTTAAGTTTTCATACCACATTAGCACTACGAGATTACAGAGGTAACATAATAACAGAATGCAAGAGAGAAGAGTAAAGTAAAGGTGTGCAGAAAATAACAATAGGATTCAAATCTGGAGAAAGTTAAAAAATGAATACACTTCCGCCACTGTGACTGATTCTGAGCTATGTCATCAAGTGTCTCAAGCTATTTATTGCGACTATCACACCGATCCCAACCAGGTAATCTGCATCTACCAACATGGCTTAGACCAACAGTCAAGGACTTCATAGACTAGTTCCATATTTTGGTTAGGCCGCCCCTACCCTTCTTCCATCCTACTTTGATCCCAGCCAACACCGCTCGACGAGACAGGCGCCCGCTGGGTACGCGCAACACGTCTCAAACATCTCGGTCGATAAAGATTAGTGACCTCTTCGACTGATTTATCAAATTTTTACAAGAACCTTTTGTCTAACCTCAATATTACTTTTTTCACTGTTCCATGATATACGAGCGATGCTACGAAGATTTCTACAGTCAAATACCTGAAGTAGATGAATATCTTGGGTTTTCATGGCCCACGTTTTGGAGCGGCGCGGACTGCTGTGCAGTACACCCGGCCTTTTGTTAAGACATGGATATCTCGCCTTCCCTACAAGCGGCGTAAATTAGCGAATGCCAATCGAGCTTTCTGAATCCATGCTGAGATTTTGTCAGACACCAAACCACCGGCAGTGATAAGACTTCCGAGATAAGTAAAACGGTCAACGCATTTAGCTACTTCACTCCCTATAACTAAGAAGCAGACCATTCCTGGAGTAACATTTTGCATTTGGAAGGGGAGAAGCGCATCCCAAATATGCCTGCATTGTTACTCAAGGTGCTCAAGAGACCTTGAGTATTATTCGCGTCTTCACCAAATAAGGTTATATTGTCTGCATTTTCTAAGTCGACAAGTGGGCCCCCTAGAAGGAGGGTAATTCCTGAGGAGTTGGAAGAAGTGAGTGAGATTTCTAAGAGTACATCTATGATGAAACTAAATAAAAGTGGGGATAAGGGGCAACCCTGATGAACCCCACTTGACGATGAAATTTCTCGTGACAGTTCGCCATATGCTCTGACTCGACCAGTGGTGACCGAGTAGAGAGCCTTTATAAGGTTTATGTACGTTTGAGGTAGTCTTTGAATGACAAACACTGCCGCAAGAGTTCATGGTCTACAGAGTCGAAGGCTGCTTTCAAGTCAAGAAATACAACTATAGTCGGAAGTTAGTAAATATGTCTGTGTTCGAGAATTCGGCACATGGTAAATATTTGATCAATGCAAGCAAGTAAGTAAGTTGTATCACTTTATATGTTTAATCAAGCTACAACATCCAAGCCGTACAACCAGCAGAACTCGTTAGTGTGCTCGGTGGGGGGGGAAGGGTATTAGCGAATATTACAATGATTTTTGCATAATATGTAAGGTACTAAGTCAGGTGTTTACATTCCAACCAGAGTTGATATAATTATGCTAACATCTGCTTTGAGATAAACATAGGTTTATTTATTAGCAGCGTTCGACAGATATACTTTTTTGTAGGCATGGTGGCAATCAAAGTTGATCATTTTTATTTAGTTCTTTATAGAAGTGTTTTTTCTTAAGACTCATCTAGGTAAACGTGGTCTAATTTATTGCTTAAACAATACGTATCATATACATAATTACGAAGTGTTTGGTCAACTTAGTGAATGACTTAATACATTAAACAACTACTTGTACTTGCTTTTTGCGGGAGCTTTCTAATACCATAAGTTGTAATGTGTGTACATGGTATACTAAAAACACACTTTAAAATATAATTATATTCTTGACAACAAAACATAATAAAGAGGAAGAATTGGACATCATCTAATTGCTTTAATACAGGTTGTAATTCAGTTACCCTTTGCCGTTAAAAGACTATCACTAGGTTGTTTATCTGTTCAATAAGTATTATTTTGCATTAACCATGGATCAGTAAACATATAACTAGAACCATCGACATGTAGACAAGAATACATTATCGAAGTAAGTTTGCATGTTTTTCCAGTAAATATACTGATTAAAATTTTAAGATGGATAGAATTTTACTGATGTTCAGTTAATTTTATGTTATTTTATAAAAATATCTATTAAAAGCCTGAAACAAATTTTTAATCAATTTACTAACAGTTTTCTACTAAACAAACCCAAAAATAAAAGAGAATATTAGCAACTATGGTTATTCCTGGATTTAGTTTATTAATTCTATCCCCATTTTTAAAATGGTTAATCAATCAGATCTATCAGTGCCTGTCACCCTACGTGGAACATAAGTCACCGGTCGGCATTGTCCAACCAACTCTGTCCTGAGCCCTCCTTTCTGCTCCTTTCCGAGTGCTGTTCGTTCTCTCAATGTCTAACTCCAGTTTCCTAGGATATATGTCCTGTGACCTTCTTTTTTTACTATAGTTTTGAGGATTCCAATTGACAGCACGCAGTTTGATCGTTTCCTCAATGCGTGTCCAATCCACCTCAAAAGTTTTCCCGTAGTTTTCTCCCCAGATGGATTTTGGTTGCTATGTTCTTTGCCACAGAAGGTTGTTATTTGTGGTATCTGGCCGATGGTTTCGGAATATATTGCACAGACGGCTGTCTATAAATATGATGTTTTTCGTAGTTTTCCATGAAAGTTTCAGCTCCATACAATAAGACTGTCTTAATATTTATATTGAAAATCTTAACTTCGATGTTGGCTAACAGCTGGTTTGGGTTCTAGATATTTTTCAGTTGCAGAAATGTCGCCCCTGCTTTATCAATCAGCGCCTTCACATCTGTATCAGATCCTCCTTGCATATCAATGATGCTGCCCAGGTATATAAAAGTTTCCATCTCTTCCAGAGTTTTTCCATCGAGTGTGATTTGATTAGTGCTCATTGTTTTGTATCTGATGATCTTGCTTCTCTTTTGTGTATGTTGAGACCTATTGCTGCAGAAGCTGCTTCTATACTACCCGTCTTTACATGCATTTGTTACTGTGTGTGGGACCGAAGAGCTAGGTCGTCTGCAAAGTGCAAATTGTATAGTTACATCCAGGTTATCTACTGTGTTCCATGCTTCCTTGAAGGTGTTGAAGTATTCATATTTCAGTTAATCACCAGAAGAAGGAGAAAAGCCCGAAATTACGAAGAAAGATTACACTTTTAACAAACATCTTTTCTACTGGCACCGTAGTTTAAATTAAATCTATTGGTTTAAACATATGTGCTTGTTATTTACTTTGTTACTGCTCTTATTTTAAGGATGACTTGCTGTATGGAAAACGCATTTATATTTACAGGGAATACCAATCTACTCCAAGGTATGTTGTCTATTTAAAAATTCTGGATTTGTTAGTAATAATACTTTTTAATCGGCATGAGCATTTGTTGGGAGTTGAAATGTGCTATTAACTACTTCTTTAGTATTTATAAATTTTGAGCTGGATGTTGAAAATTAATTTTGTCACAGAACCATACACAAAGAAAAGTAATTATGATTTTTGTTGAGTTAAAAGATAGACAATGTGTAAATTGATTAATAATACATTTTGAAACTCCACGGAAATATTAGTATCAAATTACAAAACTTTCATAAATTTTGTTTTCACTAACCTCTGGTACATTGAAAGTTAAATGCTATGAATAAATCTGTAATTTAGTTTTATTTCTTCTGAGTTCACTTATTACAGAATACATTATTGTCATTCACTATTATTTTTTCTGTACAGAAATATACGTTAACTGTACAACGTAAAATAACTGCAGTTATAACTTGTATTAAGAATAACTGCAGAGAAAAGTGATATATTAGTCGGTCAGGTCTATTCATATCTTGATTTATTTCGTTACGTATTAGGGTAGTAACTCAGCATATCATGAACAAATTACGAGATCCTTCAGTTTTAAAGTAGCAGAAACAACACTACCTAAATTGGTAAGCAACTAAATTAAAGAAATCATTTGCTTGTTATTATATACTTGAGAGAATATGCAATAGCTTGATAGAATTTGGACAATTGTCTCAGCAGACCGTAGACTTTTTAAGATAATAATACAAATGGCTTTTTAGCTTCTATTTACGGTGAAACACGTAGTCCACCAGCTTTTGTAAGATATACAGCGGCTCTTAAAATTAATTTGCACTATCATATATTAAACGATATGCAGCACTTTTTGTAATTGTCTATTATTTTAGCTACTACCAACACACGTATTCGCCAAGTTACACCTATACGCCACCACTACGTCGATTTCAATCATATGGTAGTTTATCAGACTATAGGTGAGTGATTCAGCCTTTGTGTTAGTAAAAATGAGGACATTGTTTGTAATTTTTAAAAAACTTCCTTTGTATAACAATTATTATATGGCATGAATTCAGAACAAGAAAAGCCAATATACTTTTTTTCCTTGAATATTACTGAAGTAATTATTTTTTCACATTTTTTGACCGCATACCAATTTTCTCTCTGCTCTCCTATGACTGATATGAGTTAAATTATAAGGGTAAATAAGTTGCGGATGCCTCACACCTTTCAGTTAAAATAAAATGAATGTGAGGAATAATACATCTTGCATTTATGAGAAGGACTGAGCTTGTTTTCAAAATGAAAGAATTGTTTGGTTAGTAGAATGTTTCTGATTACAATGTGGTGTCATAAAATACTTAATTCTTTTATTATGATTATTTTATTCATCTTGTGTTTACGAATTGTTAGCCAACATTTATATAAAAACATTTTATGCATCCATGATGTTCTTATGTCGGTAATTATGACGTAGTGTCTCAGCCAAACTAGTACACTTCGTGAAGTAATTCGGTATGTACAGCAGAACTTTTGGAGAGTACTATATGTACGTCAAGTTACATTTGTGGTTTATCCAGAGTAGCTTTCAACTTTTAAATCCACGTGCGACTATGAAGACAGAAGGGTAAAAGTAACTACTAGTTGAAGGGGGGGGGAGAAAGACATTTTTAATCGTAAGTGAAACGCCAACGGGATAGTAACGTTTATGCCAGCTGTTTATCGGCGAGTTGATTTCCACGCGGAGTTGTGTTGTGATTTGATAGATATGCCTGACTGAGAAACTTCGGTTAGTAATGTTCACTAAAATAAACATGGTTAGCATCACCGACGAATGCCTAAAGAACTATTTATTTTTGGGAATTATTTAACACCACACATTCATATATATATATATATATTAATAAACAATCACTGATTAGGCTTTTTGTTTCAAATATTTACCTCCTAGTGGCAATTTAGATAATAGTGTTATGAGCGTATAGTCTGAATTTGGTCTTTGAACATGTATATAAGCACTAAGTTGATTGCCGTTTTGCTAATTTTTTTGGCTTAGTTTGAGGATATTCCATTCCAGAAAATATACTACATTTTAAATAAACGATTTCGTCAAATGTGAAATTAATTACTCGCTGTTATTATTGTGTCTCTGAAAATCACTTTTTTCGAGAAGAAAGAACCACGTAGGCAAAAAGCTACAACTTGTATTCCACGCCAAGTATGAAAAAATATTGTAAATATGATGCTATTTATTATTTTAATCATTCATGGAAAAATAAGAGAACATTATAGGTAGCAATTTCATTTAGCTTTATTGTATCTACAATACAGCTGAATTTAATTCTTGCGTTTGGTGAAAATTTGAGCGCAGGTTAGTTATAAATTTTAGGGTTTTTTCTACTAGAATAATAATTTATACAGTTGTCGCTAAAAGTCACGATGAGCCACTAATATAATTTTGGCTATTTGATTGCAGCATACTTTGATGGTGTCAAATAGATGACTTCCAGTTTGATAATTGTTAGTAATATAGTCCTTGTAGAGGTCTTTTGTGGTAAGAAAATATTGGTTCAGAATAATTAGCTTCAACTTGGGGCAACCTCTTTTCACAGATTGTCTGGTATTGAAAACTTGGATAATTAGCTATTAATGTTTCTACTTAGTCTATTTTACAGATTCATTTTAAATTACTATCATAAATTGAACAACATAATTCTAAAACTTGTTTTACTCTGTGGAATCATATTAAACATAATGCTGGTTTTTTCTTTATTTTCTTAAATTCAAATTTAATACAAGCTCGTCTTATGGTTATTCGCAATCGCGTCCAGCTTCCAGACTTCAAAAAGTAGATATATATGAGTGAGTAAATACCGAATTTTAGTTCTTTTCTAAATTAATATATTAAGTACGTATGATTATCTACTAATATTTTTATGACAAATGAGCAATTGATACTAAATAATTTTATCAGTCTTCAACATAAAATTAAAATAAAACTCATACTGTTTTCTACTGTTACTGGTACTTGTTGTAAACAATAGAAAACGTATTATTAATGTTAGTACTTCACGGTAGTGTTTTATAAAATGTAGCTTACTTGCATCTTAACATACTGTGTATAAACGCAAATATGATGTTTTTCTGTGCCAGTTAAACATTTAAGGAACTTTTTAGATTATTGTTTACCCGAAGTGAATGTTGTGGTTATTGGTTAGTTCATTTTACAGAAAAGATGACTAGAATGCGTTCGGACATTTACATTTCAAATAAAAAATTAAGATCCAAAGTCAGTGCATAGTTCTAGGAAACTAACTTGAATTTCGCTTATGTGTTAAAACAATTCATTAGATTTTTATATATTCGTCTATACAGAAAATTAGATAGTCCATAATACACCAACAATTTAGGAGCGTATAAACACGATAAATAACCTATTGGAAAAATAAACATATTATTCACCTACCAAAGAAAGATATTAAAGCACGCTGAAAAATTACTAGTGACAAATAAATATAAAGAATATCATTTACATTATCTATGTTTACAATTTTGAGCAGGTCGCTGCAATACATTTTCTTCCATTTTAGTAACACACCATACAGCAGATACTACTATTAGAAAAATTTCACTGTTCATCATTACACCAAGATGTTCAACAGTATCGGTGAGTGAATTTTATGATGAATAACAAAAAATAATGAAGTGTTTTATATATATGTATATTACCACCGCCAGCACTTAATTAAAATTTCCTTTCTAAACCCCACCAAAATCTAACTTACAATTCGTAAAAATTATAAAGGCACAACGATACATATTTGCATTATATAAATCTTTAAATGTAACTGTTGCTGTTTTGACACTAAACATGAATGTATACTACCGAAATAAGTAAATTAAAGTAATACTATTTGCCAATGAAAATACAACTAATTGCAACGATGAGTATCAAAATTTTTTCGTTTATTTCCAGCCAACGAAAGTCATAATTTGGCATTCAGTTTGTTCTTGTTAATGATAGCTTGTTGTAGAGCTTATTAGAGTTAGTTTCAAGGTAACGTGCCTTGAGTTTATAATGGTTTTTTGGTGATTGCAACAAAATTTACGGTGGGCGGATATCTAACTCGAAACATTTAAAATACTTTCAAGAAAAACAAATGTTTATGTCAATCTTGTTATAATAATATCGATATGTCAAGGCCTGAATGATGTTGTCACTCCTCTTAAGCGAAGTGACGCAGTTTTCATCAAATATTTTCATCACTTAGATGACCAGTTGTATGCAATGATTTTCCACGAGGACCTAGTGAAGGACTTTTAACGACGTCAGTGTTGTGAATCTCGATTAGCTGGATTCAGGACAATATGATGCCATTAATTATGATAGTGTAAAACCCTTTACAGTAAAATATGATTTTCATACTTTATTTTTTGATTTCAAAGTAAAAATCGTTGTTTTCCAAAAATAATGCTGTAAAACATCATTAGGCGTTTTTCAGCAAGGTTATTTCCTCCTCTTCTGTTCAGGTTTAGGGTTTGTAAGAACAGTAGAAGTGCTCTGTGAGCGGTAACATGCGAGTAAATAGATTAAAAAGTGTTTAATTTTGTTTATTGTTACTTGTAGATGGGTAAAGCTTGTGTTCTTTCTTCTGGTTTTCAGGACAGTGCAATTCATCGTTTTTATCTAAAAAAACTGCAAACTGATTTGTGTACAAAATAATATATATGTGATATACATTGTTAACACTTGAATGATTCATATAAAGAATATTTGAGGTTGTTTGTGAAATATATATTTTTATACGCAAAATATATTTTGGACTTTATATTATGTAGACATTCAAAATAGGAAATGCTTAGAAAAACTAATAGGTCAACTCACGAGTACTGGATGCTCCATTAGTTAATGTCACTAGAAAACAATTCTTATGTATAATATATTTACAGACAGGAATATGGATGGAAATTAAATATGACAATTACTGATGATTCGGTATCTTTATTGTTGTTTTATTATTTTATGAATTTGAGATCAGCACCAAACAAGATGAAGTTTTACGAATTGGTGTAAATAGTTTCGCTTTTAAACTCTCTGTCTTTCAAGTCACAAAAAACGTTGTTATCATCTTTACTAATAACGCTCATTTAAGTGAAGCGGTTAGTTTTCCGTCTTACCGACAAGTTTAGGTAAACGTTTTACCTGCTTCGCTGAGTTATAATGTACATTGTTGGTAAATAACTTTGTAAACTTCATGACTGTTTCAGATATACTAACGATCTAGTAACATAACGGTGTGATAAAGAAACGAAATATCTACCTATTTCATGGCTGAATTTGAAGAATTCAGAGTATCTTTGAATTTTTATACTAACAAATTCCTAGTGCTAGAATCAGAAATAGGCAACAATTTTTCTTAAAAGGTGACATAAATGCAGACAACACGTGAACATAAAAGATTTCAAAATTGTCTTTGGCATAGACATTAACATGTTGCATATAGTATTGGAACTAACATTCAGTAAAAGTACCAATAACATCTTATTTATGAGATGTCTGTGATTATATAGTTTCTAATTAGTGCGTTAACTGGATTTGCAGATAGTTGATTGACCACACTTGACTTAAACCGAAATGACGTCTAAATCGAAATAATCAACGACGCTTTAAGATTTTAACGGCTAAATATTTACCTAATATTAAAACGGCAAAATGGTTCCATATCAATTAAAAATAATTATTATCAACTCACTAGTGGCTAAATTCTGAAAATAATTCCAGAGCTCTAGTAAAAAATACTTGACCAGTATAGTTTAACTACGTTAGATGTTATGCAGTTATCCACCGATGACAAAAGATGGGTCCGTGCAGTATACCACAAATTGACTTAAGTTAAAGATATTGTTCGTTGGGGAATGGTCAAATGGTCTTAGAGAAAAGAGTCCACCTCAAAATTTGAAGGCTCTATGCTAGATTCTGTAGTGCGGACGTGGGTACTTACTATCGATAAGTCCCATGGTAGGGCAAAATAGCTATTTGGTGCTTTGCGGTATTTAACAATTGCCCAGTCTGCACCTTCACATCTGTATCAGATCCTCCTTGCATATCGATGATGCTGCCCAGGTATATAAAAGCTTCCATCTCTTCCAGAGTTTTTCTATCGAGTGTGATTTGATTAGTGCTCATTGTTTTGTATCTGATGATCTTGCTTCTCTTTTGTGTATGTTGAGACCTATTGCTGCAGAAGCTGCTTCTATACTACCCGTCTTTACATGCATTTGTTACTGTGTGTGGGACCGAAGAGCTAGGTCGTCTGCAAAGTGCAAATTGTATAGTTACATCCAGGTTATCTACTGTGTTCCATGCTTCCTTGAAGGTGTTGAAGTATTCATACTCCAGTCAACCATCAGAAGAAATAGAAAGGGCAAGTAACTAGTAAAAATACATTCGTAATATATCAGACGCTTATTGCCTACTTATTATAATCTAAGTATATTATCGGGACCATGTATTTATTTGTAGCAGTTGATTATTTGAAAAATTATTATAACTAATCATAAATTTACATACGGATTAAAGTACTTAAGTATTATGAGCTTCATAATGTGATTTTAGAGCTCAATTTTAAAGTTTAAATGAAATGGTGAAGTATGATTGAAAGTTGAAATATATACAACAAATGATGGTGTCATCATTATGCTGTTCAACATTACATGATTGCAAAAGCACATATTAAAGGAAGTTGATGAAAAATTAATAAAATGATACAAGTTTCTTTTAACTTGAGTCAGATGACTATCACGATACATAAACGAATTATCTGCATAATGAATTATCATTTATTCAATTAGATTTGTTTACACTTGAATTGTAAAGTATGTAATAATTTTCTGTCGTATACTACATCACGTTTTTCGTTTCATCACACAATTACTGTCTCACATTGCCATTACAGGTAATAAAAAGTGGATGTTTTTCTAGATTGATTACATTATTTACTACAAATTATTACGCGATTGCATTAAAAACGTTCATGATAATATTTATTAGGTGAATATGGGTTACCAAGTATAATACCATAGTAATTCCATTGTAGAGTGTTTTTTAGCTAATTATACTGCTAAGTGTTTATTGTGTGTAAAATAAAACTAATGTAGAATACCATATTAATAAGCGCATTTTTACAGTTTCTAAGAAAAACAAGAGAGCTTTTTATGTAGCTAATACGCAGACGAATTATTTATGCTCAGCACAAACTTACTGTTATTCATGTGGTTAAACGTATATGTAAAGTGAGATATAAGCTACATCTTAGCAGCAAAATAACTCAATATATGTCTATCTGGAGAGAATGTTTTCAACAAATCAGGATAATAAAAATTAAAAATCTACTAACAGTAACAATGAATCGTCAGCACAATCCTTAAATTAATATGATACAATTATGATATAATATCCGTTTCTGAAGTTACTCAATATAAATATGATATTCTTTGATAGAATTCTGACCTAATTATTGAGAAACATACTGTTTCAAGAAATTTGAAATATATACAGTTCTATACTAAATATGGTAACAGATATGAACCTTGGATTGTAGTGTCTAAATGTGAAATATATCAAAACATCTGTGATGAGATAACGCATCTTACAAAAATAAAGTAGTAATATTTAACAAAAAACGTGCAGTAGACAATTCAGAAGGAAAATCTGTATCGAGAGCCAAGATGACGTCAAAATATGGTAAATGAATGCAAGTAGTAATATTCAGTACAAACGAGTTCACGATGGAAATATAAACAGAGACAAGCGATGAGAAATGAAAGTATGAGATATGATTATAATAAATGTATTAAACTGTATGGCTACATAAAGATATTTATTAATATCGTGCGTATTATGAATAAACATCGTATTATTTATATTGTAAACTAATTGTCAAATATAAATAACTGGACAAAACGTAGCAAAACTAGGTAAAAAAAAAACATCAAAAAGGGACTAAATAAATGGAATCAACAGTGCAAATGCTGAATAAATTAGTGTGCATACTAGATGATTCATTGGATGTTGTGGTGGTAACCAGACTAAAATTCAGTTCACTCGTTGATGAAAAATGAAGGGTTATCGCCCAAATCCAGAACTCAGACTTACAACGTAATTTTTGAATTAGGATAAATTATCCACATTTCTTGACCGTATATATGTGGAGACTACAATTTAGTTATTATTTATCTTTCTTACCAAAAAAGCTTCCCATCAATAGACATCATACACTAAAGATGTATAGCAGTAAGTAATCCTTTAAAATAAATATTATGCAGATACTGGTCACTGGCAATGACCATGTTTATTTTGTTGGATACTTAGCTTATATTTCTCGGCCACACGTCGCCAGATTATTATACAACAAGGTGAAGAAGCACCTTTAAATTGTTACGTAGACGCTGAGAACCTGCTGACGTCCTGTCTACGACTAAATATAAGTTCCCCCTTATTCAGTGCTGTTTTCTATCTTCTTTTCGCTTTCAGAATGATCGTTAGAAGTATTCTTGAAGACGACGTTAAGTTTTGTTGCATTCAGGTTATTCTTTGTTGGTGAGAAATACGTGATCATTTGTACAATCTAGCTTTCTGAGCATTCGTTACCTATTACAGTCAGTACATTTCTATATATCTAGTTGCTTTCCACTTTTAAAAAATTAATAATAGTTTATTTTTTGATATCAAGAGCAAGTCATTTTAAAAAGCAAGATCAACAAAAACAAATAAGACCATAGCAGGATTAAGTCGTTATGCAAATAAATTAGACTGCGATAAACAAACGGCCTGGGTTAAAGTGCCAAATAATGCAGCGAGATATATGAGCGTGCAGATGATGGTCAAAAATAGAAGAAAATATTATATACATGTAGGCACAGTAGTTAAATATTAGAAATATAGAATTTAAAATTTCAGGTATCAAATAAGTTGTACATACAGGAGAAAGTATGACTGTAAGCGATATAATGGCTGATAGAATTTGATTGTTAAAGGAGCGAAGGCGTTGATTGTTAAACGCGACTTTTACAAAGTCGACCTTATCTTGAGAGATAGGGAAAGTAGGAGAAAAACGCCGAGTTTGTCAGATGGTTCCTCATGAAACGTGTGTTCATTTTTAGTTCTGTTACCAGTCATATATTTGAATTTATTGAAAAAGAAAGAGGAAAAAACGAGTAGCAGAGCGAAAAGAATAGACCGGGGATTATATGATAAAATTTGGGTGACTTAACTATGGTATTTTAAATAAATTATCAAATAACCCAGTAACAAGATTTTGACATACGCTGTATTATTTTTTAAGATGACAGGATAAACCACAAAGCTAAATGGTGTAGCAAACGAGATTTGAACGAATGAAGTTTGGTTAAATGCAACATACAGAGTTAGAGCAAAAAGTTTAATATAAGAAAATATTATTAAGTCAATATACTGCTTGCTTTCTGTTATTTTTCCTATATTATTTGTCAAGAGTAAAGGAGTACGTATATACACGTCTCCGGTATCCATTTCAGAAAAGCACGGCTGAAAATATAGATCACTTGTTTCCGCCACTAGTTACAGCAACCAATCAGTGACGTGTGCTTTCGGCGTGATGTGTATCACTTTCCCTTTATGTTTAAACCATTTTAGTTGCCTTTCTTCACTTTTTATCTACTTGCTTCATATAAACATCCCCAAGGCTGTTTCAAGTGTTTCATCGGTCCGAAAACCGACTTATTTTTCACTTATTGTAATGTTTGCACGTTTATTTGATAATTAGTTGTTTATACGCTTGACAATCAATCAATCAATCAATCAATCAGTCGATGCCTGTTACCCCATGTAGAGCATAGGCAGACGACCAGACTTCTCCAACCAACAATGTCCTGGGCTTTTCTTTCTAGCTCTTCAAAAGTATGATTCATTCTCGCCATGTCTGTCTCCAATTAACGGCGCATTATGTTTTATGGTCTTCCTCTTCTTCTTCGGCCTTCAGGATTTTAACTTGTCTTGCGACACAGTTTGGTGGTTTCCTAAATGTGTGTTCTATCAACCGCCAGTGTCTTTTCGTAATTTCTTCCTCAGCCGGAAGTTGATTAGTTCTCTGCCACAGATGGTTGTTGTTGTTGATATTATCTGGCTAACGAATCCGAAGTATCTTACACAGACAGTTGTTTATAAATACTTGCATCTTTTGAAGGATACTTTTAGTAGTTCTCCTAGTTTTAGCTCCATACAACAGAACTGTCTTGACGTTCGTAATCAAAATTTTGACTTTAATGTTGACTGGCAGTTAGTTTGAGTTCCAGGTGTTTCTAGCTGTAGAAATGTTGCTCTTGCCATACCAATCCGCGCCTTTACATCTACATCAGTCCATCCTTGTTTATCAGTATGTTACCAAAGTATGCAGAGGTTTCAACATCCTCCAGAATTTCGCCGTCAAGGGAAACTTGGTTAGTGATGGTTGTTTTGTGTAGAAGGATCTTTCTTTTCCTTTTGTTTATGTTGAGGCCTACTGATCTCGAGGGTGCTGCCACACTATCCGTCTTCACCTGCATTTGTTGCTGTGTGTGGGAAAGAAGGGCTAGGTCATCTGCATAGCCCAAGTCGTCTAGTTGCATCGATGGTGTCCATTGTGCTCCGAGATGGCCTTAAGATATTGCAGTTTTCATAATCCAGTCAACCATCAACAGAAAGAGGAAGGGCGAGAATGAGCAGCCTTGTATGACACTGGTTTTTACATTGATTGAATTTGTGAGCTGAACTTTATATACGATTTTACAGTGTTATCCGTCGTAGGAATTCCGTAAGATATTGACTATCTTTTCAGGTACGCCATAATGTCGTAGAATGCTCCATAATATTCTCCTATCCACGCTGTCGAGTACTTTTTCGTAGTCGCGAAAGTTAATATAAAGTGGTGAGTTACATTTAATTGATTATCCAACATTGATTCGTAGTGTCACAATTTAGTCAGTACACGATCGGTCTTCACGCATTCCAGCCTGTTAATCACAAAGTTTTGCGTCGACTGGATCTTCTATTCGGTTAAATAACACCCTGTTGAAGACTCTTATTGGTACTGAAATTAAATTTATTCCTCTATTGTTCCCTCAGTTACCAAATCTCCTTTCTTAGGTACGTTGATGAGGCGCCATTCTCTGCAGTTTGTTGGCACTTATCCTTCGTCTCAAATTTTTCTGATTGGAATGTGGAGTAACTTTGCAATTGCTACTTTACCTGACTTCAGTACCTCCACCAGTATGTCGTCTGCTTCTGCTTACTTGGCACTGTTAATTTGTCAAATAACGACGTTGTTTTTTTTATTGTTGGTAAGTAGATATATATGAGGGGATTCGCAGATGCTGCTTTGATGACTGGTAGATTCAGTGGGGCCAGTCTATTCAAAAGTTCTTTGAAATATTGTACCTACCTGTTTCGCTGTTCATGCACTTCAGTGGTTGATTTGTCATCCTTGTTCTTGATTAGTCGATCCAGTCTACTATATTTTTCAGCTAGTTTCTCCGTTATATCGTATAAATATCACATGTTTCCCTTAATTGCAGCCTTCTTTTCTGTCATTCCTAGGTCTTCAACATATTTCCGTTTATCCGATCTAGTGCTCATCTTTATTTGCTTGTTGACTTTTGTGAACTCAACCTGTCCCCTGGCTTTCTCTGTTCTTGTTCGGCTGTTATTAATTGCCACCATCTTGCTCCTTTTCCCTTGGATCTAATCAAGAGTACCAATGGAAGTCCATTCTTTATGGTGTTGTTCCTTGCGACCCAAAACCTACTGACATGTTGAAGTTACTGTTTCCTTAATCTCTCTCCAGTTGTCCTCCATAGTAGTTCAATAATTCTCTAGTAGATCGTGAAATGCCTGAAACTTATTATTGAGAAGGATTTTAAATTCGCTGAGTTTGTTAGCAATGCTGGAAAGGACTTTATTAAACTTTTGTAATACTGCTGCCTAAGTTATCTAGTGCTCCTTCAGCTTTAGTTTCATCTTAGCCACTACGAAATGGTAATATGAACCTATGTCAGCTCCTCTCCTTGTTCTTACGTCTTTCATAGTCCTTCGCAACTTTTTATTGAAGCAGATGTGGTCTTTTTGGTTCTCGGTCATGTAGTCCGGTGAAAGCCATGTTGCTTTGTGTATGTATTTGTGGTAAAAAATGGTGCCACTTATAATCGTCTTGTTGAAGACACATAATTTTGCAAACCTCTTGCTCGTGGCCGAAGTATAGTAGCATTTCTCCTTAAGATAATCTTTGCTATCCAGATTCTAACCAGTGGGTTTCACTTATTCCAAGTATCCTGGGGTTGTATCTACTTATTTCTACAGCTTTTAGCATGCTTCTTCCTGTCTCCCATACCATGCAAACATCCCATGTACCTATGTTAATTGTTGGTATGGTTGTCAGTGGGTACATCAATTTCATGACTTTTGATGAAATTCGGCTTTTAACATGAGAAGTTATAACTCTTCGAAATGATGACCTACGGAATCCCAGGGCAGATTTAAAATAGTTAAAATGTTTCTTCTGGTTAGCAATTGTATTTCCTTAGAAACCATACCAATCGTTGACGCTGGACGTAATTAAAGAACGTAATCCAAGTAGGGAACAGAGAAAACTTACCACTATTATTATTATTATCAAATGATTGTACAACTAAGTTTGCTGGTTGTATGTCAGTGACTAGATTTAGATATCGGAGTAACGGCTTTACATTGCCAACACATATAATAATGCAGTTATCCATAAACCAATAAATACTCTGGAAATGGTCAAATTGAAGCATTATGCAAGTCCATGAAATCATTAACAATTAATGTGAGCCATATTAATAAGCATGGACTGATTAGTTTGAGTTTATGTGGTAATCTCAACCAGTGGTTAGAGACTGGGTGACACGACTCAAAATCATTCGAAGTGGAGTAGGTCCTGCATCGAATTCTACGTTTCCGAATTTATATTTTTAATAATTTGTAATTTCTTAAATCACAGTATTTGGTCCCTAGTCATCTCCATTAGTACTTACTACTTCGACTACTTTAGGATTTGGTCCGGGAAGTCCATCTGTATGATAGTTAGAGCATGAAAACTTGAACAAATGTACCTATTTACTAGGCTCTATGTTGTGTATCTGTATTATTACGACGTGTAATAAATTCTCAGCTACCATAAAAATTAACCAATGCCCATAAGCTACTTGCAATCTATTTCTTACTTATTAATTATGTGATGGACATAAGGTAGAGGTATCACACTTCCAACTAGTGGCATCGAATTCACCTTGAAATAGAGATATGAACTGTGCGCACAAAATTTAAAAAGTATATTAGATTATTATTATTCCGAAGTCTGAAAAGTATATTAGTTTAGATATTGCACAAGTAACTGCAGTAGACACGTAATGAAACTAAGCAGTCAGGCCGTTTTATAAATTTTTATAATTTCAGTCAGTTTGATTATTATAAAAAATTATGCAAAGATTTATGCTTAAACACTAAAGTGCTCTTCTAAAGCCACATAGTGCACTTAAGTGCTAGAGCAACCAGTCAAGATTGTTGCGTTGTGACAGATGTACACGTGTGTACCTGGTCATGAAGTGTGTGAATTGAATCAATCAAGTGTCCAGCTGGGTGCATGTCTGCCATGTCAGAAAATGAGATTAACTTAGGAGTAGGGTAAAGAATCTGATGGACATTTAAGGGCATAATATTTAGCCACATTTGAGCAAGTACGAATTCATCAAAATTATGATTACATGCCAGTTAACTCCTGGACAGCATTGAATTAGACATCCTATACATGGCTACCACTAGATTCGCTTCATTTACTTACGGCCACGTCTATTAGGCCACAAACTCACTGTTTCAGTCTTCTCATATATCTTATGTCGCTTTTATTGTGCAAGAATAACCTAGGATGGAGTTATTAGGACACTGCATTGAACAGCCTCAGTAGACAGACATCTATTATCGAATCACTTTACGTCGGTTAGCACATCAAGATCTATGATAACTGCAATATTTTCTGTGATACTACCATCAGGCAAGCTGTCAGACGGGAAGGAAATTTTGGTTCAAGGTATGTTATTAGTCTGTCAAGGTGTTGGTTGGTTGTTGTGATACAAGTGTCTGATACGGATACTTCACGTCTGCTTATACGACATTAGAAGAGGGTTAGACATTTGTTGGGTTTATTCTCCCTAGCTTTTTCACGTGAAGTAGTGAATAGTTTTGCTTCACAATGGCAACTGAATCATTTGGCATTAAGTAGGCTTGTTCGTCTGACATAGCTTAGTGTTGAAATTCCAGCCTACATGTTTGCAAATACGCATCCCATATTTATTATTAGGGTACACAATGAAGGGGATATTAAGTGAAAGTTATTATTTCTATGTTCTTGTTATCTCACAAGGTAACAAATCATAGAATGGTCTAGGACTTTATTAGATACAACGTTTCACAGTATTTTAGATGAATATGAAGGGAGATTGTGTTACAAATATTATAGGGACGATATGAGTCATTAGTCATTTGAAAGGCATCTAGAGATCAGGAACCAGCTAGTTTATCAGTAAGTGACATGTAATGGAGAATATAGTTATTAAAACGAAGTCAAGTTTGTGTAGGACGACATATCTACAAACCACAAAGACAGGAGTAAATTTATACAAAGCAGGATGCTCTATAGTACATTGGAGGAAACACGCCTAGATGATTAGTTCAATGGCTGGGAAAAGCAGTGGAAAGAATTTACACGGAAAGTAGGTACATCATTTGTACATTATTAATAAAGAAAAATAGAAGGACCATTTTATATAAGTAATAAAAAAGTAAATAGTCTTATCTAAACTTGAAATCCTGTCGAATATCTTAATCAGATTGGAATCATATACCATTGGGATACGAGCAAATGAATTCTCACTAGATTCCTAGTGATTGAATTACAACGATATTCCTGATCGCTTAGAGCTTGATGACTTAACCTGTGCATAGTAAAGTACTTTTTCATATTATTTTGTTTAGTTGGGCCAATTTATTAGCTTTATCCTCAGAAAATGAGAACGAAAATAGCTGCCGACGATATACATACTGGGTAAATATCATAATATATGAGGGCTGGTGGCTTCGAATATAATAGAAAAGTTGACCGTCCAGTTGGTGGCTTGTAATGGTTTGTCGATCGCAGTTTTCAATGGCTAGAAAAAGATAAGCTTAAACTGACCTGAAAAGACATTTCCTTCGTAAGGAGAAGCGTAACGAATACATTATTATCAAAAGGTTTCATAATATGTACTAGATAGAAAACAGAATAATCTAGCGATATGGTAGTACGGATGAAATATACCTACACAAGGTGTTAATTTAAATCCCAAATATCTAATGAGGTAAGGTATTATTTTACCCCTCATAAGTGTTCATGAATATGAAAAAGATCATAAAAACGAAAAACATATATGGGGAACAACCGCATAACTTGAGAGTAATTGTTTGTATAAGTTTATAGATTTCGTCTAAATGTGTGTAAACAGACACTAGGTATTCAAGCAAAAATATTGGGTTGTCAAAAGTTTGTTTTAATAATGATAGGTAACAACTGTTATCTGCGGAATATAAAGCACTGTTGCAAGTGCTCGTGTTAGTTTTTGGCACTCCCGTCACAAATGTCATGTCGTCGTAGAAGTCGAACAAATCCACCATATTACCGTTCTAGAACCTTAGATGATCGACTAAGAGTGAGTCTTTAAAGTGCAAGGTTGCTTCTATCATTCTTTTTGCGAATATTTTGTGAAATTAAATAACAACTATCTGCTGCTGCAATCATTTAATATCAAAGAAAAGGTTTGATGTTTGTCATTTTACTATGATAGCAAAATGACAAAATGTTTCTGAGATGAGGTAATAGTGCATATTTCTTGGTAGTTTACGATGTCATAGTAAATGTATGCTATCTATATTTATAATCCCCTTACCAGTATTGCTGTCAAAACATACTAAGAAATCAGGTTTAGTTCGACATTTTGAATGTTTGGCTTTTTTTGGATGTAATTATTTGAGAGGCAAGTGACCCAGCTTAGTAAACATATTTCACCATTCTTTTAAGACCACGTTTAGTAACGTATAGACTATAAAAAGCCTGTAAATTACAAAACCGTTTGTGTGACGCCGTTTAATGTTTTGACATCTGTTTATTGGTCATTTGATGTATTCTCAGTATTGTAAACTAAAACCATTTGATTTACACTATGAGTTAAATACTTTCCTGATGTCATTAATTTTTTCAAAATGTAAGTAGATATGAATGTCTAACAGGTTTTAGTTTTTCAACTGTAATGCCTTTATATATTGCTATTAATGATCTTTACCATTGTATCTAGAGGAATACACATCGATTTTACGGTCGTTTAAAATAACTCTAGACAGTCTCATGGTTCACAAGACAATTCTTAGGATGTTAACTCATATGTAATTAAAAAGTTTATAGTTTTTTTTAGTTTTGTATGTTTAAAATTTTACTAATTTAGACAATAACATCATGGAACATTGATGAAATATAAGAATATGTAGAGAACGTAGAACCAATGCCACGCTGTAGGAATACGTACCGGCTGATCTTAATAATAACCAATGTGTTGCTAAAAACTTATGAAAAAATAAAGGTTCTTTCGGCAACGCTGATGATCAAAACAGAATTAAAGTTTCCGTTTTAAATTTGCTGATAGTTATGTAAAATGACATTATTAGTAGGTATTTTATTATACTTGATGCACAGTAATATTAAAGTAAAACCTGTGGAAAAAATTCTGTACTAATAACTGGAAAACCAAATATCCGTTAACTTCCTGAAATTAGGGAATAAAAGTACATTGTAGTCGCATGTTGTTAACGTATATAACATGCTATGGTGCGAATAATGTAGTAATGGTATCATTATTTTACTAAAACTCGCAGATTATACATCCAACAGGTAATATATCTCCAGATCAAGGGACTTTTATCGTCATGTTCTCAAATATTACGGTGATATTTTTATATTGAAATCCTTTTGTATAAACAGAGCGACTGAGAAAATGACCTGATGGGTTTTTCTTTAGTTGTATAAATGGTTAGTAGGGAAATCCATAGAACTTAGTATTCAAAGAAATGAATCCGCCTTTTAATAAATTTCAGTTTTCTTTGGATCAACTCTGAGTATTTATTGTTGTGCTGCATAGCAGACGTGCAAAGGTTCCTGTATTTATTATGATGTAACCTGTTTTTTGTCATAGGACGATTATCGCTATAACTACCGTGGCGAAAGAAATTCAAGGTAAGTTCCGTCTTTATTGAATGTTCGTGATTCATCTGGTAAAGGAAATTATTAAGATACTTGGATGATTATTAAGACTTCACCTGATGTGTTGTTTTTGTCATTTTAAACAAAATTCTCCTTAGAAATATTTAGGGTGTTATAGTTGCATGGTTTATTGCATAATACTAGTTCGTCAGCGTTCTATTTTACTCAATTGACTTGAATCATTAACAGAGCAAAAGGCCAACGGGGGTGATAACAATTTTTGATAAGCTGATTCGTTACCAAGATAGATGCTTATTTTCTAACTATAATAAACATTAACCTCAATTTTGAAAAAACTGATCTTTAATAAGCCTAAACAGTTTAATTTCAGTGTCAATCATTTATACGTCTGCTCATTCTGTTATAAACAAAAAATCAAGACGTCGACGTAGTTGATCAGTTAGCTAACTGAAGTCCTAGCAAGTTTTATTGCATACGGATGAATGTTATTTAACGGCATATAAGTTACGTAGAAATTGTCCTCCTATGGGTCGAGTCGTATTGTTTATGTTGTTGTCATTTATCTTAAAATTTCTTCGTACAGTTAACTTGACGCTTATCAATAGGTCTTGACTATTTTAGTGCGATCGATGAAGTCTAAGTAGATTCTGGTACATATATATGTCGTATGAGGAGAAGACATCATTTATCATGATAGTAGTATACTTACGAAGTCACTGCCATGGTAGGGGTAGCATTGATGGATGTGTGACCAGGGAAAAATAACATGGAAATTCTTATTACCTAAAAACAAAAGTCTTTAAAGATGAAAAGGATATATCATTTATTTATTTCTTTTCAAAGCTTTCTGGAGTATAAATCTACCTATTTGATTATTCACTATAAATTTATGATTCCGTAGTTAAAAAGTGACAGTCCACTTCTTTTGTCATTAAAAAGATATTACCCAAGGGATTATGATCCCTACTATTCACGTCCACCATCTGTATATCAGCCCACCGAAACATATTACGCTAGGTGAGTATATCATTTTCTCCCTTATACATGAATGTATATGTATAAAGTAATGCTGTCGGAAATATTATGAATTATTTGATGAACAGTAGTAGACTATATTGTGTTTCTTAATGCATTATTTGACAGCCGATATGCAGAAAACAGCCACTCCGAAACGCTACGAATTTGGATCAATAGGTAGCAAAACGACGGGATAATATAAAAAAACTGCTTTTCTTTGAACCATTATGTTTACAACGTTATAGTTTATCCGATTTATAAGTAAAATGTTTGGTTTTCTGCAATATTGTCTGTTATAGTTTGGATGTAGAAAGGTCAAACATTTTCTTATGGCTGAGTCAATCAGAAATACCATTATGCTAAATGTTCCTAAAACATAGTAATGGAATATTAATATTGACTAGCGAATTATTTAGTATGATGATTATTAAGGAAAGCAATAGTATCATAAAAATCAAAGTATGACACATAAATTCGTAGCACAGAGTTAATCGAAACTAGTAATCTAGCAACTGTTGTCTTATGACCACGGGAGAAAACTAGGGTTAGACATAATGTAGGTGATATATTTGATGGTTATGCACATATAAGTGTCTACGACAGCAAACATATAAAAGGATACACGTATATATCTGCAGTCTACTTTTACCTGATTTTAGATTAGGAGTTAATCAAAACTGTCGTTTCCACCATCTTTTTGGTTTGCTTAAGCTTTGGTCTGTCTGCCTTATGTCGTAATATAATAATACTAGTGGTTCTTGATTTAAATTGCATTTACAATAAGTAATAAAGGCAAATACATCGTTCAATTTTTTACACTGAAAACTGATTCTAAACCATCCATGGATCCATCTAGCAATAGAAGCTTACACGGGTTTTTAACGGATTATGTCGATCATAATCAAGTCATCAGAGTCTATTTTTTTAGTCTAAACATTCCAAAAATCAGTTCAAACATTCTGTCGGTATATGGTATTCCTAAAAACGCGAAGTTCATTTAAACAAATATTAGTGACATTATACTTACGAAATTTTTGATTTTCCTCATTAATAGAGAGAAGAAACATTGTTAAATAATATAGTACATAAACCAGACACAGTCACAGTGTCTGAAAAATACCGTAACAGACGTAAGTGAAAAGATCGGAAAACATTAAAATCCTTAAAGACAGTATGATTTTATTTTTTGCGTGTGCAATTTCATAACAATTGTACTGAAATCAATGTAATAGGTGATATGTAAGCCACTGGTTAAATGAATTTGCAACGATTGTTGTTTAATAAAAATCTGCCATATTTTCCACAGTAACTTTAAAGTTGCTGTTGGTATAATCCAACATAACTTTTGTTGTTAACTAAAAACGTTTGTTGTTTAATATTTATATTTATTCTATGTCAAATTGCCAACTCACTAGATATTCACCTAAACACTTCATGATGGACAAGTAACAAATCCCTGATATATTTACTTCATTTAGTAAATAGTTTCCTTTGTTTGTTAGAAATCAAGTCATTGATTTCACTTTTGTATATTAGCAAAAACAAACATATTAATGGTTTGAACCTTTAGAACAGTTAGTATTGCCCATAGGATGTTTAAATTATAGATGTTTAGGAGGTTTGTACTGCGTAAGAATTCTGTGGTAGAATTTTATTGCTTTAAACATGGTGTTTTTTCGTAAAGTGTTGGACGTGGGAAATAGATAGTTTGGTAAATAGATACCAACCCACAGAAAACTACAACTTGAAAATAGCAGGTCAGTTGATGAATGAAATTTAGTCCCTAAAATGTGTTTACCTATTTGTACCATCGAGCACGTTTTTAGCTCATGTTTGACGTAAATTATTGACAATTCATGCATCTGATGTAACTCTTCTGATTAGTCCTGTCGCTATGCGCGATAAATTTCAGTATTCGTATCTTTTTATAGGCCATATGAGTCTTACTACTCTTATCCACCATCTGTTTATCAACCTACCGAAACACTTTATCCTGGGTAAGTCCTTAAACTTTTATAAGTGCTATAAAGATCACACCATTAGATAGACAGTAATTTTTCGAACGTTTTTCAATGATGGGCAGATTTTGAAACGCGAAGTAAGATTCCTTTTACTACTCATTAAAATAAACAAGACAAAGTTAGTCAACTGCATATACCACTTATTGTAAGCTGTGTAACTGACCTCATCAGTTTATTGCAGTAAACGTTTCTTGTCAGAAACATTCATTCATCATGAAACATATTCAATGTTATCATTTAATCACCCTAAAATATGCAGCAAATACGGATATGCATTCTGTAACCATAATTAAAAATTACAGTAAAATAAGCATTAACTTTTGTCTCGATATATATATTTATGTATATAATTTTGAGTACTGGGACAATTCGAAGAAGTACTTGAATTTTTCACAAGAATTACTCAAAAAATATACAATTGACATTTTAAAACCAAGTAAACCTTGTTTTTTTAATTGTAATTGCAAGAAGCCATGAATTAGTAAAGCGAATCGAAACTGTTAATGGGAATTTTTGTCTGGAGAAGAACGAAATGATTCATAAAACTTGGGCATCGAATGTATTTATGACAAACAAATGGAATATATTTGCAAATAACCCTAGAGAGTGTAATTAAAAAAATCCCAACGTTTCACCCGGCAAGCTCGTCCTAGCTTCTTTAGGGAAATAACCAAGACCAAAAATTATCAAAAATAAATGTGAATAATAGGTCACATTTCTTTACGAATATCCAATCGTATACAGAGTATCAAAATATTACATGAGTTATTATAAGTGAACTAATGTTGAATTGTGTAATTAAACAAAATAATTCTAAACAGAATAAATAAATAACGTTGGAATGTATTGGAAGTTGGAGTAGTAGATAGTTTGAATTCGTCTTTTAATCATTAGTTGCCATAGTGTATCTAACAGTACTCCATCTTGTAGATTTATATTGTTACGATTTGTCCATACGTGTAAGGCTTCAGATATTAACCTTTCTTTGTAAGAACTAAAACCTTTTTAAAAGATTTTATTTCCGTCAAGATTGATACTGTGCTCTGTTTCTACTGAATGTGACGCTATTGTCGACGTATTTTCAAGTTTTCTTA
The DNA here is from genome assembly GCA_034768735.1 of Schistosoma mekongi. NCBI lineage: Eukaryota > Metazoa > Platyhelminthes > Trematoda > Strigeidida > Schistosomatidae > Schistosoma > Schistosoma mekongi. The sequence continues at coordinate 61,918,458 of CM068305.1, forward strand.
GATCTTCATAAGATTTAGGAATATTCTTTAAACAAAGTATATATTCCTTTACCCTTACATTCAATTGTCATACTGTTTCTCCCGCGTATATAGCATTGCACTCGTTGCATTCGATCCTATAGATGCAGTTCGTTTATTCTTTTTTGTTACTCTATCCTTGATATTTACAAGTGTAGAGCCCAGTGTATTGTTTGTTTGGTAGGAAACATGTATGCTATGTTCATTCAAAATTCTACTTATCTCTTCGGACGTTCCATTTCCGTATGGCACAATCACAGCGCCAATACACTTTCGGTTAAATCTTTGGTTTGCACTTCCTACTACGTTTTTGCTTAGGTATCTTCTTGACAAAGCTCTTAGGGTAGTTTTTCATCATTAGTATAGACATAAGTGTGTTTAATTCAGTTTCGTGACCCTCCGTATCTTTGACTATTTGATAAATTCTGTTTATCAGGTTCCCAACAATTATCACTTCAGTTACTTTTACAGGAAAAGATTTATAGCCGACGTATTTTACAGATTACGTTGGTTCCCAAAAAATGCTTCTTTTTGACCAGACAGTCGAGAACAGATAAGTTATGATCGACTGTCTCGATTTCCTTGTGAATTTAATGTTATTGGAAATACTGCTGACATTTTCAAAAGTTCATCTTATGCATCTCGTTCCGTAATAATAAAAGTATCATCAACGTACCCTAGCCAGAGTTTGGGTGGATAGACACACTTTGGAAGTGCATTTATTTCCACTGAATGTATAAACAAATTAGCAACTATTGGGTACACTGGAGATTCCATCACCACATCTTCTGTTTGTTTATAGACATCTTGAAACTTAAACAATGTAGAATGTAAGCATAAATTTAAGCATTTAATAATTTCAGAAGGATCTATAGGGCAAAGTAGACTAAAATTATTATCTACAAGTAAATATGCATTTATAATGTCTAAAGAAATATAAATAAGAACATAAAGAACGAACATCGAAACTTGCCATCACTCCGGTTTCTTCATAATGTATGTCTGTATCCGTGTATTTAAAATTAAATGCATCTTAAATTCCATATTTAACCACATTGTCATATGGTCCATGTATTTTGGACTATAAGCTAGTTTTTGAAATCTACAACTGGTCTTAGTGGAACATTTGCCTTGGGATCTTTGGTAGTAAGTAGAATCTACAAGGGTTGCACATTTTTAAAGCAAAAGAAAGCCATTGTGATTATCCGAGTTTCGGCGTAATAGATCATAATACTCTATTTGTCTCAGCCTTCAGGTTGTTAAGAGTGGCACAATATTTCGTTGACCTGATTTTTTTTTATGTAGGCTGTCGTTTAGATGTTTATTTGCTTTATTGTTGTAGTTAGAGGTGTTCATCACTACTGTCGTGTTTCTTTTATCTGCCCTTGTGATAATAAGTGATTTACCGGTAAGTAGTTGTTTCAGAGCATAGATTTTGCCCTTGGAAAGATTAGAATGGTTCGGCTTCTGGTATAATAGTGTAAATGGTATTTTGTTCCTCACTATATTGGCTTGTTCCTTTAATAATTTGTTTAAAACAGAATCACTCGTTGGAACAACATCAAAAGCAGATAACCGGAGTTTGCTCATGTTAAAATTGAGACCCTTTTCAAGTAGTGAAATATGATACTACACACGTATGCACACTTTCTTTCGTTCGCAACAACTCAACATTAGTTCACTTATAATAACTCATGTAACATTTTAATACTCTGTATACGATTGGATATTCGTAAAGAAATGTGACCTATTATTCACATTTATTTTTGATAATTTTGGTCTTGGTTATTTCCATAAAGAAGCTAGGACGAGCTTGCCGGGTGAAACGTTAGAATTTTTTAAAATTCCATTCCCTTAGATTATTCACAAATATACTATACTCAAATCCAGACATGCTAGCCTTAAAATGACTTCAAAATAAACGTCAGAAAACGACATATCTTCCTTTTAATGTTAAATAATGGTTTAATAACCTAGAAATAAAGATGCAGTATTTAATCGTTTTATTTTTCTAAGGCCTTATCCAACTAGTCTTCAGCGTCCGAGTTATGTTCAGCCTGTTTCTTACCAACCTGCTTATTCACCCTATCGCGGGTAAGTAGTTTTTGTTTCATAATCACTACAAATCGTGGCCTAATTTACATAACTAATGTTCTCTTCATTTTTATTACACTTACTATCTTTCAGTTACTCATATACTTTTCATTACATTTAGCCCAGATTTTGTTTTAATTCATACCCCTTTCCTTTTTAAAACATTGAATAATTTCAGTCTGCTGGAACTTTTTAAACACTTTTAACTCACCAATAACTAAATAGCCTATTATTCTTCAACAAGGAGACTTATTAAGACTACTAGTATATTTACCACTGTCAGCGAAATAGTTCATCTTAGTGTAGTTCCGAATGTCACGCATAGGAAACTTGTTTTCAGCAGATGCATTGTACTGGTGCATACGTTTTTAAAACAATAAGATTGGTCCATCGGTAACTGTAGTCTAATACAATATAAACTTATTACTTATATATTTAGTTCTAGGAAAAGACTGAAATTAAAGTCTATCGTTTCAAATAAATCACAGGTCAGTCTCCATCCCAGAAGTATCAGTTGTATATGCATAAGAAGGAAATATACAACATTTGGATAATAATAATAATAATAATAATAATAACAAATCTGTTTTTAAGAATAAAATATATATTTCCAAAAAAACATAATTTTTTAACATTTTAAAACTATTTTAATGTAAATAATTTGAATAAACTCCTTTTGTAACCGAATATCAATCACCCGAAATATCTATAAATTGACGTTCTAAATTACAATAACATTGTATTCAGCTTAGGTTAAATTAGAACTTTCTAAATTACTACTCAAACTTTTTTAGAAAGTTTATTTTCGGTCCTCACTTTTAAGAGAGCTAAACATTTGTCGCATATATAGTACTTTATAGTTTTGAATATGAATACATAACATAAAAAAGTATGTCATTTACAATATAGTGTGACTATTTCCTACTATATACTTTTGTGAGCATAAACTTTGTAACTGTTATTTACAACAACAGAACAAAATCTTGGTAATGGAGTAATTAGTGGTTTGCATAATTTGCTTATTACAGATCTGTTAGAGAAATATATGAACCACAGACCTACTCATCATATTCACCCCGTCGGTCATTCTCTAGTAGTCGTTTGGTAGATCCCGAGTGAGTAATTTATATTTTTTTGAGAATAAGACAAATTTGTTTGACAGTTTGTACGCATTTTTAAACACATTTTGCATTTGCTGCTTTTTATTAATTTAAATAGACTAACTTTATAAGTGATTGCCAGTTTAGTAGTAATGAGCTATTTACCTGACAAATTAGTGGATAATCACAAGATGACAAAGTGAAGGCTTTTGACGGATGGTGTTTTTAAATTTAGTACCAAAGTGTGTTTTCAGAAGTTCATCTATTGATTATCAGATAATTTTGTTCCACGCAGCAATTTGGTAAAATCTACTTTAGGGAACTAACTGAAATCCAAATTAAAAGGGTTTATAAATAATTCTGAAATAAACGTTTGTATTATCACGCCCATATGTTGCTTCCGTGTATATTAAAAATGTGTCATTTAAGAGGAAGTGTGTTTAAACAATTTGCAAATTTTCATTTGAATTCTGATAAATGATCGTACAGCTGTAATTTTTCGTTTAAACAGTTTATTATGAGCATAGGTGACTGTAAATATACGATTTATGAAATTCCTGACAAAATGTGTTAATTTTTAAATTCCCGTCTAGAATTTATGCATTTTCAGAAATTTATTACAACTTTCATCCTTTGTATATCAGATCATAGTCGTCTTTTTGAGTTTCTCATTTGAGAAAGCGTTTATTAAGCGCTGTAACTTCCACTCAATCACTAAATTGAAGCAAATAGCTTAATTTCAGAAGAATGAAACCTGGAGAGTTAATATATACTTCTAGGGATAAATGTATTCTTCATATTTTTAGTAGAGTGTTTGGCTTAATAAATTCTTACAATCAACGCTAAACAATCACGGTTAACTTGTAACTTATGTTTCATTAGTTGTGGGGTATCACTCTCTCGCATACGAAATGTTATGACTCAGGCGATTTTAATAATTTGCAGTTTGTAATAAGTTTTGGTAAGATAATCGGTTTCGTCTTTTCCACAAAAATGACGTCGTTGATTGATTTTATTTATCAAATTTCGTGAATCTTACCGTCATCAACCATCGAGACCAACGCTAAACAATCACGGTTAACTTGTAACTTATGTTTCATTAGTTGTGGGGTATCACTCTCTCGCATACGAAATGTTGACTCAGGCGATTTTAATAATTTGCAGTTTGTTAATAAGTTTGGTAAGATAATCGGTTTCGTCTTTTACCAAAAATGACGTGTTGATTGATTTATTTATCAAAATTATCGTGAATCTTACGTCATCAACCATCGAGAAATATGACAGGTGTACATCGAGTTTCAATAATCCTTGTTATGTATCGGCAACTATCGTTTACAAAGGTTATTACCACTTTCCTAGATTTATCACATAATTTACCAAAGCAAATTTCTGAACGTCAAAGTTGTTCACATGTTCATCAAAACACTTATCATCAGACGCATGGTCCTAGGGCGACTATAATTTCTTAAAATGATGACTTGGTTTCATATGGCACTTAATTTCAATGCACGCTCTGTGAACCACAATCTCTAAACTTAACCCCATTAATACGGTGTGTTTTGTGAAGCTCTTTAACCTTTAAATCATATAGTAATTGAATGTAGAAAGATTTACGCTGGTTGTGTAGCGAGAATTAAAAATAATTAAGTCCAGTTCAAGAATACAGTGACATTATTATATTTAATTGTCAAAAATCTAAAAGCATCATGCTGAAATCTACCGTAAATTAACGTTATGTTTTATTTTGGCATATACTACTTATACTACTGAAAATTTATTTTGTGACTTCACTAATCTTTTTGAATATTCATATAAGAGTTACTTGCCGATTAAAAGTTAACCCATTTTAATGAAAAAATGTTTGGGCTATATGATCTCTGTTTAAAAATTATAGTTTTAAGGAAATTTATACTTACTCGATTGGTGTTATTACTAGAACTACAAAACTAAGGAGCGGTAACTGGATTTAGTACTTCATAAAACATTTTCATCCAATTTATTTTACACATAATCGTTAATGGTTTGTCTGCTGTTGAGATGTCAAATTATATAAATAAGTTTTTAAATATCTTACGATGCTTCTTAGGTTGAGACTAAAATTATGTATCAAGTATACGATCACATCTCAACATGATTAACATGTAAACTCTACTAATATTATTACTTTTTATAAGCTCAAAACTAATAAACCTTTAACAACTATCTTTAATGTACCAAATATTGTCAGTTTCAATAAAAATTGAGTTCCTTCGTTTAGTTGCATTAGTTACGTAAGTTAACTGCAATTAATTTCGTTACCTGATATTCGAAATAAGATTTTTTCTGTAGTGTACACATATGTATTATTATGATTTCATGAACAGTCTCTTCTGGTGATTCAATAAGAATTTTTATAAAATATGTGGCATTTATGTATTATACTTTTGCTGTTCTAAAACTTAATGACAGAATACTTTCATTAAAATGATTATTTGTTACCTGTAATTACATTTTTATAAGATGCACAATGATCAAGAAGAATGAAACCTGGAGAGTTAATATATACTTCTAGGGATAAATGTATTCTTCATATTTTTAGTAGAGTGTTTGGCTTAATAAATTCTTACAATCAACGCTAAACAATCACGGTTAACTTGTAACTTATGTTTCATTAGTTGTGGGGTATCACTCTCTCGCATACGAAATGTATGACTCAGGCGATTTTAATAATTTGCAGTTTGTTAATAAGTTTGGTAAGATAATCGGTTTCGTCTTTTACCAAAAATGACGTGTTGATTGATTTTATTTATCAAAATTATCGTGAATCTTACGTCATCAACCATCGAGAAATATGACAGGTGTACATCGAGTTTCAATAAATCCTTGTTATGTATCTGGCAACTATCGTTTACAAAGGTTATTACCACTTTCCTAGATTTTATCACATAATTTACCAAAGCAAATTTCTGAACGTCAAAGTTGTTCACATGTTCATCAAAACACTTATCATCAGACGCATGGTCCTAGGGCGACTATAATTTCTTAAAATGATGACTTGGTTTCATATGGCACTTAATTTCAATGCACGCTCTGTGAACCACAATCTCTAAACTTAACCCCATTAATACGGTGTGTTTTGTGAAGCTCTTTAACCTTTAAATCATATAGTAATTGAATGTAGAAAGATTTACGCTGGTTGTGTAGCGAGAATTAAAAATAATTAAGTCCAGTTCAAGAATACAGTGACATTATTATATTTAATTGTCAAAAATCTAAAAGCATCATGCTGAAATCTACCGTAAATTAACGTTATGTTTTATTTTGGCATATACTACTTATACTACTGAAAATTTATTTTGTGACTTCACTAATCTTTTTGAATATTCATATAAGAGTTACTTGCCGATTAAAAGTTAACCCATTTTAATGAAAAAATGTTTGGGCTATATGATCTCTGTTTAAAAATTATAGTTTTAAGGAAATTTATACTTACTCGATTGGTGTTATTACTAGAACTACAAAACTAAGGAGCGGTAACTGGATTTAGTACTTCATAAAACATTTTCATCCAATTTTATTTTACACATAATCGTTAATGGTTGTCTGCTGTTGAGATGTCAAATTATATAAATAAGTTTTTAAATATCTTACGATGCTTCTTAGTTGAGACTAAAAATTATGTATCAAGTATACGATCACATCTCAACATGATTAACATGTAAACTCTACTAATATTATTACTTTTTATAAGCTCAAAAACTAATAAACCTTTAACAAACTATCTTTAATGTACCAAATATTGTCAGTTTCAATAAAAATTGAGTTCCTTCGTTTAGTTGCATTAGTTACGTAAGTTAACTGCAATTAATTTCGTTACCTGATATTCGAAATAAGATTTTTTCTGTAGTGTACACATATGTATTATTATGATTTCAATGAACAGTCTCTTCTGGTGATTCAATAAGAATTTTTATAAAATATGTGGCATTTATGTATTATACTTTTGCTGTTCTAAAACTTAATGACAGAATACTTTCATTAAAATGATTATTTGTTACCTGTAATTACATTTTTATAAGATGCACAATGATCAAGAAGAATGAATGTTAATATAATTACTAATTGAGAAAATATAGAACATAAAAGCTTGAAAAAATTAATATTTTATGGTAGTTCGGAAAATATGCTATGGAGTTTGTTTTCAACAGTTTCTTTTGAAACAGATACTCATTTCTGTCATAATAACATTTCTGACTACTTTATTCTTTACTTTTTGGGTGTTAAAATACAATTAGCACGATTTCCAGCAATGGCAATACATATTCGTATTCACCTAATCCACGCCCGAAGGTTGAGATTTGGCATACGTAAGCAGATGTGTATTTTTATTTTCTGTTTCCGGTTTACACAAAACATTAGCTAACTTATTCATAAAAGCCGAATAATTGTGTTTATTTAGAGAAAACGTTTTGCTAGAAGTTTAAATGCACTCAAAAAATTCCTATCAATTCATATAAAGTTCATACCTCTTGTGTTGCTGCATTTCAAGTGGTAAGACATCAAAGTATTTATCAGAATGGTTAAAACCTTTCTGTTTAAACATTAAAATTTACTATAATGAGTTGAAACAAACTTACTAACTACAAACGATTTAAACCTGCTAGCTAATTTTTCATATGATATTAAGGAGTCTCTAAGATATTTTTAATGTTATACATAACTAAAATAAAAATCGGGACTTAACTTTGTAAACGTAAACGGCATATATTTAAATATTTATTCCTACGTTATTTACACAAATTGACTATTAAACGGAATTCATTGATGCGATGCTCTATTGAAAATCACAAGACAGTTGCTGTGTCTGTGCGAGTGTAAAATGTGCATAAAATAACAATAATGGTAGTAAGCAGCAAGAAATAAATCCACTGCATTATGATCATATTACTGTAAAATAAACTGTATTGAAAGCACTGTATGTTATACATTTTGCAAACTTCATATGGTATAGAACATAATATGTTTGTACTACATGGTTAAAGTTCACAATGGTTCATGTTCGTCTTGTAAAGTTTCAAGTATGAAAGTGTAATACTGATAAAAGTTCAATTTTTACTCTGCCTACCAAATGAAAAATGTCCTGTCTTTTCAGATCGTTCACACAAAAACAAACAAAGAACCCACTAAACAAATATATTAACTATCCTTTTATCTTTTTACGAGCAAAACTTTGTACATTAAGTAAATAAAGTTCATAAAATGATAGAGCAAACTAGTATGAAAACACATAGTATTATTTTAATACATTAGAATTGAAGTTGTCCGTTTGTAGTCTCTATGCACTATATTATATCGACATGTGCTAGCTTGATCATTAGCAAACATACAACATTACTGGGTTACCGATCATTGTTTTTTTTACCAAATATAAGTATAACCTCTTCATTCTTCTTTTCGTTACTCTGTATAGTTGGAAGCTGTTATTTTCAATTTTAGTTATCAACCAAGTATCTAGCTATTTTCAGGAAGCCTTGTTATGGTTCTTCAAACGAATGACTGCAGCAAACTTTTCTTCCCATATTTATGTTGTGTAGACAGAATGTAGTCTTGAGGATATAATAATGCTCTGTTTACAACAGTTCTGAATTTATCATGTCTAAAAAGTAAAATACAATAGCATATCAAACAAATGTAATCAACTGAGCAATTACTTCATTTAGTCTGCCATAAATTCTTATATCAATATGAAGTATTTGTTATCTCAGATGAACGCTGCTGTAATTCATCATACGATTGTTATTATTACCAATATTTTCTTCATTTCAACATGTATGGTATTTAGAGTTTGGTACATCTTTAAACCACATCATAAAAATTCATACACTTGGTTTCATTTTGTTATACTGCACTAAATGCATTTATTGTACCGAAGACATACATATTTTATAACACTGAAGTATACGTTTTAAAGAGATATGACATATGTTGGTAACCGTTTGTGTAGTTAAATTATAAACAACGAAGGTTAAGACATGAATAGAATGTATTTGTAAATATTCTCAGCGGATGAAATTAAAGAAAAATTCCAACGTTTCGCTCGGCAATCTGGTCCGAGCTTCATCAGGGAAAAAACCAAGATCAAAATTAACGAAGTTTAACACATTTAAACACTTCTTTGCTTACCTTGGACTTAATAATTTATTTATAATAGAGGCAGTGAAATTTCTCTCGAGAACATTGAAAACTAACGGTAAAAGCTACCGAAATTGGGATATTTTACAGAAATATGGAATTTTACATCATACGCTAAAAAAATTCCGTTATTTATGATCTGCAGATTAAATTTCATTGACTGGACTACATTTCATTTAGCCACTTTGTGCTATCTCTAATGTTACTAGATTCCGGCTCTTCAGAATAAATTTTCATGACGTATTAAAGGTTTCATTAGTTTACCAACTGCCAGATAATCTCTCGATATAGTGATAGATAATCAAGATTTTCAGATAAGCTTAATAGACTTGCAAGCTGATGACAACTTAAATGAGCTCTCATTGAGAATTTGAATACTTCGAGCATAAAATATTCTTTTATTTAAGGTACATTTATAAACAAAGGTTTATATTCATGAACTTTAATAAGTCTAAATTCAGATATAAAATCACAGACTTAGATCTAGATTCATTAACATGCATTAGGACAGTTGACACGTTAGGGAAAAGATGTGCATATTTTCAGTAACGAAAGTGAGTGACATAGTAAAACCTGATGCTTCTATAACCAAATCTCATCGCAATTTAAGGTATTTTAGAGTGATTTATACACTGCGTGATGTACTGAGTCCACGTGGCTTTTTAATAAAATGTTATTCCCATCTCTAAAATACAAGTAAGTACGTAATTCTGATTTAATCATCAATTCATGTGATATCTAGTAGTATGAGAGTAATATTTAGCGTAGTTATTCTAACATAAGAAAGGTAAGGTAGATTAGTAACTGATTAAAAAAACAATATGCTGAAATACGCCAAATATACAATTTTATCTTGTTTAGCAATTTTGAATCTATTTTTCAAAATTTTCTGTATGTTTATAGAAGGGCTCCGAATGAAGGGTATTATTACTAGAGAAGATAATCACCGTTCCTTATTCAGATTTTACCAAGTATGGTGAGAATTATTTAATCCAGTTTTTAAAATTATACGGAAAATGCTGTTTTGAAACAAAATCTTTACTTATTATTTAGTTGCTTTGTGCAATCGATTTTAGTAATCTTATACTTAGATAATCTGATTAAGCAATTAAGATATTACTTGTTGATATTATTAATATTCATTGGGACCTAAATTCAAATAGGTTTAGGAGGCCATTTAATTATTTATCACACAAAGAGCATTTATGTCTTAAAAGTTGTAACCTTTTATTTAACAACTAGATACCTATCAGATAGCTCTTAAAAAGACAAAAATATGTCTCTTTAATTCCGAGATTCACGAACTTATACAGCTCAAAAATCTAAATCCTGCCCTTTAAATGTTCGCTCTGTAGTAACAAATAATGCATGTCTTCCATAAAACAGGAAATTTACATTTTCATAAACGTAATAACGATTATGTTTGCATAAATGCCAGTCAATGTCTACACAAAATCTTTATGCAATTAACAGACTGGTGGAGTGTTAATTTTAACAAAGAATTTACTTCAACTGGATTTTAAGCAACTGCAAAACCTGAATGTAGTGAACTGTTTTCATTACATTTTAAAGGTCTAGTCGAGTGTAAATACAGTAAAGTGTATAAACAAAAATATTCCAAGTCACTGAACAAGAAAACATTTGGACACCTTGGGGACATATTTAAACTGCATAAGAAAAGAATAAGAGTTTAATAATTCAATTGGGATGGCTATTTTTGTGGAGATTGGTTATTTTATTTGATTGAATATATCACAGATTGATGTTGGTAGGGTACCATTGACAACAAGGGAGCACTGGACAGCTGTTTCGCTCTAGTGTGGAATTCCTCAGCAGTGCGCACCCGAGATTACGCATTAGGGTCTACAGGTTGACGCGAACGCCTAACCATCTGCACCACTGGGTCGGCATCCAATGGTAGAATTCCCACTTGTCGGGAGTGAGACAGTTATCACCAATGACAATAGATGGTCGTCGCGCTATAATATATATCACAAATTGATGGAAGTGGGAATTCTACCATTGGATGCCGACCCAGTGGTGCAGATGGTTAGGCGTTCGCGTCAACCTGAAGCCCCTGGTGCGGAATCTGGGGTGCGCACTGCTGAGGAGTTTAATAATTGTTTAAAAATTCCCATGCTTATCAAAAACAAAGACGTTTGAACGGAGAATATTCTTTTCGATAAATGCTCATCAGGTTCTACATTTATTAGTTCAAAATTATCAGTGACAAAAATAGCCAGTTCTGAGGCGGATATAACATCATTTAAACATAAAGGATAATTTGGATATAAATTTTTGTCTCTTCAGATTACTTGTAAAATACGAATGTTAATGTTGAAATAATCATCATCATGTAACTTGTGAAATGTAAACGACAATTGGAATAAACAACAGGTTTATATATATAGGTATCTCTGTAAAATTAGGAAAGAAGATTGAGTGATATTTAAATTCATTCTGTGTACCTTGATTAATAACAATAATAAAATTAATAGTAATAATTGTTATTATAATTATAAATATGCATATATGTGAACAAAGAGAGTAGTATTCGGACAGGGTAGGCCTAAATTATACAAATACACATATAAAGAGGGAAAGATACATATGCATTACTAAATTTAAATCGTCGTATGATTAAATTGGAGAATGGTTTAATGGATCTTGCGTCGGCCATGGCAGGAGAAGGGGTTGAACGTACTTCTTCTGTATGCATAGTTCTGGCCTCTTGATCCGTATAGCTATCGCTTCTGCCGTTTTAAGGACTGAGTCTAACCGATCTTGGCAGATAGCTGTTAACACAGAATATTATTTTAAATGACTGATCTATGCTCGCCGTATGACCTGTTTCGATTAGGTGAGCTAGTATTGAGCTGTTGATATTTCTGACAACTCCTTTGGTTAACCAAACTGGAAGGTGCTCCCGGTCACGGAGGAGTAAATTCCTTGAGCATCTGCCAATGTAATTTGCTCCACAGGAGCAGTTGTACTGACAGATACTGACAGATAATAATAGAACTGATAGATAATAATTTTTAGTTAAAAGTTATCGATATTATTTTCTTTGTCTGATTATTTGGATTCAAGAGTAGGCATGTAATTCTTCATGTCGTCAACGATAAAAGCGAAGAAATTTGTAAATACCCAAAAATGCAGTGAATAAAACAGATTTAATGCCCAAATAATACTTCACAAATATGACGTTTGATATATATTCCATTCACATTAAGCACTACAAAAATTACTTATTTCATCTTTTACTGCATATTCAATGAAAACGTTAATTGCAAAATAAACAAGTTACAGTACAGAGTTGAGTGAAAGTCAGTATGATACTGAAAAAATATATTGTAGGTAGGATCCTATATTAAAATTATAGGCATTTGATTGTATTCTGTTTAAATTATATTTCTTTATGGAATTTATAACCAGTTGATTATGCATTTAATTACATTATGATCGTTTTATTTTAGATTAAGAAGTATATCACAAGATATTGTGATTGTAAGCTGAACAGAAACCTTCTGAATAATGTTTAATAAGAAATAAACAAGTAACAAAAATGCAAAACTTTTTATTTAAATACATTTTTTGGCATCTTTTCCTTTTGAATTTGAAATGTAATCATGTGAAGATTCATATCAAAACTGTCATTGTAATAAAAAATGACAATGATTAAAACTATGAAAAATAATCATTTGAATTCATCTGGGGAACTAACTGTTTATATCAGGTTAAATAAGTAATTAAAAAGAAATATCTTTTGTAAATTTGAGGCCATTTTCTATCTAATACTTAATAACATCTTTGTTTAAGTAATTCATTCATTTTGTTTGTTGGCATTAAATCATTCTCACATGATGAAGGTTAAAGCTATCGTATTATGGATAGTATAAATACAAATTCATAATATACTAATCACGAATACTTAGAGAAGTATAGTTGAATACATTAAGACAACTATGAAGTTATTGATAAACGTTAGTAGCAGGATTCTCTGGATCAACCAAAGTGAAGTACTAAAAGGACCATTGATTAAAAAAAGAAGAATCCTGCACTTTATGCAATGGAATGTACATGGATGTCTTTCGAGTGGTGAATAAAGATAACAAAATAAAAAAATGATGATCATGATGTCGAAACATTGTCATTGTATTTTTATACAGCTGGTTTATTTAGAGACAAGCTTGCTTTAAATACTTGCTCCAGAATAATCAAAGAAATAGGTTTCATATATATATATATATATATATATATATATATATATATATATATATATATGAGCTGAAACAAGCTTACAAATAGTGGTTAGGTAGTTTGAAGTTGTCAAGTAATAGTTAGATTATGACAACCTAAGGTCGAATTGTATAGCAGGTATGTCACTGCTTATTTACTATAAGTAGGGTAGCGCTCCATGTAACACATACTAGTCTCATTGACAATTACTAACAAAAATTCATCTGTTAAATATATAACTGCCAACTGTTATTGAAAATACAATAACCTGGTAGAGCATTTTCGATTTTACGTAGTAAGATTTAAAAATAAGAGTAGTAAACTTTGCTTTACATACCAGGAATGCAAAGAGATAGAAAATTGTGTGATTATATTATTTTTCTCTCTGTAGAGAGTTATGTTTGCATATCGTAAATTACAGCTATCGAGTTTGTATGATTTTTACTTCAGTAATGATATACTTACTTTCTCCTGGATTTATGTTCATAATTTTACTTGATATTGTACCATTTTATTTAAATTGTACTAATAATGTAAGCTATATCTAAAAGGTTTGTTGTTGGAATTGCGGAGTTGATAGTTTTCATTGATTGTAAATGTTAAGCTGGTCACTTTCCTCACTTCTGAAAGCTGTACTAATTTACTTCTATTCAGCTGTCACCCGTTTTCGGTAGTTTAATTACTATACAGGATCTAACTGCACAAATATTTCTCCTATAATGTTGTTTACACTGATTAATAGATACTAAGTTTTACTTCTTGTTTAGTGGTGTTGGTGTTTGTTACCTAACAGCTAATAATATGAAAAGATATACAGAATTCCACGACAACTTTCGGATCATCTTACATACAAGTAGGCTGACATTTTGTAAGTGTAACTTAATTATAAATAAACAGAAAGCCTCTAAAACTACTGAATGGGTGTAAAATAAGTTTAGGTGGTATAACAACAAAGTAGTCTTGAATCGTCCCATAGATTTGTTGATGATGAACAGATGATTGTTTATGAACGCAAGTCATTACATTTTAAAAAAACTATATTACCCCCCCCATAGTGTTTAAATAAGTATTGATGATTTCAATAATCGAAACGGAGAGTTCTTTTTCCCAGATAAATTCTGTGGCAGAAAAAATAATTAAGTCATGATATACGCATACTTGTATAACAATCACAAACATTATCAACTAGTTAGGCTGTAGCGAAGTATCGAGGAGCGAAACTATTAAAGAAATATAGGCAATGTCCAGCTAAATTATTCCAGTCTGTTACATGACATTTTGCTACAAAATATAAGTGTTGCTCAGATAACGGACAGGTATCCCTGAACATAGTTAAGACGACCTTGGAAATCAATATGGTGATACCATTACCAGTTTCAGCATTAATAAACAACAAAATACGTGGGATTAGAATCAAATGGTTTATCTGAATGATATGAACTGCCATGGCACGCCTACAACGAAAAAAAAATAGACGGTACTGATTCTTCAGAGTACTTTCGGATGCCAATTAGTTGAAATTTGTTAGTTTTCTACAATGTCAAGTCACATTCAAATTACGTAACCAACGTTTTTAGAATGTAGTCTGTATCCTTGAAAATAATTTTATTTATTAAAACGGGTTCCTAAACAAAAGGCAACAAATTTCCCGCGGAAAGTTGCAATCAAGATGAAATATAGTTAGTAGAACAGTGGAAATTTTGTCAAATCCATCATCATATTATTAAATATTAAAATGGGAAATAAGTAACATTTACTAGAAGACAAACGTACATAGTGTTACTTGAATTTCACGGATCAGAGTATGATTCGTGGTTTCAATCTCTTGATGCTGCACAAATCAAAACAAGTTGAAAAACGTTTTAAAAGGACATGCGTCGCTTAGTAGAATTCAATTCACAGAATAACATTACCCTAAAGTCTGTGAAATACCATAAAACAATGTCTTAATAAAAGCTGAATTCTTTAAAAAAAATCGTGGTAGTTTCGGATAGTCAGCGTAAATAATCAAATGTTCTAATACTAAGACAGTATGTAATAGTGTTATTCAAAACTCTGTTTTGAGCATGCGCGTGGAAAAATGAAGCAAGTCGGCTTAAAAACTGACATCGTTGTATTAAGAGAAAATCAGATATATGTATATATATACATATATTTCTTGTCAGAATAGCCCTCTATTATATGCAATACGTGGTGCTATATTGCTCTATCTTTGTATATTATATACTGTTCTATTTTTGTTAAAATGATTTCTGTGTATGACTTTATTGTCATACGTTATTTTCCCTAACTGCTTTGAGTTTTAAATTAATTTCGAGGTGTTCTTTAATGGTTTTAACAGTTTGCTATAGAGTAAAGTGACTAATTCGGTTGACTGTAAACACAATCTACTTTCTCGATAGATGGAAACTTGCTTTATGTTTGATTAATAACAGTTTTTATTTTCAGTGTCTGTTTACTGTATTTCGGATTGATTGTACAAATTTTTTGGGTCTCGGTTGGCTTTTTAGCTAATACAGTTCTGTTATACTGTGACGGTTGACCATTAATTGGTACGACCTTGTCTGAACTAATATGGTAACGGAAGACAATAAGACTGATTAATCGATTCCCGTAGGTTTACTTTGATGATACTCGTCTGAAGACGGATAGAAAAAACATAACATAATTGATCCGATTAGCCAAGGAAGCCTGTATTTCAGGCAACACTTTATAATCACTTAAAACCTAGCAGCACGGCAGACCAATTAAAAAAGTAACATCGGTGCCAAACAAAGGCAATAATAATAGGAAAATGGAGTGACATGTGCACAATCAGTTAGTTATAGTCCATAAATGAAACGTAAAGTGGAAACAGTTGATGAGTAAATTGGGAGTGTGGTGACCTCTAATATCTCGTTCAGGTGAATCCAGACAATCATATGACTTGTGTACTTTTATTTCTGATGTTCCTATGTATACGTTACTATGTTTACTAATTCATGTATTCACCCATCTGTGTATGTCTGCTTGCTCATCCCTATGTTATATTGTTTTGTTGACGCATGTTAGTCTGACGTCATTCCTTGTCATTGGTTGTCCAGTTCTCACCCTCCTTGTGACGATCTTTATTTGAGATATTGTTACTCCTGCATATATATATATATTCCTGGCTAGATACCTTATAGACAGTACTTCAGTATTACTGCATTGTTGGGTCGCGTGACTAGTGGTTCATGGATTGCTGAGGGCTGACTGCTTACTGCCTGCAGTCCCTATTACTGGTAATTACAATACAATACAACAACAACTACTACTACTACTACATTTCTGTTTTCACTGTGTTACTGCAATTCTTAATTCTAAGTGCAAATTAGAACATCATACGGAGGTTACTAAAAGAGTATATATTTGTAAAAATAAAAGTGTTCGGTACATGCTCAACCAAAATAAAAAATAGTCTTCTTAAGGCTGTTATGGGAGTCTATTGTTCACATAACTTTGTAAAAGCTGAGATTACCCTATCGAACATAGTAACTTGTATTTATTGTGCATTTTTGAGTGATATACATGATTTTTCAATCTATGTGCATCCAATGATTAATATACGTGTTTGAAGTTAAGGCAGTATACGCGTTTAAATGTTCATTAAGAATATTTACTTATGGGGACGTGACGTAACTATGATCCAACATCTCCAGTTCCAGTAAGGAAGTGTAAATACGTGCAATCAGTTAGTGTCGGTGCTCAATCAACATCCACTCGCTTTCCTGCAACCTACCAGCGATGTGAAGAAAAACACTGCCTCTCACTCGATTAAGAATATCAGCCTTTGCAAGGAATGCTTGAAAAACCTAGCCATCTTTCTGCAAGTAACAGCTTACGTGGACTGAAAGCTTCCCAAGTGTTCATTTGTTAAGTTTATTATTCCGAGTAGTATGACGGATTTCTTTCTTTATTATATACTCATTCCCCGATCGTAGTAGCTAGGTTGACGTGTCAGTTAGGCTACAGTATCGTGATGACTCAACCAAACAACATTGTCTGGAACGCTTGTTCCTCTAGGTCCTACCATACCAAGAAGATCTGTTAAAGAGTGATATATTTAATGACAGCAATCTAAGATGTGAGGGCTGCTACAATCTGGTTTACCAACAGTAGGGTGCTTACCTCTGATAATCAGCATCCGCTAGCTTCTCAAAGAAGGGAGGGGGTTAGAAAAGGTAGACATATTATATCTCACCTCGTCCCAAAACTTTTGTCTACGATGGTAAGATCTTTTAGAAAGCTGACGACAAATCGCCTAGGCTAGGACTCTAGAATCTCATACCATCGGTGTATGCAGCGTCTCCAAAACGCGTATTTAGGATCCAAGTACAGTCATTCGCTTGACCTCACTTTATCAAAATGAATAGTCAGTATGATTCGCTCTTCATGTTTTCAGAAACCCCACTGCTACCACTTGAGGCCTTGCTGGTGTATAGCACTAAGCTTAAAAGCCTAACAGGCTTTTTAGACTTAATTCCGACAGACAGTCGCCTGTGCGCTCTCTTCTTAAACGGGATAGTAGAAAGCCAGAAAGATAGGGACACACATTGATATCTCAGCCTACGCTCCCACTGATCGCAGTTTAGATGGAGTAATAAATAGATTTTATGAAACATTTCTGACCCTCGAAAAACTAAACATACTAATGTAGTAATGGTGGCTGGTGATTTTAATGCCAAAGTAGGTTGACTAGGTAAAACTGAATTGCACCTGGGTGAACCCTATGGTTTTGTTACTCAACGGTTAAATAATGGAGGCTGTTTGTTATAATTATGCCCAGATAATCGTCTATTTCTCTCAAGCACTAACTTTAAATATGAGGGAAAGCTCCAGTTAACATGGCGACCCCAAAAATCAATCCAACGGTAGACATTGCCATCAACCATCGTTGAATGAATGCGATGGAAGATTGTTGCTCTTTCTGAAGTACATATTTAGATCCAGGTCTTGCTTTAGTAAGAGCGCTTATTAGTCTTTCAAATCTAAGCTACGTTAAAGTGGCTATATGCAATCTAAAGCAAGAGAGAGGAGCATAATCTTATAGATTAACCCATGAATTATTTAAGGATGGTGAATTACTTTTATCAGTAATAGTAACTTAGATTTTATCTAAAATATGAGGACCGGTGGTAGTCCTATGTGACTTGTCTCAATCTATAGTTGTTTCAGGACGAAGGTTCCTATTTGACAATTACCGGGGAGTTGGTTCAACGAATACAGTGCTTAAAATAATAGCTCTAATAATATTTCAACCCCTAACTAAAGCCCGTAAAGAGCAAACTAGAGAAAACGAAAGTGAGTTTAGCCCTAGATGTAGTTGTATAGACCAAATATTCACAATTCTATAGGTTCTGGAACATACCTACAATTTCCGTCATTCAACAGTAGTCAGATTCCTTGACTGTAAAATGGCATTTGATTCTGTCGGCCGTGTAATTATGTGGCAAGTCTGTCTTTGATAGACGTGTCAAATAAGTGCATTAACGTTGTATAGGCTTTTTAATTGAATATTACCGGTCGAGTCAGAGCTTATGACAAACAGTCATCGAACCGATTACTTCAGATAGTTTCGCCAAAGTTATCTGCCTCCCTTGGTTTTATTTAATTTTATCATTCACATGCTGTTAGGATTAGCATTTTCGTCTCCTGGCTTTTCAGTGGTTGATCTCCTTCCAGGAGACAGATTCTTGACTTGAAATATGCAGATGTTACAGTTCTCTTGGGTGGAGATGTCGACAAATGCAGTCTCTTTTAACCACCTAAAGCATCAACGCGTGCATATTTGGGATGCGATTCTTCTTATCCAAGCGCTAAATGCTTCTTCAGGGTTGGCCTACATTTGGATTGAAATTAATTATAAAGAGAGAAATTAAGTGTGTCGACCCCTTTGCCTCTCTTGGAATTTTCAGTCCCGATAGCCTAGTATCTGATGAAATTTCGACTTGTATACAGAAGGCTCGTTTGGCTTTTGCCGACCTGCATCACTTGTAGCACAGGCGAGACATCCATGTATCTACCAAAGGAGGCGTTTGCCGCGTAGCAGTCCGGTCTTTTCTACTTTATGGATATGAAACATGGCCATTAAGGATAGAGGATATTCGTAGGCTTCTAGCATTCGATCACAGTTGTCTTTGAAGAACTACGCATGTTTTCTGGGACAACCGAATGACAGTGCATGGGTTTGTAATGAAGCATTAAGTAGATATGGTAGATCGACTGATGAGGTGCTGAATTTTCGTTAGCTGAAGAGGTTAGGACGTGTGTTGCTTATGCCCCACCACCTCCTACCTCGACGAGCAGTGCTGTCTGGTGCAGGGGTAGGCTGGGAAACGCTAGGGGTGGTTAAACATAAACATGGTACCAATCCATGAAGCCAGTGACACTTGGGCTGTGTTACGTTAATGAATGAAGGCTACCTGCTTGTTGTCAGTGTCATGACCGTAACCAGTAGTTATAGACTTTGGGTGGAGTAGCTCAAAATCCCTGGCAATGGCGCTCGTGCACTCATTCTTTGTCCTTCTCCTAATTCTATGTTGCGGAATTCCTTAGATCTGTAACGGCAAATAATCCCCTATATAAATGATTGCATGGTCTCTCGACATTGTTTCTGACCACGACTAGTTGATAGCGCTCGGTCAGGTATCACCACTTAGTCATATACCGGATGCAGTTTATTGGGAAGCACAACGTAATCTAGGCACGATCATAATTATGAGTTTGTCCCTGTTGCATTTACATATATTCGTACTTTAGTGATAACTGGTCAGACTCCTAAGCTCATAAAGATTAAAACTAGCAGGCCTCCAAACTTTCAGCTTATCTTTTTTTGGTCAGAAAACATAGAAGTTTGGTTCTGCTACTCAGGATCCAAGTTTCAAGACTACAGCGTAACAGATTCACGCGTTCAATTCCTTGCCGTTGCAAGGTCACTTCCATGTGAATTGAACAGGTACGTCACCCCTTTCTTTTTCAGCCTTGACTGCCTAGAACCTAATGACCAGCTAAAAGATCAAGTCTCAAACGCGGAAACATGCTTGACAGACGTCTTGATGAGTTTTTTTAAGCTGTCGAGCACCGTAGCGGTTCAACGTCAAAAGTGATTGGTCAACGTACTTTCGACAAAGGTCACTTCCGTCAACTCTTCTAATAAAAACTGCCACAACAAGTGCAAGCAGTTCTAGCAACATGTCAGAAAAACCAAGTAAACGAACTAGATCCATCTGCTAATCGAAGCCTAGAGATCACCCAAACTCGTCACGATGAGGTTTATTCACTTACAAAAAACCTTATTCGACCAAAAACTAGGTGACGAAATTGTACAATAATTTCTCTCGTTTACTTGACCTGCAGGAACGATACCGACCAAGAGCTTCTCGACGACGAAGTTCTTCACAGAGAAGATCATTATCTCGATCTTGACGAAGGGAAAACTCACATAGGTGTTGATACCGCATCATCAATAGCAAAGACTCTAAAAAGCGTAGATACCGAAGCTGATTCCCTGGCCACGAACCCACTACGTCTCGCGCTGGCGGCAACTGTAGCCGGTAAAAACAGCCACTGGTCATTCATCACTGATGTGATAACGAAGTTTCGCTACCCCATCTATAAGAGAGAAGAAGTCGGTGTCCTTCCTTCAGCTCCATCTGATCGCCAACATGAAGCTGCATTAGATCCACAGACTGCCGATGAGAAAGACTTAGCCACGTATTGTAAACGATTCGTCTACTTGAACGTTGGTTAACGAAAACCCATACACTGGATTTTCACCATCATTGATGTGAAAATACCTATTATGCGCATAGATTTACTGAAATATCACAATCTGATTGTAGACTCTAGTAAAAAAGCTAGCGGATAGCGTCACAAAACTATACGTTCGTAAAACCACTGCCCCACCTTGTGGCATATGTTCTTTCCCTTTTAAACATCAAACTGACCCTTATTTTCAGCCAGTACTTGACAATTATCCAGATTTAAATAAGGCAACATCGAAATTATCGTGTTTAATCAACAATGTTACATATCACACTACGACTACAGGCCAAGCTGTATTCTTGAAAGCACGCTGACTAGCACTCGAAAAATTAGGGATCGCAAAAAATGAATTCGATCATTTGATGAACATGGGAACGATTCGCCCATCCAGTAGCCTATGGTCATCATCATTACATATAGTCCCGAGGGAAGATAGCAATGATTTACGTCCCACCGATGATCACCGACAGCTCAGCGCTCGAACTAAGCCCGATCGTTACCCGTTACCACACATCCACGATATAACGGTTATCCTGAAGGAAATGACAGTGTTTTCAAAAAATCGAATTGGTAAAGGCATCCAGCCAAATACCGATGTCTGAAAATGATATACCCAAAATCGCCATCGTAATCCCATTTGGCCTTTAGGAATTCCTCTGAATGCCTTTTGGGTTGAGAAACGTAGGACAAATATTTCGGCCTTTCATCGATGACGTGTTCCGCGGTCCTGACTATATGTACGCATACGTCGACGACTGCTTGATAGCAAGCGCAGATGAGGGGAAATATATGAAACACCTGGATACAGCTTTTGCAAGACTAAAACAATGTGGAATTACTATGAATATACAGAAATGTCGAATCGGAACAAACTCGTTGAACTTCCTGGGGCATACTGTCAATGATAATGGTATTCGACCTCAAAAGCACAGGGTAGCGGCTATTCTGGGGTATCCTCAACCAACCACACTTAAGAATTTGCGAGCTTATAATGGATTGGTAAGTTCTTACAGACGACTTATACCCAACTGTGTATCTATAATGACGCCACTAACAGATCGGCTTCGAGGGAATAAGAAGGTGGTCACAATGGATGCCCAGTCAAAGAAAGCTTTCATTGTAATTAAAGAAGCAATGCTCAATACGACTGTGTTGGCACATCACAATACTGAAGCTCCTGTCAGCATCGTGGTTGATGCATCTGACTAGGCCATTGGTGCAGTCCTGCGACAATAGACTGGCCAAGCTTGGCAACCTTTAGCATTCTCCTTGAGTTGATTAAACGATACTGAGTCGAGATACAGCACCTTTGTGAGTGTACTGCTAGCCATGTACTATGGTGTAAGACATTTTCAGCATTCTATCGAAGGCCGGAAAATTACAATATTCACCGACTATAAACCACTGGCGTTCTCTATGAAGTCATTTTCAGATAAGTCACCGGGCTTCAAGCAACGACTAGCAAGCTGGAGGAAACTATGAAGAGCTCCATCACGCCGAGATCTACGCATTCTGGTAGAAATGTACGATTTCCAGACCGCGTTAACGATGCTATACAAATTGATTTTCTCTTAATTTCTTATTTCTTATCTATTGTAAAATTTTTATTCAAAAAATTTACAAAATTAAATATTATTTTTACACTTCAAGGTATGCGTTTTACACACTTTTTTATGTTAAAAAACATTTAATTATGAATATATTTTTGACTAGATGTCAGAGGTCTCTGGCATTTACTTAGCTGAGATGTTAGTGGATATATACTCGATGTTTGTTCCATGAGTTCCGTGTTCTAAATGTCACTGTTATCCGTGTGGTAGTCACTTAAGAGGCTTGTGATATGAGATGGTGGCAAACCTTTTTCCAAGTGGTGATATAGGTTGGGGTTGGGGGAGGCATTCATAATTGGCCCAAGTTGTTGGTTCAAGAAGAGTGGTAGAGGTAGTGAACGGGAACCAAAGAACTTGTCAAATGAGGGTAAGCTAAAAAAGGATATAAGTGAGCATATGTAACGTTTGGTTCACAACAGTTTGAGAATATGCTATGAGTTCTAGGCATATAGTCATGAGCAGAAAAGTTTGCTATAGGAGATTGTGTCGGTAGTTGATTTGGTGTCTAGATGGCCATCTATATTGGTAAATCAGATAGTCTCCATGGTTGTAGTGAGTCAAGCTACTATCCACTTGGGACTGCGATAGTATAAGTATTAGTGGGTTACTTCTGTATAAGGGTTTATCGTTACTTTTATTGTCTAATTTATTGAGGTTTTGACTGTTTATGGCCTCATTGGTGCTTATAGTTTGAGGTTTGTTGCCTGATCCTGGGGGGGGAATCTATTCCTGGTGCTTAGTTATTTATGGGTACCATTAGACTAATGTTTGGGTTCCTCTTTCATTTTTACAGTACGAAAATGCTTGGCAGTGTGTGACTTTTTCTCGCGCATCACTTTAGTTTGGGAATCCGTCGTATTCCTTAGGGGAGTGATGTTTAAGTCTATAAGGTCAGCAGCCATTTCCGTTGCCAATACCATAGTATGCTGAATTATACCAGGTGAAATGATCGGTTCGTTTGAATGTAGCTCTCCATTTTTAAGATTATTCTCGGGGCTGATGGTTCCAATTTTACGTCGTCGTCACCACAACCTACTGTGGGACTTACCTTGCTGAAGTTGTTCAGATTTATTAGCTCACGTTTAGGTTTCTTCAGGTAAGGAGCTATGGTGTTGTACCTGCTACGAGCTCTGCGCTGTATTGTAGTTTTACCAGCAACTATTAGTGCATTCTTGTGCTCACTGCTGGTTCTTAAACGATTCACTAACTTGATAAATTCCACGAAATCCCGTGTATATCTAAAATAAAAAAAGGACTGGGCAGCTACTTTTCTAGTCCTTGTTTCGCAGTCTCTTGCACTCACAAAGTACTTGGGACATGCCAGAAGCCTTTAATAGAGTTATCTTTACTTATTTAGAGGGGAATTTTCAGGGATGTTGTAAACTTTTGACTCATGGAGCGAATTAATGCGCTTTACAACCACAGTGGTAATGAAAATTAGAAAGATTTCAGCTTGCTTCACCTTTTCTATATCAATGTTATTATGCTACGATTCTGGGGCTAGATCTTGAAAGACATATTGTATCTTGGTTAGTGTCTACCTAATGTTGTCTACTTCCATTTTGTAAGTGGTAGTATCATTTTTCTGATCGGTAATGTTAACGACCTTATCAAGTGGTGTGCTACTGTCAGCTAGTTGCTGATTGGTGATAAACATCGTTGACGGATATTTCAGAAAGCTCAGTAAGAAAAGCTGAAAGGTACACGTCTCTTGAAATCACTATAATTTGGTTATACACGACGGATTAAGAAGTGAAAAACTGGTAGAGAGGATGTCGCTAGGTTTATGAGGACTAGTATTAAGCTTTGAGGGTTTGGGCTTAGTACGTGCCAGTTTGTTATTGCAGGATACTACATGGTTATGAGTAAAGTTAGATAATACTGCTAAAGGACTACAGAGAGTAGTACAAATCGAAAAAACGTTCAAGATATCTCGAAAGAAACGAAACAGGCAAACTACCTGGAAAACGTTACCGTTTTCTAAGTTCGCGCCAAATTGGTGGTGACTTGGACCTACCCTACAATTTTTTCTCCACAAGGTCTTTGGCACAAGATAATCGCAATTCCAGTCCGATTTCCCTCAATATGACGTTTTTGTGACCTTGGGCAGATAGATTTGAGGCGGCAATTTCCCAAATACAGCGTGGCAGACGAGTCGTTCTCTAGTGACTCCCACAAATCTCAATAACGCCCATGTTTACGGAGAAATAAGGTTATCAATGGATGAGCCTTCAGGTTTTACTAATCTCCTTATTGGATACTAGTTGGTTGGCCTTCTCATCACAAGAAACAACTATTGATCTGAAAGCGGCGTTTAAAAATATAGTGCTTGATCGACGATTTTTCAGTTGGGATTAATTAGAGCAAGCAATAGGAGAGTTTCAGACTAAGGAAAGTTAATTTAACTTAGTTGTAGATTACCTGCATTCACTGTGGTCATTTGCAAAGCCAACGAGCCTCGTTTTTGTCATCTAAATACATTTACGTCGTTTTGCAAATGTACATTTGGTTGGCATTGGTTGGCTAAACAAACCATAAATGAACCATAACTATATATTGCTGGCACATCCAAGGTGCTGCACCTTTAATCGTTAGCGTTGTATTTGTCACGATTTATAGAGTTGACAGTTAAAATTATGCTAAGATAGTGTATATACAGTTCCGACGTAAGTGTCCCAATAAAATGCGTTACTCTATTCACAAAGCTGTCCAAGCAATTACTGCAAAAATGATCAGCATACAGGGTTGGAAGGTTGATTTTTCAATGGTTTTGAGAAAGTTTGGCTATGCAGGTGTTTATAATGATCGGTAGCTATACAAAAAAGAATTCTGAGATAAGGAAGACATAAGTTTTTGTTTTCTCAAAGCTTAGTATATTTTTTGTTGTCTTCAGGTTTGCTAATCATCTTATGCACCGAAGATCTCTGCTAGTATCATCCAATATTAACGAATTGTCTATAATATGCGGTTTATACTTAATTGCGTTTTGTATTTCCATGTTAACAGTAATGCGGAGTGGTATGCATTAGGGTTCGTAGAGTACGGTAAACGGTATTCCAAATCACAATATATTCGCCTACTGTAGTTTATGCACATTAGTGTATTTCTAGCAAAAGGCTTAATTGCCTATGCTAACAGCTTGCTCGGCTTGATCCTCGAGCCTGGTTCTTACTGAATTAATAGGTGAGTGGTGTCATCTTAAGCACGAGTTACACTAACTGTCCATAATCAGTGTTATAGTTATTCACAGTCAAAATGTTATTAATACAGTGAAGTGTGTCAACAGTTCTTATTTAATAAGTCATATGAGCTGTTTAACTAGTTAGCTCTGCAAAGTATAGGAATCGTTCATCACATGGATGCAGAGATCATCACATATCAAGCAGGCCGATACTCAAAGAGTTTAGTGTTAAAGCGAAGATATTTTCGATAGGAATGCTTTTCACTAGTCAATAGCCTAATAAGGTACAACTTCAAATAACATTCAAAAACGTAATCTTTTCCGTGTGATATCCCATTATACACGGTAGCCAAATAAAGGCTACGTCGTTGCATGCTTAATGTAAACATTAGCCTGCGTTTACTTTACAAGTGACATTTAATTCTCCTCTTCGTATTCACTGTAACATGCTACAATGAAAAGCCGTTTTCAAATATGTGTAAATAAATATTTATTAATATGTAAAATAATGCATAAAATTTATATGAGCCTTAAGTAATACAAAGTAACATGACTGCTCTCACTGCTAATCAGTACAGTTATCTGTCTTTAACTCTTGGAATTTTACATAGCTGTACCCGCTGATTGATAAAGACATGACACCAAAGTTTACTTGCAACTGAACGCCGGTAATCTTCGAATATGTAAGCCCAATCTAGACATATTAGCAAACAGCTTCGTGATCTCAATTGTCAACACAGTGTAGGTTATATTTATTTATGTATTTCAATCACATAGTTTATTTGCAACAAGTGTTGTAAAGAAACCGCTTTGGGTTTCATCAAATTAGTGTAAATATGCAATAATTAAAATTAGTTTACACAGTGAAACAGTATTCAAAATAAAACGCCAATGTAAAGTGGTATATATGTGTATATGGCACTAAGAGAAGAAGTTACAGATAAAATTCTAAAGAGTTTAATACATAGTAATGACACAAATTTATATAAGTTTCAGTTTCAAATTGTTGAACTTCCTTTGAACATTTTCATTACTCGTTAGTAACACCATCAGGAACAGTTTAAACAGTTTCAAGAATGATTCAGTATTTTGAGAGCTAATATGACAATCCATCAGCATTCATACTGCAATCTTACTTACTTTACTCTCATAAGTTATGTGCTTAGCACGAACTTCGTAAGTTTAAGCTACTTAACTGAGGCAAAATCAAGCCGCCACAGCATCATCTGCAGATGTAGTTTAAAAATGTAGATTGGAGTTATACATCAACAAAATACTAACATACTACATCAGTGATTCTCAATTTGTTCACTACAAAGTAAAAACAATACAGAACATCAAGAAAAATTCGCAATCATGTAAACCTGATTCAGATTACGTAAATGGTCTTAGATGACATAAATGCAATGCAGTTCGCTCTTGATGATAACGAAATGTAATCATTATCTTATGCAAAACGCACTTACTTGATTTAGTAAAACCAGCAATCATGTGGAATAGTTTAACATGAATGTACAGTTAAAATATCTAAGTCAGATAGTGTGAATTTAGTAATAACACGATAACCGATCACAACATCACGGAAACACCTAAGATGACAAATACTAAGTCTCAAGGTCGTTTCAAGGTCTAGTTTGTAATGGACGCTACATTGATACTAATTTAAAATAACTTTCATTGCTACATTATCACAGTATAATGAGACTGCGCAACAATCGAACATCGTCAGAGACTTGTGATAATGCATGCTCAGTAAAGGATAGACCTTTTGAATACGTTGCTTCTAAATCACAGATACAATTTGTTGACGAAATTCATGTTTGCTAAGGCGTGGGTTGACCCCGGGGTTAGATTCTCTGAAATATAGGTGCACTGAATTTTGTGTGTTAAGGAGAACAAACCATTTGTTGCACCTTTCACTTAATTTATTAAGATCCCTCTGTATTATGTCGACGACACTTCGACCTTTATCTGGGTCGTTTGCAAAAATAAAGGCCCTACTCTTTCAAAAAAAGTGGCATATGCAACACAACGCTAAGTACTATACTATTTAGCTTAAAAAATATCAATGAAGCTATTAAGACGCTTAAGACTAATAATAGCCCAGGGACCGATAATATCCCATCAACCTTCTACAAGCATGCCGGAACAGACATACCTATTCTCCTACTTAAAATATTCACACTCTCACTAGAAGTTGAAACTTATCCTAAAATCTGAAAATCCACCTACGTACTCCCTAAACATAAGACAAGAGCAAGGAACCTGGTCCAAAACTATCGACCAATTAATATCACGCCAGTGATCTCACGAGTAATGGAGAAGGTAATCAAAGATCAAACATCTGGCTGCCTACTAAATGGAGGCTTAATTAGTGCATCCCAGCATGGCTTTCTCAAAAAGAGGTCATGCGCTACATGCCTCATTGATTTATTTGACGAGATTACTCGAAACCGTGATCAGAAAAAGTTAGTGATAATACTATACTTTGACATAAAAAAAGCCTTCAACAGGGTAACACACAATCTACTCATCTGCAAACTGCAGTTCATAGGAATCACTAATCCACTCCTAGGGTGGTTCAAATCATTCCTCACAAACCGATATCAGATAACGAAAATAGGCACTGTAATGTCAACATCACGACTTATAACCAGCGGGGTTATGCAAGGCAGTGTTCTAGGACTCTTACTCTTCATTTGTATATATCAATAGCATATGCAGGTGCTTCAGAACAGAAAAGCCATACCTGTATGCCGACGACTTAAAAGTAGTCAATAAGACTGACAAAAATGACGTGGCTCGTTGCATCGAAAATATACAGGACGAGCTAAACAACATAAGTAAATGGTGCTCCGACTGGTGTCTGGAGTTCAATACTTAGAAATGTGGGTGGATGTGTGTGTGGGGACCCAAAACTTGAAGTGCAACTTGTACTTAGCAACCACAAACTCCCTAAACTTAATATGGTAACCGACCTAGGCATACAATATTCTCACAACATTAACTTCTCTGAGTACATTTCTGCAAACTGTCCAAATCACGACGGCTCCTAGGCTTCATTCTAAAAAACTTTCATCAAAATGACTCAAGACTCAGTCTCTACAAAATATGTGTAAGACCCATACTTGAGTACTGTTCCTTTCTATTTAGTAATTTACGAACAAGTGACAGAATGAGAGTAGAGCGTGTGCAACGCTACTTAACACGGCAGATGATTAAAGGCAATTCTAAAATAGACTACAAAACTAGATGTCACATGCTCGAACTTTAATTTCTATGGAAAAGAAGACTGAAAACAAACTTAATCCATTTTTATAAACTGCTGCACAATATAACCTACATCTCAATTAATATTGCATACCGTACCTACACTCGGGACTATTATCTGAGAAATAGGCTCATTCAAGTTAAAATTGAAAATTACAAGACAAAAGCTCGCGCAAACTTTTATTTGATTAGGTATGGTTAAACATGGAACAAACTGCTAGCAGCAGCACATATGACAGACAATCTCCTAGTATTTTGCAAGCTACTTAATACAGCGCTCAAAGACATCAGCTTCCTGGCTGATGAAGCCACTTATTCAGATACACTAGAAATCATAGGCCCGCTTAATATCTGAAAAAGATTGGACATCAAAGACAACGTGACTACCTGTCTGAGTAGAATATGTCAATAGACCATTAAACGTTCGTCTACAATTCACTTGCCAGAAACAACGACTTACAATCAATCGGATCATGCTCTCGGTCATCCTCATACCTGTGCACTACACATACAAAATCTTTTTTTCATTTTTTTTTGAAAGTTTACCTGAATATCAACCTTGCAGATTCCAATACCTCACAATGGATGTCCGCCGAACCCGGTATCTTGCTACTAAAGTGCGTCAGTAACCAGAACCTAAAGATGATTATGTACAAGACAAGTATGGCGCAATACTACTAACTTCTCTTCAACACCCGAATTCCAAGTACCTTTGGCCTTATCCAACATGTGATCGATTCTGCTAACTCAGCCGGTTTCTGGAATTGTAACGCATTGGTCATGGAGCGCGCGTTTCTTTGTAATGTATGCACAATGCCACAATACATATATTTAGTATCTTAGTACTGTAAACATTGTTGCAGTTGGTTTGGTTCTTAATTCAACTGTTTGTATGCTGTGAATGTCCTTGCAGTGACGCTGTTAAAATATTTGTACAAATTTAAACTCATATCATTCTGATCATGCCTGTAAACTGGCATGCTCTCATGTAAACAATGATACTGGAGAATAAAAGCTATTTATTCATTTGTCATTAACATACAAAATAAATAATAATGGTCCTATGACAACCCTGGAAGACACTACTAGTGATAGTTTGATTTTTTGTTTTATAGCTACAAGCTAACTTTAATTATTTTTTGTTTCTTTCACTTTGTATGTCCCTCCATATCATCTCCTTGAGCTTATGGACTGCTCTCGTAAGGGGTGGGTCTCAATTAAATCAACTTACTCGTAATGCAAGTTAAAAATATACTTAATGCATCAGTATCTTACTGTTCAAATCAACTTGCTCAGATTACTCCGCTATCGAAGAATGCCCCATATATTTGTAATCGGTTGGAGTCTTTATCCAAGTTCCAAATATTGTCTGCCTTACTCCGTATGTTAATATGCTGCATGGTCTATTCTGTCTACTCCCAGCCAGGTCTTTGAATCGCAGCGCCAGAGACGAAAAGTGCTCACTTGTTTGTCTAAAATGCACTGTACTACAACGCGTAAGTCTGGTACCCTAGTACTGTAAATTTTGATATAATTGGCCTTGCAATTAATTGATGCCTTTATATAGTGTGAACCCCCTATTAATGACTATCGAAACCCTTGCATGTTAATAAAACTATATTATTCTGATCATGCCTGTAAACTGGTATGTACTCATGTACAGAAGCTTTTTGAGAATAAATCTATTATTATTTTTTTAATCACCTTTCGCCATTCCTCGGTCTGCTTAGAAAACACACCCTCACTCGCACGCATCATCGAAGGCGCTTCTTAGCATCTATATGACCACAAAGCCATCTGTGGTGACTTCGACCTTTCAGACACCATTTCGAATATTTACTCCGGTCTACCAAATATGATGAAGAATTGTGCATTATCGGTGATAATGGTTGGTGACAATGTGTCATTCATCTCACGAGAAGCGACAGCACTTTGGATCTTATTTTATGTAATAATGTTGGTTCCATTAAAGTTCATATGACTCACGAGTTAACGGGGTGTGGCTATAAAGTAATGCTTTGCTCGCTGTAACTCCTATTTCTACCTAATTGCGCAGCAAATTGTAGTCATGATCTCCCAGAAGTTTTCCGAAACCATAGTGCTACTTATCGGGACCTCTTATCCTTGTCAATCCGCCTCTCAGAATAAACTCTGTTTCTTGCAACCGAGGATCTTCGACTTCCTATGAGTATCTTCTAAACAAATGTTGGCATGTTTCTTGATGTGCTTGATCCTCCAGAGCAGCTTATATGAAGAGGAAGTAACAAGCATTCTATCCAGACTCCTTTTCTGTGACAGAAGAATAACTAGTGGGTCAGTTTGTGATACCCCGTGTAATTTATCTGATTTGGTTTCCACTGCAATTCCAACTTGCCGAAATTCTAATTCGGACTCTTAAATCTCAAAATTGAATCGTTTGGTAAATATTCTGGCTTTGGTTGTTTAACATCTCGTGACCTACGAGATTTTCGCTTCAACTGAACCTAGCTCGCTTAAGGCATCATTTTGTCTATCAAGGTCGTGTAATTTATTTCTTTTTACACAAGTTACAATTTTTTCTGGTTTTTATTTGTACTTTCTATATATGAGTCAATCGTTTTATTTGCATCATTTTCACCAATTTTCTCCACATCAATTTTAGCAATTATTAGCAACAAAGAAACAACACGGTTGTTTAGTAACCACTATTCATCATTCATTGATGGCTACAAAAGTGTCTTTTGCCAGCGCCTTGGATGTCGTTACAAGGTTGAAACTGACACTAGGTATGAAGACTGTATTGGTAAGTCTCACAAAGTGTGTATTAACTTGACGCTTACTGCATACGAACGGTGAAGTGGGCCTGGAAACGTGTGGCTTTGCTAAAACTGTTGTCCAGACGCAAGCTGTCTGCTAGACGACTTCATGTCACTTATAAACGTGGCTCATTTATAAAAAAGAAACTAATTCCTTAATACGGTAGCTCTTTTGAAACTCAGATAAGTATATATGACGATGACGCAACTCAAACTAATTTCTTCACGGCCGCACCTGGAGTTAAGTTCAAGTTCACAAAAGAAACATTTGTGGACTTACCCATGCTAAAAGATAAAATGCATAAGTCAGTTTAGGCTACAAAGGATAAGACACTAATCTCAGGGAGTATTGTTCTGGCCGAGAAAAAGAACGAAGAACTGGAGTGTGAAACTACAAGTTGCCCTCAGTAGGAAAAGCGTGATACTGTATTATAGTGGATACACACTAAAAGCGAGACAAGAACAGGAGGAACATTTCTGTAATAAACTTGAAAGAGACGACTAAGACGGATTTAAAGGGGCTTAACACGAACTCCAAAAATGTCATAAAATGTAACAGTCCAATCATATAGATTCTATAGTAGCCAAAGAACTTGGAGACCGCCAAATCTTATGCTCAGGATCTTCAGTCAGATGAATCAGCTATTCGTTGTGTATAACCTGTAACACTTCAGGGAACCCATATTAGGAAACTGATTACATTAAGTAAGTGGGTCGAGAACGAAGCGCGAACCAGATGAAATGCAAAGATAGTCTTGGTCATAAGAGGTGGTTACAAAGTCTGTGAGTGAAACATACATATTCGCTCTGACTAGCCACTCGATGATCCCATCAAGGTAAAAGAAACTCCCACTGATCGTGAAACAAGGGTCCAGGAAGGAGAGCTGTGAAGTAGGAGTTTTCGTGCCGTAAGGTTTTGGAAGCTAGTACACCCAGGACCACTGTCAGTAAAGCGCATAGTAATTTGGATAGTCTAGATGATATCTACTTGCTGAGTCTTAGGGGCGGATTGTCCGAATTGAGTTTTCTAATAGCAGAAATCAGACTCATCTTAGTAGCTCTCATGTAAACGTAGCTCATGTCTGATGGACACTTTACCCCACTTATAGGCTGGGCACCTAAAGAAGGCTGATTATCTTCCAGAACTATTTTTCTACAGAACATTTCATTATTTTCGTCTGTGTTCAACGTCAACATTTTATTCCTATCATTACTCAGTTCCTCCTGCCCTATCCTCCCATTTGACACTTTAACTGCTATTATATCATTTCCCATTGATGAACTATGGCCAGCCAATTTTGTATACGTACTCCAGTCCATGCTTACTAATACCCTCATTTTGTATAAATGTTAGTCTTTTAATTGGTTGACTATGTGGTCAGGTTTTATGTATAAAGGCATAGTTGAAATACAAAACGTTCCCGATCCTGTTTCCAATTCTGGTTCTGTTTGGTTGGTTCTCCTATCTTTGGCTTAGGAGTGAGTAGACATAGGGCAGACGAGCATCTTTCAACCTAGCACACTTCACTTGCATTCGATATCTCAACCAAAATTTCTTTGCGTCATAGCACCCACTTCTTTCAGATTATAATTCCTTTAGAACCGATAATATTTATGATCTCACATCGACGGAGTAATACTATGCAGCACAGGTTGCTCTCACATGTAGTCGACCGCTCCAGAGGTACATTAGACCGTTTTACTAGAGGTAACTAGTTTAAAAACCAAGCCACACCACGGTTTAGTCACCACAGGTAAAATTTACGTGATCCAAGAAGCCTTGGAAATGGTCTCTTCCTAAAAGGTGTCTTTTCGTTAGGGACTTTAAGGCTCCTCACATTAATTGGATAAACCTCGAAATGGAAGTTTTGATAACAACCTACTATTAACCAGTCTACAGTATGTTGCTGCTTAATAGACAAAACCCTACACTTTTCAACTTTAAACACTAACCATTACAATAAGACTTGGATTTCACATAGCATTGTTACTACGTTTTGAACGTTCGATTTTTCCACATGTTGGAGAACAGGGACAATATGTACTGCGTTTCGAATTTTAAATACTTCCTCAATGGTCAAGCTATTCAAATCTTGCCTTGATTCAAAATCTAATAAATTTCTCACATTATTCATTAAAAAGAGCCGTATTGAAGATGACGTAACTTTTATTAGCGAACAATTTGGTAACTAATTCTCTACATGCTGTTCCGCAGAAACCGGAGCCACTGTGAAACCCTTACCCATGATGACATCAAGGCGTCTCTCTATAGAAGAATTTGCCAGCTCAAATATCAAGAGAGCCATAGCTACCCTGAAAGTGTCTGATGGTAATGGGCCCAATGAAATTCAAGCATCCTTGATGAAGTATGGCGGTATGGCGGCTTTATCTATGGACATTGGGTATTATCTAACCATACGGAAAACATCATCCATAACTCTGCGATTCAAAAGTGGATCACATTGCCATTTGGAATAGTTAACCTGCAGAAAGCCGTACGCTAGTTATCATAGATCACTTTATACGAGCGATAAACCAATTATTTAGTGGCTCCAAGGCACTGAATAAACCACTGATTTGTTCAAATTCTAGCTTAACGTGCGAAGTACTCAGTCCGCTCAAAGTGTGACACCAGAATGCAGACCAGATAACACGAGCATTACGTGAAACAATATGTCTAAAGTTCTGTACTAGGAACTCTGCGACTTACCACAACCTTGACTTAATCAGAGATAGTTCATAAGGTTCTAAACCTTTAAACACTCTAAGCATGAACTTTGTAGTAGGAAGAATAACAAAAATAATGAATATTTTGGTTTAAAACTATTTATTTTACAACTACTAGCTAACTTCATTTATTTTTATTTCTTTCATTTTGTATTTTCCTCTATATCATCTTCTCCCCGAGCTTATGGACTGCACTCGTAAGAGATGGGTCTCCGTTACAGCAAATTACTCCTAATGCCAGTTAAGAATATACTTAGTGCATCAAAAATTCACTGTCCAGATCAGCCTGCGCAGATTCCACCGCTACGGTAGAATACCCTGTATATTTGTGCACAGTTGTAGTCCTTATCCAAGTTCCAAATATTATTTGCTATAATCCGTATCTGGATATGCCTCATTCTGTCCGCTCCCAGCCGACTCTTTGAATCGCAGCGCCAGAGACGAAGAGTGCTCACTTGTTTGTCTAAAATGCACTGTACTACAACGCGTAAGTCTGGTACCCTAGTACTGTAAATTTTGATATAATTGGCCTTGCAATTAATTGATGCCTTTATATAGTGTGAACCCCCTATTAATGACTATCGAAACCCTTGTATGTTATTAAAAAAATATTATTGTGATCATGCCTGTAAACTGGTATGTACTCATGTACAAAATCTTTTTGCGAATAAATAATTACAATTATTGTTATTCCCACCCACTTCAAATAAAAAAACGAATACCACAATAATCCAATAAGAAATTGACAAGTTTTCTGAATGGACTAAAATATGGCATCTTCTCCTAAACCTACACAAAAGTGGATATATTTTCGCTGGTCGTGGATGGAACCTCAGTCTTCACCTATAAGAAACAAATAAACCCTCTTAGCGTTGCTCGAGATTTGGGGATCCGATATACCAATAGCACTAACTTCTCGGAGCATGTAGCATTCCAAGCTTCCGAAGCGAGGAAGCTAACTGTAATTGCAAGATAAAGTTTCTGAAATTTAAACTGAAAAATATTACTATACAAGAGGTGCATTTTTTCAATATCAGAATATGTCTACTCTACAGCAACTGTAGACGCACAGATTTGAAGAAAATTGAGACAATTCAAAGAACATCTACTGAGAACTTACTATACGACCGTGGCATACAAACATTTTGCCAACGATGCTGTAAATTAAAGCTAGAACCCCTTTGGTTTCGACGCTTAAAATTAAATCTAACTCTCATATATTGCCTTATTAGTAGTGCCACTCACTCTTCGACATCATTGCCGACTTTCTACATCTCCCCACACAATCTGCATAATAAGGAAATGTTATGTATTGCGGAATAATACACAGTGACCTTGATGACTGTCAATCGGAATACGGATACGTCAGTCACCCCGACTCTCAACCACCAAAGCCACAGTAGAGAAGACAGCAGCTACGAGCCAACCAGACACAATCAATCCAGTCCAATTGCCGGTCATATTGTATTTTAATCATGCGTTTATATATACACAAATTCAGACCGCACAGCAAACCAATTAGGGATTTTACATTAGTACAAAGCAGAAGAGATTGTGGCGGTGAACAGGAGTAACTTGTACACAACTAATTAACTATAGTTCATAATAAGAGACAATACAATAACAGGATATATACTAAGCGGGAGGACAGAGTAAGAGGAACATAACAATAATAAAAATGTAACGTCTACATTACACACGACCAGAATAAATGAATTAGTCCTCTAAAATACAGTCCCAGAAATTCTTTCACTCTTCTTTAGTGGTCCGACATAGCAGGAAAATATTGTTACTATGTCGTACACAACTACGTCTTAACTTCACCACAGTGAGATATGCGACACTATGGAATAAACTACCCAAGCATATTCGCTGCGGCAATTCATTAACTGCATTCAAGACACTACTTCATGAACACCTATTAGGTGAAAGTTTATGTAATCTCCTTAACTACCCTGAAATAAATATTGATGCATACAAACAAGGTCCCAGTTCTGTATAAACTATTCTAAATGTATCAAACACGTTCACAATACGCCATATGTCTATGGATTCATAGTTAATAGTGCATATTTTCATAATGTTCCAACCTACATATGCACACACTTCTTTATTGAGAAATTTCACTCCTCTAATACCATTGGTGTGAAAATTCATAATTTCATTACACCGATAACCTATTTATTATCCATCTTCCATCACCACTAATACACCGATTTACAATTTCGACAACAATTTGACCTTTTAATTATATTTGGTTTATAAGTTGTCTGATAATCTTATTCACACTGAATTCATACTATACTTACCCACTGATTTTCAACATTAAATACTTAATCATATACACATACTTCTTTATTTAGAAATTTCACCCCTCAAATACCTTTTGTGTAAAAGTTCATAATTTCATTACACTGATAACTGCATAGTTTGACCTCTTCATTATTACAATTCTCTATCTATTTTAAATAGTAGTGCGTATTTCCATTTTGTTCCAATCTATTTTATAATAATTATTATTATCCATCTTCTGTAGTCACTAATACACCAGTTCACAATTTTCATGACAATTTGGCCTTTTAACTATTTTGGGTTTATTAGTTGGCTAA
Source organism: Schistosoma mekongi (assembly GCA_034768735.1). Classification (NCBI taxonomy): domain Eukaryota; kingdom Metazoa; phylum Platyhelminthes; class Trematoda; order Strigeidida; family Schistosomatidae; genus Schistosoma; species Schistosoma mekongi. The sequence goes on from CM068305.1 coordinate 61,956,057, forward strand.
CAAACCTATTTACACAAAATTTAAGCTATAACTACCTATTGAACTCTATAGAATTCCAGTAATAATCTCTTTCCTTTCTTATTTACATGTTCTACATCACAATGGCGTTTTATTCTGAATATTACCTCGCCAGTTCAAATTACTGACTTGTTATACTCGTCTGATGAGACCTAAAACGGTTTTTCACAACGCATATTGTAAATAAGTTGTATGTGATGGACATAAGTCAGATAAAAATACGACAGCCCTGTAGCCATTTCTAAACTATTCAGTGAAACATTCTCTGCTAACTGTCTACCGTGTTATAATAAAAACGAGTGTGTAACGCAATTTTTCAATACCCAGTAACATTTGAATTCGTCTACAAGCACAATTAACACTGTTGGGTTTAATTGCAATGGCATTATTCGATCCAATAATACACCAGAATACTCCCAAAGTTCTGATATAAACATTACAAAGTTTTATATACCGAAACATGGTAGAAATGATATCTTGACTATTCTGCTTGATGTTTTCACTGTCTCATTAGAATCATTCACTTGGCCGGACTACCAAAAAACCTGTTTTGTCATGCCCGGGCATTAGTCTGGCTCAACGTTGGACATTAGAAACTATCGACAGACCAACATTACTACTGTGATTTTCATAGTTATGGAAAAAATAAGCGATACGTATATGTTTATGAACTTACTATCCCAGAACCTACGATTTAACTTGAACGAATGTGGTTGGGTGTGCGTTGGTACGCTTTATACAAGCACATGATTGACCCTCCACTTCGTGACTTTACCTAAATTGTATAGTGTTGCTGATCTCAGCCTGGCACACTCCGATGGTCTATGTTTCTTCATACGTGTTATAACATTGACTCACAGATCAGAGTGACTTTTAGATTGCATTTTTTGCAACTTCCACAACCAAAAAGCCAGAATAATGTTGCACAAAATTTGTGTACGTCTAGTTTTAGAATATTACTTTCTTGTTTTCAGCTACCTGTACGTACGGGATAAACATAAACTAGAATATGTTCAAAGGTACTTAGTCTTCTGCATATAATGAAATACCAAAAAACAAGAATGCCTGACGAGATGTCAGATACTTACGTTTCCTCCTCTTTAACTTCGGCGTCTTAAAATTACCCTCATTCTCCTCTACAAATTGCTCCACAGATTAATATTCTCTATCTGTAACCAACTTCAGTTTAAGAAAAACTCCCTTATAATCTACGTAATTATGAACTTAGCATTACGGTCTGTGCCTTCAAAACCATTCTTAGAGTTAGCTTCTTCTTGGTTAAATTTTCCCAAATATGATACAAGCTACCAGTGGACATCAAGACCTTCACGTCCCTTTCATGTTTTATTAACTTACTCCACAAATTTCTCTCTTCTGGTGACCTCCTTATTCTGTGCCCCATAGCAGTGAACCGTAGTCATGCTCTCCAGAACCTAGGTCCCATTGACGCAGAGAGAAATAAATAGCTTTAGTTCTCAAGTATCATTATGTAAATTAGAGCATCTATGTAGCAATAATAAATTGATTCTCAGGTAGCTTCTTGTACATGAGTGCATACCAGTTAATAGGAAAGATCAGAATGATATAGGTTTATATACATACATGGATTTTGATAGAGTCATTGATGGAGGTATTATTTAATAACAAACAGAACGACATCAAAGTTACACTGCTAGCGTGCCAGAGAAAGGTGTCGTGTTACTGGGATCTCTTGATAAACAACCGCGGGCTTACCGTCTACTGCGCTACGGGTCTAAGAGACGGACGGGACTAAACAGAACAGACTACACAGCATATTTACATGCGGGGTAAGGCCACCAACCGAGCACATATATAGGGGGCGGGGTATTCTTCTGTAGTGGTGAGATCTCTGTGGGTTGATTTTGAACGGTAAGTTATTGATGCATTAAGTACGTTGCTTCCCAGCGTAAGGAGTAAGCTTCTGTAAAGGAGACCCATTCCTTATGAGAGCAGTATACAAGCTCGGGGAGAATATATAGAAGAATGTACAAAATGGAAGAGATGAAAGTTAATTAGTAGTTGTAGGACAAATCATTTCAAAGCCAGAATCTTCTTTTTGTTGTTATTTTTCCTACTACAACGTCCACTTTCGAAGCGTTTAAAGGTTTATAACTCTGATGAGCCATTATTGATTAAATCGATGTTAAGTGGTAGGCCGGGGAGTGTTTGGTACAAATCTTTAGAAATATTATTCCGAGTACCTCGAATGTTATGCTGGAGTTTGAACAAATCGATAGTCGGTTCAGTGACTTGGAGTCCCTAAATAATTGGTTCATCGCTCGTATAAATTGACCAATGCTATCTAACTTACAAATTTCTGCCGGTAAACTATTCCAAATGGCAGCGAATTTGTGCACGAAAAAGTTAGATCATATTTTAGTCTTACGATGTCCTACCACCGCTGTACCTGTGTGTTTTCTGAGGCTGTAATTAGATGCTTTGATGAATCATAATATAGGGTCAGGGGAGTATGCTAGATAGTGTACAACAATGAAATAGTATGTCAGATAGGGCTTAGCTTGCCCTTTCCAAAAAGGTTCTAAGTTTAAAGCATCACTGCATAGTGTACTTAACAATAATAATTGTTTAATGAAGTAGTACAAAAATGTAGTTGCAACGTGTGTTTCGCGCTTTCGCTGGATTGTGACAACGTTTTCAAAATCAGGTCGTTGAGTAAATTTGATCCGCTTTGCTAAAGTAACTTTCATCATACTAGGTATCCACCAGGCCTTAGAGTCGGATAATAAAGTCTTTCTAAGGCTGTGTTACAAATTCATCACAGATAGACGATGCTTTATTTGGCATTATGGGGATGACAATTCGAGATAATTACTCTGAAAATGACACATGTTTGTTAGAACACTTTGTTTCTCTAAGGACTAGAGTTCTTAGTCAACGTTTGCAAGTACAGTGTATAAAACTAGTTTGCTAGTGCAGAACACTAGAGATGTGTTTTGAGCCTAGTGGAGAAATTTACCTTATAGCACAGCGTCCTGCAAGTTATGATTAAACGTTCCTAAATTCAGTTAGACACTGGGTAAAAGTTTGCCCTACTTTTTATGTACATGACTCGATGAACCATGATACGTGGCGGATTATTTCTTAATTTTAGGCAGTTAAGCCAAACTAAACCCAACAGGATAAGATTGTTATCAACCACATAAACCACCATCTCTTCATGTGATCTTTCTGATGGCCAGTTGTCGTGCTTTCATAAAGCTGTTCTGTGGAATATAGCAATGGCCCCTCACTTCTATTTCACTTTTTCCTAGAACAGTGATATTGAAAGCTATCAAGTTTTAGATTAACTATATATATGTTGCATATATCCAAACTTCACCGGAAATTCTGGATGCGCCGTAGTGGGTTCGGCCTGCTGTGATGACAAATGCAAGCTGCTCTGCACTCATGGACAATTCTAATATCCTTCTAAATCTGCCGACAGCCGTTTGCCTTGAAATGGGTTAACCTATTTAAAACGCTTGTATTTTTTTTACAGTACAAACATAGGTCAGAAAATCATCTCTACCAATCGTATATAATTCCAGACAATTACGACGAAAATTGAACAGTGAAACACCGACAAAATATGTCTCCAAATAGGTTCGCATGTTTCCTTACTTGTTGTCACATAGGCTATAACATAAAATTAATTTACAGTATATATATAGGTCTACTAGACTATACGCCAGGGTGATAGACTTTGCGTATATCGTCTTTGCCAGCCAAATTAAGTTCAAACACATTTTCATACTAATATAACCATGTGTTAAAAGTGGCGTTTACTTCGAGAGCATAAATAAACTCGGTTATACTGTTGGCGATACTGTCTCTTAAGTGTTTAGCACAGGTTGTTTTTATTTACGATTTGGGAACTTATAAACTGTAACTTCATTTTGAGCTGTTGCTCCTGTAACATGTCTACTCTTGGAGTACATATTTTATTTTACTATCCACTGCTACTGCCACATGCTTAAATTTGGTCCATGTTTAAGTCGTCATGGTTTGCGAACCGATTGAAACAGGATAGTGTCTATATGAGCGGAAGAGAAACTGACAACCGATAGTGCCGTAGCACACCAGCTGGCTTTCCTTCATTTCTTACACCCAAAGAGATAGGATGTAAAGCAAAGTGTTTGCACTCTAAATATATGTAGTCTTGTAGCGGTAAATAATCCCCTAAATAAATGGCTGCATAAGCTCCGGTCATTAAAGCTGGCCATATAAATTCAAGATAACAACCCTGCTGTAATCAGGAAATTTAGCATAATAAACGTGGCACCAACCACTCATACAAAGTCAAAGCAGGAAATCACGAGAAGTGAATTTAATTATAGCCAATTTTACAATTAATCAAAATGAAATAATATTAAAAAGATTTACTAAACAAAGTCTTGTTTTCCTACTTCATAGAACAAAGTAAAGAGAATAAGTTCGGAGTAGATGACAACACTATTCGTGAAGTTTTCTGAGTTATCTGTATCTTCCAGATATTCCTACTATTTATCAACCATCATTCAGAGTTCCATCAATTTACTTTTCTTGGCGCAGACGATGTTTGACTATGAAGCACATTAAAATGTATCAGTGGTCCACAGGGAACTTTGAAACCACTGATGTTACTCAAAGACATAATAAAAACGATAGGCTGTATAAAATATAGCCACATGTAACAACTACCTGTGCTGCGTGAATAAAAAATTTCCCATGCATCACTTAATACAAACGCAGCCAAGCAGTGTAACTTTTGTACACCCTAATGATCTTTATATGGCTTAATTTTTAACCTGACAGAAACTTCATAACATTCTTGTACTGATGAAATATAATAATAATAATATAATAATAATAATATAATAATAATAATAATAATATAATAATAATAATATAATAATAATAATATAATAATAATAATAATAATAATATAATAATAATAATATAATAATAATAATATAATAATAATAATATAATAATAATAATATAATAATAATAATATAATAATAATAATATAATAATAATAATATAATAATAATAATAATAATATAATAATAATAATAATATAATAATAATAATATAATAATAATAATATAATAATAATAATAATAATATAATAATAATAATATAATAATAATAATAATAATATAATAATAATAATATAATAATAATAATAATATAATAATAATAATATAATAATAATAATAATATAATAATAATAATAATAATATAATAATAATAATAATAATAATAATAATAATATAATAATAATAATATAATAATAATAATATAATAATAATAATAATAATAATATAATAATAATAATAATAATATAATAATAATAATATAATAATAATAATAATATAATAATAATAATAATATAATAATAATAATATAATAATAATAATATAATAATAATAATATAATAATAATAATAATATAATAATAATAATATAATAATAATAATATAATAATAATAATAATATAATAATAATAATATAATAATAATAATATAATAATAATAATAATATAATAATAATAATATAATAATAATAATATAATAATAATAATAATAATAATAATATAATAATAATAATATAATAATAATAATATAATAATAATAATAATATAATAATAATAATAATATAATAATAATAATATAATAATAATAATAATATAATAATAATAATAATAATAATAATATAATAATAATAATATAATAATAATAATAATAATATAATAATAATAATATAATAATAATAATAATAATATAATAATAATAATATAATAATAATAATAATATAATAATAATAATAATATAATAATAATAATAATAATAATAATAATAATAATAATAATAATGTAGATTTGGAGTATTGGAAATAACAGCACGAGAAAATTTGTTAGCCTACAAAACTAGTCGTTAACCACTGGGTTATAGAGACTTTTCGCGAAAATATGCATCTAGTAAAGTTTTAATTTATTTTCTTAAGATTGTGCTAACTTATTGCAGTATTTAATCTTCTGTAGCCGTAAATGATCACTAGAATAAGTAGTTGCATAGGCTCTGAACATTAATGATGGCCATGTTTGTTCTAGCAACCACGACTAGTTGAAGGTATTCGGCAATGCATCATCACTAAATCACGTCACAATCCGGCGTGGGTAACAACTCGCTCAGTAGTTAACAAGCCTTGACGTTGCTATCCATCGACGCTCCACTTATGATCAAATATAACTTATCCTCCTTTCTTCATTGCCTTATGATTTATTGTCATTCAGAATAGAGGCTTCAATCTTTATAAGTTGCCCTGGTTATACGACAAACGTAACTTGCTCATACACCGGGTCCACATAACTTCTGTTCTCAATAATAAATAACTGTAGGATAAGTAGCTAAAAATAAACACGAAAATCCCCGTGACTTATACAACTATAGTAGTTGACAATATTAAACACTACCTTGCTCCTACGGTCAACTCTGCAATTGAATATATTGTCTAATCCTGTTCTTCCTTACACAAATAGTACTGAGATAGCTTGTTCCATACATATGAATCTATCTACCTCTCCCAATAACAATTAATCTTTAAATAAATAAGCACTATGAAATTCGCTACATAATTTTTGAATTGCCTCAATATATCAAGATGTTACAATTTGTTTTAGTTTTCCAATTTGTAGCCTTAATTCGTTACAATATTAAAATAATGTTTTCAGTATTCGCACAGTAGTTTTGGTGAACTCGGAATGCCACGTTGTCGAAAAGAAAAAAGAGTTCCCTTAAGAAATGATGAGATGATTGGAGACATTAGAAGTTCTGCATTCAGAGGTGGAGAAAATAACCTTCGCGGTTACGGGGATCATGCTGACAGTCGAATGAAGGTAAGTTGATACTTATATTTTTATTTATACTTATATTTTGAGCAGTATTTAATTAGTTGTTATTGTAAAAACCAACGTACCCTTTTAAAAATTACGAGTTAGAGGCGAAGCTTTACTTCTTTATTAATTACGCAGCATAGAAAATGTACAACATTCATTTGCTTTATGTTATTGTAATAAATATTTCTTCGAAACCTTGATTTATTGAAACTTTTTTATATATTTACTTGGAATATTAATTTAAAATTCTGTTAAAAGCAATTTAAAGGAAGATTATTGTGAGAACTATTATGGCTTACTATTTAGTAAATGATTAGAGGATGTCTCCCATATTTTTACAAAATAACAACTCAACACATATATTATAAAGCTTGCTTTTATCGCAAGCAGCAAATTAAGGACATTTTTGCTCCTCTTATCTGGATATATTCATAAATGCAGCTTAGGAAAACAATTATATTTGTTTCGACCGTTAGTTCTAACTTTTTTGATATTACTTTTTATAGTGTATTTCTTTAGTACTTCAAGAATTAACAAATTACGATGATGTGTGGGAATCACGATTTAAATGTGATCTATCTTCTAATACCAGATTTAAGTACCAGCTATCAGCCTTGCAATTATTGGTGGTACTTCGAATTTTCCTGAACTAAATTTAGTTATGAAAACTCTAACCGCGTGATTTTGTGTCTTCAAATTAAGAGGCTTAGCTATTGTTACTGCTCATATTAAGTTACTATTAAATTACTTAGAGAGTATTGGTCCATATGAAACGGAATGCTTTGTAGTAATGTAGTAATTAATTTAGTTATCTCTATTTCCAATCTAAGCGATACTGTTGTGTTTAAAACTTTTAATCCATCAGCTTTTATTAATATTATCATTATCATTAAATTAGATTCATGATACATTATTCAGTTAATGGTAAATAAGTCTAGCGCTTTAAATATTTGTCAAAATAAAACTAGTTGCCTCCTGCTTCACTGGAAGCGGGATCAGTTATTAATAATAGTAAACATTCGTGGAAGTTTACACCGTTTCATATTTTGCACCTGGAGTTTCTTTCATTAACTACGACGAGTAAGCTATAACAATTATATGTTTGTTAACGTTAAAGTTTTGAATGATTTTCACTGCACAAGGGTTTGGAAGTTTAAATAAACAAACATTATCTGAATATCGGCAAAACGTGAATCTAGCGGTAACAGTTTCATCTTCAACCAGTCTAGACGTATTTTAGTAGTTGAAACAAGCAAAAAGTACTTGTCTACGTCAATCTCATATAGTTTTATTTCGGAATTCCAAAGGTTCCTGCGCTGACAATAAAAGTTTACCTTCAACACAACCAATACTGCTTAGAATACAAACATGCCACCTGGACCAGATAATTTATTTCAACTTCATTCACAAAATTTCTGAGTGCATACATAGTGCAGTTCGACCCTTGCTAAAATCTACACTTTATTGCAACACGCCTCTACTCTTAATAAAGTTTGTTACGCGCATATATGTAGACTTTTATCACCGTGTGATGTGATAAAGCATATAAATGCTTTAACGTAGTGTTTAGGAACAACTCATTTCCAACCAAATAGTTAGACTTTTGTTCAAACTGTTTGACTTTATCGGATAACAAATTATTTAATGCACGGAAGTAGATGTTGCCGAATTCTATTTTTATGTATACTGGAACTTCATTTAAATGATTTATCAACTCAGATAAAGATAACCATAATTATGTTGGTTTTTAATTTGTTGTTTGAATTTGTCACAAATTTATCCCATTTTTGTATCATTGGAGCTGGTAGTTAGGCATTTGCGCCGTGACGTAATTATCTTGGATTTAATTTCCTAGCAAGCCCAATAGTATTTACTGCCTAAAAGCATCATGCCAGGACAAAAGAGGTGTCCAGTATTACCAAGTTTTTAAAGGTATCCTACTAAGATCAATTTATGAGGAATAAAAATAGCAAAGAGAGATATTACCAGAAGAAAAAATAAATATTACAACTAAACCACTAATTCAAAAATTGTCGTCTCACAAAGATATATGCAGAATATTTCTAGTCTAATGAATTCAAATATATTTTTTATATGACGTTAAGGATTTAATTTAAATAATTGTTTGCTAAAAGTAGAAAATATTATTTCCATTTCGGTTATATTTTCAAAGATATAAAAAACATTATTCTTATACCCGCTGTTTCAAATGTTTTAGAATTTTTCTTCTCGTTATGTTTTTTACGGAAGGAAGTCTTCAACACTGTTTAGCAGAAATAATTTACTTGGTTGGACATCATAAAGTTATCAGTTGATAAAATACACTAATGTGATATATAAAATTCTTTGATTTTTGCTGTCACTGAATTCATGAATAAAACTTCGCATAAACTGTTTCGCCTGCTATTGTGAACAAAGAAATTCTCGCCAGTGATTCATAGATTCGATATAAATAGAGACAATGGACATAAACTTATGAGATATCAGAAATACATGTCAGTGATATAGATGATTTTATATTTTTTAAAATGTATATGAAAATGTAAAAACACGTTATATTCATACGTACATGAATAAAAATATTCTAAGTGTTAGACTACGAACTCCTTCAACACCTACTGACCTCTTTTATACATAAATATACTGTTCGTTCAGCAGTTGGTAGTACTAGTGTTTTTGTTGTCGGTGATTGTCGACAGACTAAGTAAATATTGCACAATTTGGTTCACTTTTGTTTCCGCACACTAAATCATTTATTTTACTGAACATGCACATAAGCATATTGTTTGCCAATGAGATCTATACAGAATTCTTGATCCTCTGCTTTCACGTGCAAGGTAGACTAAAGCTACATTTTTTATTTAGTCTCAAGTGAAGAATATTTTAAAGTACCAAAAATGTTATTATTTTGACCGGTGTTATTGTACATGCGTCAGTTAATTCATTAAAAACCCATGTTTAAAAATGTTTTCCCAACTGTTTATGAATAAGTAAGATTAATCCACTGAGTCATTTGAATGTGTTTGCTTATTCTGGCGAGGCACATGCAGTGTTTTTGGATTAAATCACCAAATTATTTGACAATTACTTTAAGGACGTAACTTAAAGATATGCATTACAAGTTATACTCCATGTTTTTACAGTATATAATTTTTAGCCTTCACTGGTAGACCAGGTAAAAACGATTGGATTCTGGTTTTTTGAATTCACCATTTTAGTCTTCATTGTCTGAATAGTTTATAAATTAGCTAATAGACTAAAGTAAAAATTTAATAATGATCTGTTAAAATTTGAATGAAAATTTATCCAGCAGGTTTTTTACAGAACTAAGCCTGAAAATATCATGAAAGAAGAAATATACGGACAACGCTTTTATAGTTTAGATTCAAATCTTAATGCGGTAACCGTCTATTTAGTTTATATGCTCTTAGGCTGCACATGTAGTTTTTATATGCACTTTGTTTTATTGTTTAACATACTTAACATTATATCCCTGAACTGGAGTCATTGAAAACAATACATTGTTATGATTAAATTGAAGTAAATCATATTTTAAAAAATGATACCTACTACTTTAATAGAAAAATCACTATACACCAAAAGTATGCATAAAATGTCTTAAATTAGCTTTCTAGGTTTTGTAGATTAAATGATGTTGAATTATAATTTAAGTGTTAGAGCGCTTGAAAATTTTAACGATATCTAAGAATATATTCTAGTATAGTTGGTATCTGTAGGGAGAATGAGGCTAATTTCCAAGTTGCAGAGCACCAAAAAGGTGCCATTTCTAATGAAATAATATTTTAAATATATTAACCACACATTTTTGCATAGATTTTAAAAAATCATTTTTTAAACCACGTTTTAAAATGTTTTGAAAGTCAATTAATACCCACATTAAATAGGTCACATAATATGTGCGAATTTGTATTATTATATATTTTGTAAATAAGTAATCCACAAATACCGTTTTAATAAAACAAATTTTAAATCTAACCCATTATATACATTAGGAATATATTTAACGATATGTCAACATCCAGTTTTTGCAACTAAAACTTGTATCTTATTATGTACAGTTATATAATAAGTTATTCCATATTTTGTAAAACAACTTTCTGACATGATAGATTATTTTCTCATATCCAATTTAAGATAAAAAATTGTTTTTCATGAACCAAGACAAGTTTACCATAACTGATTAGTAGATAAAAAGGGTTTGCCTACTAATGGACTGTAAATTTTTCGATCGTGTAGACGTATTTTAAATTATTTCCTTCAGAATAAGCTTGAAATTTGGTAATTGCTTCCATAGATTTTTTACAAAATCATTTTTTCCTAGCTTGAAATACAAAAAGGTAGATAAATATAACTTGATCATCTTATAGCGTTACGTTTGAAAGCATATTTTTATAAAAAATGCAAGACTCAAAAATCATGAATTCGTCAACTTGAGTTGCATATTCACTCATTTTTTTGTACTAGTTGTAAGAAAATATAAACATTTTCACGGCTTAGAAAGGAGGTAAACAACAAACGCCAGGGCCACTCCATAAGTGAGTGTAGCGGAGGTCTTGCAATGCAGAGCAGTTTAAGATTACTGAAATCATTTAGTGTATTGGGAGACGGATATTAAGTATTTATTTAATAGAGACGTCCATAATTTTGATGAGATTAAAATATCAAAATTATTGATTTGTGACGAAGTACACCATTCTATAATACATATCCCGAATTACCGGAAAGTAGGTTTGTTTATAGAAATGTGATTTAACCTTAATGCAAATTTCGAATGTGCTATATACAAAAATTAAGTTAGTCATTATGTAGCAATACTCGTTAAATTATTAAGCCATATTTCATTAAAATATAAAATGCACAAATATAAAATGCACACATAAAATACACAAATGCATGTTAGCAAGTGTTAACCTTATATTTCTACTTTTATTTAATGTTATAGGATATGTATGGATATAAGAAAGCGTCTAACATTTACAACGATATGTCTAGCAATGCAAGGTAATCATTTATATTTACTAACCAGGTAATGATAATTATTCAATATATACATTATTGGTGATGATATCAAAAAAGGTATTTCGGTATATTATCAATTACGTTTTTAAAATATAGTCATTAATAACGAAGTAAATGGTAATATCGTCTTCGTTTTCATTAAAATTAATATTGCATTTAAAATTACATTTGGTTTACCAGTGAAAACTTTATTTCTTACAATGTGCTAAAGGTAACGGATAGTGATAGATAACAAATCCAACACTGGGGGGAACTTATGTTTCTTTATGTCTCTTATTAATATAATTACCTATAGTTTTTTAGTGCTGGATTGAGATGCACATATTAATTGTGCTTTTATACTCTTACAGTTTTCTTAATTAGTCAACGTTTTTCGATTGTAAATAAAGATTCATCATTGCAATGAATTAGATTGATTAATCTCACTTACACTAGTCGTTCAAACCAAATATATTATTTCCTATCATAAAGACTGTGAAAGTTGTTAATTTATTAAGTTAATAGTATTATGAGATCAAATTTTTTAGAATTTATTGATTTTGAAAAAATATATCTACATTAATAATTAGTTTACCTATTGTGAACATGTATACTTTAAGTTATAGTCTGTTCTTTGGTGCACATCAACATCTATTTTGCTTGTGACCGGTGATGCAAAAAAGCAAACGTAAACATAGTCCTAATTTTAATTTTTGATTCATATAAAACCTTTAAGTTTCTGATAATATATATGTTATTCTAAGCTGATAATAATCATCAACAAAAAGAGAGTTCAGTTGAGATGGTTATTTTTGTGGATATTGGTATTATTATATATTCAGTCAACTAAAAAGAAAGTTACTGGTAGTTAATGTAAACAAATACATGTATCAGGAGATTAAACTGTTTTGAGTCAATTTACAAAGCGTTGTAAAATGGCATTCAAATGTTAAGTTAACATTCATTTTTAGTTTTGTTTCGTTTATAAAATGATTATTTAACTTTTGATAACTTTATAAAGTATTGATAGAAGCTACAGTGAATCTGAATTTTGCTTCGTAATTAATGTCATCAGAGAAAATTTTGTATACAGTTAAATGAATTTAGATTCATAACCTCATAAATTCTCTGTAACTGTTAAAACCAATCATTTTAAAAGACTGTATGGAAAAAATCTCTATTATTTCAGTTTTAATGCAAAACATATTTTCATCCTAATATTTTCTGAGATGCGAAAATTGAGACCTGAGTTTAGGTAGTGATTTAGCTGCTACGTTAGTTGCTGTACTGTTCTAAGATATCATGTACTATATCAGCACACCAAGAATATAGGATAAAAAGTTCAAAGTGAAGGAAATGATTTATTTCAGCTGCAATGAAATGTTAAATAACAGAAATGTTAATTAAAAAATAAATAAGACCTAGGAGTATTAATTAGAAAGTGATAAAAAGCCTAAGGTTCATGGGTGCAGAATATACAAAACCGCTCTACTTTTACGAGTTTAAGGTCACCCACTGATTTTAATAAATTATTGACATGCGGATCCAAGTCAGAATCCTCACTTATAAGGTTGGAAAGGATAAGTATTCAGGAATATCATACGTTAAAATGCATCTCTTTTGTCCTTACATTTTAATAAACATCATATAGGCTACAAGAAAATATACTTTGATTTTTGGGTGGAGAATTTGACCACAATATCAAATTAAATTTTTTGATTCGCAGATTTCAGGCAAAAATAAGTATTTCCAGTATTTATTGCATAGGTTTTCTCGCTACAATATAATCCCTTTAATTAACAACCTGGAATTTCTGTAATCGCAGTGCATTTAAAAAATCCGAATAAATTCGGCGTTATTAAGTTTATACCAAGTTCCAGTCTGTCAAAACATAGTGGTCCGCCGACTGGTAAATAGTACTCAATAAAGTCTTTTGTTTTGATATCTGCCTGTGTTAATTATTTCCTGTAAGATTAACTTTATTTATACAGTAATTGTTTAAAAAATAACAAACAGCTATTTGCAGCATTACCATTCAACTATAGTCAATCGACACTATGGTGTACCTTAGACAATAGTCGAAATCTTACAGAATTCTCACTCAGGATTACACAGCAAAATCGTGCAAAGAGAACGACTCACAGATTCATTCCAAGTGGCGACCATTGCTTGACAAAGCTGCTTACTCTCACCATTTCATTTTTTTCTAGTAATTGGCTGGATTATGAAAACTTCAGCATCTCGGTAGGAAGCATGCAGTACAATGGGCAGTTTGGGAGCAGCCTGATGATTTTGACTTTGCAGAGGATCTAGCTCTTTCATCCCCTACACAGAAACAAATGCAGGAGAAAGTGGACAATGTAGTAGTTGCCTTTGCAGCAGTAAATCTCAACATATGCAGAGGAAAACAAGATTCTTTGATATAACACAATGAGACCAAACCTAATCATACTTGACGGAGAGGCTCTGGAAGATGTAGAAACTTCTACATACCTGGACAGGGGCATCATTAATAAACAACGAGAATATACAGTAGATATGAACGCGCGGATATGAATGGCAAAGGCAGCATTTTTAAAATCGTAAGGCATCTGAAAATCTAATCAATTGTCAGCCAACATCAAAGTCAGAATTTTTACTACAAACATAAAGACAGTTTCACTGTACGGAGCCAAAACTTAGGGAACTACGAAAACCATAATTTGAAAAATTCAGGTATTCATAAACAGTTGTCTGCAAAAACTAATTCAAAAGATGCACACTGTTCCGGAACTTGGAGCCAGATGTGAAAAAAATGAACAGCACTTCAGTCAAACTGGAAAGGACAGCTTAAGGCAGAGTTGAATAGAGAATGCTGGTCTGTGGCCTATGCGCCACAAGGAGTAACATGAAAATGAATGAATGATTTGCTAATCAATCAACTGTCACAAATACTACAGAAAAATATCAATTTGGGTCGATTTTTATTTTAATTAATTGCGGTTGTTAAAATTTGTGGGAATTTGTGGTCTGGTAATTTCCTCATAATTTAGGTCAATTTGGTTAAATACGAAATCATATATATATATATATATATATATATATATATATATATATATATATATATATATATATATATATATATATATATATATATATATATATATATATATATATACCTATAAGCTTCATAGTTGACCACCTGTTAAAGATTATCAAAAATGACATGACGTTCGGTTTCCGCTGTAACATATTAAACAACTAATTGTTTTTTACACTTACCATTCTACTGAAGGTCCCATCATCAGTGGAATGACTACGATCGCACACGCCCAGTCAATCCGTATAAAACTGACAATATTCCATATACCAGGTAATCATTTTACTTCTTCTTGGTTACTCAAGTAATCACTTAGTTTATTGCTTGTAGAATTTTCTATCGTTAAGTTATTCAAATCTACAACACGAGTTGTAGCTTTAAATACGAATCGATAACACTAATTTAAAACCAATATCAAGAAAACTTGAATTAAACCGAGTAAGTAAAAGATTGTTTCTAGTTACCTACGAAATGAAGAAAAGTCAGTATCAAAATTTAAAAAAAGTCGAAAGCTTTATCTGACTAACTACTAAGTAGGTGAAAGCATGAGGAAAATGCAATATGTAATGTTAAGATTAGTCTTACTTCTGCCTAAATTTTTAATTCTTGCATTCACGCGTTCATTATTTCACATTTGTATTTTGTTAACGTTTTGAACATATTTTTTACGATATCTTTGTTAACTCTTTAGTTAAATAAAAAGCATATCACAATCACAAGCATACGTTAAATAAGAACAATATTAAACCAGTTTACGACATTCTTTTAACTAAAGAAATCCCTTCAGATGATTTATTCCTTGACTATGTTTTTTGAATACTTAATACAGAGAGATACGAGAACCATTCGAACTACGCCAAATTCCTCAGGCTCCAAATCACCCAAGCAATCCATATAATGAAGTACCAGTGTCTAGGTGGGTAACAAATCAATAACATCTTGATAAACATTTAGTTCATGTACAACAAATTTCTAAGCTTATCAAAATTGTTGGTAATTCGTTTCGTTGGCACGTTGATTTGCAGAAATTTTACCAGCTCTTTGAAAGTACTTATTTTGCATTTTATGTTAAATATGACCATGTGGACTGCATTTTCATTTTGTGTTGCTTTGATGTGATAAAGTTTTGTTCAAGACTGAGTTGTTTAGTTTGCTTTTTCTTTTCTTCTCATCACAGAAACGTTCGAGATGCATATGAACCACAATATATCCCTATGAAGACAGTTCGTTCGAATAATTACTTGGATGATATATCAGATTCTAGGTGAGCGGTACATCTTTACAAATAATGGCGATTTATATTAATAACTTCTGAATGAATGTTTTTTATTTGGCGAAGGTTACTAAATTTACACTTTAGCTATGTTCCACGTTAGTGAGATTCAAATAATCTTGAAGATAATGTAAACAAGGGAAATTCTACTAGTCTGTTCAGTTTATATTATCCGTATATTGAATGCTTATTGTGTACTACGTGGTAGTTGTCAGGTTGTCGGGTTGTACATATGATCATTGCACGTCTGTGATGAACTCTGAAATATTTAGCTGCTTAATTTCTCATGGATATTTTGTATGTCTTCAAGTCGGTGTAAATCAGCTGGTTACCTAAAATAACCTAACAATGAACTAGACACTTTTTATTTTGTCTACACTTTTGTCGTTCTTTTATTTTATTTCCGCCGAGTGATTAAAATGTATCACATGCTTAACAGGCTATTAGCGATCGCACATAATTGTATTGACCCTTGCTCATATCTTAATGTGATTGTGATTCGAAATCGTCATAGTTTACCACAGAAGACAAAATCATCAGACCAACGACACTCTTCATTTCGCCATTTTATCAATATATGAATGACACATAATTCAGACTATGCTCGGAAACTTTTGCAATGGTATGTTTGAACATTTTTAAGCAGTGTATACTTGTGTCACATTATGAAAAGAAAATAAGAGCAACGCAAACTGAACTATCAGCACCCAGTTATACGGTTTTTGATCTTGACATACCGAAAGGTTTTTGACAGAAACAAGGTAAATAAACTCTTGAAGACATCTGTTAGTTAAAAATCAAACTTTTGTAATTGGTACCAAAGAATTTCATTTACTGCTTTTAGTTGAGAATATTTATTCGAGTTTTACAATTTTTTAGTGATACAAAGTATTTTCTCTTGAAACCTAGTAGTATTTTGTTTAATTATTAGTCTGGAAACTTAAAAGTTTTGCTTCACATCATGTTCAGTACATGCATATATTTTACTTTAGACGGTTAGTTGTTTCTAACAATCCGTTCTCATTAATATTCCGGTTAACTAATGGTATGTAAAACACAAATATTAAAAATTAATATACAGAATCTTATTGCTTTGATTATTTCAAACAACTAATCAAAGCACTACCATTTTCATGAGTGGTAAAGCATTTACTTTTTAAATTATTTCCTATCAGAAGACTTATACTTAACACTAGTAGTAGATGAGTACAGGGTTCATCGCAAAAAGCCAAAACTTTAGTGTATTAGAGTTGAATGCTCTAAGGTTCAGTAATGAGTCATTTCGCATATTAACTTGCAGTTATTTTGGCATTCTTTAATTTAGGTATTTTCTAATTGTTTATCTTCATTCAAGTGGTCAAATGAATACGTTTTCAACGAATTTAACAAAAATTTATTTATTTGAGTGTAGACTCCTGAGAGTTGAAAAAATCAGCTAGCTCTTAAATAATCCAAATTCAGTAAGAATATGTAAGCAGCAACGAAGTTCGGCAGCTGTGTAATAACTTATTGTTTCTATTTTCGTAGTTTAGAAAACATATACATACATATATGCTATCATAATCAAATATAAGATGTTTTTTTAACTTTCAATGTTTATATGTACCTGAGTACCATCTACAAGGATTTTACTTTCCAGTTCGTTTTTTTGTATAAGCAAATACCTTTCACATAATCATGGGTTTGACAAAATGATTTGAAAACCGTAACTAAAATATTGATTATACTCAAGTTTGGCTTCTTTTTCTGACAAGTACATTTTAATTACGAAATATAGTCTCAAACGGTTGTATTTTCTTAATATAGAAACGTTCGAGACGTATATGAGCCACGACAAATCCCTACATACCCGATTCGTTCACACAACTTCCCGGACGTTTCGATAGTACCAAGGTAAATGATGAGCCATCTATATCGATCAATTTCGTATTAATAAATATTTTACATTTTATGTAATAGGATTCTAAATAAAACATATTACAATATTAACTTATTCCAATTTTATGTTTACTTCATACGGTTTGCTGAAATTTCTGCAATTTTCTTATTTGATTTGTACTTAGTATTCTCATTTGTACGCGTTGTGATTGTGTTTTTATGTATTATGGTTTTCCTCTTACATTATGCTTGGCAAATTTAAATTCTAATTTTAGTTGCATATTTCCCTCGGTGATTAATTTGATAGTAACAGGGGTGTAGATTGTTTCACTCTTTAATTATGTGAAAATTATTTTTTAGCATTTGGGACTTCCTGATTTTTTGTGTACTCGACAGGAATATTCCAATTCATTGTCTTCAAAGTTATGCGCTGTAGTAGTTATAATTTTTTAAATTTTATTACAGTCCACTCTATAACATCTCCATGTTGTATATCCAGATTTTTTACTTTGCAAAATATGCCTAAAATACATCATTTAATGCAAAAACTTTCCCAAAATTTTGAAATCTGTACGTCTACAATGAGTTTAAATACATCAAGTCTGCCGATCTACTAAAGAAACGAATTTTAAATGTCACAAAAGTGAGATTTATTACAACAACCTTAAGAATGGTTTTCTTTAGTCGATTTTAATTTAACAACATATTAGAGAATAAATCGTAATATTTGAGCTCCTAAATATGCATTTATTAGTTAACCTTTTTCCAGGAACAATCGAAAGTTGGTCATTCGATGTCCATTTTAATCCAAGTCAATAAAGAGTAATCAGCTTGCCTAATTAGAAACAAGCAACCAGTAGAACAACTAGCAGAACAACTACAGGTCATCTTGTCACCTCAAGAAATTCGATCAAGACAGACTGAAGATGGCAGTCTTCTACAAGGTGAACAAGAACCTATCGTTTCAAATATACAACCGAAGCAGTCCCATACACATAAATAAACTTGTTGAACTTTTATCTCGAACAAACCATTTTCATAATTAATATTCTCCATTCTGTTTATAGTGCATAGTAAAGCCCTAATGAACCTGATACTATAATTTTCTGTCTATTGTTTTTGATATGTTAAATTCAAATGTGATTCAGATTCCGAACACAAATAATTATTTTGATGGTGATTGGTCATCGACTTGAAAATGTGTGTGTATATATTACATGACCATGTAGATAAACAGCTGTTCAAAATGAAATCGCCGAAAACATCTCTTGTACTGACCACATTTCTTGTACTTTGATTTCTTGTTTTCGGATTGGTTGATTGTTTTCTGATTATATTAATTTTTGTGTAAGAGAAGCTTTCTGAAATTCTTTGATCTTTGTGCACATCGAATGTCCCTAAAATAAGTAATATTTTCTACACTTTTTACGTCACTTTATTTGATTTTGTACTGTTGCATATATTTTATTCTACAATACATACATAATATTCAATAGTACTGTGTTTATGTCATTATTTTGTGAATAAAACTAATAATGTTTTGTATTTTTGCATTTTCACCAGTTCAATTTCTAACAACGGTAACACTTATTCATATTCTATGCCACAACGTCAAAATTTGAAAATAATCCGAGAGTAAGTTAAGTTGGGTGTATTTGTTTTTCTTTTAATTGTGTTTAGAGCAATCTTCATCAGTGTCTGATATAAACTATCAAGATCTTGAAAAGTACATAGTTCGATTCAATAGTTGTTTAACCCTTTAACTAAATGGCTAATAAGTCCTTTGTGAAAATCACATTAAAATTGTGCATTCAGTGCCGGCAGGGGCGGGGACTTTTCGTTTTAATGTTTATTCACTATCTACAATACTTCTATTTTTTTCTTTTGAAAGGATATTATTTTGATTCGCTGTTTTCTTTTAGGAATGACAACTACAACAGATATTTAGATTAAAGTATCTTGGCATTGTACTTCAACATAAATAATGTTATTTTATATATGCTTGCAAATAATGGTGAGTAACACATTGAATGTTAAATTTTAATCATAATATATAATCGTAGGTTAAGGATTGTATTCTTCTCTCATTAAAAGTAAATCTAAACTCATGTAAACATTCATCACAAGAATCTTGGATTGTATTCATTATTTTTATTTGACATCGTTGATTGACGCCCTAATTTATCCATAAATAACGATTTTCATTTGTGGTGCATCATTAATTGTTAATAAATTGTATCAAGATCTATTATTAAGTAAATATTCATATTTAAAATTAGAAAATACAAATTCATAAAGACTGAATGCTTCCAAAAAAGTAGCTAAAAGAGTATAAGTATACATTCATATTATATTTGGGATATATATATATATATGACACAATCCTAGTCAATATATACAATGATTTAGTTTTAAATACTTGCTCTGATCGTGTTTCAGGAGATGGTATACAAAGCGCAATATTCTAGTGTAAAACAATTTATCAGAAGGCTGATTAACTCAACATTCAGCGTCACTTAGTTGACAATTATTACAAAACTGTTGTGTTGTGAAGCAGTAGAGTTCTTTCAGGAATCAGTTACACTTGAGAAGTTAGTTGTTTTTCTATATCCAAATTCCTTGTAAAAATCTTTTTTTCTCGTTTCATAAATTATTATTAGTATTATTTGATGAAATATATGTTTATTTTGATTTTCAGATTTGTGAATCTGCACTTTTTCTTAACAAACTTTCGATACCAAACAAAGCAGGCAAAATGATAATTGAATGTAAACAACATGTTTTGAGCCTAGACAAATCATTATTAAATAATATTTTCTGCTTTAAAGTTTTATTGAACTTCGAAATTTGATTTAATTATTAATTTGTATTTTATTTAAATATATTTATATATATTAAAGTCAAGGGTGACTTTTTTAGAATTAACACGTGTCAAAATAATAATGTGACAACAAAGTACCGTGTACTACACTTTTCAACTGTAAATAATTCATTACAGTAGTTATTACGAATTCCAGTGACTTTTAATCTGTGCCAATCATTCAGAGATATCCAGTTCGATTCACAGTTGTTGTATCTTTTCAGAAGTTTACTTTGAAGATATTCTTCGAAAAATAACCTAATCTACTGTAGAAATATAATCTACATTTTAAATTTAAAAATCCACTGAACTAGTAAAATTATGTACGTGTATACAATGCAATAACGTATTTTGGGCAAAACATACTCAGTATACAAACCTGATAGAGTTCACCTTGATTATTTTGAGGAAGAACAATATAACTAGTCATGTTAGTTAAAAATGTTGGTGGTAGTAGATGATATTAAGTTAATATTCTCAATAAATTTTCAAACAAATAGAAATTAGCAAACCAGCTATTATTCGATTAAACACGTTTTTCTGATAAAACCAGGATACTTGAAAATGCAGTTTCAATACATGAGGATACTTCAATTATCCGCAAAAATACACCCATACAGAAATTGCGAATAACGAAGCACTCTCTCAAGTATAAGTATATAGTATTGATTCATTCTAACGCGATATCAATTAAGTAAAAGAAGAATTTATCACATAATTATGCAAGAAAGCGAAATGTTTTACTGAACTCGTAGATCAACAAATATCTAATAAAATAGTCATTTATCAAGTCCTATTAATTGCTGCTATTCAGATAACCGTAAGAGAATATAAATTATCATAGTTTATAATCATCATTACTTATTCCAATGTATATTGAAGGATCATCACTGTAATAAGGTGTATTTGATGATAGTTTCTATCATTTTACTAATACATGAGGATAACTAACCTTCTTATAACTATTAACTTTAGCCTTAATGGTATTTGCAATAATATATATATTAAGCAAATCGTTCATAGAACATTTAATCATCTTATTATTTAAGTGACCTATGTTTCTGCTTTTCGTGTTGAATTGAGTGATAAACTACATATAACTACAAATCAGTTAAAATGCTTTTCCATAAAACTGTCAGGTGACAACTAGAACGTACATTACAGTTTTGTCGGAAACTTCATGATTACTACTGGACTAAAGTAAAATTATAATAACACCGATCTTAACTTTAATCAAGTAGTAATACTACAGAAGTTAGAAATGTGAATCATATGATGCCACCAAATGACCTCGATTTTAGGTTGTTGTCGCAAAACCCAAATGATTTAGATTCGGTTTCTAGTTGAGTCTGAGATGTACACTGCTGAAGAGTCCAATAATATAATCATGCATCTGTGAAGTACTTTCTGGTTTTTAGTAAAAGTGCAACTAAAGTAATTTCGTAATGTGTTGAATCAGACTCGACAATCCTCACAACACCCTATTATAATGATCTAGTTTTTTGCTTAATCATGAATCAAGTGGATAAATAAAATACTATTACATTCTATAACAGTATGAATCATCAAGTATTTAAGCAGACATTTTCTATATATTAAATGTCTAAGAACGCAATATTCAGCGGCTATTAAACACAGAGTCTACAACCAAAATACGAATGCCAACATTATCCAACTAATATGACAAGGTAGTTTGTAGTGTCTATATATGTATAAATTAAAATTGCATTTGGAGTTAAGAAACCATAATTAAATAAGGCGCAATTTGTTTTAAAGTTTCATTACTCACTGATAGTTTAAACAAGAGTCTTCAAGTGTGTTGAGTACCATAGTTGACTTAAAAGAAAAGTACATGAGAAATGTCTTCGAAAACACGAAAATAAAACAAAAGATATTTAAGGTATACGTTTACAGCCCCAGTAGTTCA
The DNA here is from genome assembly GCA_034768735.1 of Schistosoma mekongi. Classification (NCBI taxonomy): domain Eukaryota; kingdom Metazoa; phylum Platyhelminthes; class Trematoda; order Strigeidida; family Schistosomatidae; genus Schistosoma; species Schistosoma mekongi. The sequence continues at coordinate 61,979,011 of CM068305.1, forward strand.
CATGGAATTTTATTTCATTTTTACAGACCATGCACCTTTGTAGTTATACTTAACCCTCAACACGTCACTTTAGAAAACTAGTGCATCATTTTATTATATATTCACCATGTAATGATAGGGAGTAGAATTGATTTTGTCATTCTTTATTACCATTTGTTAAATAGAAATAGCTATACTACAGAAGGTAGACTAAGGAAAGCGTTCATACACTATTTGCCAGATTACCCATCGTTAGTAAAATTATTATATTACTTGAAATTGTTAAGAACAGCATTATGATTAATAGTGCCTACTGATTCCAAGTACAACTTATTAACAATCTTAGTTTAAAGTCTTATTAGATTTCAACTGTTAGGTATCTTACACAATGAGTAATAATTTCAAAATATTATTATTCCGAAAGTTTAAATGATTCCTAAACTTAACGAAACGTTAAATATTTTGGAAGGTAATAAGGTAAACAAAAATTCTTAACCTTGTGATTAAGTTGTTTTGTGACTGATATAAAAATATCTATAACAACAGTTATAATGCAACAAAGTGTTGAGATGTTCTGTTTTTAACGGAACTATATGTCTGATTATTGAAACTTACCTTATCTATGAAGGTAAATTAAATATATCTTACGATACAATTGACAGTACGCAGTAAGTCATCCTAATGTACAACTTGACTCATGAAAGTGTTAATCAATTAAATGTCGATTCTGGAAGCTTATGTAAATTGTTTTACAAGGAATGATGGAGTATGATTTCGCTAACTCATTTATAACAACTTACGTTAACATATTATATATATTCAAAATCATCTGTAGATGTTACGAAATGGACCTAAGATATGTACATAAACACGCTTTCAATAAAGTAAATGTACATACATTTGTGATTAACTTCTACGACTGGACAAATGGTGTGTACAATCTTAAAAACATTTATTTTCTTCTGTAGTTTCTGATAACTACAGAAAGTGATTGAAATTCATGTCTTTACATAAGGCTTATCACTGTAACCAATTAATTTTCCGGACAATTTGAATTGTATTCAGAAATGTTCATTTTAAACTTTTTCAGTAGTTATGAAGCCAAAAGAGTATTTTATTAGGCATTACTTGACGGTAGCTACTGAGATGCTTTCAATATTTTATGATAAAAACGTACTAAAACAATATGATAATAATTTTCCCATTTGTGTCATAATGTGGTGTTCACTATAAACTGTACTGAAATGCTTCCATTATACTAAGACAGGTGTCACTAGAATTTTCCAATTAAGAGTGCAGGTTAAAGTCAATCCGTGGTGAAATTAATTGTTAACTGACATATTATCAACAACTGACGAAGTACAAAAATACTAGTGCAACCTAATGACTGGCCATAAGATATATTAAAATAAATTCAGTTCTAAGTTCAAGCATGCCGAAAGTGAGACAGATATTATCAATCAAACGGAATGTTCATTACATTACACTACACACATATGCGACTAAGAAATAAAGATGCCTAGGTTCCTGACTTAGTGATATGAATGTTAACATCTAGCAACGCCGCCTACAATTTGTTTATTTTATGCTTGCCAAAATATGTGTGGGCACTGTTTAGGCTCCCTCATCCATATAAATTGCAAAAGGGTAAATGTTGATAACTTCATCAAAGACTACTAAATGTACGAACGGTAGGGCATAAAACCACACAATTGTAGCTACTTAACACCAGTTTGTTTTCCTAAATAATTGTTTTAAAAGTATCACTGAACTTCGTAAGTACATTTTTCTATTTCGCATCGTTTTTCCGGTTTTTTTGATTACTTTTACAATATGAGTACGTGTAGCAGGACAGCTTGTCACTACGAAAATAACTATCAGAAACGCTCGACCGCATTAGACTTCTTACATTTCATTAACAATCTCATTGTACGTTAATTAACAGACTAATTTGATGTCACTTTAGACTTGTGTATAAAGAAAAATTTAACAGAAGTAAATAGAATCTACACAAGATCCAATTCTTTCAGAACTTTTCCCAACGTGTGTGCTTGCATTATTTTAAACAGGAAATTATAAGATTACAATATCTTGTGTTCTTTGTATAAGCCATCTTAGTTAACAATCTTACTTAATCAAAAATTGTTTAGAAATTGCCATATAATAATGAATGGAAGATGTATGAGATAAAGCGTTGTATTATATCGGAAAAGATTTCTGACTCCAAAAATTTTACAAGCAATAATTTATTGAAAACTCTATTGCTTTTCTAAGTAATCGTATTTTTAAGTGGGTGGAGGTATCTAGTAAAGAACTACAAACCTAGGTTTTATAGAGTGTAACACCCGTCAAATAGTCTTTCCTAAGATAGTAACTATTGCTACATTGAAGTTCAACTCACTTGGATACTTTATTCTGTGTAACCAGAAAAGCTCAGTTGCTACATAAAGGTCATTCGGTGTAAATAACTCGAATTGTTCGGCAGAATAGACCAGGTATCTACAATAAATGTATCAAATATTGAATCGAAATTATATAGTAATAAATGAAGTCTCCTTTAGCCTTTCTTCTACTTAGTAAATTTAATATATCTTTATTCTGCAAGGTTATTCAACCTTAAAAGAACAGACTTTTGTCGTGAATGTTCTAGTGAACACATATAGAAACGTTGAATTTAATGTATACAGATGAAAGTGCTCTGAATGTTTAACATCAATACAAAACTTTGGTATGTTTTGTTGCTTTGAAAATTATGTTTTATGTAAATGATTATTGGATTACTACAGCTGTGTGCTATACGTTCAGCTTACATTTTTATTTTTACACTTAAGAAATATTTAGAAAGTTTCATATGTACCTAACAGTTAATGACGACAAATATTGTATGATTAAAAACTATATCTGATCAGTACTTGTTAAGTTGGCTCATTTAGTTGATTAAATATCAAACTAAGCCTGTCAAATTACAATCTTACATTTAATGCGCCTATTGAAGCTATCGTCGTCAACGAAAATTCACCTAATTCATATATTCTGAGGAGTAGTGTTTCTTGATTCCGATATACAGTTTGTATTACCTATCAATCCTTATTTTAAGTATACATTTAACTATTTTGTTTGTTTGTCTTTCATTTCATTTTACTTTGTAGGTTGTTTTTCATTTCGAAATAAATCTAAACTACATGTGCTTCTAATTTCTGTTTCTCTGAAGAATATTCATAAATTTTTACAAATAATCAATCTTGTTACTATTTGAATTTTTTTATGTCAGCTATTTTTTAACAGCTCACTCAAAGTGTTCTACTACAGTCGTAATTTTTGTTAACTTATCAAAGTGTATTTAGCCAAAATGTGAAGAGAGAATCCATAAAATAAGTTATATTATATGATCGATGGAACTAATTGCTTTATCACTCTAATAAAGTACAAATCAGGAAACAAATATTCTCCAGCAACAGTTTCGTTTATTTTAGTTACACAGTTGTATTCACGGTAAATTTATAAAAATGTATTATAGAATAGAAAATTGTTATTCCATTAGCAGATACATCAGAAATTGGCTAAGAACTTTTCATGTGTCAAACATATGTAATAAAATGATGGTAAAGTGTAAATAGAGGACAGAGATGTAGAAGTTAACTATTCTTTTAACAAATATAAAGAATATAATAAAGAAACGAACATATATAAAGAACAACTAAATTATAAGAAAATGATATTAGCACAATGACAAAGCAAAAGATTCTGGATACGCATTGTGAACATATAAATGAACTCCATCATGCACAAATTCCCTATCCAACTTTCTCAAGTAATTCTGGATGAAAAATCAAGTAGAAACAAATATTCAGCAATATAACTCTAAGTTGATTCTCATTCACTTTTAGATAACCATGTCGGGTAATCTTAAGTCACAGGCTTGGGTATATCTCGCTTTTGTAGTTAATATGATATGGTAATACAATCAATACAAGTATAAGAACTGGTAGATACATACTGAGGCGGCGCAATATGGCATCTTTTCCGTAAAACATAGATAAGTTAACTAATGGATAACACAGTCCAGCTGAACAAAATAGTTTCTTAACAATTTCGGTGGCCAGATTTTCGAAAGCTATGCAGCCTGATCACTTCCTAGTCCGATGTTCATGATCAGAATTTAATTTTGTATTGTACGAGATGTTTTAGCTTAAATTTTTGGTTTTAGACTGCTTTCGTTTCACTCGTGGGAAAATTATTTTTCAAAGTACCTTACGTTACTTGCGTGTTGATTGTTATATGTTAACTTTCTTTGTAAACTTCTTTTTATTAGGCTATTAGGTTTTCCTTAACACAGTGCATAGAGAAATTAGAATTCTCTGTTCACCACTGATTCTACTGGGAATGTTTTTAATGTATCTTGAATCTTAGTGAAAATGCTGGTTTTGTAACAGATAGTGATTTCACCCATTTAGAAATAGTAGTAATCAATTGTTAGTCATAAGGTCGTACTCTCTAAAATACCTGTTAGATAGTCTGACGAAAAAAGACTCTGCAGGGATCTGTCTTAGCGCTGTCGATTTGATTGCAAAACTTACCGTTACATATGAATAGTACATTGAAAGGGCTACACAGTAGTAATTTCTCTAAGTATTGTTTTGAAACACTAATAAAAGTGTCACTATTTCCGATATATCCACAAAGAAATCAGATTTACTCTTTTAAGGGCTTACTTTTGAAGAGGCACGATAACATCCAGTATTATCATTCCTTTTTTGGATTGTTAACCGATGAGTATAAAAAATGTTATAGATTTCATATTCACTTATGTTTCTGATTGTCCAGAAATGTTTAGCAATTGATCAGACTAGAAACGTGTTTATTTTCAAAGTAGGACGGAGAACAGCATCTCACTTATGTACTTGCGCAAGTTTATTCTATAGTAAAATAAAAACACAGCCTAATAAAATATTCAAATAAGCCATTGGTGAGAGTTGATTCATATTTCATCCTTTTCAAGATTATCATCAATTGTTAGTATGCCTGATTAGCTGTATCTTATTTACCAGTTGGCCTACAGAATTTGCTTGTATTTACTTTAACGAACAAAAGTTGGTGAGTTTTATTTTTGGAACAATAAGAATGATTCCGAGAAAAATCCACATTAAACAAGTTTTTAGTTGTGAGGTATATTTAGATAATTACTCCTTGAATTGAGCAGAAAGATGTAAGTAAGGCTCTACTAATCAAATACACATTGAAGCCCCAAACATAGAGTCACTTTCAGAAGTTATGTAAGCAAGTTACCAACCGTCTATACCTTGAACAGTCCCTTCCCCTCTCACGAACACACACCGCCGTGTATTCAGTCACAGTGGGATATCGCAGCCAGCCTTGTTACTGCCGAAGCAACGGATCTCCACTAGCCTATTTAAAAACCAGTTTGTTACCTCAATCCTAACCTGTCAACAGGGTTACAAAAACCAGCTTGCAACAACTGCGGCCATGCATCCCAAACGAGTTTTCCCGTATATTATCTGTAGAACCAAAGTTCAATTGATTACTACCTTCATTACCGAAGGCAGAGTCTAAAATAATTTAATAAGACCAGGATAAAATGGAATCCGATGTTTATTGGTTTGGGAATGTCCTTACTGACGAACCTTTTTTTGAGGTAGAAATGACTTAGATAGCAATGTTAAAAAATCGACAACTCAACAAAAGTGTTAACCAAGAAGCTCTAAGAGAATTCCAAGTCGATCTTAATGCACCGATGTGTCGGGCCTATACTGTTGTTATTGCCTGTCAACGAAAGTAAATGAGTCACTGTGCATAATAGCTACAAAAGTTTTAACAGCTAACAAACTAAAGAAGCTACTTATTGCCGATCGCAACGTACAGTGATCATATAGTCACAGTGAGCCATGACTTTAATATTGCATCTCACTTTTGTCTTATTGATACCAATGATTGCATGGCAATGTGTGTCTAAAGAAGAACGTTTACTAAGCTAAATTCACGTACTCTCACTATGATTTATATTTCACTAGTCAGATCTAAACTAGAACACTGTGGGGGGCAAGTCTCTGTTTGAAGGGCTGTTCTGTTCTCTAGAGTACAAGAGACCGCTACCAGCTTAATACTGGAGTTATATGGCCTTCTTCAGAAGTCAAACCTTTACACTTTATCTTGGAGATGATTATAAGGTTATTCAAATATAATGCATGGAATACCAGGAAAGAGTTTATGGTCCTAATTGTTTTTTTATTTGCTCCAACTATACTAAAATATCTCATAGGACATAGAAGACAAGTTCAAGATCCAAGGACGAACAAAATCCCTGTGATATACAGGTCTCTCTACCTTAAAACCAACTCCTTGATGCTATTATCAGAAGAAGTGGTGTCGGAACCTTCAAGTAACTAGATCAGTATGACAACTAGACATACACTGAAACTAGCTACGAAAGTATTAACACAGGCGTCTAGACTTCTTTTCGTCAAAATATAAAGATGAATCTGATATGGAAAATAATCATTACTTAGTGATACGAGGAATTTTTCATATTATTACTAACACTAACTTCAGCAACAGTGAGACAAGGAAATACTAGTTAGTCCTTTTATTCATGTTCAGAACTTATGAGCAATACGCATACCATCAATTTTCACGGTACACACAGAACACTCAGACCACCATACATCAAAATTCAGGCATTTACAATGTCAACTTTAGGTTGTTCATAGATAATGTTGTTTATAAGTCACTCTATTACTTTTGTTAATTAGATCAATTTGTAATCAGTAATTGCTATATTATTGACATTTCTTATTGTTATATAAAGAAAAATTTTCTTTACATTAAAAAACACCCGTTGTTATTGAAAAATAAAATAAATCGGAAATGAGTCATAGATACAAAACTTTTACTTGAATTCATTTAAAATAACAAAAAAGTACATTTATGAAGAAATTATAACGAGAATAAAACATATGCAAAACAAATTTTCACTTAATCGTGACTATTTACTACATAATGATTATGGATGTATTTTACGTGTGATTTAGTACAAGTATAAAAATTACTACTTATGTAATATATCAGAAGATAGAATACATACTATCAAATGATACTTTAAGCATTTTTTTTTGTATTTAGTATTTTATTTAAAGCAAAAATAATTTTCTAAACATGTTATGAATTCAATTTGCATAATGTTTAACGTTAAATTATCTCATTGGAAATTGAAAAATCCAATTTAATTAAACTATCAAAATAAAGATTATAAGTAAAGAAATGTGATAATTTTCAGATACTTTCTTGGTAATATCCCATGTACTTAATAATAAGTTCTATTTGATCTGATCTATTAATTATTATGACTCAATATTTAAGTAGTTAATTCATATACTTTCTTGTGACATTTTATATGAGTTTAATTACTATGATTATGTTTGTGCTCATTTAGAATACTGTATTTATGTTGTTTTTTTTTAATTTTCTTCTAGAAATTCATACGGTAATTTATCGATATCATGTGTAAATAGATAAAATAATATTTGTAATATGTTACTTCATTAGTAATACCTTAATTTAGTTGACATTACTTTCTACCTAGTATTTGTAAAACAATCATCATTTTATTGTAGGTTAGAAACAATCGATTATATACATGGAAAAAATTGAGTTTAGTAATATTTCACAACTATGTTAATTAATTTTTATTTGTTAGTAAATGAATTGTTAATCTATTTAATTCATTACTTTCTAAATGAATACATAATTTTTTGAAACAATTTGTCCCTTTGATAAATTAATATGATACTCAATTTCAAGGAAACTACTAAGTTCAATCATGTTACGTATATTCATTTAGTGAACAGTATATCTACATTACTAAATTTTCTCACTTATTATGGTAACATATGGTGTTCTTTTATTGTGGTTATACTAAAATCAATTAAGTTGTCACCGCATGATCTGCATTTAATCAAATAGTAATCAGGTAAGTTTTTTAGTAATTCGTATGATATTTTGCAAAATATAAGGTGAATCAACAAAAATACAAATGCTAATCTTGTTGGTTAGTAGAGTATACGTTTATGAGATCATTAGAAATTTTATGCAACCGTCATACTGTTGTGTAGGAACATTTACCAAAGCTTATATTAATTAGTTGGACATAATAACATATTTTGTTTCTTTGATAAAATCGGTATATACTTCAAATTAATGTCCATTTAACAAATAATCAGCTTACAGATATCTTGTTATAAGAACATGTTTATTTTGTCGTATGAATAATGTTAATTTAGCCAAGGGGAAATTAATGTTATTAAAGGTATCTCAGTATTCAACATCTAATATGATACTCAATTTCAAGGAAACTACTAAGTTCAATCATGTTACGTATATTCATTTAGTGAACAGTATATCTACATTACTAAATTTTCTCACTTATTATGGTAACATATGGTGTTCTTTTATTGTGGTTATACTAAAATCAATTAAGTTGTCACCGCATGATCTGCATTTAATCAAATAGTAATCAGGTAAGTTTTTTAGTAATTCGTATGATATTTTGCAAAATATAAGGTGAATCAACAAAAATACAAATGCTAATCTTGTTGGTTAGTAGAGTATACGTTTATGAGATCATTAGAAATTTTATGCAACCGTCATACTGTTGTGTAGGAACATTTACCAAAGCTTATATTAATTAGTTGGACATAATAACATATTTTGTTTCTTTGATAAAATCGGTATATACTTCAAATTAATGTCCATTTAACAAATAATCAGCTTACAGATATCTTGTTATAAGAACATGTTTATTTTGTCGTATGAATAATGTTAATTTAGCCAAGGGGAAATTAATGTTATTAAAGGTATCTCAGTATTCAACATCTAATATGATACTCAATTTCAAGGAAACTACTAAGTTCAATCATGTTACGTATATTCATTTAGTGAACAGTATATCTACATTACTAAATTTTCTCACTTATTATGGTAACATATGGTGTTCTTTTATTGTGGTTATACTAAAATCAATTAAGTTGTCACCGCATGATCTGCATTTAATCAAATAGTAATCAGGTAAGTTTTTTAGTAATTCGTATGATATTTTGCAAAATATAAGGTGAATCAACAAAAATACAAATGCTAATCTTGTTGGTTAGTAGAGTATACGTTTATGAGATCATTAGAAATTTTATGCAACCGTCATACTGTTGTGTAGGAACATTTACCAAAGCTTATATTAATTAGTTGGACATAATAACATATTTTGTTTCTTTGATAAAATCGGTATATACTTCAAATTAATGTCCATTTAACAAATAATCAGCTTACAGATATCTTGTTATAAGAACATGTTTATTTTGTCGTATGAATAATGTTAATTTAGCCAAGGGGAAATTAATGTTATTAAAGGTATCTCAGTATTCAACATCTAATATGATACTCAATTTCAAGGAAACTACTAAGTTCAATCATGTTACGTATATTCATTTAGTGAACAGTATATCTACATTACTAAATTTTCTCACTTATTATGGTAACATATGGTGTTCTTTTATTGTGGTTATACTAAAATCAATTAAGTTGTCACCGCATGATCTGCATTTAATCAAATAGTAATCAGGTAAGTTTTTTAGTAATTCGTATGATATTTTGCAAAATATAAGGTGAATCAACAAAAATACAAATGCTAATCTTGTTGGTTAGTAGAGTATACGTTTATGAGATCATTAGAAATTTTATGCAACCGTCATACTGTTGTGTAGGAACATTTACCAAAGCTTATATTAATTAGTTGGACATAATAACATATTTTGTTTCTTTGATAAAATCGGTATATACTTCAAATTAATGTCCATTTAACAAATAATCAGCTTACAGATATCTTGTTATAAGAACATGTTTATTTTGTCGTATGAATAATGTTAATTTAGCCAAGGGGAAATTAATGTTATTAAAGGTATCTCAGTATTCAACATCTAATATGATACTCAATTTCAAGGAAACTACTAAGTTCAATCATGTTACGTATATTCATTTAGTGAACAGTATATCTACATTACTAAATTTTCTCACTTATTATGGTAACATATGGTGTTCTTTTATTGTGGTTATACTAAAATCAATTAAGTTGTCACCGCATGATCTGCATTTAATCAAATAGTAATCAGGTAAGTTTTTTAGTAATTCGTATGATATTTTGCAAAATATAAGACTAAAGTAAGATCAGTTCAATAGGTTTTAATGAAATAAGCTATCTGTTTCCTAATGGACAGTACTAGAACTCAAGTATGCTCATGAATGAACCAATTCCCCAAATACCTATTAACTTTTATTTATCTTAACGTGGACTTATTGTATTATGATAGAAAGTACATCATACTAGATAATACAGCGTTTAATGTGAATTCATTTTCAGGAATAAGCTTCAAACAATAAAATAATAGCGTATTTAGATACAAAAGTTGCTTTAATCGTATATTAATCAGAACGATTTTGAGTTCAATAGAAAACACAAATGCACTAACACTGATACTCTAGATTCGAAATTGTTACTAACGATCCATCATGTCATTTTAATTATATATTTTTAAATGTTCTACTTTGATGTGCGATGTAATTTTAGATAATGTAATGATATATATTCGTATTTTATTATTTTGAATTATCATACAATTTTAATGCTTCTATGTATACACGTATATTATTAATTGAATATATAATTCAACCACTTACTTAATTGTATTTGACATAATTAACTAAATTCATTTAGATAATTTAATGTTACTACTTATTCTTAATGTAAATGCTAACAGTATTTCAATAAGATCACGTGTTATAGAGTAATGTATTTCATTATAATTAGTATTTAATTTTGCTAGTAACATCTATTCAGATATCGCAACAAATTTTATTTTATTGAATTCGTCACAAATTAATGTTGACAAACCACTAAGGGTAACCAGGGAGAACTGGATAGGTGCTTCATCCCTGCCAAAATATTAATCTGTGACTAATTTAATTAATAAAACTTTATATTAATCTCACAAACCAACTCAATTCAATAATAAAGTTTTCGTAAAGATTGTAAGTACGTTGAACAGTGCGAAATAGCATGATATCTAGGTCTAGGGTACCCGGGTGAGTACTTTCGAAACATTTCAAGTTAAGCAGACTACTGGCATATCATCACTAAGTGCTTATACATTTTGCCAATTGCAGTATCGTATCTGCTTTGTATGCTTTGTTAAACTGTTCTCAAGAAGCCATACGACCGTAATACCTCCGTGAGAAAAATATGATTTCATTTCTATCTTCTTTTCGAATAAAACCATAAGTTGTTTGTCAGTGTTACATATGACATTGATGACAATGAATAAATATATTCGGTAACATTCTTCTTTGAAGATTGCTATTTATGTTTGAACGTGGATTCATCTATAAATGTCGGTAAAATTTTTCTGTATGCTCTATGAATTAGTTTATTTGCTTATCCTCCACGTTTTTTGTAAAAAAAGTAACAAAGGCATTTATTGACTAAACCTTGGCTTTTATTTGATATTTGCTAAATTCGTACCTCTAAAATGTGCTACAAACAGTTTATTTTCTTGACACCTGAGAACTTATACAATCAACCATTGTTTGCTTTCTAAATTAAATTTGTGATGAATGGGTTTTCTATTTAACAAACAAAGAAATTTATTCATATATTTAAAGGATACCACTTTACAAACCCCTTGTAACACTAAGGGTCAAAAAGCTGGCGACTATATCCCAAAAACTTCATGATGCCGAAGGGAATATTGCAGACGGGACATTCGATACAAATAATACCGTACAAATAACAATTTCGTTTCAGAACGTAATAATAAGATTAGGATAAACATGCCATGAACAACTGACGCTGAACTTACGGACGAATCTGACACTAGAAGGAATAAGGTCAAAAATGTGAGATGTATCAATAATGGGCGTGCTTATGAATAAGATATCACGTTATATTTTTTGAATTGTAAAGAAATCCTTGTCTTATCTGACAACATGAAGAAGGAACATCGACGCACGGGTATTGGCTACAACTGGGTCAAGAGGTAGTCTATCGAGTGACAGTTGTGAGGAGCCGTTTATTTATTAACGAGGCCTACTTGGTTATTTTTTAACGGAGCCAAAAGTAGAGTAACTGTTTTCAAGTCTATAAAGAGAATCCTCTTAATGAGATTTCCCAAATATATCAGTGATCTAGTACAAATTCAAACAATTTCCATGTGAAAACTTGGAATCTGTGTTTAAACATGACTTAGGTCGCATTGAGTCACCAATAAATTGGCTGTTTACAAAGACAACAGAAAGCGGTAATACAAGCCAAGTCTGTTTCACAGGACAGCAGATGAATTTTAGAAGTCTACTACCGGATCGCACTCTTAAGCTAACTTTGGATACGTCGGAACTAGACTACTGTTATATATATATATATAACGAACTTTTATTGCATATTAGTGAAATGGTTTTTATACCAATTAGTTAATTAGGTGTAATTATGGTTGGTGTAGAATGAATCACCTAGCCCACAAACACTTTCAAAATGATGCTTTGATTTATTTTATACGAAAAATGTTTAATTTCCTTTACTTTATGTTATATTCTGTCAATGGAATTGTAGTGAACTCATCAATGGAAGGAGTATATTACAGCGCATACGCAGTATATATACAGACTAATAGTATGACATAAATTTATATAGAGATAAATAATTTATTTAGGTATTAAAGTTTCAACAACTAGCATTTTCATTAAAATAAAAACAACGCTGTTAAGATCATGATTTTATTAACTATTTCATATATTATTTAAGTATGTAGAATACATTATCATGTTACACACATTACTAACTTTCTTTGGAATTGATTTACTATAATCTGCTTCAAATCACGAATTTTAGTTTCAGTGCGATGTGAAGCCATTTATTTAGCCTATCTTATTTTAGTTGTTAGTGTTAAATAAGTAGAATGTTTCTTGAATTTTAAGTTTGTAAATTCAAGAAATCATATTGAGAGCTGCAATGCATATTAAGTCTGTTTATCTTGGGCTTAGTGGCATTCGCATCAAGTGAGTTGGTATTCAAATTACAAACCCAAAGAAGACACAATTTTTGCTAATTTTCTTTTTTTCAAATTATTTCATTTTCTGTTAATTAGTAAATATGATAGTCATTTCTGTTCTACACGAAATTGTATACGGCTTGTGTGAATACACAAAACTTTAAAGAAGTTACACTGCATGTATTGATCACAGGACATTGAATGGGTTATTCTCACGATCTACCATCGTCTACTCATAGGATCTGAAAAGTTGATGAACATGGCGTGATGATGGGCGTGGTCTCCATATTTATTTATGTAACTTTCCTTCTATGGTCTTTAATAGATTTTTAAACAATGTTGAAGAAACAAGAAAGCATTGCCAATAAGGTTAGGGTAGTTCATGCTATGAAGATGTGGCTTTAACGAAAGTTTACTTGAGTAAGGCAACTATACCATCCCAATCGAGCTGACTGGAATTGCATTGTTAGTCAGCGTTAACTAGGTTCTACTGTCGGATGACAAAACATTACATAAAAAAAATTACTAATACATTATGATACCATTTTAAAGTTTAGTAAGTAGTTGCGTAATTTAAGATTGGTCACGCACTTAAATGAAAATTAAGACTATCAGATGGTCACTCAATTATTTTGTAAATACTTATGAGTGTGTGATCCGAAAATGAGTTTCTGAGAAATCATTTTTGGATTTAATTGAACGGCTTATGACTGAACTATATTTGTTCAAGTAAATACTATAAGCAGTCATTATTCACTTCTAGGCACCGATCAGTCTACGGCCATATAGACGTTTAATTGATAATTTATATTTGAAAGTGTTTTCTTTATTTTAAATATGCCTAAGTGATACAGGATATACAAGCCATTATGGTGCGAGGTATTTCTGATTTATTCCAAATAACAGTTATCATATACTTTCATGCTGTAAACTACTAAAACCTCATCATGAGATATGACGTGTGATAACACAGTTGTTTTATTATACAACATATGTGTTTACCGCTAAATATATGATCATGATATTGCTTTACGTGTATGATTATCGTTATGTACAAAAGATAAAATAATAATCACGATTTTTACGTTTTTACTAAAAAAGTAGTTATTTTTCATAGTGACACACAAAATTAAGTGCCTTAAGGATATTTGCGAATCGGTAGTATAAGTAACTAAAATCCATCATCTCCAGTTCACACATCGAGAGCTATACGTGGATTTTCACAAGAATACTTTTCATCCCTATGAACAACGCATAGTCCAACCACTAAGCTTGAATAGCAAAAACAAGATACAATAGTCTTTGCTTATATCTGAAGTATCTAGTTTGTATCAGTACAAAATTAGTTACCAGCAGATCAAAATCAACTATTTCTTCACCATTTCTCATCGTTTTACTAAGAAATAATATCTCCTAAACTTACATAATTTGCCTTTAAACAGGATATTTGTGTAACTCTAACTTACACTTGTTCATCTGCTTAGTATTTATTCATTTGGAGATAGCATACTCTGTGAACTTTCATTAACAGTTATATTATCTATAAATAAAACATTTAAAGTATTGAAAACAGTTGTTATTAAAATCGGAAGAAATAAACTTGTGTTGGCGCCCGAATAAAATGGTAGGTACTACTTTCTTATAAAAAAAAAAGAAAACAAGACGTTACTATCTAAAATTCAGTCATTTATACCTATCCACTTGTAAGTTTTTAAGTTGGCCCCCTCATAAAAGTTTCATTAACTCCAAAGGATGCATTTATAAATGCTACTGAATAATATGATTCCAAACCTTACTTATGATGGATCAATTTCAAGCGCAGTTAGACTTCTAAAAAATTAGTTGTTAAATGCAAATATGATAGATGATACCGTTTATTTAGTCTAAATTAGCATGATAATCATGAAGTTTCACTGGAAAAATTTGATCATTTTGATAAGAAATTTGTTTACTGCAAAGCTCATTGTACTTTAAGCAAAAGCTAATGTTTTAAAAATGGTCTAATTTGTCTGAATCTAAGCCAAGGAATAGTTGACTTACACAAGGAACTTTATTTTGACTGTATTGCATCATAAGTCACGATGAAGTAATGCTGTTTTTTAGAAGAACTCGTGATATCTGATATCTGAACTAGTAATCAGATGATAACTTTAAATTTCCGATTGTTCCATAAAGTCGATAGCTGAAGAGTCAATTTTTTTCTAGGGATTAATAATTGAGGCCACTTTATTCATCATCTTTACAAAATGGCTCCACACGGTACTCCATGTGAGCAACAGTGACCTTGCCCTTGATATGAATTATTGCCTACACCTTGCGCCTGTAATTAATCAAAGGTCAGGTCTACAAAACTGTTATCGGTCCACGATTAAATTGGCCAAACGCTAATTTGGTTTGCAGTAAAAACCTTAAAAATAGAATGTGGTGGATGAGACAATCAAGCAACCAAATTCATTCATAATTTGGGAGCTTCAATGAAATTTTTAGAAGCAAGACATACATTGAGAAGGAAACAATACTCGTACAAGTATTAAGTGTATTTTGTCTAAAGCTAGAAATCTATCTTACTCATAAATGAAATGTTCACAAGTAAAACTTACACGTCTAACTACGTCTACTAATCACGTCTAATTCTCTACTATAAATATTAATTCATCCTAGAAATGGTAAAGACATGATTTCAGTTGTATAAGCAAAGCGCAGCAATTTATGTTCTTATCGCATTGTTGTTTTAAAGAATACGTTACTTTTCAAGGTTGTTTTGTCTATTTAAATATGGTAATGGATCATCGTTTGTCAACTAATACATTGTACAATGCCATTCCATATTGGTGACAAAAGTGGCCATTTTGACGCAAACGCAAACCGGCCCAATCCTCAGGGTTCAGGTTTTATGGGTGGTGGTGGTTTTGGAGGTTATCCGGATCCTCGATATGGCAATATGACTGTAAGTTTATCTCTACATTATCAGGTTTTTTTCTCCTTACTTGATTTTTAAAATATATTTTTGTTGAACTTAGTTTGTTAATAACAACACTGGTGCATACTTGATAAAATCTTGGATGAAATTCTTCGTCGATATTTATTTTAAAATGTTAACTTCGAAAAAAATGTATAAATCGATATAAGCAATTGGTTATATGTTGTGTTAGGCTTAAATATTCAGAACATAGGTTGCGTGCTAAGCACATTTATAAGTAGGTGTAATGGGAGAGTTGTATGTTCTAAAGTTCAAACGCCTTGCCTGCACCATACAACCTTGTCTGCATAAATAAAACTTTAATTATTATATAGATGTCATGCAAAGTATTAAAAATTTGTGTTGACTGGTTGTGATGCGGTTTTTGCATTCAAGTTTATATTGTTATATATTGATTGCTGAAGTGGGCGTACGTATCTTAATTATTGTTTCATCATTTGAGTAATCAAGCCGAAAGTCATTAAGAGACAGTGATTAATTTTTGCCAAATATGTTCAGAAGTAAGTACTGCTCGGTTGAGAATTAACGTAACCTTGCTTTTTTTCGTAGGCTTAAGTGTATATATTATTACTCAAACTTATTGCGATTGATATATAGGCGGGTAGAGTGTTATTTATCTCGACTGTGCTAAGACTTTTGCACATTCAAACATAATTTATCACCGTCTAACGTTTAAGTGTAATCATATAATGGTGTTGTTTGTAGTTTGCTCGTCATTAAATTTGGAACACTTTCATAATACTCACCACATTACATATACTTCTAAAGTTTGTATCTTAGTCTTTATTTGTTGCTATTTAATGTTTTAAGCCAGTATACCCCATTATTTAAGCATTCGCATAGAAAAATGCACTTTCTTATTAGTACCTTTGCACTCGAAGCCGAGTCAAATTACTCGTACATTAATCTTTTTGTGATATACCGTTTAGCCAGCTTAAATGATAACAAAACAATAAGGCCAAGTTTAGAGTGCAGTGTAAGACTCTTAAGACAAAACACTTTAGGGATTTATAATTCCTTGTTAGGATTTGCCGGATAATAGCAGTTAGCCTCCTGAGATCATGTGCTCTGGCCTAAAAGGTATTCCTACATTACGTTGTGGGCCATTTATCACCTTTTTATTCCTATATTATGACGTAGTCCCACATTCCTAATTTCCTAATCTTAAATATTCTACTTAAAATCTTTACTCAAATACTTGCTTCACCACCATTATTAGTTGACTGGCTTCTACCTCCGGTACTCTTTGTTGTCTACTAGTGTAAATTGCAGCAACTCCAAAAAGTGCATATATTAAAACATTTGCCTTAGTTTTTAGTTTTCTCGCCGAAATATTATATAAAAGCTGATGATAACATTCTGCAGATCAATATATTTCAGTAGCAAAATTGTACGAGCTAGTAAATTATCTTAAAACATTGCATGTAGTGAAAATATGATAAAATATTTCCGATGTTTTTATTTCCAACAGCAAAATTATTGTGGTGGGGTGCCTGGAAACGGGGTCTTTGGACAAGACATGTATAACCAGCAGCGAGGTCCTCAAGACTGGAATATGGGAAGGCGATATCATAATGGCTCAGATTCGGTAATAAAATATAGTCCAACAATATTTTGTTAAAACAGTTTAACAAACACTATTGTGTTTTTTCGTGCTTTTAGCCATTAATACGATGACTTGTTTGGAAATAGGAAAATAGTATATGCAGGTATATCAGATTTTAGAAAGTTGTACAGAAGTTAAAAAAACTATGGCGTTGATTGCTACAAGGGCATCCAGTGTTGACAAGTGATACAACATTAAAAAGGCACACAATACGACCCTTGTAATGAACATAACATTGAACCTAGGCCAAGGCAAACATTAAAATATGCATTGTAGTTAGAACTAGTGAAGTTACTCCAACACACTGTAATCAGGCAATGTGCATTATATAATGATGTTACTGATGAAAAAATCATACTACCTCGCCGTGGTTTTCATTTAATTTACGCAATACTTTGACACAGAGAAGTAATTACCAAAAGCAATCGGACATTTTTAACTGCGGACACAGTGTTCAGATTACTGTGATTTGAGAAAAGAATATAATCGTTAATCTGATTGTTACTTGAAAAGTAATCCTTGAAATCTATATGTAGCGAGTTATCAGCTGATGATCTGTGCCTTTTATTTGCACTAAAATAATAAATACAAATAGCATAAAAATATTCAGTAGTCCGATTTTTGTCATAGTCTACAAAATGGACGATAAACACTCATTGTTTAGTCAGATTGTTTACGTTGACGATTTGATAAATCTGATGTTCATTTGTTTTTATCATTTAATTTTAGGATGATTCTGATCATGGTAGAAGAAACCATGGTGGTTGGAAGTAAGTGTGATCGTTAGTGTTGAATGTGAAACATTTTCCTTTAGGCCATTTGACATTATCATTACTTCCTTAAAATATACATCGTTTAAAATTCATACATTGAACAAAAAGGAAATCATACCATATTGACAGTTGACTAGATAAAAACCCAGATTTGGCGAACAGCAAATTTGTTATTATTTTAAGCCTAAAATGGTTATCAAGCACAACTAATAAATTATCGTATGTTAAAGTCTTTATTTACGAAGTGAAACATGTTTTAAGTTTAAATAGCTGAGAATTAAGTAAGCAGACTTTACATTTTGCAAGACAAATTCATAAATTTCTGCACGAACTGAGAGTTAACTGACGTCATTCTGTAGTGATGGTTACTTTGAACTAATCACAAAAAGTTTGTTACACGTCACTGATTCTTAAATTTATTTAAATAATGCACCATTTCATGCTAAAATATACAGATAGTAAGTCAGTATTTCCTTTAAAGTTAGGTTATTTTAAGACAAAATTTATATAAAAATTTATGAAAAATGTTAGATATTACTATCACAATGGCTTACAGTCACTATCAAGCGTCTTAGTTAAACCTAATTAAAATATAAATGTGCAAAACGGTACCTTTTAACAGTTTTAAATAGATTTTCTACCCCTAGTATTTTTCTACTTTGTAAGTGGTGTGAAACAGAAGACACAAATTTTGAAGAACTCCTAATTTATTTATTTATGCAAATATATTTTTTGAAACGTTGGTTTATAGCTTAGTCAGCCGGAAAGATTTATCTGATCTTTACAGTATAAGCTTCCTGGAAAGCTACGGAAAAACGTAGACAAGCAACACCAACTAATCTATAAAATTATTGGCACAAACATCTTTGCGCAACGTTTTGCATAGAAACATATTCGTTTTATGCTTTTTGCCTTTAGATTTAATGATTCCGATGAATTCAAACCTGGCATCGAATATTGTTTGCCCCAGAGTAACAGTTTTAAGATCAATTCTACTTACATTTTATTCAAATAAATAAAATTTAATAACAGGCATCTAGAAATACAATGTAATAATTATAATTGTATAATCAATTTCTTGTGTAAGACCTTTTTTCACTGACTGTTTTACTAAATAGCCAAGGACGAAATGGGTCACACTCATATCGGCGTGATCATTCTGGTGGTTCAAGTTCCGAGTAAGTTGTTGTATGTTTATTATAAATAGAATAAAAAGATGGTTATCTATTCTTCTTTCGTCGTATGGCTTTTATAAAACAGGTTCAGTTGTGTACGCTTGGGCACATACATTATTGTTAAAAAGTAATTTAACAACTAAGCACTTATTTATCTAGCTTACTTAATATACAGCTCTTTGTGGTCACGGTTACGTGACGAATGGTTGATTAGCCAAATGTTTTACATTACAAGTAGTCTTGTAAATTTCAGTTCCGTAAATGGAAATTCTGATCCCCTTCCACTGTTTACAAAAGGGCTTCTTATTGATTTATTATCTCGGCTATTTTAGATTGCTCCTGGAAAGTTTGGAAAAAATTGATGACTAAATAAATAAGAGTAAAATGATAAGGGCTAAGTAGGTAAATACATTTACATGCCTTGTTCTTCAAAATACAAAAATTATGTAAAAACTTATAATCTAAAAAATTGCTGCGTCTGAAAAATTAACAGAAACATCTAACTTTATCATTTCATCACTAAACATCCTGTTCAACTCAACTGTTGGTAATACACCTAGTATTTGTTAAACAAGGACTAGTTTAGTGGCCAAATTTATAACTTTAATCTGTAGATGAATGATGTGTAAACGATAAGAGTGGATTGTAACGACCTACCTATTATTTTTAAGCAGACATTTCATTTATATCACTTCATTTCACTTTACTTCATCAACCATATGTCAATAAGCATGAATAATAAGGCTTTTTTTAGTAGTAATGAAAAAGTTCAAATTATCACAAGTTACAGCGTGCATTTATTGCTGATTTGTTATTATTTTGTTTGAATTACGTCTTTTATTCATTAATATTCTTCTGTCGAGTGCAGCTACATGCAGCAGTGGTGGGAATTGTAAGAAATATCCTAATTTTTAAAATCTAGACCTGAAATTTAAAAATGCATTCAATTCGAAGATTAATATCTGTTAATCAGATGGATTAGTGAAAGAGAGATGATTATTAACATTACTTTTAAAAACTACTTTTACTTAATAAACTTAATCAGATCCACCCTATGTTTCTAGTGAAGGAAGGCGAAACAGACATTGGCGCTAGAAAATTTGTATTACTGGTTGTCTTAATATTCTTCCCGGAAATTTTTCAACAGTGGTGAGTGATTTATACATTTGCATTTCTACGTGAAAAAAGCGTTGTACTAAGTAATTCTTCAAACTTTTTAAAATTTGTCAATAGTTTTTTGTTATCTCAGTTGGCTGGCAACTGCTTCCACTTAACTCTACACATAGATATCTGTAAAGTTCATTCTACAATTACGTAGAAAATGTAATCTAAAAATTTCTTTAGTGGCACAAATTATTGTGTTTCCGTGATGCTTCATAGGTTTTCAATTTATTATATAAAACATTTAAGATACCATTCATGAAATGAGGTTATTAGAAAATTAACAGACTAGTGTTTATACTCAAATTAACTGCACCAATTTTTATAAACAATACGCATTACACTGTGTATTTATGCTATTGTTAATGGCTAAAAAGAATAAAGTTAAATGCCTCGTTATTTTGGTTTTTCAGATATATCACATTATCTCTTATCCGGATGTAACTGAAAAATGGACTGAATAAAATTGTAATGTACTTACTATATATTTTGTCTGTTTGCCTTCTAATATATTTTTATAATATCGTAGAATAAACTTTTTATCTACGGCATTTCTTATGTTCTTCACTTACTGTATAGTCTTAGATAAAGCACTAATTTCTTATACTTTTATAATGAATCAGTGCTTAAAGTGGATTTTCAGATTAGGAAACATTATTTAAATATAACCGTGAATGTAAATATAAACAATAGTACACTACCATTAGTACACGGATCATTCACGTAGCATTGCTTTGATGCTAGTGTAAATAAAAATAAATTAAACATACTTATAAAATGAAGCATCTTCTGCGGGTCTGTTTTTGCAGATGTTACTATTATAGAAGGCAGCTGGAAGAAGTATTTGCTTATTTTTGAACAATACACTTAATGTGAATAATAGTAAAGTTACAAGTTTTTCAGCAGAAAAACACCTATCATAAAGTTTAATCGAGTATATAGTTGTGATAAAATGTCTCACATTTATATATACTGTTAATACAAAATGTATCAACTTTAGGTACTGTTTACTTTTATCAATAAAATTTGCGTTGCACTACTTCAAAATACAAGATTGTTTAGCTTTGGCAAATAGGTATTAAGTCAAATCAGTTAACGTTTTTTATTAAGGCTTTATTATGGTGATTTCATCATCTTTTTTGATAAGCCTGTATTTACCCGTGAATAATTCTTAGGCAATATTTAAATATTAGTAGGAAGCTTAATTAGAATGAAGAAGAAATTATTAATATGTCAGCATTGTTCTGTTTACTTATGCGGTGGGCTTTTGAAAACGTTTTATTTACAGTAGCAGTGTTATGAAATGAAATTTAATAGCCTTAACAAGTTTAGGACTGTTCCATTAAGAATGTAATGCTGATCAGTTGATGGAAACGGTACGCCATAGTATTGTCGAGAAGTAACTATTAGCAAAATAATATTATTATTTTAAATTCATTAATATATTGAGAAAAAACAAAAGTACTATCCAGGAAAATAGAGGTTTCTTTGGCAGGATAACATATAAATATTAGGCTCAAAAATGACGTCAATAAATGTTACAAGTAACTGGATGATGTAAGTTTACTGGGGCACACAGGTGCCACTGACTATCTAACTTTACCCCTGTCCAACACATCAGGTTGACAAGTACTATTTATATCGTACCATAAATGATAATAAAAATTACAGTCAACAAGTGTTAGCTGGTTGGCGATAAAGATTGTCTGTAGTTAACTTCTAGATAAAATCAGTACAAATCCCTAAAATTGTCTCGATTGTCAAAACTAAATAAATAGCATTCTTCACGTTTAGTATGGTTTTACAAATATGATTAAGAACATTTTAGACAAAACTAACCTTATATAACCTGCTCACATGTGATTCCAAAACAAGTAATTAAACCACTTTAAAAAACAATAAGCAACACAGAAAGAAGGTACCGTTTTACTATATTCAAATGACTATATCACAAGTAATTGCATAAAATAATTAATGATCGATTCACTTAGTTAATGTTATCTCTAGTAAAAGTTATTATAAATTACTTTTTAACAATTTATCACATCGTTTCTACATAATCATACAGTTAACAGTTATTTCCAACACAACAATCACGTGAATAGAAAGAAACGTTAGAAATGAATGTACTTGGGGTACACATTAAAATTAGTGTATATTAATGAATTTTTATTTTAGGAGAATGAGAAAGAAACAACGTATTCACATTTATACTTTGCTCTCATACTTCTTAAAACAACTTTAATTAGTAGGCTCTGGAAAATTTGCTACTATACTGATAACAGTGTATATAAATGTAAATTTGTCTGAAATAAAATATAAGTGTCAGAGTAGTTTATGTAAAATAAACGAATCTACATACATTCAAACTAATCAAGTGGTACTAGTCAACTATACGTTACCTGGTTATATATCAGCTAAGTATTTCTTGAAGTCGCTCAAAATACAATTTAATGCTTTTTTGTCTATAAAATACTAAGAATGATTTTTGTTAAGACGTCAATTATAACTACATAAGTATGATACAACACACTTTAATTTTGGAAACATTTAAATCTCCTAGAACATTATGAATAAACGGTTTGAGAAATGTATGTGTTCTGCATTACTTATCGCAAAATTCTGATGTGTTTTAGCATAACATTTCACTATTCGCAGATATCTGTACTGTCTAATGTTTTCCCATTTAAAATAAAGCCTAAGACTTGAATACCTGTACTGTAATCAATGAATATAAGTGAGATTATCTTATAAAAAACAAAAGTACTATCCAGGAAAATAGAGGTTTCTTTGGCAGGATAACATATAAATATTAGGCTCAAAAATGACGTCAATAAATGTTACAAGTAACTGGATGATGTAAGTTTACTGGGGCACACAGGTGCCACTGACTATCTAACTTTACCCCTGTCCAACACATCAGGTTGACAAGTACTATTTATATCGTACCATAAATGATAATAAAAATTACAGTCAACAAGTGTTAGCTGGTTGGCGATAAAGATTGTCTGTAGTTAACTTCTAGATAAAATCAGTACAAATCCCTAAAATTGTCTCGATTGTCAAAACTAAATAAATAGCATTCTTCACGTTTAGTATGGTTTTACAAATATGATTAAGAACATTTTAGACAAAACTAACCTTATATAACCTGCTCACATGTGATTCCAAAACAAGTAATTAAACCACTTTAAAAAACAATAAGCAACACAGAAAGAAGGTACCGTTTTACTATATTCAAATGACTATATCAGTAAGAAGCAATAACACTCAAATTCATTTGGATATTATTCGCAGTGTATTGTTATTTTAAAAAAAGTTAATAGAAAATCTGTTGAGTTGACAGGTAAACAGTATAGACATCTTTCTAGCAGAAGTTTCGCTTATTTCAACAATTAAGCTGCATCTAGTAACATAACAGTATACAACAAAATGCTTGTGTAACTCACTATATGAAGAAACTACTTAAAACTGTATACTTACTCAATGTTTAATAATTCGCACTCCGTACTTCGGATTGTAACCCCACCTATTACTGCCTAGTGTTGGTGTAAAAAATAACCGACTTATAGAGATGCTTTGCCAATAACTATATTTGTTAGATTTAGTTCTTTTTGGATTCTTCTTATCAATTATCAATAACTTTCAAAAGTTGTCATTTAAATGTGATGAATTTTATGTTCATCGTTCTTACACTCTATGTGTATTGAATTCGATTGTTTCGTGTAGCATTCTTTTTTAATCGAATAATCTTACTCCATATCATGTCTGCTTTGGGCTACATTACTATTAATGTTAGACTTATTCATTTGCTCTGTCCTTATATTCAGATGTTATACTACCTCATTTACACATATTTCTCACTTCAGAATTAATACAACACACAGTTTGAAACTGTAATACTAAAATTTTATGGTGTATCCGGAAGTACAAACACTTTTATTATATAAGTTGGATTGTGACTGGCAAGTGGAATTCAGGAAGCGCGTTTCGTCCTATTTGGGACTCATCGGCTGGATGTACCTGCATCCCAATGTTGATGTTCACGCTGGGATTCGAACTCAGTCCGTTTCGTGTCGAACGCCACCGCGTTCACCACTAGTGTGAACATCAACATTAGGATGCCGGTTCATCCAGCCGATGAGTCCCAAATAGGACGAAACGCGCTTCCTGGATTCCACTTGCCAGTCACATTCCAACTTATATAGTACTTGTGAAAAAATTCGCTATATCGAGGCAATCCGCTCAGGATGCACATATAGCAACAATGACTGACCAGCTTCAGTCTATAACAAATCAACGGGAATATACAAGTTTATCCTAATACAAACACTTTTATTCTTACAACTCGAGTACATCAACATTCACTTCTAGTATTTATTATTTCGCGTTAACACTACATCATTATGTACTGTGAGCATCTTGCTCATAGTTGTTTTCCCATATTTTGCTTCTGGCCACAACAAACTTTACTTTCAAATGGCTATTCATTTACTGCCATATTCAAACTGGGTCTTTTTTGTGATATTTATGTGTATTTACTAGGGAATTACACTATTAGTGTTAATAAAGTGTCGGAATACTAGAGATATCAATGATTTAGTAAGTTTGACGATTGAACACTAGTCAATATAAATTCTTGTGTCATTTCTTATGAGCTTGAGGAGTGTTTTGTAATCTTATTGTCCAACAGCATTTGTATCGAACCAGCCAATGTCTGCAGTTATCTGTATAGGAAAATAAGGATTGAATACCAGTACTGTATGAAAAAGTGTCATACTGAATCTTTGTGTTTTAAAACTATGTTATAGCAAACAAATATTACCATCAAGATAGCAATCGATTTTACATTTGAATAAATGATTTTAAGGAAATGTCGGCTTCTTTTGTAAGATTTGACGGAAGATTAAACAAACTCCTTAATACTATTATGTTTATTACTGATTATAATAATCACACAAAAAGTGGGTGGCGTATCGTGTTATGTATCATGAGACTAGCTCTAGCGATCTGTAGTCCACATGGTAGCATATGCAGAAATGTGATATGCGTGTGTTACTCAGGAGACTATGCTTTTGTCTTGTGCATCAGTAGAACTACTTATTATCTGAAACCTCAGTTACACCGTACAGCAATCATTTCAATAGTACTATCTAGTTTCCGTTTATTGAAAATCTCTTGTTTATTTTTCACGCAATTCCGTTAGATTTTCAGAGCCTGGGAGGGAAATTAATAGTACTCGTTTTTAGAAGTGGTATACAAAGTTTTAATTTTTGCGTGTCTTCATCAATGAAGATTCTTAAAATAAAGTTTTATGCCTTAGCTACTATGTAGATGCAATGGAAGTGAATATCTGGACTTGAAAGTTATTTTTTATTTACAGCTCAGTACGTTCATTACTGCTTGTCCAGTTTTGAATTACTTGACATTAATTGATGGCAACTATAGAGCAGTTCATACCTAACTGACAAGAACGATAACGCATTCATAACATTGAAACTTGTCCGATTTAACTGACAATTAGTAATTACAATTTGTAGAATCGGCCAGGTAAAGCATTCGTGTATGCTAAAGTTGTTAAGGGGTGCAATTATATTTATTGTATACACAGTATTGTACTGTATTAGAATTTGGATATTCTTATTGATATTAGTGAAGTTAACCATTGTACTGTGACAGCGTGTTACCTATTTCAATTCGACTAAGTAAAATAATCTAGTTATAGTCAACTGTTGCCTTGGTTTCAGTAATTGGTTGAGAACAAGTTATGCATATTTTCCTGAGGCACAATCAACAACCCACTCATGTCAATAGCCTAAAGTGCACCCAGTATACGAACAAGGTACGCTTGTTGGATAACCAGGATGGCTTTTAACAATTGAACAAACATGCACAAATTGGATGCAATCAGTAATGAGTGGAAAGGATGGTAAATTTGACTGCAGGTAGGGCGTAAACGAGATTACAACGTATATACTAGCTGATCAGAGGAGGAGTTGCCTCTCACGAGTTGTTGTGTCGTGATCTAGTAGTGATACGTGATAGGGGGGCATTCATATAGTGATGTCGACTAAAACAAACATGGTCAGCATCAACACCGAGAACCTATACATTTAGTTATATAGAGAATTACATACTGTTACGTTATTTTTAAGGTTTATGGTGCAACAATTCTGAATGTCTACAAGTTCGCATTCATTATTTCGGTATCAGCATCCTATACGTTGTCCTAACATCGGGAAGTTATTCTGTGTTTTTAACGTTAACCTCGTTGGACAGGACCGGCGAACAAGTGCCTTTTCAGCAAGATTTTGGTGAACAGGTAATAAAGTTAATAGGCTCTTAATGACCTGTTTCAATATTTTTATTTTATTTTAATCTCAAAAGATGTATTTTTAAAAACTGTTGCGAAAGAAACCGTTCTTGGTTTCATTAAAAAGGCATACGTATGTAATGGTTAAGACTGATTTGCACAGCAAAAGAAAATTCATAATAAAGTGCTAATATATGCAATTAAATATATTGCACAGAAGAAAGTGGTATTGGAGGATATAATATTTTGAATAAGTTGGGAGTGCTATTGGCCCAGGACAATACTGCACACAGAAGTCACGCACTACCACTTATATTATCTCAGTCTCAAATGAATGATAGCATGACTCACGACAACCATGGAGACAATCCGTACCACCAATATAGATGGACATCTAGACATTAAAATCCACTACCGACACAATCTCCCATATCAAACGTTTCTGCTCATGACTATATGCCTAGAACTAATAACATGTTGCCCAAATATTGTGAGCCAAATGTTACATATGCTTACTTATATCCTTTTTTAGCTTATCCTCATTTGACACCTGACAACCCTTTTCACTCCCGTTTATTACCTCTACCACACTCCTTGGACTAACAACTCATGCCAATAGTGAAAGCCCCCCACAAACACTTATCACCGCTAAAGAGAAAGGTAGCTATCATCTCCACTATCTCATATGTGGTTAACATAAACGCTTTAAGTGATTACCAGAGAGATAACAGTGACTTCCGGAAAGTGGGACTCATGGAACAAACAACGAGTACACATCCACTAACGTTTCAGCCAAGTAAATGCTAGAGACCCCTGACATCCAGTTTAATTTAACTAAAGGCTCTTTCTGTACCATTTATACACATCAACAATATCTAACAATACCTTCTTATACGCAGATAACTTGAAAATTGTCTACTCCTGCAACAGAGATGAGCTACACAACACTGTTAAGATCATACTGCAAGAAGTAGACGAGGTCACTACCTGATGCAATGAACATTAACTTCACTTCAACACTAAGAAATGTGACTGGATAAGCATTGAGTGTCGCAACCTACACATTCACTTTAAAACAGAAGGGGAACGAATCCATGGATGTGAAACAATTCCGGAACTAGACTTAAGATGCACTGCGGATCCTACATTCACGGAGCAAACATCCGTCACCTCAAAGGCACTCAGATTTATGGATTGTATAATCCATAACATCTACCAACGTAGGTTTACATTGGTACTACATAAGGCATATGTATTCCGGATACTTGAATACTGCCCACACATACTCAGCAGCATTTGAATAAGCGATGAGCTGAAGGTTGAAGGAATACAGCAATACTTCACAAAAGAACATTGGGGATGGATTGCGGACTTAACCACACCGGACGGTGCGATACATTAAGCTGAGAACCACCTTTGAAAAGACAATCTAAGCCCAATCCGGCATTCTATTTCATTGTTGTACACCATATAACATACTCCCCTGACCTTATTATTATAATTAATCAAAGCATATATTACAGCCTCAGAAAACACACAGGTACAGTGTGGGTGGAACAAAGTAAGTGTAGAATACGATTCAGCTTTTCCGTGCACAAATTCACCGCCATTCGGGATAGTTTTTCCGGCAGAAATGCGTACGTTAGATAGCATGGATCACTTTATACGAGCGATAAACCAACTATTCAGTGACTCCAAGACACTGAACCGACTATCGGTTTATTGAAACTTTAGCAAAACATTCGAGGTACTCGGCCCGCTCAATGTGTAACGCGAGTATGTAAACAAGGTACAACCGAGCAGTACGTGTAACAATATACCTGAAGATCTGTGCCAAATACTCCACAACTTACTACTTTAACTTAAATTAATCAGTAATAATCCAAAGGGTTCTAAACTTTCAAACACTGAAGGAATGGACATTGTAGTAGGAAAAATAACAGAAAGAAGAAGATACTGATATAAAAATATTTATTTTATATAGAAAACCAAAACATTGGGTCACATTTGGCTTTCTGTATGTAAACGCTGAGCCACATTAATCGACGTTGGGCCGAACGGCCGAAACACTGGGCTAGATGTGTGAACCATCAATTTGAGGTTGAACCAAATGACTGAAACTCTAATTCAGACGTAGGGAACAGTTGGACCATTATCACATAGAAAATGTGTTAAACTACTTACAGTTTGTAAGTAGCATAATACTTTTAGTGTAAAAGACCGTTTAAAGGTGAAAACCAGTTGAGAAATTTAACTAACATATGAAATGTAAATAGACAGATTACAATTTGGTGACCATAATTTAATGAGGAAACGCAACAACGGGTGGCAACTACACTTCTTCATTTGCTAAGTGTCATTTGGATCTGTTGCTGTGATTGCTTTCATTTCACGTACTGTGTAATCAACTTAATAAACATCTACGATCTGTTCCTAGTTAGTACTATCTTCGGCACGTGTCTGTTTTTCATCACACTCAAGTGAACAGCTTTCGCTTATGCACACAATATACGAATCAATTGCATTTTAAAACGTCTCCTTATCATTCTAACTGTTACACAACATTCTGGTGGTTATTTTGGCACTAGAAAAATTGCCTTCAACCTTGTTATCTAACTTCTTGTCATATTAAAACAGATGAATAGCTTGTAAAGACGACCCTACTATATACGACTACAGCTATTGCATATGACATAGTTAAAGAGGAAATTTTATTCGTTAAATTACTATTATCCCCATCCTAATCACATTACAGGCTTATTCCGTTATACGAATTCAGTGATGAAAATAGTTTCATGGAAACAGTATTTAGGTTAAAAAAAGATAGATTTCATTTATTCTAGTAGAATCGTGTTGACAGCACGTAGAATAAGTAACTCAGTTGATAGTATAAAGTAAGCTGGTAACAAATTCATTGATAGTAACTTTTGGTAAACAATAGTATGTGTAGAACAATTGACTGGTCAATGTAAGTGTTGTAGGATGAACACAGAAGCTGATAGGCTGTAAACACTGTTGTTATTACCAGCCAAGTGAGTATTTGTCGTTACCTATGAACGAATGAATTTTCAAGTTATTCAAATATTTAGGAAGCAGGAAGTATAGCACTAACGTCGTAGCGTTGGTTGATGAAAAATTAGTATTAAAACATTGACAGCTAAAATATACTGTATCAGTCACTTCCCTTCCTGTGCCTTGTTACCTCTACGTTTTGTAACGCAAGGACAACTACGCACCCTTCTAAATATGTTAGTGGGTAATAATCTGATTCATGAAACAAATTGAATGCTCAGTAAGTGTGGTCACGAGCATTTCCGAATTATTACAAGATATTCTTTGAGTTGTGAAATATATTTAACCAAACAGTTCTATGCTTCACAAAAACATCTTCATTACGTGAAAGTTATTATGATACAAAATCAATGTTTATGAAATGCGTAGGTGTCAGGAACCAAACGAAATATAGAACAAGAAAACAGGTTTCCGTAAAAGTAGTGTAATACCAATTTACTATCAGAAAGATATTTTTCAATTTTGAATCGTTTACATTTTTTTCTAAAATAAAAATTTACATTCAAGGTTATATTGATGATTATCAAACAATCTACGAGATAAACTAGTCATTAAACGAATGTTTCCCATATTTTGTTGATAATATAAGTGACGGGAAATTTTTATCCATAATCGCTATCTAGTCAGAAGCACTAAATTATAGGATTGTAAATAATAATGTACTTTTGATTATGTTTCAGTTAATTTTAGCATGAATGATGTTTGTATGAGAAGGCAGTTAGTTTGTAAGTTGTATAAGGCTTCACTATGCATTACTTGTAAAAAAAAGTGTCGTCGAATATCATACAGATTTACAATCGAAACGATGAATACGTCTTAAAGTGGTTAAGTAAAGTATTATCGTTTTTAGACAACGCACGATTTCACAGGAAGTTCATAACCTGTACTACATAACAGAATTTATAAACGATGAAAGTACAGACTAATTGAATGTTCTAATCATCATACATGTGTATATTTGTACGCATTTGATGGAGATTTATAATAAAATTATGAATTTATTTTCAGGTGATAATATGAGGCATTGCTGTCTAGACAATGTATCATTTTCAATAAGGCATATTTATCTATGCATATATTTGGGGTTACTATTACGTCATAAAGGTCATAACCCTTAATAGAAATGGTACATTGTCTAGACTGAAATACTTTGCATTATCACTTGAAAACGCATCCATCACTTGCATTGTAAGTCTGTATGCTTTGTGATGACGCTGATAGTTGACAAATAATAATTTGCGATAAGCTACTGCATTTTGTCTTGAACGTATTTTATAATATTTGGTAACCGTAATTTAATGAGAAGCTACAAAAAACGAGTGATAATATAAAGAATTTCAGTCTAGAGAATGTACCAATTTCAACAAAGGTTATGACCTGTATGATGTTATTAGTAACCCTAAATATACGCATAGATAAATATGCCTTATTGAAAATGGTACATTTTCTAGCCAGCAATGCCTCATATTATCACCTGAAAATGAATTGATAATTGTAAAATGATTGTGAAACATACAGAAGATGCGAAATGTGCAGTCACCCCTACGGTTAAACAATACCAATGTCACACTTTTGTTTACATATTTTATACATGTGTAATACTTTGTCAATTGGGTACATCCTTCATCATTAACTCTAACTTAAAATGGCCCATTATTATATACTAAACACATAAAATGAGTTCCAAATTTAACATGTTTGTAGGTGTGTGTCTGTGACTGCATGTTATTTTGCATTAAGAAGTAAAGGGAGGAATAACAACCTACGAATACAATAATTCTCGTAGATATTTTACAAAACATTCGCAGGCTTTCAAACACCTTTCAATATGTATTTACTACTGCACTACGCAATGAGTCATGGATTAACGAATACAAAAAATGGTACATTTATTTAGGCCAGATTATCATTTGACATTTGATGCTTGTTATTTCACTATCATTGGTCAATGTATATTTTTACAATTCACCTATGAACGGAATTTATAGCCTACCTATGTATCCCTACATTAGTCCGTTGGCATTGTTCTCTATAAATACAATTTAAACACAATATTCAACACAGATTTAGAACTACTTAACTGGTGTTCTATTTGTTCCAACCTCATCGTTATTTCGCTTTATTCAAATATTGTTATTAAATTACATTCAATAACTGGTATTCAATCAACTAGTCAGTCGAATCAACGACAGCCAAGTGACTAATGGGAGAACGAAAGGTATTGTGCTGCTGCTGAAATATGTCTTCTAGCAGGCATTTCTATGAAAATGAAAAAGAGGATCCTGCAGATAGTTCACAGAGTTTGCCCGGAATGGCCTATTGATCCCAGGACTCTGTTCCGGAGGGCATCAACAGAATGCAGTCAAAAGCGAGTTGGTGCAGGCGTATATTTGCATATAGGCCTTCAAAAGAAGGTAGACATGACTTTTACGGCCGAACTTGAGCGTCTATAAAATGACCTTATAAGTGTTAATCGAAATGAACCAATCACAGCCCTCTAACTTAAAAACGACTATTTTCCTTAAATTTTAGTGATTTATTAGAGATTTCTATGCTCAGACTCATTGTAGTATGCCTCCCCCCACGGAAATCTTTGGTATATTACGAAATATTAATCCTCTCAAATTATATGCATATAATACCACGCCTTAACTAAAACGCAAAGTGCAATGAGAAATCTCCAATTTCTAATAAATTATTTATAATTGAAATTGAAAAATTATACAGGATATATTATTTTTATATAATCAAAAAACTTATGCAAGTTATTGTCGAATTCAGAAGACTTGATATCACGATGCATTTTATATAAATATTTATCTAGATGGCTCCTAACATCCGTCTCCGGTTGACGGGTCAACGAAGTGCTTCTTATGCACTACAACCTTGCACACGTATCCCATATTTGGAAGTGATTCAAAGGCTTTCCAGTTGTTGCTATATATTATTGTACGGGGTAATACATTTTTCTATTGGAGGCAGAAGCGTGACAGCCGATCTGTCTTGAATCTTTTCGCAATGTCATTGTTTAATGATCTATCCCATATTCCAGAGAGCTACAAATATTAGAAAAATGAACTACTTACCCAGTCTTCTTTAACCTGGCGTCCCCTGTTATACTTTCTTTTACGAATCAGTGCTTCATCGATTTCAACTACTTTTCCATGCCCTCCATATTGGATTTGTAACGGGACTAAAATGCCGGAACATATTTCGCGGCAGTATTCATACTGCTGGATTGCCGCCTTTACAGAAACATCCGCCAGTGAAGCGGCTGTCGTTACTTTAATTCCAACCACCCATTCAATAATTGAGACGAAAATTTTTTTCGATTCTAGCTTGGAACGAGAAAAAAAGAAATCTGTTCGGATGGACTTTTTGCATCAGCACTCAGTGCAACGAAAGCAACAACCATCTCGTGTCCCTTGTGTCTCGAAAACTGCCATTTCCTTGCCGAATTGACATTTTAATGATTTTCTTAATAATCCCATAGTTTGCAAACGAACAATCAGATTTGTCTCTTATAAGGTCTAGAACACGCTCAATCGTTAGCATGATGAATTCAAATGGCCACGGTGAAATTGAAACACTTGCTTCGTTCCTCATTGGTTCGGCCTTAAAAGTCATGTCCACCTAAAAGAAGTTGCAGACTTTATTGCAATGTGAATCATTCATCACGGCTATATGTATACAACTTCAGCTCAACATAGACGGTCCGTCTATACACAAGAATTCCAAACATCAACTATGGCCAATCTTGTGCCGAATATGCAAACCATTTGTGGCAGACGTCTTTGTTGTAGGAGTGTACGGCTGGCCCACCAAACCGTCAAATGTCGACCACTTTCTTGGAGATGTTGTTGAATTCACAACCATTCTTAACAACGGTGTTTGTCGACGATTCAAGGCGTGTTGAATGCTCACTGGCCGCAGTGATATGTAATACACCGGCCGGATCAACAGTGAAAATGATCTGTGGGCATACTTCTAGAAAGGGATACGACAAGTGTCCTGCTCAGTTCGATGAATGAGCAACAACATGATGTTCCCAATTGAGTAACATGATGATAGAACAGACCTATCCTTCAGAATGCAGCATGATAGTTATCACCACATCGACCGCTCTCCATTCGAGAGGCTACCGATTGATATGGTCAAATGCTTTCCGTTGGATTATATGCACCTAGTTTGTCTAGGTGTAGCTAAGAAAATGTGTCACCTTTGGAAAAAACTGTCAACTGAGAGGAGGTACGGGATGCACTCGAATGTTATTAGATCAATCGATGATCATATTACTGCCAGTTGGAGCTACATACCGAGAGACTTCCAGAGAAAATGCAGACCGGTAGCTGGGCATAATCACTGGAAGGCCACAGAATGTAGGCAGTTTCTTTTATAAATTGGACCACGTATATTGGACAAATTACTGCCGAAATTCATGTATGAACATTTCATGAAATTGGTATGTTTCTATCTATGTTCTATGTAGTCAACCGCTAAACACAACTTTTGTGGAAGTGATTAGCAATCAACTGGTGCGCTTCGTCAACAACTTTGCAGCAATCTACGGTAAGCAGCACGTAATATACAACGTACATTGTCTCATACATTTGGCTGACGATGTGAAGCAGCATGGGATTTTGGATCAGTTCCAAACGTTTCAGTTTGAAAATTTCATGTCATAACTTCGTCGCTTGATACATAGATCAAGGCATGGAGCAATTTCAGCCGCAACACGCATCTGTGAAAAGGAAGCATTGGCAACAACAATGCTAAGTCATCCACGATTGCAGACTGACAAATACGATTATAAGAGACAATTCTGCACATCCCATGGAATCAGGAGATCCACATCTCAACCTGACTGCACGGTAATTGTGAATAGTAGGTCAGGTATAATTACCGATATTTCAAATAATAATACAAGTGCTTTTCAATCCAACGTGTTGATGGGATCAAAATCATCGCCATGCCTCATACGTTCAAACTGGGATCAAGTTAGTAGCTGCCATATTAAATGTACTACTAACCTGATCCCAGTTTGAACGTATGAGGCATGGCGATGATTTTGATCCCATCAACACGTTAGATTGAAAAGCACTTGTATTCAGTTTCTTGTATTTGTATGCACTCCTTTAGGCGCTTACTTGCATGCATATATACATGTTAATAAGCATTGAATTGAACAGTCGGATTAGCAATATATTATTATTTGAAATATCGGTAATTATACCTGACCTACTATTCACAATTACCGTGCAGTCAGGTTGAGATGTGGATCTCCTGATTCCATGGGATGTGCAGAATTGTCTCTTATAATCGTATTTGTCAGTCTGCAATCGTGGATGACTTAGCATTGTTGTTGCCAATGCTTCCTTTTCACAGATGCGTGTTGCGGCTGAAATTGCTCCATGCCTTGATCTATGTATCAAGCGACGAAGTTATGACATGAAATTTTCAAACTGAAACGTTTGGAACTGATCCAAAATCCCATGCTGCTTCACATCGTCAGCCAAATGTATGAGACAATGTACGTTGTATATTACGTGCTGCTTACCGTAGATTGCTGCAAAGTTGTTGACGAAGCGCACCAGTTGATTGCTAATCACTTCCACAAAAGTTGTGTTTAGCGGTTGACTACATAGAACATAGATAGAAAATACCAATTTCATGAAATGTTCATACATGAATTTCGGCAGTAATTTGTCCAATATACGTGGTCCAATTTATAAAAGAAACTGCCTACATTCTGTGGCCTTCCAGTGATTATGCCCAGCTACCGGTCTGCATTTTCTCTGGAAGTCTCTCGGTATGTAGCTCCAACTGGCAGTAATATGATCATCGATTGATCTAATAACATTCGAGTGCATCCCGTACCTCCTCTCAGTTGACAGTTTTTTCCAAAGGTGACACATTTTCTTAGCTACACCTAGACAAACTAGGTGCATATAATCCAACGGAAAGCATTTGACCATATCAATCGGTAGCCTCTCGAATGGAGAGCGGTCGATGTGGTGATAACTGTCATGCTGCATTCTGAAGGATAGGTCTGTTCTATCATCATGTTACTCAATTGGGAACATCATGTTGTTGCTCATTCATCGAACTGAGCAGGACACTTGTCGTATCCCTTTCTAGAAGTATGCCCACAGATCATTTTCACTGTTGATCCGGCCGGTGTATTACATATCACTGCGGCCAGTGAGCATTCAACACGCCTTGAATCGTCGACAAACACCGTTGTTAAGAATGGTTGTGAATTCAACAACATCTCCAAGAAAGTGGTCGACATTTGACGGTTTGGTGGGCCAGCCGTACACTCCTACAACAAAGACGTCTGCCACAAATGGTTTGCATATTCGGCACAAGATTGGCCATAGTTGATGTTTGGAATTCTTGTGTATAGACGGACCGTCTATGTTGAGCTGAAGTTGTATACATATAGCCGTGATGAGTGATTCACATTGCAATAAAGTCTGCAACTTCTTTTAGGTGGACATGACTTTTAAGGCCGAACCAATGAGGAACGAAGCAAGTGTTTCAATTTCACCGTGGCCATTTGAATTCATCATGCTAACGATTGAGCGTGTTCTAGACCTTATAAGAGACAAATCTGATTGTTCGTTTGCAAACTATGGGATTATTAAGAAAATCATTAAAATGTCAATTCGGCAAGGAAATGGCAGTTTTCGAGACACAAGGGACACGAGATGGTTGTTGCTTTCGTTGCACTGAGTGCTGATGCAAAAAGTCCATCCGAACAGATTTCTTTTTTTCTCGTTCCAAGCTAGAATCGAAAAAAATTTTCGTCTCAATTATTGAATGGGTGGTTGGAATTAAAGTAACGACAGCCGCTTCACTGGCGGATGTTTCTGTAAAGGCGGCAATCCAGCAGTATGAATACTGCCGCGAAATATGTTCCGGCATTTTAGTCCCGTTACAAATCCAATATGGAGGGCATGGAAAAGTAGTTGAAATCGATGAAGCACTGATTCGTAAAAGAAAGTATAACAGGGGACGCCAGGTTAAAGAAGACTGGGTAAGTAGTTCATTTTTCTAATATTTGTAGCTCTCTGGAATATGGGATAGATCATTAAACAATGACATTGCGAAAAGATTCAAGACAGATCGGCTGTCACGCTTCTGCCTCCAATAGAAAAATGTATTACCCCGTACAATAATATATAGCAACAACTGGAAAGCCTTTGAATCACTTCCAAATATGGGATACGTGTGCAAGGTTGTAGTGCATAAGAAGCACTTCGTTGACCCGTCAACCGGAGACGGATGTTAGGAGCCATCTAGATAAATATTTATATAAAATGCATCGTGATATCAAGTCTTCTGAATTCGACAATAACTTGCATAAGTTTTTTGATTATATAAAAATAATATATCCTGTATAATTTTTCAATTTCAATTATAAATAATTTATTAGAAATTGGAGATTTCTCATTGCACTTTGCGTTTTAGTTAAGGCGTGGTATTATATGCATATAATTTGAGAGGATTAATATTTCGTAATATACCAAAGATTTCCGTGGGGGGAGGCATACTACAATGAGTCTGAGCATAGAAATCTCTAATAAATCACTAAAATTTAAGGAAAATAGTCGTTTTTAAGTTAGAGGGCTGTGATTGGTTCATTTCGATTAACACTTATAAGGTCATTTTATAGACGCTCAAGTTCGGCCGTAAAAGTCATGTCTACCTTCTTTTGAAGGCCTATATGCAAATATACGCCTGCACCAACTCGCTTTTGACTGCATTCTGTTGATGCCCTCCGGAACAGAGTCCTGGGATCAATAGGCCATTCCGGGCAAACTCTGTGAACTATCTGCAGGATCCTCTTTTTCATTTTCATAGAAATGCCTGCTAGAAGACATATTTCAGCAGCAGCACAATACCTTTCGTTCTCCCATTAGTCACTTGGCTGTCGTTGATTCGACTGACTAGTTGATTGAATACCAGTTATTGAATGTAATTTAATAACAATATTTGAATAAAGCGAAATAACGATGAGGTTGGAACAAATAGAACACCAGTTAAGTAGTTCTAAATCTGTGTTGAATATTGTGTTTAAATTGTATTTATAGAGAACAATGCCAACGGACTAATGTAGGGATACATAGGTAGGCTATAAATTCCGTTCATAGGTGAATTGTAAAAATATACATTGACCAATGATAGTGAAATAACAAGCATCAAATGTCAAATGATAATCTGGCCTAAATAAATGTACCATTTTTTGTATTCGTTAATCCATGACTCATTGCGTAGTGCAGTAGTAAATACATATTGAAAGGTGTTTGAAAGCCTGCGAATGTTTTGTAAAATATCTACGAGAATTATTGTATTCGTAGGTTGTTATTCCTCCCTTTACTTCTTAATGCAAAATAACATGCAGTCACAGACACACACCTACAAACATGTTAAATTTGGAACTCATTTTATGTGTTTAGTATATAATAATGGGCCATTTTAAGTTAGAGTTAATGATGCAGGATGTACCCAATTGACAAAGTATTACACATGTATAATATATGTAAACAAAAGTGTGACATTGGTATTGTTTAACCGTAGGGGTGACTGCACATTTCGCATCTTCTGTATGTTTCACAATCATTTTACAATTATCAATTCATTTTCAGGTGATAATATGAGGCATTGCTGGCTAGAAAATGTACCATTTTCAATAAGGCATATTTATCTATGCGTATATTTAGGGTTACTAATAACATCATACAGGTCATAACCTTTGTTGAAATTGGTACATTCTCTAGACTGAAATTCTTTATATTATCACTCGTTTTTTGTAGCTTCTCATTAAATTACGGTTACCAAATATTATAAAATACGTTCAAGACAAAATGCAGTAGCTTATCGCAAATTATTATTTGTCAACTATCAGCGTCATCACAAAGCATACAGACTTACAATGCAAGTGATGGATGCGTTTTCAAGTGATAATGCAAAGTATTTCAGTCTAGACAATGTACCATTTCTATTAAGGGTTATGACCTTTATGACGTAATAGTAACCCCAAATATATGCATAGATAAATATGCCTTATTGAAAATGATACATTGTCTAGACAGCAATGCCTCATATTATCACCTGAAAATAAATTCATAATTTTATTATAAATCTCCATCAAATGCGTACAAATATACACATGTATGATGATTAGAACATTCAATTAGTCTGTACTTTCATCGTTTATAAATTCTGTTATGTAGTACAGGTTATGAACTTCCTGTGAAATCGTGCGTTGTCTAAAAACGATAATACTTTACTTAACCACTTTAAGACGTATTCATCGTTTCGATTGTAAATCTGTATGATATTCGACGACACTTTTTTTTACAAGTAATGCATAGTGAAGCCTTATACAACTTACAAACTAACTGCCTTCTCATACAAACATCATTCATGCTAAAATTAACTGAAACATAATCAAAAGCACATTATTATTTACAATCCTATAATTTAGTGCTTCTGACTAGATAGCGATTATGGATAAAAATTTCCCGTCACTTATATTATCAACAAAATATGGGAAACATTCGTTTAATGACTAGTTTATCTCGTAGATTGTTTGATAATCATCAATATAACCTTGAATGTAAATTTTTATTTTAGAAAAAAATGTAAACGATTCAAAATTGAAAAATATCTTTCTGATAGTAAATTGGTATTACACTACTTTTACGGAAACCTGTTTTCTTGTTCTATATT
The DNA here is from genome assembly GCA_034768735.1 of Schistosoma mekongi. NCBI lineage: Eukaryota > Metazoa > Platyhelminthes > Trematoda > Strigeidida > Schistosomatidae > Schistosoma > Schistosoma mekongi. The sequence goes on from CM068305.1 coordinate 62,018,908, forward strand.
TCGTTTGGTTCCTGACACCTACGCATTTCATAAACATTGATTTTGTATCATAATAACTTTCACGTAATGAAGATGTTTTTGTGAAGCATAGAACTGTTTGGTTAAATATATTTCACAACTCAAAGAATATCTTGTAATAATTCGGAAATGCTCGTGACCACACTTACTGAGCATTCAATTTGTTTCATGAATCAGATTATTACCCACTAACATATTTAGAAGGGTGCGTAGTTGTCCTTGCGTTACAAAACGTAGAGGTAACAAGGCACAGGAAGGGAAGTGACTGATACAGTATATTTTAGCTGTCAATGTTTTAATACTAATTTTTCATCAACCAACGCTACGACGTTAGTGCTATACTTCCTGCTTCCTAAATATTTGAATAACTTGAAAATTCATTCGTTCATAGGTAACGACAAATACTCACTTGGCTGGTAATAACAACAGTGTTTACAGCCTATCAGCTTCTGTGTTCATCCTACAACACTTACATTGACCAGTCAATTGTTCTACACATACTATTGTTTACCAAAAGTTACTATCAATGAATTTGTTACCAGCTTACTTTATACCATCAACTGAGTTACTTATTCTACGTGCTGTCAACACGATTCTACTAGAATAAATGAAATCTATCTTTTTTTAACCTAAATACTGTTTCCATGAAACTATTTTCATCACTGAATTCGTATAACGGAATAAGCCTGTAATGTGATTAGGATGGGGATAATAGTAATTTAACGAATAAAATTTCCTCTTTAACTATGTCATATGCAATAGCTGTAGTCGTATATAGTAGGGTCGTCTTTACAAGCTATTCATCTGTTTTAATATGACAAGAAGTTAGATAACAAGGTTGAAGGCAATTTTTCTAGTGCCAAAATAACCACCAGAATGTTGTGTAACAGTTAGAATGATAAGGAGACGTTTTAAAATGCAATTGATTCGTATATTGTGTGCATAAGCGAAAGCTGTTCACTTGAGTGTGATGAAAAACAGACACGTGCCGAAGATAGTACTAACTAGGAACAGATCGTAGATGTTTATTAAGTTGATTACACAGTACGTGAAATGAAAGCAATCACAGCAACAGATCCAAATGACACTTAGCAAATGAAGAAGTGTAGTTGCCACCCGTTGTTGCGTTTCCTCATTAAATTATGGTCACCAAATTGTAATCTGTCTATTTACATTTCATATGTTAGTTAAATTTCTCAACTGGTTTTCACCTTTAACGGTCTTTTACACTAAAAGTATTATGCTACTTACAAACTGTAAGTAGTTTAACACATTTTCTATGTGATAATGGTCCAACTGTTCCCTACGTCTGAATTAGAGTTTCAGTCATTTGGTTCAACCTCAAATTGATGGTTCACACATCTAGCCCAGTGTTTCGGCCGTTCGGCCCAACGTCGATTAATGTGGCCCAGCGTTTACATACAGAAAGCCAAATGTGACCCAATGTTTTGGTTTTCTATATAAAATAAATATTTTTATATCAGTATTTTCTTCTTTCTGTTATTTTTCCTACTACAATGTCCATTCCTTCAGTGTTTGAAAGTTTAGAACCCTTTGGATTATTACTGATTAATTTAAGTTAAAGTAGTAAGTTGTGGAGTATTTGGCACAGATCTTCAGGTATATTGTTACACGTACTGCTCGGTTGTACCTTGTTTACATACTCGCGTTACACATTGAGCGGGCCGAGTACCTCGAATGTTTTGCTAAAGTTTCAATAAACCGATAGTCGGTTCAGTGTCTTGGAGTCACTGAATAGTTGGTTTATCGCTCGTATAAAGTGATCCATGCTATCTAACGTACGCATTTCTGCCGGAAAAACTATCCCGAATGGCGGTGAATTTGTGCACGGAAAAGCTGAATCGTATTCTACACTTACTTTGTTCCACCCACACTGTACCTGTGTGTTTTCTGAGGCTGTAATATATGCTTTGATTAATTATAATAATAAGGTCAGGGGAGTATGTTATATGGTGTACAACAATGAAATAGAATGCCGGATTGGGCTTAGATTGTCTTTTCAAAGGTGGTTCTCAGCTTAATGTATCGCACCGTCCAGTGTGGTTAAGTCCGCAATCCATCCCCAATGTTCTTTTGTGAAGTATTGCTGTATTCCTTCAACCTTCAGCTCATCGCTTATTCAAATGCTGCTGAGTATGTGTGGGCAGTATTCAAGTATCCGGAATACATATGCCTTATGTAGTACCAATGTAAACCTACGTTGGTAGATGTTATGGATTATACAATCCATAAATCTGAGTGCCTTTGAGGTGACGGATGTTTGCTCCGTGAATGTAGGATCCGCAGTGCATCTTAAGTCTAGTTCCGGAATCGTTTCACATCCATGGATTCGTTCCCCTTCTGTTTTAAAGTGAATGTGTAGGTTGCGACACTCAATGCTTATCCAGTCACATTTCTTAGTGTTGAAGTGAAGTTAATGTTCATTGCATCAGGTAGTGACCTCGTCTACTTCTTGCAGTATGATCTTAACAGTGTTGTGTAGCTCATCTCTGTTGCAGGAGTAGACAATTTTCAAGTTATCTGCGTATAAGAAGGTATTGTTAGATATTGTTGATGTGTATAAATGGTACAGAAAGAGCCTTTAGTTAAATTAAACTGGATGTCAGGGGTCTCTAGCATTTACTTGGCTGAAACGTTAGTGGATGTGTACTCGTTGTTTGTTCCATGAGTCCCACTTTCCGGAAGTCACTGTTATCTCTCTGGTAATCACTTAAAGCGTTTATGTTAACCACATATGAGATAGTGGAGATGATAGCCACCTTTCTCTTTAGCGGTGATAAGTGTTTGTGGGGGGCTTTCACTATTGGCATGAGTTGTTAGTCCAAGGAGTGTGGTAGAGGTAATAAACGGGAGTGAAAAGGGTTGTCAGGTGTCAAATGAGGATAAGCTAAAAAAGGATATAAGTAAGCATATGTAACATTTGGCTCACAATATTTGGGCAACATGTTATGAGTTCTAGGCATATAGTCATGAGCAGAAACGTTTGATATGGGAGATTGTGTCGGTAGTGGATTTTAATGTCTAGATGTCCATCTATATTGGTGGTACGGATAGTTTCCATGGTTGTAGAGAGTCGTGCTGATAGTTTAATATTCGTTGCCTTGTGCTAAGTTGGCGAATATATTCCTCGTGCGTATGTACTTATAACTATCGTTAGACCAATATTTGTGTTCTGCTTTCCTTGTAATGTTTGGATTTTGGTACTATTTATTGTCATCTAGTCACACTGGATTCCATTGCTGGCTTTTTTTCCTGCAAATGTCTCAACAGGCCATTTATGTTTCTACTGGAGTTTAATATCGTCTAGAAGCATAATTTCATCTATTGTGTATGTTAGTCGTTAAACTACTTCAGACTTTGCTTGATCCTGGTGACAGTGGTGAAATGATAAATTGCATGGTAACAGTGCATCTTGTATGACAACTGACTGATTGGAGTTGGTACGGTCACGGTCAATTGCTGTTCAATGATCACCTTCGGTTTGGAACAAGACCTGTATATTTAGAAGCTCCATGATAGACAAATGCTATTGGGTGATATTCTGTTGACCTTTAAGTCTCTGAAAATCGCTATTAACAGAAGATCAGGCATGGGACTGTAGTTGACGCGCTTACCTGATGTTTGCATCATTTCCTGGACTTGTTTAAATATCACATTTTGCCCTGTCATACTTGCACATCCATGATTAAATCTCGGATTAGCGCTAACTGCTCGTTGTAAAGTTTGTAGGGCACAGTAGTCCAAATGAGGTAGTAACCACTTTTCTGGCACTTATAGTAAGCTGCATATATACTATTGTGCCTCGCCAGAGTACCATTTGTCTAGCATACTAAATATCGACTCGAGAATCGTATGTACTGTCTTTGGGCGTGTTACAGTAGCCATCTTATCACTGATTTTCAGTTAGCTCCCTGCGATTTTGTTGTCTGGCTCTTAAAACTTGGGCGTTAATGATCATAACGATATTTCTCGTGCTAGTTGAAAAGAAGTTGAGTTTGGGTTTTAACGACTTTTTGTCGGGGTTCTGGCTGGTATTTAGAATACTTGCTACTCGCTGTAGACATCCAAAGATCTCAGCAAGTATGAGAGATCCCTGGAAGGATTTTAATGTTATCTGCTACAGTTGCTCTTTCTTCACAGGTTATTTTAACTGGAGTTAACCTCTTATACATGAATAATGTGTAATCAGCATTTCCTACTGGTGAATAATAAGCTTAATATTAATGCCAAGTTTTGGAATCTAAGATGTTAAACTTGTTGCAGTGGTTAGTAATATGGATGAGTGGATTATTAGTCATCTGACATTTGGGTTGCACGTGCCGCATGACCACTAGGGACAGCACCATTGCTATTGCATCGGTGATGTTTGACGCACAATGATATACACAAGCAAATCTTGTGTGCTTTTAAAAAAAGCAAATTTGAGAGAATGATGAACTAATATTAAAGAGGTGATATTTCATGTTAGACGTACACCTTATTTCTCCTCTGTCTAGGCGTTGATTACATGTGGCCCGGGCAACTATTACGAAGATCATATATATATCCTATGGCTAGGTGAGTGGGGGATGTCATATAGTCAATTATTCACTCCGTATTCCCAATGCATATGTGCCGACACTGTGCAGGTTAATACAGGTTAATCGGAATACTCATAATGGTCTGCATAAGGTAACAGTCAGCACAATGAACGTTTAATATGATAGCCTAGATAAACGAAAGTAAAGTTTACGAGATATAGGATGTCGGCACAAGAAGCATCACGGTAATAATAACAGTTAATTAAAAATCGTTCTATGTAGCGCATATTAATCGACACCACCCTCTGGAAGTAGTTATCAAGTAACTGAAATGTGTCGAATAAGACCATCTTTGGCAACATGTTATACTATCGGATTGCGACAGCAATTATTCATTTCTACTAGAATGGTAAACGCTCTGCATTATGCATCAACGTCTGTTGGAAAGATTAAGAAAAGCTAGGAAAATAACGGAGCAGAAATGACCAAAACAATGCAACCTGTAGCGGTAAATAATAACCCTCCAAAATAAATAGTTGCACAGGCTCTCGAAATTGATGTCGACCATATTTGCTTCAGCAGACACAAATTATTGAAGGAGTTCGAACGCGCATCATTACCAGATCACGTCACGAAGCATCTCTCTCTAGTTTGCCGGCATATACGTTGCTACCCTATTGGCGCTCTATTTACCATCAAATATAACTTCTCTTCCATCCCCCATTGCCTTCTGATTTATTCTCATTTGTAAGAGTGAGTTCAATCGTTAGAAGTTACTCTGATAATACGATAAACGTAACTTGGTCATATACTAGGTGCACTTCAAACCCAATGCTTCAAGCTGTAAGCGTCATTCGATAAGATTTTAAGGTGGTAAGCCCATAAAAAATTTATAGATGTATGATATTAACTATTAGTAGCAATTTCGAAAGACTGACTAACTCACAGTAAACCTAGTGATCTCTAATATGGATGTCAAACAATGATATTTGAAAGTTCACTTAAAAGTACCAATTCGTGTTTGCGAATTCCGATTGGCTGAAGTCACTGAGTTTCCTACGAATCAAGTTGACAGTTCCGTATCTTTGTTTTCATATATATGCTTACCTTAGCAGTTATTAAGTAGAATTAAAGATGATATCAGCATAGCTGCATAATGCTCGCGAAAGAAGTGTTAAATAACTCTTTGAAATAAATAGCTTTACAAAACATCCTCCCTCATCCCGGTCGTGTTATTTAACGTCAAAGCTACTAGCTGAAATAGTACAGTCAAAGATAAAAGTCAAATCAATGCACAGCCGAATAGGGGGGGTGTTTACCTTTTTTTGGAAATAATCGGCTTAAAAGCCATGGAGTCCTATGTCGTGCCTACACTGAAATAAACTGCTCGTATCAGTACTGTTAATTTTTTAGGAATAAACCTAATTAGTCCTACAATCATTTGACCTAGCTTTTTTCCATGGTCGTTTATTTATCCTAATTCCTATTACATGGAAAGTGGTGTGGTGTAACTTATTGTCTTGCACAAAGATATACCGCCGAATGACTACTTTAGCCTAGCTCACCGTTGTACCGCGCCACTAGGTTAGTAGTATTATTTAAAGTAGAAGCCATTTCTGATAAGTAAAACACTTCATATTGCTCATATCTTTACGGAAAAGAGATAGGTGACCCCCCCGGTAACATATTAGAGCTTTCAGAATGAGGTCTCTAGTGTATAGTATAGAAAATCAGAAGTGCTTCTTCGTCGAAATACCTGGGTGCTATTCAACGTAGGCATTTAACACAAAATGGTAGCTTTCTCTGTGACGTGATGGTTATCGAGGCATGACTCACAGTTACTTCTAAATTCGTCATAATTTTTTACTTGTAAAAATGGTGGGTTATTTACGGAGGTTATTACGGTGTCCGTATTGGCCAATGAACAACACTTGGGAAGAACTGGAATGGAAAGCTTGCGACAAGGTTGGTTAGAGAATGCTGGTTGACTGCCTATACTTTACTTGATTGATTGATTAATTACAGTGGCCGGTTTAAACTTGTAAAATGCTATCGCAGCTAACTTTTGGTTTCATCTTTGAAGCTACTGGGATGACTGATGTAAAATAGCTTGAAGATCAGTTAAATCGACTTCATTGTTTGTGATTATGCAAATCTATATGTCGCTGGCAAATAAGAGAGTCGATGACAGCCCGTCTACATAGGATATAGGGATACATAGTTAGTGCGAATACGCTGAACGCTAACAAAGTTATGGTGCATGAATTTATTGGAGGACACTGAGTAAATAATTTCAACTGCCAATATCGTTCACGCACAATGTCGATAAAATAAGTAACTACGGCGTGTGGTGAGGCCTGGTTGCGAGATACTAACGTAAGTTATCTTTTGCATTTTAAAATATATTCTTATCTGGTAAGGCCGTATTTGAGCATAGTGGAAACGAGCCATCACGCGTTGGCTGCCTCTGTTTGAATGAAACGAGCTACGTAGACATTCGGTGGCATGGCTTTAGTATAAGTTTACTTCGATCAGGCAGGTATTTCGTCCAGGTTAAATCAAATAGAGTTGGATCATCAATCAACGTTAGTTCATATCTGGAAGATGCATAACCAAACCACTTCAGGTTCTCTTGTTTATATAGTTATAGAGACGATTCCATTATAACTCTCTGTTGCCTGTCCCAGCATCTACAGTGGACCGAAGATCATTTCTCGAGAGACGCCATGCAATATAGACCTTTATTCATATTACATTCTATTAACTAACAATCATTAACTTCGGTAGCATAGGACACTTCCTATCCAACTTTAGGTTAATTCTGTTGTTCGGAAATTTTAAAGCATTCAGGAAGCACCTCAGGCGGACACTTGTAGCAGAAAGCAATCCCCTAAATAAATAGTTCAACAGGCTTTCGACATTGATAGAGGGCTGACCATGTTTGCTTTAGCGGACACGCTAGTTAGCCAGTCTAGACATTGCTATTCAATTGACGCTGTAATGACGATCAAATATAACTTTTCGCCCATCCATCACTGTCTTTTGATTTATTCTTATATGTACGAGTGGGTTTGATCGTCAGAAGTTGCCCTGATAATACGACAAACATTACATGGTCAAATACAGCGTGCGCTCTGCACCCTTTCAAATGTCTTGCAAAAATATATGAACACTATATCCACGGTTCATTTGCATCATAATACTGTCGTCTAGCTCTCTGTGGAATGTAACTGGCTAGTAAAGGATGAATTCCAACTGAATACGTGACTCATATAGATGTTGAGTTTAAGAAAAACGCATATTAAGTTATGCATCCTGACAGATAACTAAATTATCTGTTTAATTTGTTCATTTGTTTGCAACGATACTGAGAAGATATCATGTAAAAGCTCTGTAATTCATTAAATATTTAAACCATTTTTAAGTTTCCCCATTTTTTCACAAATTGTAAACGTCTTTGGAGTTAAATAAGTGCCCTTACTTCCCTTGATGCTTGCTTATAAAAAATGAGTGAGTTATTCGTCGAACTGCTCGTTGTGATCATTGTCACACAACAGCTATTTTCAATGCTTATTATTGGATATTTTCCTTGTTTGAATCTACACTAACTTTAATTAAGGTCGAACTGCATCTATAAAAGTCATAACATATAACCACACTTTAGATTATTTGGAGTCCAAATGTCATCCTACCAGGGAAACGAGAGAGATCGATACGAAACTTTTCGTGTACGTCAAGGCATGAGGTCCGGAAACAACAGAGATGACTATGCTGATTTCAATAGCAGCCCAACAAACGTTAGTTATATCTCTCTGAAAATAGAGTCTTATGTGTGAGAACAAAATTCAGCTGCCAAATTTAATTTTAAAACGTTTTACTGTGACCTGTTATTCGTTTAATCTTTGGTACTCAGTGAACGTATGCAAAAGTTAAACCCAACAAACCATTCAAGATTAAGAGCATGAAGTTTGTTTTTGAGTGGCTTTGTTAATTCACTTGTCTCCTGTATACTGAACGTCAGTTTGTCAGCAGGATGTGTGAGAAAATAGAGTGATGAAAACAGCAAAAAATCACTGGTTTCTGTCTAAATAATTTCTAAAGGGCCTACGAATTCTCATACATTTTTCATTATTATACCGTGCGATTACTATGATTGCAAGTCTTAGGTAATTCCTGTTTTCTTTAAGACACTACCATTCTATATTTCCCGGGACTTATGTATATTTATAAGAAGAGCATGTAGAAATATTTGTTACCTGTCAGTAAATGAAGTAGTTTGTCAGGTATGTATTTTAACGATTATCATATTCATTATGAAATTTTAGTAATCAAGCAACGTGTGCACTTAGTGACATTCTTAAAACCTAGTAGAATTTTTGGAATAGAAAAGACGATGTTGTTTTTTAATGTGCTTAACTGATATTCTCACCCTTATTAATAAAAAATATAAACTAATTGCTCTAGTAATCCTAAATGATACTATTTACATAATTTAGGAAGGTTCTGGCCGTGAAATATGGGTTCAAAGCAACAGAGAAAGAACAGAAAACCAGAGGTTTGTGTTTATCAAATTTCTTTACATTTTTTTAAAAAAGCATATCAAAGTTAATCACTGTATCATATTATCTAGTTCTTTAACTGTTTATTAAGCTGTTTAAGTTTACCGGTCGTTTATTTCCAAACTTAAAATAACATCACAGCTTACTACATAGATGATGATCCGGATAAGAAATCGTTTCATCAGATCATAGTAGATATGAATAGGGTTAAATTCTTAGATTGTGAACTTGAAATAATATCTTCCTCTACAGACATGTTTGATGACATCGTCTACTAATTAAAACTTTTGCTTAGCTAAAATGTTAAAGATGACGCATCCAATTGTTTTGAATATGTATCATGTTCTGATCGTATTTTGTTCGAGGTTTGCTACGCAACTGTGTGGGCGTACAATACCGAAATCATTTCACTACCACTTATTGCAATAAATATGCGGGCACGGTCTTACTTTGAAATGATTTGTTATGGTTTGACCTCTGTTAAGGCGCAAGCATGCATTAAACTTTTCTGCTTATCTAAAACCAATTATGATTTTTTGTAAATGGTTTGCTGACTTCAATAAAATGATTTGTAACTATTCCTGGTTAACCAAAGTTTAAACTACATTTTGGGGTTTCCTTCTCTTACTGTCGATCGTGTTAATATAGCCCAGTGGTTTCATATAACAATGAAAATGTTCCTAGTAATATATTATTTAAATCAAGCACTATACTTCATAATGATCACGTCGTCGTAAAACAAATGTTAAGTGTTTCATACACGAAGTTTATTAATATTTTGTCAATTAAATGAAAAAAATACACCATGATAGAGACACTTCCACAAAGTGAACTAGAAAATACAATAGTCATAATCTGTATTTTTTTAATTTTCGTCATAAAATTTCTTTTTATAGAGTTATTTCTGCTTTATATCTTACGTTGTCACTGTTTTATATTTCACTTACCCTTTGAAGAAGAGATAATTCTGAAGGCTATCATTTGCAAAATACATATGCGGGTGATAACATGTCAGGTTGCTGGTAAGCAATGCATTTATCTTAAATAATAACTCCAATTATTCGTGATTTACTGAAGCTACCAACGGGATATCAGCGAAAATTTAGGTCCATTAGTTACTTATAGAGTTGATGATGCGTCACAGCAAGGGTGAGTTAACGTGCATTCTATCACTTGTCTGACTAGAATAATTTCATGAGTTCTCAGCATGAATCTTTTGCATCATAATATTCCATGTTAACCGTGATATGCTTGCTCGTTAATTTTTGTTCCTAAAAATGAGTATTTTAGTAATGGTAATGGGTTGGCGCTGGCTATTTATCTTTACGTATTAAAAGTGAACAAAATAAGTGATAAATAGAAGTATCAACAATCAAATGCTAGTTTTATGTCATTAACCTAACTTAATAAAAAGACTCCGAGGATTTCGAGGTAAATAATTTGTAAAAATAAAATCGAATTGATAAATCAATGGATATTTGACGACATCGATAGAATTCGGCACGAATCGCTTACTGAAGCGCAGAAAGATAATTTTTATTACAAATTGGTGTAAGAAACCATTTATAGATATTTCTCATCAACAATCCAAATTTTCTAGATGCGTTTGCGATTAGAACAAGCAACTCTCTCTCTACCGAGAAAATGATACCTCAGATTCACTGAATTACAATTTTGTTAAAATATATCTAAATCTAAGGATTTAAAAAACGATATTATTATACATTCAGTGGCTGCTTTGTTTTGTAAGAAAAGTGAACGGCATAAATGTAAACAATCTGATTTTTTACATAATAACCGTGGGAATACCTTAGATTTCTGTACATGTTTTATAACAAGCTGAGAACTTGGAATGCATTAAGAAGAGTGATATAGCATTCTTAATTTAGTAATAATTAGTAAACCGTCTACTGTTGTAGTGTCTTCCAATAGTCTACTACGTGATGCAGACGACTGCGAGTATGAGAAAAATTACAGTGAATGCTAATTACTTCAGTGAATTCAATTGTAAGCATAAATATTAGTAATCATGCTTCTTAAGACTAGATCTTTTGATCAAGACACTGCGATGTCACAAATATTTAGTTTACAAGCGTATCCCCACTTTGTTAGGTTTATTCCTAAAGAGCTGCCTAATGCATATATTTTATATTTTTCTACTCATACTTTGTTGTTTATTTTGCATATTATTAATTATCCTGATTTCGTTTCTAACAGCGTTGTCAACAGTTTTTGGTAGCTTAAACCGAGTTACTGCTTTTCAAGACTTGGATTGTTTCTGTTTTTTTATGTAATGTTCAACTTCGTTATTAATTTTCTCAAAATTCACTTTAGGCGTTTGTTTTATTTGTAGAAACGCACAGGATGGGTGTTACATGACCCACCTTCCAACATATGCAAACCAGTCAAGTGGTAATCTGCGACAACCTGAGTGAGTGATTGACGTTTCATGACAACCTGTCACATTACAGAGTTCCTTATATGATGAGCTTAGTTGTAAGCGTCCAAGCATGATGGTATGTTTGTCAAGTAAATACAGTAATGGTATACTGAAAAGAATAAATAATTTAAGCTATTTTGAGGCTGCATGGTAAGTCAGATTTGAAAATGGGTGCACAACATCAAGTAAACTGATTATTTAAGTCACTATCAAATACCAACAAAGATAGATCTGTTAGCCTATAAATACAAACGTTATAATTAATTGACGATATGGTTACATTCTAGGTGTTGAATTCTTTGTTCAAGCTTGTTTAGCCATTGAAACGTGTGTAGTATGTGGGTGATATGAGTTATGGCTCACATGAATAAAATCAATATACAATAGAAGTTCCACTGTACTAATTGGTGATTTGATTTTTTTATTAAATCCTAGCAAACTACTTGCACTAGATTATAGTATAAGATTAACAGCCAACATATCTGAGGTTAATTTATTTCTATTAGCTTAAAATTACTTTCTAGCTATGTTTCTAAGGAAAAAATCATTTTCGATCAGGGTTGTTCTATCACCGTCTACGATTTTGACCGTTTTAAATGTGGTTTTATCTAATTTTACTCTGTTATATTTTTAATGCAAGCTGCTGCCCCCCTAGTCGACTTCTCAGTCTTTTATTAATGATCCAAGTGTACTTAAGGTTGTTATACCAGGTTTAGTTTGGTAAACTTACTATGCTTCTGTACCTTAGGAAGATAAATTAATGCATGAAGCAAATTCTTATATGTGCTTTGTTTTATTTTGAAGAATGTTCTTTAATAAACGATTCAAAATTCTGAAGTTCTTTTGTTATAAGAACTTTTTGATATAGGATATCTTCGAGAGCTGGTTCTGTATCCACGTTTATATGCAAGCTTCTAGGCCCTGAAAATCTAAATGCTTAGGTAAAGTATAATGTCCATCAATACCAGCCGATAATTTGATAGAATAATCGTTTTAAACCACCTTTCTTCTGTAATCTACCCAGAATCTAGTCAGGTATTCTTTTTTAATGTATGAATTCCTAATACCGATATTCAAAGACGATTATCACTACTTTATAACCGAATAATATTATATAAAGTTTGACTCACACCTCTCTACGACGAATTCAGGAAAGGGAATAGTGTTTTTTAAAATTATGAGTAAATAGTAAATTCATTAATACAGTTGTAATTAAGGAATAGTAATTTCAATGCAACCTACTCTATGCAACTTAAATACCTCATAATATTACTGTGCCCCACGTTATATTTTTATCGTGTTTTTCATTTAATATCTTGTTAGTGAGTGTCTTTTACTGACGGTTTGTTATCGTTGCGTGTTCCTTGTAATTTAAATTTGTCTAAGCTGTAGGAAAATCGAATTTATTTAGATACATAAATCAACTGAATGAAGTAATTATTAATGTCTATTCATTGTTATGCACAAATAATAATGTTTGGAGTTATGGTCATATGAATTCTTTCCCATGTTGCTACTACTAGTGATAGACTAGATTGCTATTCTGTATTTGAGAACTAATTAAGTACAAGTGAGAATTTTATAAAATTAATTTTAATTTCGATTAACTTGTACCAGGCTTCTATAATATGGCCTAAAAATACAATTTCTGACATTTAAGAGTATTACGGATAAATTTGGAAAATTAAATTAGTAAAAACTGAAACGTTTTGGAACACCGGTCTCTGATACTTAGCCTACGAACGGAGAATCACTAAATACATGGATGGGTCATAGGTCATACTTATAATTCGATAATTATAATTCTATTCAATGCTTTTGATACTTTTTCTGAAGTTTGAACTAATCTACAGAGAGAAACTTCAGAACTTCTGCTAATTTCATTTGATATGTTTGTATACACGTATAATTTATTTTTATATGCCATACATATAGTCAGTACTCAGATTTACGCAAAACTTTCTATGAAACATATTTTATGAAATTATATAAATCGAATTCAAAAGTGAAATGATTTATTGGTGAGGTGAAAGACGTTTGCCCATCAAACCCCCTTTATTTTATGATATAACTTCATAGCTTTTCTCTGTTTTAGTAATAGTAGACGTTACTGAAAATTTTGATGGACAGAATATTATCACTCCTTGTCATAATATTGTCTTAAATATCGTGGTAAGTAGTTTTCTTTTTGTTCTGTTGCATACAATACCAAGTTATTGTCTATGCTGTTAGAATTGTAGTTGTATTTCTTAGGTAGTTTTGTAGTAATAACTGTGGTGTGACTAATGCAAAGCTAATTCAAAGTATGAATAGCCGTTATAAAATGGCAAATACTCATTTATCTTTAAAAATTTATTTCATCGTTATGTAAAATAATTTGTAATCATTTAGATTGTAATTGCTTATTTACCAAAAACTTTAAACGTATGGATTGTTATATTTGAAACAGGTTGTTCGACACTTAGTGTATACGATAATGTAACAAACTTAGAGAGGAATCAGCTGAAAAACGATAAGGCATAACAACTGGGACTGCAATCACAATTTCATTCAAAATGTATATTTACACATGCTTAGTCACATGCATTTTGAATGGGACTTCTTCAAATTTATGATAAAGCAAAGTCTCGTGAAAATAAAACCATTTTTTGTAAATGCAAAAAAAATAAGGAGATAAAAAAAGGCGTTTAATTTAAACGAATGCTTTGTAGATTAAGGATTTGATGATTGTAGCACATAATTGTTACATGTAATATTGAGATTTACAATTTTGTTTTCTTTACTACTAACAGTAGACATCTTTATCAATACATTTTTTTTTTTAAATTTTAGATGCGTGTTGAATAACACCGCTTTTTCAAACTGTTATTTACAGATATTTTTTTAATAAAACTTTTGATTTAATCTTTTTTCTTTGTATCAATACAAAATAGATAATTTAATAAATATATTTTTTTTACTTCATCATTATATTAAAACCACATGTTGCATCAGAAATAGTCAAATGTATTGTTGATTTACATTAAAGAAAGCATATGAATAACGATTAGATGGGAGAAAAAACAACTATGAGTTGAATGAGCGTATGACATACCAAAAGTAGATAACAATGAGAATATTTTTAAATAAACACCTGGTTAAAAATTTCTATACTGTTTAAAATTTCACAAAAGTACATCATGACAACCATTAAAGTAATTAAACTCATATCAGAGTATGCCTCCTTAAAGTTTGCATATTCCAAATACACTAATTAACTGCATTCACATTTGTCAAGTGATCGTGAATAATACTACATACAACGTAATTAAGAACAATGAAGTACTTTAGTCGATCTTGGACGTTTAAGGTCAAATAGTCATTTCAGCTACTATTAACCTCTAGTATTACTCTATGGTATTTTTATCTGATACATTCACCTGCTTATAATTTTATGCAGAATCTTTAAAATTTACCAGTTGAAACAAGTTGCTTATTAATGATGCGTTTATTATGAAGGGGAACATAAAGTGTAGTTTATAAAATATACAGTAAAAGTTTGATTTCCTTAATATAAAAGAAATAGTAAATGTTAACAAAAATATCTAAACTACTTCTAAAATGAAAGAATACAAAACAGTCACCGAGACGAAAAGGGTAAAAATGCTAGCAGTGAATACTAGGTAGGTCAATCAGTGTAGTATGCATAACAACGTTAATACGCTTTACGTCTAAATCTTTTATCTGGCAATTCCATGACAAAATAGCGGGCTGTAGTGCAATAACTACCGGTAACTGGGAAAAATATTGATTATTCCTAATAAAGTGGTAACTTTAATGAGGCAATCATCATATCTCTGTTAATATGATATGTAGACGTTAGGAAATTCAATTTTAACAATAATACAGAGAAAAAATCGCTCTACTTACTGACGTTTGATTAAATCAAACTGCTAATACAATTGAGAACTAGGGAATAAAGTGTTGCAGGTAAATAAAACGATGATTCTGTGCACTAATATGTCATTTTGCATAGCAATGGAACACCATTTTGATCAATTATCTGCAAATGATATAATGCATTACAAAACATGTGCACACTATCACATTTAATATCATTCCACCTCAAACCAAATTATAATCAACTACTGCTACACAGGTTTGTTGCTGATAAACCACATGAATAGAATTTCAGTAGTGAATGATATTATGAAAACGTAATCTATTGTTTGCAATTAAACAGCAAATGATGATGACCAACTCATGTAACGATCATAATAGCCATTACTATACACTTAACTAACTGTGATCCATAACATTTTCAGTTTATATAGTGCATATCGTTAAATCCCATGGCGGGTGTGGGGAGACTGACATCTATTACCTGATCTTCTCCGACGAAAGAAAAATGACTGAAAGTTAGTCGAATTAGTAATAATGCTAAAACCTTGGTAAAAGTAAAAAATGCCTTGGGTTTTGTAGCTGAAATCAATCCATTAATGAAATAATCTAGACACCGATCCCTCTGACATAATGCTATCTGCACGCTCATAAATTACAGTTGAGCATTACAATATGCAAAAATTAATCCTTCATAACGCTTTGTAAATTCATAATATTTCAGTTTATTTTTCAAATCCCAATGCATCTCAGTGCATCTTCAATCAACTTCGTGAGTGTAGATTTCTGTTTTCGTGATTTCTTGTCATTATGTACTTTTCCTTGTTACTTTATGAAATAAAAGTTCATGAGAGTGATCTTTGGTTCCCTTGTAAAAAATTTAATCAGCATAATAAAACTATTAACTATGATTATTTTATTGTTTATGGGGATTTTTGTTAGGAATATTTGCAGCACCAATTAAGCTCCTTATTTTTAGTCCAGACATATTTCTTAAGAATCTAGATTAGTTTCCTTTAACTATGTATTGGTCTCTCTTCTAAAGTATAGACTTTCTTAGAATCGTAATAATATCGGGCATTTATTCATAGCAATATCGATATAATTTTAATAGTAACTAATATTAGTAGTTAATCTTAACAGTTCTAACTAAATCATCGATGATTAAATTAATCACTGGTTATAATTTAATCATTAGTATACTGATGATCTAACTGTAACAAGAAAATCATCTTGCATGAATTTACTGAGAAAATTCACAGATGTCTTATGTTATTAGAAAAAAAAGTGTCACACGCTGAAAACAAAAGATGCTTCACTAGATGTGTATCCAAAAACTTTTATGTTGTATTTTCATTCGTTTTTTCAATAGTTATTATAATTTATTACATACGTTTTGGTTACTTACTAGTAGTGTAAGTTCATAGTGAAAAAAATCGGGAGTATACTAGGGCTACATACTTTTACGATTTGAATAAAGGTGAGATTCACGATTTTTCAGGAAATAAGTTAAAGTCGAATCTAGTTGTTTGTATTTGTTACAGATTGGTGTTAGTTGGTTACCACTAATGTCTGGAGATGGCTGTTTTGTTCCACTATAGAACTCATAACCTGTTCACACTCTCGATATTGACAGGGAATTGAACCCAGGGTCTCAAGCAGAACGCTTAAAAATCGGCATCTTTGGAAGAAATCCAACTTCCACTAAATTGCGATACATCTTGATGAGAATCCGTTGTTATTGGTGGTACTGTTTCATTCCTGATGACACTGAACTCCACTAGTCACGACTTCTCACTAGAATTCCAGGTTCCTCCTGAAGCTCACTAGTGAGCTGATTATTGTAACAGAATGAAGTAGGTTCTGTGAAGATTGGCATTAAATTTAGTTGTATGTTTTTGTCACAGATTGATGTTTGTTGGGTACAACTAAAGCCATAGTTCCAATTCACTGGGAGTGAGCCGAATTTATTCACGGCTGACAAGTCCCATTCTGGGACGAAGAAAGCTATATGATGCTCCCTGGTTTTTAGTAGCTTTCACCAAATATCAGTCTGTAACGACTGCAAACAATTAATATCAATGCAATCTCCACAAAACCAGAGCAGTTCTAAAGTCACGTGTTTTTGAGGGAGAATTATGTTAAAAAGATTTAATTATCGTTCAGTTTACGTAACGTTTAAGCTCATAGAATTAAGTAATATATTCCTAATATTTTATTAAACAGAAATTAAAATCTCTGACTATCTGTGACTTGGTGAAAGCCGTTTCGTCAAAGGGTATATAACGATTAAATTGACACAAGTTTAAATAATACTGATGAACGAATAAAAACCGAAATATTTAGTACAATCGAAATACAAGTTTGGTTGCGTTGAAGTCATACCATTACTGGATCAAGTTAAATTCAGACTCTATCTCAGCAAAAGATTGAGTTTAGTACTCAACAGTCTACTCTGTTTCAAGCAGGGATGCGAAAGATGGGCTATGAAAATGGATGATATGCATAGGCTTCAGGTCTTTGATCTTATAAATCTTCAAATTATCCCTGCTACCAAGTAATGATGGACCTGGTACTATTAATATTAGATGAGAAGCACTAGGAAAAATGGCAAATCCGTCGAAAAGTGTGTATGCTTTCACTGAATGAGATGGTTGGGAGATGTACAACCACCACCTATCTCATCGCGAGGTGTCAGCTGAGGTAAAATCTGGATGGGAGTTTGGGGCGGCAAAACCGAAAAATGACAGTCTATGAAGACTTCGACTATTGTTCCAAGCTATGTTTGAAATTACCTAGTTGGGTTCGCCCAATAACGGCGATTAGTGGTTGGAATGGCTCAGAATCAGTCACGATGACGCAAATTTATTAATTCTTTACGTTTTTCTAGATCTTAAGCACCATTGTATTTATCGTAAGTAGGTTTACTTCATTCTTTCATGCTGAATCACATTGTTATGTTATTCTTGTAAGTTGTGTTAATGTGGTGTGGTAACGTGTACCTGTACGCATACGTGTCGGGTTCTACGCAGTTAATGACTAAGTGAGAAAAGTCATAACTGCAGCAGGATGTTTACTGGTTTCCTATATGCACCTTATTCGATAACGCCACAAGCCAGTCAGGCGCTCTATCTCTATTACAGTAAACAGAAAGTTGAAATAAATTGATAGAGTCTAGTCCTTCGCAACTTCCTTCCATTCTATGGTGCTTAGTCATAAATTGATCACCTTTACTCCTTTCAAAATAGTTCCAGATAACTGATTTAGTGCTAAATCGTTGGTTCATGCGTTATCGCACAATTCGATATCATCCACATAGTAGAGACAGAAAATTTCTTTATAAAGTAACGGATTTATATCACACACTCTCACTTTTTAGAGATCAGTTTCCAGGATGACGTCGTAGGGATAGCTGGAGGGCAAGAATGAGACTGGGCAACTACACTGTTGGATAACAACAATACAGAAAGGTGAATGTATAGCTTTACGCTACTTGAGGTGTCTGTGTGCAAGGCATTTTAGTGTGTCACTGGACTTCTTAAATTTACCTTTTTCCAACAGATAATTACAGATCAGTGTTTTGACCTGTGATTGCGCGATCTTATTTTGAAGACGCAGACTATGATTGCTTCTTTCCGAGATGACGAAGCATTTAGTTTTATAAACTTTTCCAAAGAGCTATGTAATTTTCTTAGTCATCAGTTTGCTGCTAACTTTGAAAGTAGCTGAAAGTACGTAGTCTGAGAGTGATAACTTGCTGCGATTTAATAATGGAGATTCTTTGCGGTGTTCTTCTTCGTCGGGTAGATCAGTCACCACAAGTTACAGAAAGCAAAACATTCTGATAGTAACTGTTATGGTAGGTCAGCTGAACTAACTCTCGGGGAACTCAGCCCATTGCCTGAGATGATATTGGATGCTTGCTACTAGAGTACTATCAGCTACATTAGTTCAATGTGGAACAAGTCTATTTTGTTTTATGATAAAACTAAATTAGGGTAGACCAAAACAAAATACTTAAGCATTTTAAAAGTGCATTCTTGAGTAATATATAAATACTTTACAAGAAATACTTGAAAATCTATCTCAGCAAAAGATTGAGTTTAGTACTCAACAGTCTACTCTGTTTCAAGCAGGGATGCGAAAGATGGGCTATGAAAATGGATGATATGCATAGGCTTCAGGTCTTTGATCTTATAAATCTTCAAATTATCCCTGCTACCAAGTAATGATGGACCTGGTACTATTAATATTAGATGAGAAGCACTAGGAAAAATGGCAAATCCGTCGAAAAGTGTGTATGCTTTCACTGAATGAGATGGTTGGGAGATGTACAACCACCACCTATCTCATCGCGAGGTGTCAGCTGAGGTAAAATCTGGATGGGAGTTTGGGGCGGCAAAACCGAAAAATGACAGTCTATGAAGACTTCGACTATTGTTCCAAGCTATGTTTGAAATTACCTAGTTGGGTTCGCCCAATAACGGCGATTAGTGGTTGGAATGGCTCAGAATCAGTCACGATGACGCAAATTTATTAATTCTTTACGTTTTTCTAGATCTTAAGCACCATTGTATTTATCGTAAGTAGGTTTACTTCATTCTTTCATGCTGAATCACATTGTTATGTTATTCTTGTAAGTTGTGTTAATGTGGTGTGGTAACGTGTACCTGTACGCATACGTGTCGGGTTCTACGCAGTTAATGACTAAGTGAGAAAAGTCATAACTGCAGCAGGATGTTTACTGGTTTCCTATATGCACCTTATTCGATAACGCCACAAGCCAGTCAGGCGCTCTATCTCTATTACAGTAAACAGAAAGTTGAAATAAATTGATAGAGTCTAGTCCTTCGCAACTTCCTTCCATTCTATGGTGCTTAGTCATAAATTGATCACCTTTACTCCTTTCAAAATAGTTCCAGATAACTGATTTAGTGCTAAATCGTTGGTTCATGCGTTATCGCACAATTCGATATCATCCACATAGTAGAGACAGAAAATTTCTTTATAAAGTAACGGATTTATATCACACACTCTCACTTTTTAGAGATCAGTTTCCAGGATGACGTCGTAGGGATAGCTGGAGGGCAAGAATGAGACTGGGCAACTACACTGTTGGATAACAACAATACAGAAAGGTGAATGTATAGCTTTACGCTACTTGAGGTGTCTGTGTGCAAGGCATTTTAGTGTGTCACTGGACTTCTTAAATTTACCTTTTTCCAACAGATAATTACAGATCAGTGTTTTGACCTGTGATTGCGCGATCTTATTTTGAAGACGCAGACTATGATTGCTTCTTTCCGAGATGACGAAGCATTTAGTTTTATAAACTTTTCCAAAGAGCTATGTAATTTTCTTAGTCATCAGTTTGCTGCTAACTTTGAAAGTAGCTGAAAGTACGTAGTCTGAGAGTGATAACTTGCTGCGATTTAATAATGGAGATTCTTTGCGGTGTTCTTCTTCGTCGGGTAGATCAGTCACCACAAGTTACAGAAAGCAAAACATTCTGATAGTAACTGTTATGGTAGGTCAGCTGAACTAACTCTCGGGGAACTCAGCCCATTGCCTGAGATGATATTGGATGCTTGCTACTAGAGTACTATCAGCTACATTAGTTCAATGTGGAACAAGTCTATTTTGTTTTATGATAAAACTAAATTAGGGTAGACCAAAACAAAATACTTAAGCATTTTAAAAGTGCATTCTTGAGTAATATATAAATACTTTACAAGAAATACTTGAAAATCTATCTCACGAAGAAACAATCCGTACTGTGTAGACAAGGTTGTACAAAGTGCGTAAATTGGCAAAACTTCCGGAACATTGAAATTACATAGAGAGATTTTCACCCAGAGGAGGCAATGGATTAACAAGTCACATCATATGATTTTGTGTACTATATTAAATCGCTAATTTTAAGAAAGATATCAATTACTGTAAGCCAAATATTTATGACAACGTGCATAGATATGCTATATATTTGTACCATTAATGTTTTGAAGTTAATAGCTAGGGATTGCAGTACAACTAGTTGATTATGACGTATAATCAATCAATCAATCAATGCCTGTTACTCCAAGTGGAGCATAGACCGCCCACCAGCATTCTCCAGCCAACTCTGTCCTGGGCTTTCCGTTCTAGCTCTTCCCAAGTGCTGTTCATTCTCTTCATGTCTGTTTCCAATTCCCGACGCAATGTGTTCTTGGGCCTTCCTCTGTTTCTGTGGCCTTTAGGATTCCAAGTCAGTGCTTGTCTTGTGACACAGTTTGATGGTTTCCTCAGTGTGTGTCCAATCCATCTCCAGCGTCTTTTCCTAATTTCTTCCTCAACTGGAAGTTGATTAGTTCTCTGCCACAACAGGTTGTTGTTGATGGTATCTGGCCAACAGATCCGAAGAATCCTACGCAGGCAGTTGTTTATAAATACTTGTATCTTCTGTAGGGTACTTTTTGTAGTTCTCCAAGTTTCAGCTCCATACAACAGGACTGTCTTCACATTTGTGTTGAAAATTTTGACTTTTATATTGACTGACAGTTGGTTTGAGTTCCAGATGTTTTTCAGCTGTAAAAATGCTGCCCGTGCCTTACCAATCCGCGCCTTCACATCCGAATCAGACCCTCCGTGTTTGTCGATGATGCTGCCCAAATATGTAAAGCTTTCAACGTCTTCCAGAATTTCTCCGTCAAGTGTAATTGGGTTAGAGTTTGTTGTTTTGTATCGGAGGATCTTGCTTTTCCCTTTGTGTATGTTGAGGCCTACTGCTGCTGAGGCTGCTGCTATATTGTTGGTCTTCTTCTGCATTTGATGATGTGTGTGAGAAAGAAGAGCTAGGTCATCTGCAAAGTCCAAGTCATCTAGTTTCGTCGATGTTGTCCATTGTATTCCGAGAGTGCCTTCAGATGTTGCAGTCTTCATAATCCAGTCGATGACCAGTAGGAAGAGGAAGGGCGAGAGTAAGCAGCCTTGTCTAACACCGGTCTTCACTTCGAATGAATCTGTGAGCTGACCTCCATGCACGATTTTACAATGTAGTCCGTCGTAAGAATTTCGTATGATGTTGACTATCTTCTCGGGTACGCCGTAATGTCGTATAAGGCTCCATAATATTCTCCTATCCACGCTGTCGAATGCTTTTTCATAGTTGATGAAGTTGATGTAAAGTGGTGAATTCCATTCAATTGATTGTTCAACAACGAACCGTAGAGTAGCGATTTGATCGGTACATGATCGATCTTTACGGAATTCGGCCTGTTGATCTCGGAGTTGGCCGTCGACTGGGTCCTTTAATCTGTTCAATAACACTCTGTTGAAGACCTTTCCTGGTACTGAAAGTAGAGTAATGCCTCTGTAGTTCTCACAATTGCTGAGATCGCCTTT
The DNA here is from genome assembly GCA_034768735.1 of Schistosoma mekongi. NCBI lineage: Eukaryota > Metazoa > Platyhelminthes > Trematoda > Strigeidida > Schistosomatidae > Schistosoma > Schistosoma mekongi. The sequence goes on from CM068305.1 coordinate 62,041,725, forward strand.
CTTTGGTATCTTGATGAGGTACCCTTCTTTCCAGTCTGCTGGAACTTGTTCTTCCTCCCAAATCTTCCTGAAGAGAATGTGGAGTATCTTTGAAGTTGCTTCTATATCTGTCTTCAGTGCCTCTGCTGGTATGTTGTCTGGTCCTGCTGACTTGCCACTCTTGATCTGTCTGATGGCCATTTTGATTTCTTCGACTGTTGGTGGGTCTGTGCTTATAGGGAGATCTGTGGCTGCTGCTTCGATGACTGGTGGGTTCAGTGGGGCTGGTCTATTCAAGAGTTCTTGGAAGTGCTCTACCCACCTGTTCCGTTGTTCATGCACTTCAGTGATTGGTTTGCCAGCCTTGTTCTTGATTGGCCGTTCTGGCTTGTTGAATTTCCCAGCTAGCTTCTTCGTTGTATCATATAAGAACCTCATATTTCCTTCTCTTGCAGCTTTTTCCGCTGTCATTGCTAGGTCCTCAACAAACTTCCGTTTATCCAACCTGATGCTCCTCTTCACTTGCTTGTTGACTTCGGTGTATTCGGCCTGTGCCTTGGCTTTCTCTGCTCTTGTCCGACTGTTATTGATCGCTGTCTTTCTGTTCCTCCTTTCTTGGATCTTGTCCAGAGTTCTAACAGAAATCCACTCTTTTTGGTGTTGTTTCTTGAGACCCAAAACCTCCTGACATGTTGAGGTTATTGTTCCCTTAATCTCTTTCCAGTTGTCTTCCATATTAGTTCCACCTTTTTCTAGTAGATTATGAAATGCCTGAAACTTGTTGCTGAGAATTAATTTGAATTCGTTGCGTTTGTTAGTATCACGGAGAAGGGCTGTATTAAACTTGTGTAATACTGCTGTTCCAGTTGTCCAGTGCTTCCTCAGCTTCAGTTTCATTTTAGTTACCACCAAATGGTGATCTGAAGCTATGTCGGCTCCTCTCCTTGCTCTTACGTCTTCCATGGTCCTTCTAAACCTCTTATTGATGCAGATGTGGTCGATTTGGTTCTCCGTGATGTGGTCCGGTGAAATCCATGTAATTTTGTGTATACGTTTGTGAGAGAAAATGGTGACGTATAAAGGCCAGGTCAAATACATATTAGAAATTTCCATATCAAATTTTTTATGAGTTTGTTTATTTTATATGGATTCAGCAAACAATTTTTTAGCCACTTTCATTTCCACATTACTCCAAACGCATAAAAGCATAAATGTTCACTGTACTATTTTATTCACATTTTTAAACCGCGTACATAAAACACTGATTTCTTACCTTATATTATCCTTTTAGTAATTTATCAATCACGATTTGTCACAACAGACTGAAAGATGGTAGTGAATTGTGATAGACGGTTGATACAAATATGCGTATATTAATATACAGTCCATTTAGCTTTCTAAATTCCCAATCGTTTTAATCATATGGTGGATAGTAAAAAAATTGTTTGTAGATGAAAAGTTATCAGTCGACAAATGAATGTTATTTCCTAAAATTATTTGGGTAGATGAATACATTAGACTAAAGTATTTTTCAGAGAATAAGGGGTGGGGGTGGAGTAGTTCATGCCAATATCTTAGTTAATTTACAGTCTTGTAAAAATATTTCTCGTATATGAAGCATTTAAATGACCTCGTTGTTATTAAAATATTATTAGATCACCATCCATGCAGGAATTGATTGCCAATTGATTGGTTACATAAATAAAATGTTCTAGTAATTTTATACTAACGTTTTAGGAGATTTATTTGTGATATTTTAACAAACAAAGACTCAAAAATTAAGTTGATCATAGATCGTTGATTATTTTCTCTCACTTTAAGTAGGAGAGCCTTCCGAATACTCATATTCACTAAAACAAAATATTTTAAGTTAATTCAAAATTTTTTTGCTAACTGGAAAACAAAATAAATGCAGTTGTTGAAATTAAAATTCAATTAATTTATTCTATTGTTCAATAGAAATAAAATTCATCTTCAAAAGAATTTAAATCAGAGAGAAAACAAAATTGGTTTTGACAGATTACATTACCAACTAGCATGTATCATTGAATTTTTCATTAAATGTTTTCCATTTTTCTGATTTCGTTACTAAATGATATGTAGTAAAATGATTATGTGATTGAATATATATATGTATATATAGATAGATAGATAGATAGATAGGTGAGTGAGTCACATGAAAGCGATTTTTCAATTTAAATAAGTTTCATCAGTTTACTATGGAATGCAAAACATTTTGGCATGATGTCTACGCCAGTATATATATATATTAATTCCATCTAAAAACCCTTTAGAGATGGTGCCGGTCCCAAATCCGGATAAAGGAGGACTGTTGGGTTTGGGGTTAGCAACCCCATCTTATAAAAATAACAACCTTCCTAAATAAACAGTAAGCAATAAAAACAGTTTTAATCATTTTAACTCTGCCCTGAGAGTTGGAAGGTTTTAATTTCGAAGAGTTACGACGTCGCATAGTGAAAGCTGAGTTTTTTCGGAAGTCACGAGACAGATGCCTCTTCTGACAACCACAGCAACAATTGGTACAAGTACATGGAATGTTTTCACGATGTGGGAGACAGGGAGAGGCATGCAAACAGCTAAAGAAATGAATGGTTGCAACCTGAAGATACTTGAAATAAGCAAAACACCCTGGTTAAAAGCTGGACAGCAAAAATTATCCTCAGAAGAAGTGCCCTTATACTCCAGTCACGAAGAAGAAAATGCCTCACACACACAACGAGTAGCACTAATGTTGTTCCAAAAAGCAAGTAAGGTTCTTATACGATGGGAATCTCATGGACCTATGATCATCAATGCATCATTCAAGATAAAGAAGGAGGGAATTATAATCAATTCCATCCAGTGATGTGGACCCACTAACATCAACCACGAAGACAACAAAGACCATTTCCATGTGAGGCTGCAATCAATCATCGATAAATACTCTGCCAAGCACCTGATCAATCTGAGGGAAAACCTAAACACCAAGGTTGCAATGGACAACATCGGATGTGAAGACATCATGAGACGACATGAACTGAGAGAAAGGAACAAAAACGGTGAGAGGTTTTCAAATGTATGTGCCTTCAACAAAATGATTATTGGTGGCACCATATTCTTTCGCAGATGAATACACAAAACTACATGGGTTTCACCAAACCACAATACCGAGAACCAAATCGTTCACATCTGCATCAATAAGAAGTTTAGAAGGGCTATGGAAGACGTAAGAGCAAGGAGAGGAGCTGACATAGCTTCAGATCACCATCTGATGGTGGCTGAAATGAAACTGAAGCTGAGGAAGCACTGGACAACTGGAGCAGCAGTATTACACAAGTTTAATACAGCCCTTCTCCGGGATACTTACAAACGCAACGAATTCAAATTAATTCTCAGCAACAAGTTCCAGGCATTTCAAGATCTACTAGAAAATGGTGGAACTAATATGGAGGACAACTGAAAAGAGCTTAAGGAAACAATAACTTCAACATGTCAGGAGGTTTTGGATCTCAAGAAACAACACCATAGAGAATGGATTTCTGTTGGTACTCTGGACAAGATCTAAGAAAAGATGAGCAGAAAGGTAGCGATGAATAACAGCAGGATAAGAACAGAGAAATCCAAGGCACAGGCCAATTACACCAAAGTCAACAAGCAAGTGAAGAGAAGCATCACGTCGGATAAACGGAAATATGTTCAGAACCTAGCAATGACAGCAGAAAAAGCTGCAAGTAAAGGAAACATGAGGCACATATACGATACAACGAAGAAGCTAGCTAGGAAATTCAGCAATTCAGAATGGCCAATCAACAACAAGGCTGACAAACCAATCACTGAAGTGCATGAACAACGAAACAAGTGGAAAGAACTCTTGAATTGACTAGCCCCACTAAACCCACCAGTCATCGAAGCAGCAGTCACAGATCTCCCTATAAACACCGACCCACTAACAGTCGAAGAAATCAAAATGGCAATCCAACGAATCAAGAGTGGCAAGTCAGTAGGGCCAGACAGCATACCAGCTGAGGGACTGAAGACAGATATGGAAGCAACTGAAAAGATACTCCACATTCTCTTTAGGAAGATTTGGGAGGAAGAACAAATGCCAACAGACTGGAAAGAAGGGTACCTCATCATGATACCAAAGAAAGGAGACCCTATCAATTGCGAGAACTACAGAGGCATCACTCTTCTTTCAATACCAGGAAACATCATCAACAGAGTGCTATTGAACGGAATCAAAGATCCAGTCGACGCTTACTCCGAGACCAACACACTGGATCCTGTAAAGACCGATCGTGTACCGACCAAATCGTGACTCTACGGTTCATTATTGAACTCAAATGAACTGTCAGCCAGCATTAAATTCAAAATTTTCCATAGAAATGTCGACACAGTTTTTGTTGTATGCAGCTGAAACTTGCATGGAGAATTATGAAAAGTATCCTTTAAAAGATACAAGTATTTATAAACAACTGTCTGCGTAAGATACTTTGGATTCGTTGGCCAGATACCATCAACAACAACAACCTTCCGTGGCAGAGAACAAATCAATTTCCAGTCAAGAAAGAAATTAGGAAAAGACTTTGGAGGTGGATAGGGCACACATTGAGGAAATTATCAAACTGTGTCACAAGTCAAGCACTAACATAGAATCATCAAGGCTAAAAGAAAAGAGAAAGACCCAAGAACACACTGATCTTGGAATTTGAGACAGACATGTAAAGAATGAATAGAACTTGGGAAGAGCTGGAAAGGAAAGCCCAGGACAGAGTTGGTTTGAGAATGCTGGTCAGCTGCATATGCTCCACTTCAAGTAACAGGTATTGATTGATTGATACATAATGCTTCATCAATTTTTATGCGAGGCATAAGAATCAATAGAAAGTAGACCAATGTGTATTTTATACTTTCAACTTTTAATAACAAATTAATTAGCAAATACTATATTTTAAATATAGAAAATATAATTTAAAAAAAATGAACAAGATATTTCCTTATGGTAATATGCACATGTTTAAAAGATGCAATATCATTTAATTTTCTTTGAAATAGTAATAACTTTTTTAAAATGAACTAGTTTGAGAAAGCTCCCTTCATTGAATTAATTATTTTTTTTTAAGATATTTTCGTATATTCGAAATTTTCCAGTATATTTCACAATATTTCTTGAAGTTTTGATATATAGAATAAGTTTTTGCGTTTATTTGATTTAAGACTAAAACCAAAATTCATAACACACGATCTAATGTATTTCAGTAAATCAATGTACACAATTTACCAAATATTAATAACAAAACAAACATAATTTCCTGTCTAGTAGTTGATGAACTTTTAATATGGAATATAGAATAATGAAGTACATGATGATTCGTTGACGACAATTAGGTGTCCAGAATATTATTCTCTGATAAGAATAACTTCTACTTTTGCTTGAGGATATTTTTATACATATTTGATATTTGAAAGTATTAAGGAGAGAAAGGTCTGCATTAAGCAATGCCATTAAGGTCTTGCAATTAACTAAACTATTCTTTGAATAGATTAATGTAAAAATCTGCTACTATATGAAACCAAGATTTCTAGATGATGACGATGAGACACAAAATTCTAGAATCTCCTTGCAAGCATTTGACCGAATCTGGGTTTATTGATGAGCTGTGTAGCCTAGTAAGTGTGTTTTTACTGACAGCATTAAAAGTTAGAACCAAGGCTACTACTAAGTAATTCATACTAGTAAACAGGTTATGTAAAATGTCTTCTAGAGATGAGGTGTCATTTACTGAGTTAGCCTATTGTCATTCAACGACATAGTGATTATAAGTATTGATTTAATTATTTCTTTTACTATAGTACGATTAGGTTAGCTCATGGTATATAGTACATATGTTTTAGTCAAACAAACACTATAAACAAAGTTATCGTTTTCATACTATCTAGGTAACTATTTGTTCTTCGACTACCTACAACCAGCCTCGTATTGAAGAGTAATGTAACGATGCACCATAGACTGTCTTTTATCAATATGAGATAAATTATTATTAAAGTTATTCGAATATGTACGGTCGTTTTAATGAAGATTCAGAAACCATATAGTTACTTACTGTAGAAAACAGAATCGGATTAGTGAATTCAGGATTATCTTTACATATGAGTAAAACAATGAGCGAATAAGTGAAAATAGTATGAAATACAGTGGCAGGTATGTAATCTATGAATTAAATTTACCAAGACAGTGATAAATTTTTAGCTAAATAAGAATGAAGATGAAGAGTGATTTTAGAGTTAAACTGTTAATTGTTAGAAATGATTACGTGACAGTAAAACCGGAATGGAGGAAATGAGTAATAGATGATGAGTAGAACATACTTGCAATTTCTTTACTCATTCCAGTATTTTTTATTATGTAGTTACTTTCACTAATCAACGAATTAATTCCAAAATTCATTATGGTTCTCGTCTTTGTTTCTACGTAATCAATTTGGGTAACAAATTTTTAAACTCATTTTGCATGTCATTAATATGCAATCAATGGAAATAAATAACTGATTCTTAAAACATTGATATTCAGTTCTGTATGCATTTGTTAGACATAAGATTTCTCAGTATAACCGCTACAAGAAAACTTAATATTCTTGTTTTTGGTTATTTACTGTTATAAATAATTTTATGACATTGTTAATATAATCTCTATCTAGCAGATGTCAAACAATTTTACTACAGAGTATACTCTTCTCTCCACTTACCCAAAGTATGTGTTTTGGCATGTACATGTAACTTGACCAACATGCATTGACTACTTGACTGTGTATGGGAGTTATTAGGATTTGACAAATTACAATTAGCAAATTCACAATTTTAATGAACATTTATTAATAACGTCAAATGTTAACATGCTGATTCATTCAGTGTAATGGTTAGTAGTTGTCAACCTATTGACTTTATATATCTATAAGAATTACCAGATTGATATAATGATATTTTTGTCTATCTATTGAATCAATTGTCGTACTTTATTTGACTGAGCTCTAATAATTAATAATAATCAGTACGTTATTGAAGCATTGATGAACTTTCTCCACTTATATACAGCTTATTTACATATGGGCTGTCTTATGGTCTTTGAGTTGATATTAGAATATTCTGATTGTTATGCTATATCTATATAGTAGCAACAGAACGTTTTATTGTATTTAATCAATAATCTGACCTTTCTACGTATGAATACTAAGTTAGTAAAATATATCCTATGACAAAAAAGCCGAAAATTTTATCAAGTTAAGCGCGCTTGCAAATGCGACTACTCCACTTCGCATAAACAGAACTAAGAGATAGTGGACTTTCTTCCGAAACGAATAATCGTCTTTTAGATTATTAAAATGTAAGTAATAATAACACTTTAACTCCGCCTGTAGCCCCTAGGGTTGCTGCCGGTCCCAAGCCCGGATAAAGGAGGAGGGTTGGGCATGGGGCTAGAAACCCCATCCCGTAAAACAGCAAACGTGCTAAAAAAACGCTAACCAGTAAAAACCTTTATAACCATTTTTACTCTGCCCTGGGAGTTGGAAGGTATGTTATGGCGCCTCATGGTGAAAGCCGAGTTTCTTCAGAAGCCACGAGGCCGATGTCTCTTCTGACAACCAGAGCAACAATTAATATAGGTACGTGGAATGTCCGCACGCTGTGGGAAACAGGGAGGACCATGCAAATAGCTGAAGAAATGAAAAGATACAGCCTGAAGATACTTGGAATAAGCGAAACGCATTGGGTGCAAGCTGGACAGCAACGGTTATCCTCGGGAAATGTGCTTTTATACTCCGGCCACGAAGAAGAAAACGCCCCCCCACACACAAGGAGTAGCATTGGTGTTATCCCAAGATGGATGGAAGTCTCTTATAAGATGGGAACCTCATGGACCTAGGATCATCACAGCATCCTTCAAGACGAAGAAGGAAGGGATTGCAATGAATGTCATCCAGTGCTACGCACCCACCAATGACAGCCACGAAGACGACAAAGACCAGTTCTATGCGAGGCTGCAGTCAATCATCGAGAAATGTTCAGCCAAGGACCTGACCATTCTGATGGGCGACTTCAACGCCAAGGTCGGAGTGGATAACACCGGGTATGAAGACAACATGGGACAACATGGACTGGGAGAAAGGAATGATAACGGTGAGAGGTTTGTGAACTTATGTGCCTTCAACAAAATGATTATAGGTGGCACCATATTCTTTCGCAGATGAATACACAAAACTACATGGGTTTCACCAAACCACAATACCGAGAACCAAATCGTTCACATCTGCATCAATAAGAAGTTTAGAAGGGCTATGGAAGACGTAAGAGCAAGGAGAGGAGCTGACATAGCTTCAGATCACCATCTGATGGTGGCTGAAATGAAACTGAAGCTGAGGAAGCACTGGACAACTGGAGCAGCAGTATTACACAAGTTTAATACAGCCCTTCTCCGGGATACTAACAAACGCAACGAATTCAAATTAATTCTCAGCAACAAGTTCCAGGCATTTCATGATCTACTAGAAAATGGTGGAACTAATATGGAAGACAACTGGAAAGAGATTAAGGGAACAATAAACTCAACTTGTCAGGAGGTTTTGGATCTCAAGAAACAACACCAAAAAGAGTGGATTTCTGTTAGTACTCTGGACAAGATCCAAGAAAGGAGGAACAGAAATACAGCGATCAATAACAGTCGGACAAGAGCAGAGAAATTCAAGGCACAGGCCGAATACACCGAAGTCAACAAGCAAGTGAAGAGGAGCATCAGGTTGGATAAACGGAAGTTTGTTGAGGACCTAGCAATGACAGCGGAAAAAGCTGCAAGAGAAGGAAATATGAGGCTCTTATACGATACAACGAAGAAGTTAGCTGGGAAATTCAACAAGCCAGAACGGCCAATCAGGAACAAGGCTGGCGAACCAATCACTGAAGTGCATGACACAACGGAAGAGGTGGGTAGAGCACTTCCAAGAACTCTTGAATAGACTAGCCCCACTGAACCCACCAGTCATCGAAGCAGCAGCCACGGATCTCCCTATAATCACAGACCCACCAACAGTCGAAGAAATCAAAATGGCCATCAGACAGATCAAGAGTGGCAAGTCAGCAGGACCAGACACCATACCAACGGAGGCACTGAAGACAGATATAGAAACAACTTCAAAGATACTCCACATTCTCTTTAGGAAGATTTGGGAGGATGAGCAAGTTCCAGCAGACTGGAAAGAAGGGTACCTCATCAAGATACCAAAGAAAGGCGATCTCAGCAATTGTGAGAGCTACAGAGGCATTACCCTACTTTCAGTACCAGGAAAGGTCTTCGACAGAGTGTTATTGAACAGATTAAAGGACCCAGTCGACGGCCAACTCCGAGATCAACAGGCCGAATTCCGTAAAGATCGATCATGTACCGATCAAATCGCTACTCTACGGTTCGTTGTTGAACAATCAATTGAATGGAATTCACCACTTTACATCAACTTCATCAACTATGAAAAAGCATTCGACAGCGTGGATAGGAGAATATTATGGAGCCTTATACGACATTACGGCGTACCCGAGAAGATAGTCAACATCATACGAAATTCTTACGACGGACTACATTGTAAAATCGTGCATGGAGGTCAACTCAGATTCATTCGAAGTAAAGACCGGTGTTAGACAAGGCTGCTTACTCTCGCCCTTCCTCTTACTACTAGTCATCGACTGGATCATGAAGACTGCAACATCTGAAGGCATTCTCGGAATACAATGGGCAACATCGACGAAACTAGATGACTTGGACTTTGCAAATGACCTAGCTCTTCTTTCTCACACACATCATCAAATGCAGAAGCAGACCAACAATATAGCAGCAGCCTCAGCAGCAGTAGGCCTCAACATACACAAAGGGAAAAGCAAGATCCTTCGATACAAAACAGCAAACACTAACCCAATTACACTTGACGGAGAAATTCTGGAAGACGTTGAAAGCTTTACATATTTGGGCAGCATCATCGACAAACAAGGAGGGTCTGATTCGGATGTGAAGGCGCGGATTGGTAAGGCAAGGGCAGCATTTCTACAACTGAAAAACATCTGGAACTCAAACCAACTGTCAGTCAATATAAAAGTCAAAATTTTCAACACAAATGTGAAGACAGTCCTGTTGTATGGAGCTGAAACTTGGAGAACTACGAAAAGTATCCTACAGAAGATACAAGTATTTATAAGCAACTGTCTGCGTAGGATTCTTCGGATCTGTTGGCAGACACCATCAACAACAACAACCTGTTGTGGCAGAGAACTAATCAACTTCCAGTTGAGGAAGAAATTAGGAAAAGACGCTGGAGATGGATTGGACACACACTGAGGAAACCATCAAACTGTGTCACAAGACAAGCACTGACTTGGAATCCTAAAGGCCACAGAAACAGAGGAAGACCCAAGAACACACTGATCTTGGAATTTGAGACAGACATGAAGAGAATGAACAGCACTTGGGAAGAGCTAGAACGGAAAGCCTAGGACAGAGTTGGCTGGAGAATGCTGGTGGGTGGTCTATGCTCCACTTGGAGTAACAGGCATTGATTGATTGAATAATAACACTTTGTCAAATATATTCAACTGTTTTTAATACCAATCTAACAGTAATGATACAGTGGCTGATTACTGTGAAGTGACCGATTGGATGTTCGTCAAGTCGTTTATAGTGCTGATCGGATCCTATCGATCATGTTGTAATGTAGTCATTGATCCGGGAGACTCGAAATTGGTGACATTATATGGAGACGCAACGTCGCTTTTGAGTAGTCGGCGAAAAACTCTGAACCTATGTTCTGTATTATTTGGCACTCACTAGTATGACGTATCTGCAGTCTTTCAGGAGACTTGTGTTTTCCTGTGAATTCGATTCCGGGTCACACAGTTTCACAGTCAGGTATTGTAACCGATGGGCTGTTCGGGCTACGGCAGATACCTGTAGGACTGAGCATAAATATTGGTCAATCACCGTGTAGTGGCCAACTAGATGTTTGTCAACTCCTTTATACTGCTCAGTGGTAATAGTCGCAGGCTGTTAGAGTGGGTAACCCAAGATCAAATCTGTACGGAAACACGAACTCTCCCAAGGAGTGCAGGTATGTCTCGTTGATAAGCATCAAATAACGCGAAACATCTGTCTTGGGTTTCTTGCCGACTACCCTTAGTTTATCTACTATCTCTTGTAGTAATTATCGAGGACGACTAAATTACTTCAAGCTCATGATAGGTGTTTATTAAAAGTTGAAATTCATATATGTCTGCATCTGTTATAAACCGATTAATATGGTCATTATGTTACAGTGTTGCAAAACACTACTTGTTTAAAAGTGTTACCACAATGTATTATATTTAGTCAAAATTTAAATAAATTGTACTTATAATCATAAGCATTCCTTAGTAGTATCCTAGGGTAGTCATTTAACAGAAGGTATCGGATACTTTTTCGTATTCTATGTTACTTACTAAAGTAAAATATATTTCTTCCCACATTATTTTATGTACAGTCTAACAATAAGTCTGTTTCGCGTAAACATTCAAATCGAAACGGATAAATGAATTGTAATATATACGAGAAAATAATAAATGGACGATTAGGCAGTTTTCTAATGGGGTGATAATGTCACTGGTCAGATTAAAACATTTAATTTCTTCAGTTATATAGTGACATTAACTAATATTGATATTATTATGAAATAAGAAATCATGATTGCAACAAACGACTTTGAACTGTCTCATAAATTCTTGAGAAGTCCCTTAAAATTCATTGATATCAATGGTTTATATTCAATCAAGAGGCGTTTTATTATCATTAAAATGTATGGTTGTCTATACAGGATGTTTACTTAAGTACTATACTCAATAAACTGTCAATGATCAACCTTCTGTTTTTATTTAAAATAATTCAGCTGACACATTTCATTCGTCATCTCTCAACAGCATATGCTCAAAACAGCTCTAGATTCACCCATTCATAAAAAGCTCTTCAACTTAGTACCATTTAGTACTCTACGAAACATATATATATACTTTGTCTATGAAAATGGAAACAAACACTATTTTGTTTTATGTTGTAATAGTAGTAAATCTTTAAAAATTTAAGATTAGCTTCCTACCTTATAAAATATTATAAACTATTGTCATTTCATGTTAAAGCTTGTCGACATTTCACTTCTCAAATTAATAAATGTTTCTAATATAACAAGATTAAGTTTTTTTTACTTCGTAGATCATTATGAATAAATTATGTTTAGTTTCAATCAGATGATTTTTTTGTCTTAAAAGTAATAAACAAAAGTACAGAGATAGTTGTACGCAAAAATAACATAGTGAAAACTATTATTAGTTATGTAATAACACTTAAACCGAATTGTTATAAACCTTGATCCAGGTTCTTAATATATCTGCTTGTTTTACTTTTACATACTTTATTAACCCATTTCTATTCAGCCCAGGTTATATGAAGTACTATCCATATATCACGACTTTTGATACATATACACTATAAATATTAAATGACTGAAATGGAATTGTAAAACAAATACGTTTAAGTAGTTAATGACAATGTCTTGATAACTTCTGCGGTAATAATAATAATATCGTATTGTGTAACTTATGTTAACCACTCACTAAACTCTAAAGTATCTGTGTTTAACTAGGTGGTCCTATTTACGTTTTATTGCTTGCTTCACAATACTTCTAGCCACTTCAGTTTATTTAATAATATTTGATTTATTAATACTTCATAATTTTATTCTATTTTTTTAATCTTTATAACAAGAAACGGAAGTGTTAATGCTTTATGCTTGATTCATCATGTTTAAATGAATTCAAATTACTGACCAAAAATATCTTAAAATTATTCATTTGTTTTCTTATTTGATTAAAGATCCATCCATACATTTGTTCAATAACTTAAATTTAAATGCCATCAACAGACGTATGGTTAATTCCTAATATTAAACTACGAAATAGCAGATATACCTAGATTCTAGACTCTATATCGATTTATAATTGTGCGCTACAACTATATACTTCCATGAAATACATAATCTCTATGTCTGCAGCCTAAATTCTTAGATTCGAATTACTAGTCAGGCTGAAGTTAGATGCAGTTCCTAAAAAAATTAAACTGACATTATTGCATCTTAAATTGAAGTGGTTTTGTGGAGGTTGGTATTAAGTTTGAGACATAGACTGATATCGTTTGTGAACCACCAAAATCTAGGGAGCATCTGATGACCGTTTTGTTTCACTACAGGACTCATCAGGTGTACATACGCTTGATTTCAGAGTAAGATCGAACCTAGGGTAATCAATCTTCATGCAAAAGACTAACGACCTGCGTTGATGGACCAATATAAATAACAAAAATACTGAATTTTATTTTATTGAGTTTTTCTAATAAATATCCAGTGATGAATAGAGCAATATGAACTTCTTGGATGTTTTAGATATTTCTAATGCTATAATTTTATTTTTATTACAGACATAAATTTTGCATGATATTTCTACAAAATTATTGTTTACAAATAACAACCTGAATATTTACTTACAGACGTTTCAGACAAAACACTTTTGTAGTACGTTCTCGTTGACTTGCACTGTTTCACAGTATATAAAGTTGGAATGACTGTACACAAACTAATACTTATTAATATGTTGTTATATTGAATGTACAATTTTCCATTATTACTTTAGTTATAATTTATTAACCTAGAATTAAAATATTAACAGAAATTAAACGATAAAATACATCACATAAACTCTTTATTTATTTATTCATACTACATTGCATTTAGGAGAAAACAGAGATAGAATACATTGTTGAAAAACTTTGAAAGTTTTGTGCATTAAAGTAATAAGTATTAAAGAGTAATAGAGATATGTCAATTCATACTTTTACCTCCTGTCTACTTCCCAATCGTTATAAAACTTATATATATATAAGTCTGGTTCATAACGAAAACAAAATGTTGATCTAGCTTTTGTTGAAGCACTTAAGCGACCAACTCTAATTGGATTTGTAAGTCGTTCAAATTTCCATCCTCTACTATAGTCTCTTTCTAATTCATTCAATAATGGTGACATGCTAGTAAATGGATTATTACGATCCCATCTTCTTGCGATGAATAGTATTAATTTATTTTCTAATTCACTGTCCATATCAGAATAATATATTGTAATGCATGGATATTCTGGTGGAAGTTGTCTTTCGATTTGTTTTATACAATCCATTTCTTTTTGTGCTCTATTAAAAATGCATAAACATTATCAAAAATATTATGCAAAAGGAATTTATGAAATATTTGATCAAATACATGAAAGCGAAATCAAACGTAGTTCACGCAAAGTTTAACTCAATAGTTGGTAAACAAGAGAGTAGTATATCATGATCACGTGGTTATATTATATAATCGATCCACTTTGGCACTAGAAATATAAACAAGTACTTAACGCTAACTTTACCGACTGAAAACTAGCTAATTCAACAACATAAAGTTGTACTGTTCAACTAAATGATTTTGCTTAATTTTTCAAAAGAACTATCTACTTAACATGCATTAATATAACTTAGTATTATAACAAAGCAATTGTGAATGAAGAGTATTCTCCATCAGGTTCTACAATAAATAGATCAAAATTAATTAATAATCCAATTAAAGAATAATCAAGTTTAAGGTAGAAATATTTTTTTTAGAGTAGATTACAGTCTATGAAGTCGGGATTGTTAGCGTCAAAAAGACTAGTTTATGAAACTCATTCAATTCAACATATGTATAGATTGAAATTGTCATGGTAATCATAATCATCAGAATGAATATATGTAAGGGGTGAAACATAACTAAACAATATGATTACAAATGTGAAGAAAACTAAGTTTAGTCCATAAACTGATATGAAGTAGTCAAATACGGAGCCAACGTTCACTAAAACTGTTCACGTGACTACCGGATGAATGATAATAATAATAATAACAATACAAATGCATAAGTAATAACAACGATAATGAATGAAAAGGAGAGCAATCCAAAAGATACAAAGGGGAAAATTGATATGTGTGTTGAGTAAATTACATTAGCCTACGATTAATGATTAATGACTTCTTTAGTCTGATAATGGTGATGGCAAAATGAGTGACTGAAATAATTTTTCTGTACTCCAAGCTTCGGCTTTTTAGTCCGAATAGCTATTGCTATTGCCATATGGAAAAATTTGAGTCATATAAACTTTCGCAGACGGTTATTAATATGGTATATTATTCCAAAAGAATGACTGGTACTTCTATTATAATCTGTTTTAACTAAATGAGCAAGCACTGAGCAACTGATCGTCTCAATTACACTTTTGTTCAACCACTCTCAAAGATGTTTATGAACACGAAAATGCAGATTCCTAGAATACCAAGCTATATAACTTGCCCGTCAAGAACAACTGAACTGAAAGATGTTAAAGAAGGTGGTCATTCCAAGTAATCTATCTTTTAGGTTTGCTGTCACCACCGGACGCGTAAAAAACATTAATAGTAGTTTTCTTACGTTAAATGTTCATTGAACTGTTTTGCATAGCCGTGAAATTAATATTGTACTATCAGCATCACTTCTGAATCGTATGTATATTAACAATAATTTCTTACAGGTGATTTAAACCATTTATATTCTAACTTCGTGGTAATGTACTTATTTATAAGCCTTTTGAAATATTCAATTGTTTAAGTGTATCACGCAAACCGTCCGACTCTTCTCCGGCAGTATCAGTGAAGAATGTAGCTATCGTTCGACAAGTAAGTGATTTTATCAGTTATCTTATGTATTGCAAAGCTATGAAAGTACGAAAGTGTGCATACTGTTCTGTTCAAGCACTATTCCTTTCCAAGTCCTTTTGGTTAGCGATGCATCTAAAAAGTCTATCCAATCTACATATTCTACTTGTAAACTTGATGGTCGGCTAAACTTATTTAAACTGCCTAAGAATTTCTAATTGTGTTGTATCATTTCTAACTATGATCATAATAAAATTAGTACTTATACTTATCGAGTTGACGTGGTAAATATTAAATGAATGAAAAATATGTAGTCTTTCTACTTTATAACTTAGCTCGTTAACATGTTAATCAGTTTCCTTGTTATTACATTTCTTATTTCCTTTATTAGTTCAGCCAGTAAACACTATTTTGTATACTTTCTAAATCATTATCTTCTTGAGATTGAAGCTACAAATTTATGAACTGTATACCACATATAATTTTTTTCACAAGTAAAGTTTGTTTTACTAAAAATTGATTTATGACGTAACACTAAATTGTAACTATTATTCATTAGGTTTGAAATGTTACCCTGTATTTCAAAGTAATGATCATATCTCGATGATAAAATGTGTTATGTACTAATCAATACGTAAAGTAATAAAAACATGAAAATCAGTAAAACGGTCTCTTTTCGATGAACTTCCTATCATTTTGCACATTCATTTATATGTGTGAATCGTCAAAGTTTCAATTCAGTAAGAAAAACAAAAATTAATAAACACGAAACAGAAATAATAATAGTGTAGCGTATATTTCATTCGTACGTCATACGTATGTAAATATATCTAGTGCGTAAATGTTTATTATTCCGCTTCTTGTTCTGGATATACTATAGGGTTTGTTTCTAGGTATGAATAAATATACTTGGAAGAAGAATATGCAAGAAATGTGTATTGTTAAAAATTCCTATTATCTCAATGAAGAAAAATAGACGCAAAAAGTGTAAATAATTTGATATATCGTCTTTTAAGTTTAATATAGCCATACAAGAACTAAGAACTTTATATAACTATTTCGATTATATAGATTAAACTTGTTAGCTGAAATCTCGGTAGCTTCTGACGTATTTTGAGGACAACATTAAACCTTGTGAGGAAAACTTAATGGTGTACAATAAAGCACTCACATGGCCTTAGTTCTATCTATCACAAGTCTACTATCGAACACGTGTGATAAGATAAAACTGTGTTTAGATTTAGCTTGATAGTTTTGAAACCATGAAGGATGATGCTGGGTAACTCGTTGGCTGAGTTGTCTGTTGGTAAACTTTTCATAGGTTGCTGAGTTTATGTTTCAGAATTAAATTACTTATCCTTCTGCTTAAAAACTATTATTAGTTAACAAGATAATGACAAAGAGGCTAGCTGCTCAAAATGTACTTTTAACAATTGTAACTAGTCTGTTGTGAAAGACATTTCTAACTATATCACCGCTGAACTGTAGCTTAAAGAAAAGAGGGGATTTCCGAACAATTAATGCTTTTAAATTCTTGTCCACTAAAGGTACCTTAATTTAAGAATCGTGTGGGTAACTCGCATTATTTTACACATTACTATCATATCCAGTTATTTCTTTATGATACTATTAGAGCATATCCTTCAAGTTTTCCTTGTCAGACATCTAATCATATCTCACTTGTAACGAATAGGCTAAAAGACAAAGAAATCTGTGAGCACGCATCTAGAGATAAAAGTTAAACATACACTTCCGAACACTGGTACGTTTCTGATCTGTTTGATAAGATACCTAGAGAAATTTTTATTGCGCATTATTTCTCACTCCTAGGCGTAAACCATTAAACTGACTTCAGTTTCTTTTTATCTACTCACTGATAAATGAAAATAAATGTTTAGTTGGTATAACTACAGAATGAATCTAGTTTCTCAGTTAGCTTCCTGATAGGTCTGTCGTTTAATTTTGTTAAAAATAAATAATCTGAACTTTAGCTTACTAGTTTACCTATGTCTAAACCATCGATTTATCAATAGTAAATATTGTTGAAAATAAAATCGACATTCATTACACATTTTAGGAGCTTTTCTTTACGACAATCCTAAGAAATTTAGATGCTAAATTTCCTGGTATTAGTATACATATTTAGTGAGTCGATTAGATTAGTGGTACATAATTATAAAAGAATATATGTCTATCATTGAAATTAAAATATTCCGCCTTAGACATTTAGATAAGAACATTTTTGTTACTTTCATTTGTTAAGAACCTTCAAAGCAGTCACTTATCAATTATGGAAAATTGTATACAACTAAAACAAGAGTGAAAAAAGCCACAACTCATGAAGTCGAGGGAAACTAAAGATTTGTGATGTTTTTAAATTCCCATCCGTTACCTAAGTATAAAATAATTAATAAATGACTAGCTGTTTCTGTATGATCTTTGATATTTATTTATTATTTATTTTTTCACATTGCATGTATTTGCGCTGACTATTTAAGCAATTTTCATTACGTACTTTCAGTGATTATTATTATTGTATTACCATGTTTGCTTTCCTAAGTTACGATCTATTTATTGTATTGAAATGTTTGCTCAAGTCATCCTTACCTTATATCAAAATATTTACAAAGCTTTTACTAATATTACAATTACTAATGCATTTTGCAGTTGCGTGTTGTGGGGTTTGTTGAGCTTAAATTCGATATTACACGTTGATTTGAGAAAGGAAACTATCGAAGACCAGGAGGTATTGGACATCTGTTTCAGCCTATTACGAAACTTTTCAGCAGGCCGTATCCACGACCAACTGGGGAATCGAACCCAGGGCCTTCGGGTTAAATGGCAATCTCCTAACCGTTAGACAACCGAGTCTACTTCACATATGAAGTGGCTAAACTCTGTTGGTCATATCTATTCACTAGAACTCCAAGAATTACCTCTAAAAGTTATTTACCAGTGAGGTGATATTAGTTGTAATAGAAGATTGTTGTTAAATTCAAATAATAATATATTTGTCATACTACTATCAATATGTTACTTCTCCTATTATTTATAACGATCTGTTTATAACCTTTTTCATTGTTACCACTGATTCACAAACTTGATTGAATTAATACTTCTTATATTTGCATATAAATGTTACTGTATGTTGGAGCAAAGCATAAGAAAAATCTAAATGAAAATAGTAGTATTTACCTAAATATGTTGTTCAGAACCTGTTGCTATAAATATTTGCACAAATATAATATACATCAAACTGAATTTCGAAAACAGCGGTATCTTCAGAATGTGTAAGTTGTCACTTCATTGTTCAAACATTAATTTTTAATGTCATATATATGTATATATATAGACAAATACTACTATTTTTATATAGATTTTCCTTATGTTTTGCTTAAATATACAGTAATATTTATATGCAAATATAAGAAATATTAATCTGATCAAGTCAGTTTGTGAATCAGTGGTAACAATGGAATATATATATATATATATATATGTATATACATAATGAACTGCTAATATTAAATTTTACAATCATTTCTTTCATAAAGACAACTATAAACTATATTTGGTGGTTAGTACTTCATAACAAAATTAAAAAGTTATGGTTTATTTTTCTTTTTTATAATTCTTTGTGAATAAAATGAAGCACTGAAATGGATTAACTGATTAAATATATCATATAGAGACTGTAACTAATCTCTACTATAGTCATCAATACTAACAGTATAAATATGACGCCAGTTTATTTAGTATAGTTTAAATTTAATTAAAATGTTCAAGGCCCAGTATTAATCACTGATTACATACATATTAGAAGAATTTATATTTAGAATGTATTTAGATCTTCTTGTTGATTAGCTATGGACTGATTTTACTCAGTCTCTGTTGTAATATGTGAATCTTCAGTGGATTACAGGTACATCCAGCTGACAAGTTTTATGTAGAACGAAACGCGCATTCCGGATTTTGCTTACCAGCCACAATTCAAATAAAGCATTAACAGACCTTATTTAGTGACTAGAGATTTAGTTAGTTTCCTTCATACCAATAATAAACTGACAATAATTATGAAATAACTTACATTGTTTGACTAGCTGGAGTCATGTAGCGTCTATCATTTGATTTTATAGCATAACCGTTCGGCACATAAGAATTTGGACTCAATAAATGCATAGATTTCTAAAAACGCAAAGTTATTTAAATAAATAACATTCTTTTTAAATATTACTTCAGCGATTTTATTTTATTGAATAATCCACTTTAATGTAGCGTTAAAAATGAAAGAAAAAGGGGTGTATAGTAATAAAGAGTTAAATCATCTTTGTTTGGGACTATAATCCTACATATTATGTGGATACTATATTTCTTTATAGTTATATAAGAGTTAGTCAGTGTAACCTGCCTTATGACGGCTAAACATGCTCTAAATCATTCACTGTTAAACAAAGTATACATTAAAAATATAGTGAACTCTAATGATTATATCTATGAAATTTTGGATACGACGTCTCATCATTTAGCAGCTCTGCTTACATTTCAAAATTATCAGTGTTGAATTTTTCGGTAGTACACTTGAAATAACATATTTCTTCGCTCACTCTTCTTTTTTCTTTAGCTAATATATCTATTTAAGTTATGTGTGGATTAAAAGAATTGGTTTCAAATAGCGAAACTTAACATCGAACGGTCACGGAATATTAAAAGTAAACAAAAATAGTTACTATTTTATCAGTAGTGACGGTAAAGTACTCGAAAGGCATACAGTATTACTGATGTTATGTCTGTGAACATTTAAGATTAATACTTGTTAGCTACTATCAGGGAATTTTTCCTCGTGAGAAAGGAGTTAAACTTCTCTGTGATATTTGTATCACAGCCATATATACCAATCAGAGGTGGTACCATTGAGTTATTTAAAACTTCAGTTGACCACCTGTTTAACTGTAGTATTTACACTGAGCGACAATAAATTTTACTTTATTATATTGTTCTTATTGTTAATCAAGTTCCATTAAGCAAGTAACAGTGTAAATACCAAAATGTGACTTGATATAGTAGTGAAGCTTGGTTTCTGCTATTAAAGTCATTTTTGGAACAAATAAACCCAATATGAACAATAGGCACTCAGGATTAGGTATGATTACATCGGTTACTACTTAAAGACTGGTTGGTGGGCATTTTTCACCTCATGACCTGTAGCATAAGAAGTAATTTACTTAACAATATTTCAGATACTTAGTGGTCGATGACATAAAAGGAAACTAAGTTGGAGGTTTTATGAATATGATTAATAAGATTTCACAATAGCGGTTGATTAGTTCAAGTTAGCATGCGCTTCAGCTAAGTGTTTCGACTTTTAGCAAGAGAATATTAAAATTTAACCAGGATTAAACAGTATTTGACTGCGTGACCTTGGCAATTATAGTCTTAACCAAGCTAGCAGTAGACGTTTTCTTGTCTTACACTATCATAGAACGATACAAATCGATTACTTTTGAAAGTCTAACGCTCAAAATTTAGGTTCACTATATTGTACTACAAACTAGTATATGACGTTTTAGTAGCATTTGTGCGTAAGTAATGTGAATGTAATTTCAATCACAAAGTGACGTAGAATGGATCTGTTAATTTGTGACCTATAGTACAAGTTAGTATACAGCTGAACAATAACTCACCAGTACCACTGTATTATGATTAGATTATATGATGAATTGCCTAAATTTGCAAGTGTAGACACAGATTTTTACCAGGTAACTAGACTTAAAATCCTAGAGTTCAGTTTAGATTGTCGCTGTGATTCTTACCTTTCTATAAATTCCCGGTATAAAACAAGAATTAATTATGCAATTTATATGAGTTTGGATCTTCCCGTTGATTTGTTATGAGCTGAAACTGTTCTGTCTCTGTCGTCATATGTGCATCCTGAGCGGATCCAAACTCATTCGTATTGTTTATGCACACCTGTTGCCCAAGTGTAACTGTCTGTACTCAGTAGCCTGGTGGTGAGCGAGGAGGCACTTGGTACGAAACGGACTGAGTTCGAATCCCGGCAGTAACATCGACATTGGGATGCAGGCACATCCAGCCAACGAGTCCCAAATAAGACAAAAAGAGCGTCCTGGATTCCTCTTTCCAGTCCAACACGAACAAAATTTTACTATGGCTTTTCGCACCATGAACTATCAGCTATTATCCCGTTATAATAAAACTAATTTTACTTCAAGATGGCAGTATTATAATGAGAATGTTTGAAAGAAGGATTATCATTTTTATTGAATTCTCAATAATCCACCCCACTTATTGGTCCAAATTATTAATCATAAGTAACAATTATGTTATGGGCAAACGAATTGTTTTAAACTCTGGACAAAAAATTAATTCTGTGAACAGAATCATTTTGTAAATGATGATAATTGGTTGTGTTCTTCACATATTGATATTATTTGGGTACCATAAGAAACCACAGAGCACTGGTGAGCTGTTTCGTCTTAGTATGAAACAATTCAACTGTACCCAACTTTGACTCCAAAAGACAGTCGAACTCAGGACACCTAGGTCTCAAGGAGATCGCTTAACAATTTGCACCACTGGATTGGCCGGCGTTCTGTAGTAAAATTTTCAATTCCTTCAAATTATTATATAGCACGGCGATCATCCATTGTCACTGGTGATAATTGGCTCACATCTGACAACTCTAAATTCAACCGGTTACGACTTCTAAATAGGATTTTAGGAACATCTGAAAGTCATCCACTAAGGAGCTAATTATTGCAATTAAGCTATCAAGATACGAGGAACACAATCAACTAAACTTAATATCTATCTCATCAAAACCACCTTAGTTCACTGATAATAACTGATTAAGTAAAGGTTTTATAAAAACTGTCAAAAAAGTTAAATAGATAAGAAAACGGTAATGACTAAATATTTAAAAATAAAATAATATAAATATGATCAGTATCAAATATCTACCCAAAAATTTCGTAATACATGTGATCAAATGTAATAAGTAGGATACAACGATATGGTGAAAATGAAATAAGTTCTGACTATATTGTTCAGTTCATAGGATAAACGATTAATTAGGCTTTATTTATTTGAATCGTGAAAGTATATGTATCTTAGATGGTTTCTTCGGGTAAGTGTTTTACACCATTATGTATACGTTTATATTAACTTCTAATGACGAATATAGTGGGGTCAAGTTAAAAAATCAAATCTAATAATAATTTAAGTATATACTTAGTTCATACTTTTAGAAACAAATTTGTACACATGAATGATTTTGTACTGCTTTATAAGATAGAATAGCCAGAAAAATATGCACTTGACTGTTAGCTGCCGTTAAAGAGGCAGAGATTTCAACCTGAATGGCACAATAAGACTTTATATGAGCATCAAGTAAAAATACCACAGGTGACATTATTTTAATCATAACAGAATAAATTTTGTATTGTTGCTTTCATACCAATAAATTTACAAATGGTTTTCACTGTTGTTCGACATATTTGCAGCATTTAACTAATTCCAAAAAATAATTGCAGTACCAAATCACTTTAAGCATGACTTAAATTCTATAGCTTATAGACATTTCTAACTTCTGACTGTTAACACCAAAGTTTATACAGCTGACAATTCCTGAACAAGACGAAACGTTAATCGTGGATCACAAATACCTGAAGATTCTTATTGTAACCAGCGTAAATTATTGTATAAAAGGATATGATCCTGCCATTAACCGTTTGAAATTAATATGAGTTAAATTTTAGTATGACCACTGTAACCGAGTAATAACTGCAGACTAATTGACACATACTTTCAAATGATTAGCGAATTTGAGTCATTTTATACGACCAGATTACACGTCTCTATGTAAAATCTTCTACACAATAAACATGGATGGAATTCACTTACGATATTAGTGTTTGTTAAATAATGATCTATCTAAGACTTTCAAAGGACAAATTATTGCTATAAAATAAGTACCTAATAAAAGGTAGAAGTACAATTTAAGAATGAATCAGTTTGAAACAATCATTCTTGATGAATTTCTTTTAATTTTTTTCATGTGCTATACAATGTAAATAGGTCATAAGATTTTATTAAGTAATGAGACCTAATTAGGCTGAGATCAAACAGAATTCACCGCTATAAACCATTTAAATCACTCAGAATTTTACCTCGAATAAGACATAATCAACCATAGATAATAGTCTCATCATTTTTCGTAAAACTGCATTGTTTAGTACATGAGATATACTTTAAATATTTGTCAAAGGTTAATGTGAATAATGAACATAAGATATTGGTAATTGGATTAACCTGTGAATCAAGCGTATGAATGCTTTTGAAACCAGAAACCATAACATTTCATCTTCCTGAAAAGTCGTTGTAAGCACTTTATACTTAAATCTGAGCACTGATTCCTAAATGCTATTTGTAGCAAGGAAAATGTTCATACTTCAAACAACGATATATGTTGTGTCAATACAGTCCTGAATAGCAACAACTAGTTAATACGCATCCTTACAAACAATAATAAATGCCTCATTTTTAGAGCCATTTGTCTAGTTACTGAGAATCATAAGTACGTTAAATAAACCTTTGGCAGTTTAGTGAAGCGTGATGAGTTTTAGTGGTAGTGTAACCATCTACGCAAGAACGTAGGTACTTCATGTCGGCATGTCTCAAAGAAGGGGAGTCGTAGTGGCTCAACCTTCAGTGCTTACTAAAATGCAATTTTATGCTACATGGTTCTTATAGATTGGATTATTTATGGGATACTCATTCTCGGTGATTAGCATATTCTATAGTCAATGATTTACTTGTTTTATTGTCATAAACTTAACACTATGAAAATGAATGAATCGATCTTCTAGTATTAAAGTAGATATAGTGTTTTTTTTTAAATCTGGTTATTCTTCATTTGATTGCATTAATTCGTCTCGTGACATGTAGATGAACAACGTGTTAGTTGCAAATTTCTTTATGCCACTTAATTTATCTACCAACTAATCGTAAAATGTATGAAATAATCTAATCAATTAAGGTAATTGATTTTCTACCATGATGCATTTTTATATGAACTTTATATGATTAGCAAATCGGAAGACTTTTGTTTCGATTAACAACACTTTCGCAAGTGAGTAATCCTTACAGCCATATGTAAAAACACTAGAGCAAAACAACTGTCCAGTGCTTTCTGGTTTTCACTAGTACTGTGCCAAGATCAATCTATGACGTATTCAATCAAATATCCGGTTACTAAATCCTTGAATATCTAAGTAAGTCAGTTATTATATAATAAGATGTTAGAGATAAATAAATGTTAGGCAAGCAAGAAAACGCAAAGTAATAAGATTAAATAAACAAAGCTTACTTCTAAAAATGTATTGACCAGTACTTGCCTATGGTGACATTTTTCAAAATCCTCAATTTCCAATGGTCTTTTAATTGTTTTTGATCTTGGCATGATAAAGTAATTTATCTAATCAAACTGATTTGTTACTTGAATAAAATAATGAATAATTTGACTTTAGTTACTTACAGAGTTTATTGGTTGTGTGAAGAATGTCTGAAAAGTTGGTTTTTATAAAATAATTAATCCATCAGCACTATGTATGTGTGTGTATCCAGAAATATTTAATTGACAGTATTTGTGTTTTTACTCACATATGCACTATGATATAAAGTAGTATCATCATCAATGTACACATGATCATATTTGTTAGTTTGTTATTATGCCAAATAGGTGTAGAATACTATTGACCAATGTATATGATTCACTACAATAATATTCTTTGATGGTACTTATAGACGTGCTTAAATATACCATACACTAGCTAATGAATTTCATTAAATAACAGAGATAGGATATTACAATGAGTGATACATGTTTATTCGGTTAGGTTTCTTATCTAAAATTAAATTTAGCCAAAGAATAGTTCAGTGCAATAATAGAGCTTTAAGTTGAAGCTAAGTCATCTTGGAACAAATTTTATAGTGATATGACTTGATAAAGGTTCATGCATTGTAATGATGAACATAGAAATGAAGGCAATCTCAAGTGATCAGTTAAGATTGACACTTAAGAAACATAACACTTACGTAACGGATTCAGTCTAAAAACGTATGAAGGATATAGAGAACCCTTTAAAAAAATTTTACAACTCTGCTTACAGTGTTTCAAGACCCCACTGGCATTATCTTTCATATACGTGCTGTCTAACAAAAATACATAGGTTGTTTTGATGAGGCTCATTCTGTCAATAAGCACTTTACTGTACCGTAAAACTAAAAGCTAGTTTGAGAAAAATTATAAGAGATTAACGAAATCCAGCCACAATAATAAGATATTCCAGTTTGCTGAAAAATCAGACAAAACTAACGACTCTGGTTAATCATTGGTTTCATTTAATGCAACACATCTTTTCTTAAAACAATAGACATTATTTGCCAATATCCTAACCCGTTGTTACTCCTAACATCTGGTTTCAGAAGATTGTTGCCTATATGCATAAAAGACCTTCAATTTCAGTTCGACCATAGAGTATGCTGCCAACTAGACTGTGTAACAATGAGTTTTGTCAGAATTTTTCAACAAGGCATATTGTGATATGCAGTTTATTGTGGGGCACGAAATGAGTAATAAGTTGCATTTTCTTGATGTCTCTATGTACCGGACGAAAAATAGTGCAATCCAAAGTTTAATTTATTAAAAGCATACATGTAACGGTCTGCACTTAAATTTTAATAGATTAGCTAAATTATGTAGTAAAAACATTAGTTAGAATATTATATCAATAGTGGTTGGGATGTGTACTACTGATACATTGACAGAACAGGTAAGAAGTGTTGTAAATTGCATGAGAAAAAATGGCTATATACAGAAGCTCATTCATTAGTTTAAAACAACCATAGACATTAAGTCGAAAATAACCATAGCCTGAGTGAAACCTATATCCACCCTTCTCAACTGTGAGGGCAGATGTGCTTCAAAAGCAACTAGCGAAAGACATGGCGCCTCACTAACTAGGACTTACTATGCGATAAAACCGTTAGCCATACGTAGGACAACATGCTCTGTATTTCAGTCTGAAACGAAAAATCTCCTCTCATGTTATCACCGACTGTGTTTATAAATTTAAATGCCCGTCCAAATTAGCCATGTTGGTCGGTCAGAAATAAGGGCCAGTCTAAGATTCTTTAAACATGTTCTGAAAACCCTTCGTTCAAGAGGAAAAGGCAATAGTCAGATATCTCTGAGATTCTTAATAAACAACTGACGTCATGAAATCCCTGCCCCCCAAAGTGATTAATAAATAGTAGAGTTCCATTTACCCTCGAATTCATAAAAGGGATTGATACCAGACTTCAGAATCTCGATTTATGGATCTATAATGGAAATTTTTCAAACTTGCCATACTTTGGCAATATAATCTCTACATCAAATGTAATGAAACACTTCTAATTTCATAATATTGTGTAGACGTGTTGATCTTTCTGCTATTTTGATAATTGCGTTCTTAGCTCTACTTGTTTATTTTACTTTATTCTGTTCATTACACATTCACTCTATTTAGCTCTTTAATTTTGTGGTATAGATTTGAATGCTCCTTCATATATACATGTTTATATTTTTTCGTATTCTAAGATGTAAGTGAATTTGCATTTTTGCTTAAGCACCAAAGCGCCGTGACGACGTTGCACATATCTACTCCTAACTAACTTCATTATGTATGTTAAATTTCTATTTTATAGTTATGATTCTTGAACAGTGAATGTTGTAAATAGCCTATGAAAACCCGATGAAATAAGGCGAAATCACATAGTTGCCATCTAACTTTTGTGTTTGCCTTATTCAATATATTTATTATTTTCAATGCTATACAACGAAAAATATTCAAGTGTGGTTATATGCGCTAGATTTCCTAAAATTAAGAACAGTGTACTTATACTACGCATTTTATAAAGTACCCAGTATGAATTTTGAAATCTTGAAGTAACCTTAGTCGAACAGCCATTAAAAGCCAGTAAGCTTCGGGGATTACTGTTCAAACAAGTCGGATATAAAGCAACGGCACACTACCGAAATTAGGTGGTGATAAAGAATTTTAAGCGTCGACTAAAGATAGAAATGTAAACCAGTGGATACTAACTGAGTGGTCTAAAGGTTAAGTAATTACTGTAGAGCCTAAAGGATTGTGGATGCTCACCGCGGAGAGATCTCGTTGTTGGATGAAACTGTTGCCTAATTCTTTCAAATTTAATGGTTGTGTAACTAAGGACGGATCCCAATGTGAAACTTTAGACTCTTTATGTTTAAAAATCTTTGAGTAACCGACCATAAAATATAACTAATTAGACCCTTACATACTTATTTAAAAATATACATGAGTAAAATTTAGAATTTTTCTTACTTTTTGATTTGACTATCAATTAAAAAACCGAAGTAATCTATGACGTAATTCGTCTCCATTGTCTTTCGAAAATCATGTCAGGTTAACAGGCATAATTTTCGCTTGTCACATATATAAAACAGTTGCATACAGTATCCACGAATACCTTTTGAGTATGGATAATGTTATCCGAGGACTTACTTAGAAGAACTAAAGCATATCAGCAATAAGTTGGATTGCTTTAAATATAAAAGCACTGATAGAGTTTTGCATATTTTTATATATTAATTAAAAGGTTTAGAACAAAGATTGCACTCTCAAATGTTATATTAATCTTTTTAGTGCTGACAATTTTAATTCATTTTTAAAGTAACACGAGAACAATGGTTGCCGAAAATCCCTAACAGCTAAAGTTCAGTTGGTGATAACTGTCTCATTCCCGACAAGTGTAAACTCCACCAGTCACGACTTCTCACTAGAGCTTCAGGAACATTCAAAAGTTAGTCACTGGTGATTATTGTTATTGAACTGAAACGGTCTGTGGTTAGTGGTATTAAGCTTAGTTGATTGAATTCACTACAGATTGATGTTGGCAGGATGCCACTGAGAACCAGGCAACAATGGACAGCTGTTTAGTCCTTAGAAGTATGCACTTTAGATTCTGCACTCAGTAGCTGCAGGTTGGCGGACGCATGAGGCGCGTATTGCTAAGGAGTCCCATACTCCCACGAAGCAGCTGTTTAGTGCTCCCTAGTTTTCAATGGTTCTCTACCAACATCAATCTTTGACTGAACTTAATACCGACTTCTATGAAGCTTAATTGCTTGTTTTATTTCAAAAATTAGTAGATTACCTAAATATACTATACCTTTATTAGTCATGGTAATAAGTAATCAGAAAATAATAAAACTATCCTTAAACAGTTGAATAAAATTTAGTCAACTTAAAAATTTTGATGATTGTGTGAAACACTTGAAATTGCATCTGTTTGTGTGCTTTTAAGTGTCTGATATAAGTTACTCAATAGTTGTAGAAAGAAGGAAACGGTGAATTAGAAACAATTAAAAAGATTGTAGAAGTGAGAATCGGCCCAGTGGATTAAAGAGATTACTTATAAACACAGAGACCAGACTTGGATTGATGGGACTGATAAACAAAACTTGCTACCCGGTAACTTCCTAGGTCTGTTCACTTTACTTCTTGAATAATTTTGTGTAATGCTTCTGGAACTAGTTGATGACCAGAATTTATCAGATACCATGCAATTCATTGTTCAGTGACTTGTGCTTACTTTTTAGATTGCTTTCTGGGTAATGATGGGATATAGATTAAGAAAGTGAACACTCTGTGGTAAGTATGATACGTTTCACAGGAGTAAGTGATCTGTTACATATATATATATATATGTTAGAGAACAAAATAAGTAGATAGATGATTGAAAGTATTCCCAACCCCCTTCCCAAACACTTCGTTTATCTGTTCTTTGTGTACTATGCACTCGTGATTAGTCTGAATTAAATACTCATGAGGAAAACTTTTTCTGGTAGTACCAGTTCCGTTTCTGGGAGGTATGCAGTTTGCCATAAGTAGTTGTCAGATTCAAATCATTTCAGCTGCATACTCTGTGCATATTCTTTCAGCAATTAATAATAAAAAATACATCCAATTACTCTTTCAGCTCTTCAAGGTCGAACTTCAAAATTTGTTTACTGACCTATTAATGTATTGGTTCTTGTTAGAAAATGTTCAATTTTCGTTGCAAAAGATAAAAAAAACATCAAAATGAAGTACTGCATTCAATTCTGATTCCATAGAGAAAGTAGTTGGCTGTTAGTTTCTGTAAAATTAATGTTTTATTTGAATAGAACTGTTCATTTCATAGCTGATCGTAATACCTTCTGTACATTTTATAAAAAAATAATAACCAACAATTATTGATCAAAGAATGATTTTTTCTAGATTAACTTAAACTGTCATATTTATAACTTATCCTAAATATACCTTATAATATTATACATTCCTCCAATTTATATTTGTACAATATTCAATTATTATTTCATAGGCATTTTGTTGTAATAATTAATGCATCACATTTAACGATTAATGATAATTCATTTGATTATTCTAAAGAGTTTATATTTTTTTTCCTTATTATTCAATAACACTTATAAATAACAGTTTATTGACATTAAACTTTTAAATATCTTTCTTTACAAAACCGTAAAAAACCATATTTTAAAAAAACAATACAATATTTTTTTCAAAGTAGATTTTTACTTAATGCTATCAATAAACTTAAAGAACACTTTAGAACATTTTATTGTTATAAGTTACTGATTGTCTACAAACACTTGATCTAATCGTATTTTGCTACCATCCCATCTCCTATGTCACTCATATACAGTGATACCTATTCACATATTTGACTAATAATCTTGCTTATTCCAGTAGTTGTTTAGGTTTCACAAGTTACAAGATGATGATTGTTTCGACATTAATATTCGTATTTTATAAATAACCCGAAGAGAGAATGTATATCCATTTATCCTTGATATCTAAATGATGTTATATCTACCTCAGAACTGGCTACTTTCGTCACTAATAATTTTGAACTAATAAATGTAGAACCTAATGTGCATTTGTCGAAAAGAATATTCTTCATTCTAACGTCTTAGTTACTAATTCGTTATTTTAATGTATTTTCAAATTCAATGTAATTTACCTTGCTTATTAATTAACCATTATTAACTTGATTTACAAAAAATTCAATTGTAATTAAGTATAATAGTGGGACAAATTCACAGTAGTCTATAAATCTGGTCATTTTGTCATTTGAGTTTAAAAACAAAAAGATGTTTACAAAACTCATCTGATAAGGTGCTAGCGAAAAGTGATATAAACAATCGACTTAATTTCCTTAAATATGTGCTACTATGGTGTAATTTACTGTTGCAACAACCATAATTGGCATAGACTTTATTACCAAGAATCAGCTAGATAATTCCAAATAAAGTGACAATTGACAACATGCTTTGTAGAATTAAGTAAAATATGAAAAATATTCCAATCAAGAGAAATTGAAATTTCTAACGTTACGCAATTTAGTGTATACCACTTCCTGAGAAAGTAAACAACCGAATTAAATTTAACATAAGTTGAAATAAAACAAGATGGAATGAACTGAAGTTAAAATATTTGGTGTATAATCGAATTATAAGTCGAAACGTGTTAAACTGTTATTACTATTGAGTCATTATATTGTCATAATTAGACAGGTTTGTGTGTTAGTGCTTGTTATTTGTTAATGTATATGAAAAATGCGGTGTATGAAGAAAGAAGAGTTGCAATGGTTTGCATTGCTTTCATATTCTTCGGCACAAGTTATCATTACCCTAGAGGACTCAATTGTCTCAAGTAAAATTCACTCAGGAAATTGAAAACAACCACACTAATTACTGTATTAGACTGTCTTATAAAAAGAAATTCAAAATGAATTCTGAAACTAATCATCTATAAACGAGCTATCAAATTTATTACATCAGAACTTAGAAAACAAGAATTAAAAATTATAATTTCCGTCGTACATTTTAATAATTCTCCCGTGAATATGATCGAAAATGCAAGAAAACAGAACGGCCAATCATTAACTATTAATAAATTTAATGGAATATCATAGAAGGATACCGTCGTTCTACCTCATTGCTATGATTCGACAAATGAATTGCAACGGATTCTAAAAACAACATTGAGTTCAAGCGTTATACAAAACAGCCAACATGTTTTAAGATGCTTCGGTTAGACCAAAAGAAAAAAGCCACTTCACCTCTACACGTAACTGTGTTTACAGGTTGGGTTGTGTCGACTGTAATGCCTTTAAAGTTCATGAATCTCAAGAAGTCGTAATTATGCCAATGAACATGAAAGTTACTCAAAACGGTTTTCCAGTAATCGTATAACGCATAAAAAGCTGTAAATCAAATTTGCAACGGTAATACATTCTATTTACAACAACCATATTTTCGACATCAATAGCATCCAAATTATTCAGGAAGATTCTTTAAATATAGTTAAGTAACCGAATTATTTCATCTTTTACCAAACTGTACTGCATTTCTTATACCACATTTTTCATATACATTAACAGATAACAAACACTAATGCACAAAACTGTCTAATTATGACAATATAATGACTCAATAGTGATAACAGTTTAACACGTTTCGACTTATAATTCGATTATACACCAAATATTTTAACTTCAGTTCATTCCATCTTGTTTTATTTCAACTTATGTTAAATTTAATTCGGTTATTTATTTTCTGAGGAAGTGGCATACAGTAAATTGCGTAAAGTTATAAATTCCTATTTCTCTTGATTAGAATATCTCAAATAAATTACCTAGTTCTATAATTCGGGTTTAATTTAGATAATACAAATTGCAACTTTAATTTATTGTAACGTGATTTACATTGTGATGTAACTTAATTGCTGTTGTTGTTGTTATTTCCCGATTTCTTCAATTCTACCTTTATATCCCACTCTTCGAATGGATTGTGATTTCTTATTATTCTATCTAAATAACTTAATATAAATTCATCAGAAGGGTTGATGAAGTGTTGTAAAGAATAGTAAGATCGTTTATCCTGTTTATTGTTTCATTTATTAATTAAACATATTTGGCATAATAAATGAAATACAAATTTCAATTATCTGAATGAGAGGATAGCATAATGTATGAAGTTAGTTTTAACATACCACAAATTTCAGTTAAATAAGGATATCAATCAATTTCAAGCGGTGATTTACCATGTACTTCAATATTATTTAATGTAACCGCTTCAGTAAATTGCAAAGGATGGATCACTTAACTGTTGCCATATTTTACCAATATTGTTCTAATCTATTCTTTAGGTTATATGAAGTGTGAAATTACTTCAGTACAGAATGTTGGCGACTTTGGTTTTAAAGAGAACGTACTGTTTATTGATACTTAAAACATCTTGTTTCTAAAGCACAGTTGTTTTTCCTATGTAAATAGTAACATGTGTATAAATAATTTACTTTGATAAGGAATCATTGGTGCATATCTCCCAGCATTACATTGTAAGAAACATTTAATCTTTTTCTGTAGTTTAAACTCTGCCACCATCAGCTGTATAAAAAAGTATTCTATTAATATTTTAAACTATGGAAAGTAGTAATCATAAATATATGCTATATCAGTTTAATTAAAACCGAACGAAAGATTATCATTTAAAATAAGTGTAATAAAATCTTAAAGCTATGCACGAAGCTGAACTTGCCATTATAAAACTTACAGCCATAATGGCTTATTCTCAATTATAGTTTGACACAACTATTCAATGGTACCCTGCCAACATCAATCTGTGATATAGTCAACTATTTATCTGTTAAATTTAAAACAAAACCTCTGTTATAGTATAATTTGCTTGGGACTACGTTAAGAAGAAACTTGCAGATACATGTCTTCTTATCAGACATTTGTGTTAACGCATTCTGTTAATACTTCAAATAGACGAGTGGAAAAGTGATATTTAGGATGGTAAGACATTTTACCAAGGGGTTAAAAGGTGTGGATATATTTTAGTAGTTTCAGGGTGAAGTATAATGATGTTTGTAAAAGACAGTGTCTATAAAACTTCTGACAAAACAACATGAATCTTTGGATTCTTAACAAAATTCAAAAAGATATTGACAACGAGCCATAATCAGAAAATATTCTGTTATTATAGGAATTTTTATCATAAAAAGGATAAGTAGATTCGTTAGAATATAAGCACTGTCCAGTGATGAAGGTAGTACAGTTATCGGATAGATACGTTGGTTTAAGCATAAGTCGGGAATAGTATTACATTAAGAAGAAACTAGTCATAATATCAACTTTGGTGGAACGAAAATCCCTCAAAAAGGTTTCGATTGACAGCCAAAGCCCAACATATATGGGCAAATACAAATACTAAAAACAGACAAATCAGAGTACTGATGGTTACACAATGACAATTAATGAATAATAAAATAATTTAGACACGAACTACAATGATCTACGTAAGATAACACTTTTATTTAGTTAGTTAATCGACTGGTTGCATACGTTACTTCCCATATATTTGTTTACTCTGTTTGGAATTGTTTAGTTTACTGTATAGTCCAACTTTGATAAATGTAAAAAATATGCATCCACCCATTGACTCACAATTATCATAACACTCATTTATCCTTGCTTATTCTTGAATTTTGCATGGATTGACAAATCAATCTTCAGATCGTCTATTTCTGTGTTCATAGTTCAAAGCTATATATGAGAACAAGCGTGTTTACAAAATGTTAGCTACATACATATACTCACACACCTCCATGCATCCATGACATTCTGAATATTGTTTCACATATAATGGCTCATACATTATGTTTATGTTGTGCATACGATTGGACAATAATATTGACATTTTGCCTCTAATTTACGTTGATATTCGATAATTTTGATTTTTGAACTTTTCCGTTATGAAGTTGGGACCAATCTATCGAGTGAAATGTTGAAATTTTTAATGATTCTCTTTGATGAAATTGCTTACAAATATATTTTGTTAAAAAGATATTATAATTATAAACAATGTAGCACCATAGTAGTGAATTACCTTGGACACAATAATTCATGAACAAAATTTATTTTTGTTAGTACCATGAACAAATGTATGTAATCAGTGGTTTTTCTCCTTTAAGTAATTAAAGTAAACAGGAATTTTATTTTAAAGTTACTACAGATAGTATGTAATGTACTAACGAGTAAAACATGTATTTTTGGTTTAGCTAAAGTAAAACTTTAATATATGTTGATGAATAATTCGGTGACATACTAATACTTCTTTCGTCATATGCCCAATAATAGACAGTCTTGTATAACTCGTATGCTTATATGCTTATGTCTTATTTTAACACTTACAATGTTTTTACTAAGTGTATGATAATGTTAACTTATTTGTTTTCTGCATCATTTATTTTTTTAATTATAAATGGAAGTTTATGAGGAACATAGAAAAATATTCTATATTACTACTTTGGCAATATGTAAGTTATTTTGTTGTTACTTGCAGATTACAGTGTGTACATTATTGTCAATACTTAAATATATTGAGTTAACTCAGTAACGTTGCTGTCAATTAGTTGGCAGCAAATATATTTTCTATATTCTCAACATGAAATAGTTTATGTAAAGTATTTGCTTCTTTATAGATAAGTTGTAATTGATTTGTCGATGTTGTATGCATGATTAATTTACTGTATGGTTAGTTCTGCATTTTATCGTTTCCTAAATATAAATAACTTTCAACAGTTATAATGAACTTTATATCCAAAATACTCGTTACTATTGATTTTATATTGCGTTGTTGTATGGTAATGTTAGATAACCGCTATTCTGTGAATTATCTAAAACATTAGTTTAAGTTACCTAAGGTAAGATGTAAATATTAAATATCACAATGTGTTTAAAATACATGACATAAAAAAGCAATCAAAAAACGGATTGTTTAATATTGATAATAAAATTCTCGTGACACTAAAGGGAAGAAGCTGACAGAAAAGAAAAAAATGGCTAGTGATACTTAATCACTTAATTAATTATACAGATTAATAGCTGTAAAATCAGTTAAAAATGACCTTTGATTAGTAATTCAAGAGGTGGTAGAAGAAAGTTAACCTGAGGATTCAACAGTTGTTAGATTAATTTTTAAAAGTAAACTATGAATTAATGGACTCAGGATGGACTGGACAAATATGAAACTACTCAAAGTGTTAATGGATTCATTTTAAAAATGTCAGAAAATCATACTACAGTGATTAAGTAAGCTTGAAGCACCCACCATATGGAAACGCGTCACCATTTGATAACCTATGATTAACGTCATACATTGTATATGAAAAAAATAATAATAACAAATTGGCAGAATTATGGGAAATTACTCTTTGGAAGTCAGGGACATTTACCCAAAAGTACACAATGGTTTGATGATCATGTTTTGCCAAAATGTAAATTTCAAGCAAGCAAAGCTAATGTAACTTTTGGAAAACAAAGTATCACAATAAATTATTACGATGAATTTCTTAATCTTAAGATATATTTATCTGTTAATATACACACTGCTTCTCATCATAGATTATGTAATCGTGTCACTATACTTGTTTTAAGCATTCGGTAATATATTTTTATTTAGTGCATATTACTTATGACTCTAGTTCCAGGAAATCAATTGTTTCTCAACTAAATGAGAATTTTAGGTCGATATGTAGTAATAATATATATATATATATATATATATATATATATATATATATATATTTACATGTATAAACTGAAACATTATATATATATATATATATTGTTGCAAATAATATCTCATTATTATATTGGTTTTACTTGTCAAGATTTGTTAATTTTTATTCATACACCTTCACCTTGACAAGCCAAATTTACCGACCCTAATCTACTGATTACACATTTCCAATATTTCACAAATTCACTTCTTCAATTACTAATTGATTATTACTGCTTTGTAAGAAAGATATTTTTTTAAAACATCTGGAAATCATGTACTCTTTCAAAATAAAACGGTTTGTAAATCGATCTAAAATGTATGTCCTACTACAAATTTAAAGTTCTGGAAAACTTTCTTTTAAAATTTTTTTATATTCCTAGTTGTGAAACGTCTTGTCTAATAAAAAGCCTCAAAATGATGTTCGATGTTATTGGTTTGACTATTAGCTATTGTGCTCCACATCAGGAAGGTGCGGTATACATTCTTGGCATCGTCACCTTGAATGGTTATGGTTACAGTAGTTCTCTTCGTGATTCCTGATTTGTATGCATCGTAGACAGGTTTTCAGTTTTGGTACTGTAAAGTTGACTAGTTATATCAAAATACAGATTGTGGTCATCCTTAAAGAGTTAATTTAGAATAGAAATAATACTTTAACAATAACAAATTTTGTCCTAAAAGCTACAAACTGAGTCTTGAAAACACCCTTTAATAAATTTAGATGACAAATTTAATTAAACATACAACTACTAAATAGAGAAAATGGAAAAATTTCTACAGTCTGACAGAATTCACATCAACAGATACAGAGTCCTCCAATTTTATTGATTCTATTGCGATGTCAACTCACTTCCTCTGTAAAACACGATATGCTTTCTGTGTGACTACATAGCGAAAAATAACCCTAAAATAAAGATTCTGTGACATTATCTTGAAGGATTACTTCTACAATGTACACTTAACATGAAATTCAGAGTTGATAATAATTTCTACGGATAAACTGACTGAGTTACAGATAAGTCACCATTAGGTCCGCTCCTTGATGATAGTTTTATGGTAATTCTAGAAAATACCCGAGAGCTTTCACGTGTATAAGAAATATATGGAAAATGCGTTCATTGTTTGTGGTAGAAACTCAAATCTGAACACTGTCTTGTTAGTGTTAAACAGTTGTCACCGTTTAGTCTACTTCACACTAGAATCAGAAGTAAACTCTGAAATTGGTTTCCATGATGTACTTCTGAAAAGGAGATTAGACAGCTGGATTCAAAGGTCAATCTACACAAAATCAACGTTGAATGAACAATATACTAATTTTAATAGGTGATTTTTATTGAGTAGATGAAGAAAATTTGTCCACTTACTCACTTCAAGAGCCAGATGAAGATCCTGCAGGGATCTTATTGGTGAGAAGCTACATAAACCTTGTTAAATATTTATTAACAGCGGATCTGTTGATGCTACATTTGAAAGTAAACATCAACTATAAAGGACAACGACATTACTAGTGAAGATGCTCTTCATGAATATCAACTTTAAAGATGACATAGTGGCAGAAGTTTTGAGATATCGGATAAGATGTACTTACTCCTGTGTAGCTCGTTATATTGGCCGTACGAAGCAAAACTTTTCCATATGTATCTAAGATCTTTACCCTTTATAACTTCTGAAAGGTGAATGAAAGTCGATTACCAACTCAATGCGAGAATATTTTACAAAACTATATTGTGTCACAAGCCTTCCCCCCCCCATATTATGCTTTCAACATCATCTACGTTGTTAAACGATTGAGCTTAGAAAGGTCATATATAAACATGTTGTTCACTGCTGAGTTTTTTGTAATCCTTCAGTTCAAACCCAAACATTACTTGAATTCCCTAAAAACGTATTAGGAAATACATAAAAGAATACCTCAGAAACTACAGACACCTGACTGAATGAAAGATATCTATTTTTATATGTTTTGATTTCAAAGGAAATAATAGTTTATGAAGACTCGATAGAAGTCTGATGATAGA
Source organism: Schistosoma mekongi (assembly GCA_034768735.1). Lineage (NCBI taxonomy): Eukaryota > Metazoa > Platyhelminthes > Trematoda > Strigeidida > Schistosomatidae > Schistosoma > Schistosoma mekongi. The sequence continues at coordinate 62,080,264 of CM068305.1, forward strand.
ACTGGAAGTAGCTTTATAAGGCTCTGCTGGTTTCCTTATGCAACATCAGATAATCTTTAAAACATTCAAAGGTGTTTTACTACCATTCAGACATTATTTACATCTCTCTTCACTAGTTCGCGTGTACTTGTTTTGGCAGTTATATAGGAAAGACTGAAAAGCTGCTTTTACTAGGTTTCTTGAACGCCTTCCTTGGAACCTATTTTTGAAATTCAGTTAAACATTAACATGGGCAATCTACAAAAAGCTTTAGAATAGGTAACAGTGCAAACATCTTTGATGAGTTGTTTTTGCAATGACATGTTGCCAGACGTTTTCTGCTTGACCTGTGTGCGCAGAAAGATGGTATGGTGAGGCTTTCATTTCCATGGTAATCATTTTGGTCTTCACGAATGAATTTGGCTTTTGTTTAAAATTGTAAAGTAATTATATAATCATTTACATTGTATATCGCGGATACAGCGTAATTAAGAGATTAAACGTCAATATTATCTCCCATTCGTATGCGCAACATGAACACATCACACCAGTCATTATAAGTCAACCAATGTTCAGAATGTCATGAATGAATAAAGGAGTTTGAATATATATGTGCAGTTTACATGTTGTACGTTATTAACAGTTTTCACTCCACCACAACCAGTCCAAGAAACTGATCGATTCTCTCTGATTTAATACATTCTTGTAATCTTTCAACTCCGTTATACTATACTGTATCATTCGTATAGACCTGGTTACAATTTCGAAATCGGAAAAGTTATGGTTATTTTTTTAATAATACATCGAATTAACAAGCATGCTATTCAAGTGAAAATGTACAGATCATTAAAGCATTTAACAGTTTAAAATACTCAGTGGTAATGTCTACATTATTGTTTCATCTAAAGTAATCGAGTTTATTAATGAATCAATCAGTAAGTAATTACTACCTGAATGTTACAGTAACAGTTCAGTTGAATCCAACAAACTAAACATCATAGTATTTGATGTATGTTCAGGTAGCGTCAATGTAGCAAAATTTAGTTGTTGATAACGACTTTATTTGTGTTTACGGCTCATTACTTCGATAGCCCTAATTTTCAAACTTCAAACTCAATCCTTAAACACGAATATAGTTTTCTTATGTATCACCTGAAATCTATCAAATTAGATCTGCGTTTGTTACTCAAATTGTCAGGCATTCTATAGTATAGTTGGTTGCTCTAATTAGATATGTAACAGTGCTATATCCATAGTTCAAAATATAAAATTGGATTGTGACTGGCAAGCGGAATCTAGGACGCGCGTTTCGTCCTATATGGGACTCATCGGCTGGATTTACCTGCATCCCAGTTTCAGTTCATTACAAATCAACGGGAAAATACAAGCTTATCCTAATAAAATTGTATTGTTTAGGTGCAGTTGAACCTTTTTTATACTATGTGCGTCGATAACAATTAGTGTTCGAAAAAGAACAGTAATATTTTAGTATAGTTTATAGAGCATATTATACATTGTGGTAAAAATAGAGATTATTATGACACACCCTCAGTTGCCAAAAATATCAGCATTATAATCCTCGGGACTTTGCCGCCTTGAAGTTTGTAATTTTCCTATAGCAATGCACTTCGATACTTCCCTCTATAGTGATAAAATATACTCTCCATTGATAAACTTATTTTTTTCTTAAAGAAAAAATATATTTTAAAGATCCTCTATATTTATTTATATTTAGTACTAATAAATGTATTCGTATTCATGAATTAGAATCAATTCGGTTCCATTACGTTATTTTTAAAATATACTGAATTATTCCTTTGTGGTGAATTTTAATTTACTTCAATGTAAAACTGCCAATACTCTATCGGCCATTGCTCTTCATTATTTTTGTTTCTCTTTTCTGGTCAAGGCTGATCAGTAGGATATACTACGAAGGCTTGTTCCACAAACTATCTAAATTACTATATAAAAACTATGGAGTTCGATTTGCGTTTATTTCTAAAATGAGCAATTTCACCACGAACATATATACTACTTGTTAGTAGCTTAAATTCCTATAGATAATAACCTAAATTTAGTTTAATTTACCTACCTAGTAATGAGTCTCCCATAAAACTTAGATCTAGTATGTATTCACTTTCAATTAAATGAGTATGTCATTTTCGAAATCTGATGATCACTTAGACACAAATGACCTTCATACATACAAATAACCACCGGCTTTTATTTTCGTTTGTATAATGGATCTGAAATGCAAATTTATTAAAAAACAATGCGGATACTACTTAGAAAAAACTTATTAAACTAAGATTGTAATGACTGAAACGAATATTCAAATAATAATCAAGTTGATAAAAAATAACTAACAGTTTGTGATTTTCTTATGTTCCAAACACTCATTAATAGTTTTCTGTCAATTATCCTTGGTATATAAATAACGTTGTATTTGCCTCAGAATTGGCTATTTTTGTGCCTGCTGATTTTTGAACTTACAAATGTGGAACCTGATGAGAATTTATCAAAAAAACCTTCTACGTTTAAATATCTTTGCTTGAATTTCTGTCATGATTGGAATGTTTTGATTGTTTTTACGTTAACCTGTTTAGCAATTGGAGAATCATATTTATTACCAGTTAACAAACTCTTATTTTACTTCTAAATAAATATTTAAGTATTTTTCTTTCAGTTGTTTTTAATGACTGGAGTATTATTCCTAACAGAGAGAAATAACAATAATCAATTAAGTCATCTTTATTAAATCTGATAATGCAGATATACAAACCAGATGTACTACTCTTAGACGTATATATTCTATGCATAATAATTTTTATTATTGCTTAATAATACAAATGTTTAATGTCTTTATAAATTATGCAGTCATAAACCTTATATCTGGAGTTTGCTTAAATGTTTAGAATGTAAACCGTTTACCCTCTTCATACGTAGAACTATCATCTTCATTTGATTATTGCAACTTGAGCATTTCAATACACATCCATTTCATATATACATATATATATGTATTCAGCTGTTCTATTTATTTTTCATATATATTTATGATTAAATAGATCTTAGTTTGTTAACTGCCAAATGCTTATGAAAATGCATTTGGCCCGTTGGCTGTAATCTGTGAGTAACTTTGTCAGGTTATTAGTACAGCAATGGATACTATGATAATATTTTAAATTATCTCTATCATTTACTTCTAATTTGCACTTTTTTGCAATTAAACAGAAAATTATGCATTACTGTCTAGTTGACATAATTGTATAATATGACACATTCTTTTAAACTCAAAATGTTTTACATAGTTACAAGTAAAATTAAAGACGATGATCATTTACATATAACATTAATTTGTGTTGTATACGTAAAACATATAGCGTAATTGTTATATTCAAGTTGAGCAAGTTAATTGATACTTGTAGTTTAGAACGATATTGTCAATGCTTATTACGTAATTAATTTTAAAAAACAAAGATAAATATATTACTGTTTCTATTTTGGTTTATTACCGACAGTATCAAGTTCCATAGTATTTGCAAGTTATTTGAGATCACCACCCAAGCAGTTTTAATTGATATTCAGTAATATTTACTTATGCTTATCTGGATAATTTTGATTGCTAAATGGATTTACATTTTTTCGAGCAGTAAATTAAGCGAAGAGATATTTTTTCCTAACTAAGTCCTCATTAAAGCTCAACACTAATTTATAGCTTTATATTTGTATAAAAAATCATTACTTATTTTTCCGTCGTATACATAAAATCACATATCAGTGTTTGATTTTCACTATTTAGCTTCAATTTATTGAATCGCTCTAAGTTCCTGACAATAATAAATTATTGGTTACTAGTCTTTAGACATGTCTTTTCATTAGACTTTTATAAATACATCATTCTACTATGAATTGCATTAAAATGATCAAACTTTGTTATGAAAATGTTTTGAAAATTTATTATTTATATGTTTTTACTATCTAACAGCTCATTCACAAAGAATATGGTTGCGTCATACAAATTATAAAAGTAACCTTTTGACAATTTAAAATTCTAAATGGAAATAAATTCTTAGTGTCTAACAAAGCAATTTAAAATAGTTTTTTGTTAAATATAATTATCATTTACAAATGCCATATTTTATCCAACTGCTTATCTGAAAACATCGGAGAATATCACCATACCTCTTGCTTAAAATATATCCTTGGCAATTGCATGTGATATATGTGGTTACATATAACATGTTTATGATCATTAGTAATTAAGTATACGGTTCTAGCTTTTATATCATGTAAATGCTTTATTCTGTATGGATGCATTTTTATCTCTCAAATGAATGGCATACATTATTTATGAATATTCCAGCTGTTATTGATGTTTTCAGTGACAAAATATTTTGTTTAAATTCATGTATAACATTTACTTCATGATATTTTTTTATTACTTAATTTGTCTTTGTAATGAGACGGGTGACTTTTTCATATTACCAAATAGTTTGTTTATTTGAACAATGCAAGAACGATAACATTTGCAGAATACTTTGAATTCAATGTATTTAGTTGCATTCTAATCAGCTACATACATACTATTGATTTAAGTTAATTCAACTTATTAATACACATACTGATGTTATCAACTGAATTGTTTATCTGATAACATCGATCTATTGCTACCAGGGCAACTGAAGATTAACTACTGATTCCTTTTGAACACAAAGATCAGGTTTCAATCTTCTGATTGCATTGGCCTCAAAAAATTTTAATGGAATCGTTTTATGTTGTTTATTGATGATTTTAAAAGTATTTGTTGCATCGACCTCATGACCCGTGTCTACCAAATGCATGATGTGTAGTACGCTATGAAAATATTTTCATAATTATTCAAAAATACCTGTTTTTATTAAAGCGAAGATTTAATATCGAATTAAATCTGTTTCAACTAACTGTAATCAGATTCCATGGTTATAAGCTAAAATTAATAATCCGGAAGAATATCCATGTGTAATCCAAATTTATTTGAAAATCTCATAAAATGTTATCCGAACATTATGTAATATACAAGATGATATGAATGAAGTAAGAAATAGATGAATAACTAGAATGTGAATTAATTTCTCCTTATCGTAACAAGATAATAATACAAAGGTAAATGTATAATAATAATAATAGTAATAATAATAATGGAAATGGCATTTGGATAGGCTGACTCATAAAAGTATAAAGGAGAAGACTATACATGCGTTAGTTAAATTAGGTCATTTTTTAATTACTTTGACTATTGACCTACTAGACCTGAGATTGGCTGCAGTAAGAAAAGCTGTTAAAATTATTCATTTAGCTATCAAAGCTATACTTTCTATACAGATATTTATTGAAATACTTTATGCCTTACAGATCTTGGTAGATAATTAGTACGATATGAACCTATTAAAGCGGAGTATTTACGGTTGCCCACGGCCAGTTTTAATCAAATATGGAGGTACTGGTCTGTATGCTATCTAGGTTACACCTTTGGCACATTAAAAAGATATTTGGGAATAAAAAGTGTGTATCCATAAGCATCCATTAGTAGTTGAATTGGTAATCGCATAAGAAGTGTCTAATCTAGCTAATCCACATTAATCTCGACGTAGCTACCAGGTACATAAAAAACGTTTGTTGAGGCATAACGTTCTTTAAATCTCAGGACTAATGTTTTGTTAGGTGGATTACCTACGCACAAACAATGAGCTATTTTTTACAATTCGGATGCTTTTCCTCTCCCATTTTTAATAACGAGGTAATATATTTATTTAAAAACATATCAAGGTATCTGTTTCTTTTGAGAATAATACAAAGAATTCACTTTCTCTACAATAGTATTAGCAGAATATATTATTATTATTTTACAATGAAGTCTTTTCTAACATATTTCCTTTTGTAACGCAGGGATAAAGGACCGTGGAAGTGTATATATATGTACATTTTTGTTTGGACTCCTTTTCATCAATTCATCATCTGCTTTTGTTAGCAAAAAATAATGAATGGCTGTACGCCCTTACATAACACAATAAATGAATATAATTGTAGTGTATACTTCTCGAAATTGCCTCAGTACGTCTAAATGCTCTTTGTCATATTGATAAAGAATGAATTTTCTATCCATGAATCAACAATCTTCTGAAATAATTGTTTAAATGAGCCACTTTTAATTAGATTAAACTTTGATAATGACTATAACAGTTTTGATGGAAACTAGAATGTTCTTTTCTGATGAGTTAGATACTTGAACTTTATGTTTACTGCTGCAGATGTTAAATAATAACACATTTTGATGTAAAAGAAATGTGTGAAATAATTAATCGAATAGAAATTTAAACATTTCTAATTTTCAAGTCACTGATCTTACTCGAGCTTCACCATGGTAGTGGTCTAACTTATCATGAATAAATAAAGTTGAAAACTAAACCTTTTCAAAGCATGTTCGACTGATGTTCCTGTGTACAATAAATCTAGGTAAATGCGTTCAGAATATGACATTCATAGGTGTTTTTCACGTTAATCAAACCTAATAAACTTATTATACCTCTGAATATGAATAGGGATATATCAGTATTTTACGGCATAAAGCTAAAGGCGTCTGTATGTAGATTGAATATGTCGACATATATAATCTTTAACAGCATGTAGATAGCTTCATAATACTAATTAAAGGAATTATAAACAAATTCAATGCTACATTTTACAATGCCCAGCGTTTCTCGTTGTTGGCATTCTCTTGATATTTATTTAAATTGGGTATATGTTAAGAATAACATTTTATTGTTAACCAGTAGTTGCTTTGATCGGGTTAACTATATCCCGTCTCTTCCAATCAGGTTGTATAAACTTTCAGCAGGCGATGAATGACAATTTTATTTTAGGTAAAACTATCAATCAAATATGAATGAACGACAGTTTCATTCCTAATCTAATTTATTTAATTTTGTTTCCAAGAATCTCAGGTAAGATTGCTGGGTAAAACGTTGGAATAATATTTAATTTCAGTTATTATAATTATTCCAAACATGATTTTTATATCGATTATCTTTTACGCCACATCTCCTCAGTTTGTCTAAATGTTCATTGAATTATTAACATATGTTTACGTAGAAACGCTTTTCTTTGTGGCTATATGGTACCAGGCGTTGTGTTACTTGAAGAAACTAAATAAACATAATTAGCTGCTATAGTAAATTGCACTTATTTTATAACAGTACTTGTTATTATTATGTATACTAAACTTTTGCAAATGTAATAAATTAATACATACATTTTATTTTAAAGAGTTGAGATTGATTTACAATATTTATTTAATTCTGTAACTTTACCCGAATACTATTATTATCTGTGTACAAAACAGGAAAATTAAGATTGATTCATACAATAAATGTTGTATTACAGTAAGTATTTATAGGCTAGTTGGATGTAATATGTTATTTTGCAGAATTGTAGCTGACTAACAGCAACAACATCCCCCAGGTCTGTCTTTACCTTCTTTATCTAACCAGAGACACGATTTAGTTTCACCTCCATTACAAGTGAACACCATATATTTTCCTTTTGCTGCTTGGGGTAGGGGGTTTGTATCTTGTATAGCTCGTCCTCTCCAACGTGGACCAAACTCATTATCGCATCGTACGGTTACATCATATAAGCTTGTAACATCATTTTGTTTGTTCCAGCAAACTTTTATGATTCGTAGTATTTTCTGCTGCATCTCTGGATCTAGATTACTTGAGTACACGACTGGCTTTGGTCTATTATCTGAGATAACTATATTTCTTTCTTTAAGAATTTCGCTGTAAAGAAATGATAATGTAAGTTGTAAGTTTAATCATAACTATATATACCAGCTAATGTTAACATTCAAAAAATGTTCAGGACAAACTAAGATATACAACCGAAAGTTATTCATTACGGAATATGAAGTTTATAAGCAAAATGTGCAGAATAAATTACTATCTGTGTGAACTTTGCACAAAAGAACATTCAAATAGAACCTACTTATAACTGTATACAAAAGTCTAATTTGAAATTATACTCAAGACTTGCAATGCATATTACACAAAATTATGTCTATAAAAAAACTAATTATACAAATCAGTAAGTTAGGGCATATGGGATGAAATGAATTCATTTTCTATTATAATATCAGCCTCTCTTGATTTACGAAAATTTCTCCAAAGAACAAATTACATGAATATTCATATATGTCCGTTATTATTGAAGATTGGTCAAACACAACGACTTCTTTCTATGCTTACATCAAAGAGTGCGCTCCGTAACTTAGCTTTGCGGCACTTTTTAGGAAATGAACTCTTTTAATCTTCTTTTTGATTATTGGATCAAATCCCTCAGTTCTGAGGTGAGTTTTGAATAAAAATGGCAAAAGTTAAAAGACGCTACCATAAACGGATGACCAGAGAGCTTAATAAAAATGCGCAAGTTTGAACAAGAAAATAGGTCATAAAATTTCTAATCATGTAAAACTGGATTTTAGAAATTAAATAATTGCTCAAATTCAAATTTATCTTTTTGAAAAGTCTGCTGAAATGACGTTTAATGATGACGATTCAAAGTTTGCACTGACACAATGAATCGAAAAGTGATTTTCAGTGATTCACCCCATTATACAAGTGTGCCCGTTTATCGACTCTAATGGAATTACATGTAAAAGCTTTATTCAGAATGTTTTGCTGTAGGTATTTCACAAACTCATGGTAGCCGAAGGTTAAAGGTCGCCAAGCCTGAGGCTTCTGATATTGCTTTTCACTGAGGAGACGGCAAACGCCATATCAAGGACGAAGGTTTCTTGGTTTGATGATATGTTTACAGTTTATCAAAATAAAACGGTTATGCTTCGTTTATGCAATGAAAGCTAATAGAATCAACTGAGTGGTATTCAACCTATGTATCTAGAAAAAGAATATTTGGATTCTATTTCTGGCTTTTATTATATTTACCTTCTACCTTTCGATCTATAACTAAATCCTCTTAATTTTTGTACTTATCTTTGATCATTTGCAAAATCTTATTATGTCTACTAGGATGATTACCTCTAAAGAACGCTCCACAGTCACATCCTTACGTAACAGTACTGAATCCTTATTTTTATCTTGTCTTCAACTTTTATTAAAGAAATATTTTGTATTTGTATTCGCCATCGAATCAAGTAATCTTACTGTGTGACACTGACTAATTCATTTGCAGCTTTCATAAGTTTACCCATTCCTAGTTACTGTAATAAAATATCTATTGATTTTTAACAGAAGAGCTTGAACGTGTAGTCATTGGAAACATTTGTTATCGCAAATAGTCACGTGGTAAAAAAGCAGTTTGAAGAGTTACATTTTGGTTGTGTATGTTATTTATGTAATTTATCATGATATCAAAATGTAACCGTAAGTTTACCACATGTATCATATATTTAATGTTAATTTATGAAAAAATTAATCAAAATCTCAGAAACTCTTGGAGACAGTTTATTATAAGTATGTTACATTAAAACATTTTTCGATTGATCGATTAGCTATCATATAGTCACTAGATAGACAAGGCTTTGATTAGTATTTTTAAGACTATAGTAATGCACAATAGTTTTAATCAAATTATGTCTCTCTAACTAAAAGGCTTTGAAATTTAATTTATCTTAATTTAAATGAAATTAAATGCAATTCCTTTAAACTTGGTTCATTTGTAGTCTCTCACTTACGTGCAGAGTAAATAACTGGAACCATTAGATTTGAATATATTGGCGTACAAGACTTGATTGTATTACCCACATCCGAATATCTCAGTGTTTAGAAAGTGAATTAGACGTTTATTTTGTAAATTATTTTAATTAATGTAAAGAAAACTGTTACATAAATATGTACTAATTACGGGGGGAGGGGTTATTCCTCAGAATTTGATCAAGAACCTGTTTGAGTAGTTTAAGATATTTTTGTAACATAGCCATATAATAAATACAGCTAAGTTGCCAAAGCCGCTAACCTAGGTACTATATTCATAATGCATTCCATTTGTACTGTGAACTATGTAAATCCACTAGGCAAAATGATTCATAGTACACAGAATCTTAGCAGAACTTAATGGAAGAAAGCTGTGAACGTGCAAAACCTTTATACGTTTTATTATTAGTCACGAATTATATCAGTATTAAAGCTCTGAGATGTGGGCAGCTAAAGAATACTAAAACATTTTTTAAGACTATTGTAAATCAAAGGCCAGTCTCCTTTCATGTACTTTGTAGAGTTCAGAAAAACTTTTTCCTTTGAAAATTCTAAGCTATATAACCCAGTAGATGTACAAATTTGTAGTTAATTTGTACTCCCGGCACTTCTAAAGCATTATGATATTAAATATGAGAAAACGATAATTATCTGATTATAATGATGAATCAGAAAATATACAAAGCATTGTTGTTTAAATTTCTGCCAAAGATTTTCTGAGGATTAGTGATTTCTTGTGCATGCTGTACTGTGTGTAAGATAGAATATTCGAACTAACAGTTACTTTGAATGACTTCATCATCAGGTTTTTACAGATAGAGACCCATAAATTCTGTATAAATACGTTGAATGTATTATTTAGCTTACTATGATAAATTAGGAAAATTTTCACATTGATAGCTGCTTAAAAAACACTCAAAATATTCGATGGCGCAGCCGAAATTTAGATTTATGAATTGTCAGGTAAAATACTACACCATCTAATAAGAATTAGGATTAATTATGCATACTCAAAGTTACTTATTGTTTGGGTGTTACATAATATCAGTATGATAACCCTAAACTACATTCAGAGGTTGCTATCAGACCATCTAGCACCAAAGTCTGTCATGATTCTTTATTCAACATGTTTAATATCTGGTATAGTTCAACAGTAAAAATAATGATGCTCGACTCTAGATAGTCATTATCTTTGCATCTACACTTTATACTTACACCATTTATCAACAAGACGCCTAGATCGCTATCTTATGAATTCACACTTGATTATATTAAGGGAAATGTTCACTTATTTGAAACAGTTCTCTCTTATCACTCCAAATGACTGAAAATTATTTTCATTTAAAAATATTAAGTATTATAAACAAGATTGTAGCCTTACTCTCTTCTCTTTTTGCTGACACCAAGGACATCACAAAAATGATAAAATGTTATTTCACCTGTGTTGTCTTCATCAAATAATTTCTGCCACTTCTGTAAATAGAAAGATTAAAGGTTATGAAACTTTATATTAATTAAATCTAAAATATATTAGATAATAGTGAAATCATCTCATTTATATCAAAAGTAAATAGATAACAGTTTACTTTATTCAATTGACAACAATTTTTTCATGATCATATTTTCCAGCTTGTAGGTATAAATTGTTTACTAACATTATTATAGTTCTTTTCAAGATAGTAATCTAAGTAAAGCAACATAAAGGAGAATGCTAACAATATGGCTTTTATTCATTTCACTAACTTTTACATGGTTATCATATAATGCTAAGAAATTGTTCATCTATTCTATTTAGAGCTATATTTCAAAAAGTTGAATTATTCAATAGTCAAATGAATGAATTACCTGGATTCATTTTTTACTTGGTATAAAATTCATTCTATCTTGTTAAGTTGTAGGTTTAACTTTAGATATGTGAAAATGAATTTTTCTTAAGTAGTTTCAAAATATGCATTAACTGTCAAATATAGTTAAGTAGAAAATTGTACTTTCAATAAACGTTAATCATTCATGTATTTTGGTCAAAAATAAAACTTATCAGTATCCTATGTATTTTTAATGATTATCTATAACATAAGAAAGATTGATTAATTAGTAAAGCGAGAAATGCTATGTCGGTAATTTGTTTCTTAAGTTGAGTTCTTCACATCCGTCATATAGCAATCTCATTATTAGTTTCAGTATTATTAAGCTTTATAAGCTCTTAAATCAAAAAGTGTGGCATGCTTAGCCAATATGACAATCATAGGATATAAGGAATGCGCAATCTTAGTACACATGAATAGATGCAAATTATTAGTTTAAAACTATAGTTTAACAGCTGCATCAAGTCAAATGTATGTATCTATCAACACGTTTAAGATAGAAGCATTCACTTTGTTGTTCTATATTTTGTAGAAAAACCGAATCTACGTAAAAAAAAGTGAATCAGTTATCAAAATGCATCAAAATAATTGTTTATCTTAGACTATAAACGAGACATACAGAAGGGAAAAAGTTTTGATGATATGGCGATTCTATGAACTATAGAGGCTATAATATGTGTACAGTTCTATTCATCTACCATGTAGACCAAAATATAGTATTAATAAAATAGTGACAAGAATATTTACATGTATGTCATACAAAAATTCTACTAAACATTGTATCATTCCTTCTTTAAAAAATACTAAATATATGAATGAATAATAATATAGTTTTTAGAAAAAAACATTTATTGATTTTGATCATCTTGACGTCTTACAGACAAAGCTTTAGAATTTGTTACCAACTATTGATTCGTGTAGTCGACCGCGTATCTATATCAACGAAATATTTCTCACGTAGTATAGATCAACTGAATGTAAAATTTCTTCAAGCTCGTACACCATATCTTTTTTACTTTAATGAAAGCTAGTGGTGATGCTGTTATCTGTTATCTGTGTTTTATTCATAGTTTTTTTTTAATTTTAACGCATTCAGATTTTATAATGCGAATTACACAATATAAACAACACAATACAAATTTTTAATTTAGCATGTAAGTTTGCTACTCATCACATATGACATCTTTAAATAATATTATTAAGAAAATTTCATTTGAAAATACTAAAAATTTCCATTATGCTAAACAAAACAAAACTAGTACTCTACTGTTACTTTCCATATTTTGTATTTGATTAAAAATGATTAGTTGTAGAGACCTCATGACTGTTATCAATCCATGTTTCACGTATACATGTATAGTATTTTAACTAAAATTTAATTGAGTCAATATTTTCATCGCCTAACTAGTACATTCACACAAAGGAAATATGTTGTCCAGAAATCTTATAACACCTAAAGTAAGGACCCAAAATATTTAATTTACTGAACACTTCTTGGACTTTTCCTAATTTTTTTGTGTTTCTGTTTATGTGAGATACATTACATTAACTCACTAAGCATGATTTTTACTATGGAAAACTTCAAATTTTTGTAACATTAATGCATGATAAGCAATCGTAATTACTAACAGTATATAATACTATAATATATCACTGACCGACAGACACTAAGTAAAGGGTTCATATTATTGATCACCATTAATAAACATTTTTGGTATCACCGCATATCAGTAAGTATATATCTATAAATATGCATAAAATACTCACTGATACAAAATCATCTGCAACTGTACTCTTTTTAGAATATCTCTCAAGATCTTCAGTTGTGATTATCCCATCATTATCAGTATCGATTAATGAAAAAGCATGTAAAACTCCTGGTTCACCCATTTAAAAATTATTTTATATGCTTCACAAGAACAAATTGTTTTGTACATGTAAATCTATCTATATATATATATATGTATATATATATACATATATATATATATATTTACGTGGAAAAAAATCAAAAAATAAAAAAAAATTGAGTTTTCTTTGATATGCACATATTCATTGGATTTGTGTCATTATGACAATAGAAGTGAAATGAAATCAATAATAAAAGATGAGTAAAGTATACATAACCAAAATTTTCATTAACATAGTTATAAAATAAATAAAAAAAGTTATAATAATTTAATTTTCTACAAATAAAAATACGGCTATTTTACGTCAAACAAAAAAGAAAATAAGTAATTTGAACAAATCTAATTATAATGTTATTAATAATAACAATAATAAAGTTAATATTTATCTTCATTTAAATAAAAAGAAAGTATTTTTCACTAAACAACATGGAATTATTTCATTCTACTGATTAGTGAAAAGTCAATATCACAAATTGATGAAAGTTGGAATTCTACCATTGGATACCGACCCAGTGGTGCAAATGGTTAGTTGTTCGCATCAAACTGAAGCCCCTGGTGCGGAATCTGGAGTGCACACTGCTGAGGAGTTCCACACTAGAACGAAACAATTGTTCAGTGCTTCCTGGTTTTCAATGGTACCGTGCCAACATCAACCTGTGATATATTCAATCAGATAAAAGTCAATATATTTATTTGTTATGAATGTTACGTAAGGAATTATCAGATTATTTAAAAAGTTTGTTAGTTTTCAAGCATATGTAACTGACTGTTGTATTTATGCACTTCGGTACTAGTCAATTGATGAGATAGAATAATTTTTGATATATAACATGTGATATACATTAAAAACTCAAATTCTACAAGTAGTCTGTGACATTTTCAAATAATAGTGCAACTGCTATCATTACGTAGATGTGACGTGATACCTTCATATAAGCTGAGTATTATGTACGTTGTTTATAGGAATTAATCTCGAAATATAATTAACATCACACAATCAGATAATTTTCCATGAAAATCACTAGAAGTGTTCAAAAATATAACAACTTTCATTAAGTAATAATAAACCTAATAAAAAGTCGCCCGTTGGTAATGTTGTTCTCTCTTACGGCCATAATAGGGCGGAAGAATTGCAAAAAATGTGGAAAGGACATCGAAATCAAACATTCTACGAAATTATGAACACTCATCTAAGTGTTCAGGTTAAAATAAGAGAAGTGGTTTTCATCTCCACATACAATTGTGTTTACAGATTACGTTGTGTCGATTGAAATTTCATCTATATTGAAAATTCTTCTCGACTAGTCCTGACTCATATCAAAAAACATGTAACCTACATATAACAATTTTCTTATATTCGTATATAATTTGGAAAGTTACGAATCAAATCAGAAATATAAGTACATACTACTTACATCAGCCACGAGCTCAACTTGGAAAATATAGCAATTATTCAAAAATACTTTTCATGTATACGGAAACTGTACTTAATAGAAAGAGAAGCCTTACTAACGTGAACAGACCAGACAACTACAATTAAACTAAATCTAGCTACGCACACTTTTAACATATGTATAAGTTTTCTCCACATTTTTTGGTTCACCCTGCCTATATGCATTATTTCTTAAAGAGGCGTCTTTATTTTGATGTAATGCAGTGTCCCGTGTACTTGAGGAATTTGATAAAATGTAAGCATTTTGAATTAGTTAAATCGGGTGTAAATCACACTCGTTATTACAGTTTAGTTAGTCTGATTCCACAAATTAGAACAACATATGTGAACGAACAATATTGTTTGCAATTAGATCGTCATCGGACTTTTATATAAAACAATAAGCACACGAAAACATGAAGTGTTAAACCAATCAGAGCAATTTGTGGGTTAATGATGATAATGAAATACATGGATTACATGAACTATTATAGTCAGCAAGAAATGCAAAGAAGAAATACGAATACCACTTTTTAGTGATTCCTTAGGGAAGATGATTATAAAGTGTTCAACTTACCTGCATCTTTTTCGAGTTCTTATTGTCGTTCCTCTACTACTACGCTAACAAATGGACTTTAAGTATGGTTTTTAATTTTAATGCTTATAGAAATAATGAATACCAAAATGCCAGAATGTTTTTGTTTCATTCTGTTAGTAGAAAAACTACGTTAGTACATATTAAAGCAACTAAGCATTAGTAAGTGGAACTAAATTTCTCTTTAAAGCGTGAGTATACTATTGTAAAGTGGAAGGTGACTATTATTTAAGGTAAGGTTTAATGCAGTCTGTTTACTAATGGCTTAGATATTGGTGTCAGCACTTGTTGAATACTATCTGAAAACTTAAATAAGTCTTTGTAAATTCTTTAGATAGATTATAAAAGCTAATTTAACCATGAATACTTGAATTTGAACAGTTATTCAATATGAATTTTAGCACTTTAACAAAAAGAAGTCAAAAGTTTCATGCGTTACCAACATTTTATTGACAGCAGGGACGAATGAGGTGAATAAGTAATTTGTTGGGTACAGTTAATGTGTAAAGTTTAGCAGCTGTAATGAAGTAACACTATTAATCATCTTTTGTCAAATCAAATGGTTACTTGTAAATAAGAAAATCATATGTGACTACAGAATGACTACTTTTGCTGTACTTAACATTTCAAGCTTATATAAGATCAAATGCTCTGAAAAATCCACTCATCTTCCTGTTCTACCCATTTATTATACTCTGCTGGTTGAAAATGTTAGTGTTTTATAGATTTAACTATCATACTACTGTCACTAATAAACTGTTGATTTATGTGTAAAACAATTTCACTTGAGTATTCAAATGTGCTTAACATTAGTAAATTAAAGACATTCTGAGCTATTTTCCTTTCAAACTGAGAAAATATATAAAGTATTCTGTAATCACCTCAGTCACTGAAATGATGGGTGTATTGACACTTATCGTAAACATTTTTGTCATTTCTAATCATATATGTTGGTGTTGAAAACATATTTTTGCCCTATGGTAACAGACTTCAGTGTTGCAAATCAATCTGCTCTGAACATGAATAAGTTAGTTTCGGCTAGCCTATAATATATCAGAATTCAACACGAAAATTTATCTTTAAATAATAAACACAATTTCACATTTCCTTCAACCAGCTTTATTTAAAATTACTCATAGTTAGTAATAAATTCTGATACAATGGATTGGATGTTTTTTTTATTTTCATTATTCTTTCTTATTATTCAATAAACTCTCTTATATGCGTATCCTCCATTACATTACCTAGGTGAAATCATTCGATTCCTTATTATCAATAATTTATATAACTTCGTGTACTTTAGAATAAATTACTATGAAAATTGTAATGATTTTAGTGTTTCAATAAGGTTTTTGTCTTGTCTATTTAACCCAATATATTGATTAACACTATTCCATAGTAGTGGAATTTATCTGAAGATCTGACTGTTTTAACAAATAAATTCTCAAGATCTGTATGTTAATTTTTTTTTTCGAAATATTTCAAACATTTCTAAAAATCGTATTGTTTATTTCTTTGTTACTTTGAAAGTAGTAAGTAATGCAATCAATGAATCGTTGATGAGTATTTTGCTTAACACAATGCATTATAATCGATTATATTTAGTTATATTTAATATTGACTGTAATAAATACCATATATATGCTATCTGCCATGTGATTTGTGTACAATTGTTCATATAATTTCAATGAAGTTATCATAAAATCGTAATTTCTTTAGTCATATATAGCATTTTTCAGCAGGTTTTTTATAACGTAGGAACATCTCATTAGTATTTGTTTGTTAAAATTAATATTTACATAATTTGATTGAATATATCACAGATTGATGTTGGCAGGGTACCACTGGAAACCAGGAAGCACTGGACAGCTGTTTCGTTCTAGTGTGGAACCCCTCAGCAGTGCGCACTCTAGATTCCGCACCAAGGGCTTTAGGTTGACGGTGAACGCTTAACCATTTGCACCACTGGGTCGGCATCCAATGGCAGAATTCCCACTCCGATCAATTTCCATAATTGTTTGCTTGTTGAAAATGTTCTTTGATAAGTTTTAAAAATGTAATGATACAACGGTGGATTTGATGATAATTGTCATCGTAAGTATCTATTTTTAATTACATTGAGGAATAGTTACTTCCTATTGGCACTTATTCGGAGTTTTTAGATAATAATAGTATACTCGTAATAAGCATTCACCGAACATTTCTTATGAATGTATGTCTAATTCAGCTAACAATAAGCCCACTTTACTATTATTAGTGTCAGACAAATTTAGATCACATGGAAAACTTGATACCTTTTCAAAGACTGTATTTCTAAAAATAACTATGGTCTAACCTTTAACTGTTATGAATTCACTTTTGACTTAAAGAAAAATACGTGTTCCATTTTCATGAACTGGTTATTTCAGTAAACCAGTGATGATGCTGTTAATATTTGTGTTTATTGCATCTACACGAAAATTAATGAGTTCAGATTAGTATTTAATTATGTTAATAATAGATTAAAGTAAAATAAATGTAACCTCATTTTCTTAACTGATACTATACAGTTTCAAAAATGTGGAAATTCTCATAAAGAAAATTTTCTAACTTTATCTTTGTTACCGAAATTGAGTGAACTACTTCTTGATGTAGCTTAATTCACTTCATTCTAGGTGGTTGCAACTAGTCGCTTGAAGTTATTTACCGATGAAATTCATGCTAAAAATCGTTAACCATATATTGATGGAATTAAGTATATCTGTTGAGAGTCTCGTTGATTAGTAGTTATGCTCTCAAGTGTTTTGAAATGTATGAATGAATCGGAAGTTTTGCATACGGCATTAATGAAATCGTTAATGTTAAATTATCACTACTATGAAAGGTTAGATAGCCTACACTACTCCTTCCTGTGAAAGAATACAAAATTATCAATCGGTTAGAATGACAATACGAAATTTCGGTTTTTACAGTCACGGTATTAGACAAATAACAAATATTGTAAACAGCAAAAAGTAATGAATAAGCAGAACGAAAGTGATTTTTTTTCACTCAGTTCTTTTCAGATGCTTATAACTTTTAACATTTTTAAATAAAAATTATAAAATAACAATTTATCTTATTTATGTACCATAATTGGAAGTGAATAGGGGCATCATCTTAGTGTGCGAGAGACTATAATGGCATATACAGAAGATACGTAAAAGTTAAATGATAAGACGAAACATACCAAATTTAAAAGAGCATCCTGGGTTAGTAATAATAAAAATGTTGAATGAATTTGTAAAGAGTGTTTATATAGTGAATATAAACTGAATAAAATGAGTAGAGCTCAGTTAAAGATTAAATTACTGAAATAGAAAAGAGACGATGAAATGACATAACTATGTAGTGAAATGTTTGAGAAATACAAAATGTTATCAAGTTGAGGAAGCGATAACAACTATTTCATTTTGGCAAATAAAATGCCTGATTTTGGCTACGTTCTTATTGGATCCTTGATCTATTTTGATGTTACATGATTTAACGGGACAAAGAATCGAGAACCTCAACCTATAAAGTTTGTTTTCTGTTATCGGGACTTCCGAAGCAAGGCCGCATCAATGAATCGTTCAATAACTATGATATTTGTATTGCTTAGGTTGTAAGCTTTACAGAATCTCATTACCGATCGTCACATCCGTTTCCTTTCCTAGTTATTTTAATGTTGCCATGACTCCATTATCCCTTTTTCTGTGTAAAACTTAATGTCAGTCTTCAGCGAGTAGCGGTAAATAATTTCCTAAATAAATAGTTGCATAGGCTCTCGGCATTGGTACTGGCCATGTTTATTTTAGCGGACACAACTAGTTGAAGGCCCTTGGTCATGCATCACCTCCAGATCACGACATGACACAACGTGGGAAGCATTTCTCTCCCTAGTTAGCCAGACTAGATGTCGCTATCCCATTGACGCTCTACTTACAATCAAATATAACTTATCCTCCACCCTTCATTTCCTTCTGATTTATTCTCATTCGTACGAGTAGGTTCAATCATTAGAAGTTGCTCTGGTTATGCGATTAACGTAACTTAGCCATATACCGGACGCACTTCAAGCGTATTATGTATTTTTCTAATTACTGGTTGGTCCAGAATGCGTTATATAAGAGCCTGTGTTCAAACTCAATAGCCTACTTGGTAATGTTTCCTACTTACTGATGTTGTGTCCTCTTACTCTCTACCTCTGGGCAAGCGTAATCACAGTGGCTCCGACCCATCCAATCAGCGTCTATGTGGTTAAATCAAACAGACTAAAGGAGCTGTAAAGAGCCTATATATTTAAACTAAAACATTGAATAGAGTATTCTTAGAAAGGAATTTGTAGTGTCTGAACTCATCTTGATGAGGCTTTTTAACTTTCAGCCATATAAAATCATGCAGCTAGTATCGTAATAACACTTAAACATATTGTATAACATTGACTAATCATTAATAAATGCAAGTTGTTGGAAGTCATTTAAAAGTCGGTTTGTAAATAATTTCCTCTACTGCCCAATCATTTAGGATTTTCTTTATATTGTATGTAGTTACCATTAACTAAAATCAATTAAAAGCGCTAATTGTTAACTTTTCAAAACTTTGTTTACTAAGTAAAACTTACATAGACTTTACTTGATTATTCTTTTAACACCTACATCACTCAGGTTTACTAACATTTCAAGAATTTATTTGTTTGTTTTTAATTAGCTTACTGAAGTCTGGGTTTCATAGCCTGGAATGTTAACCGTTGTCCTGAAAGTTTACAAATGCAAATGATGAATTTTAATCAGTTGAATCCGTCACAGACAGATGATGGTAGGATTGCATTGAAAACCATCGAGCAGCTGTTTCGTCCTAGTATGGGCCTCTTCAGCAGTATATGTACTCATTTCTGACAGGGAATCGAACTCAAGGCATTCGAATCTCACAGTGAACGTCTAACGATCTGTATCACTGGGCTGTCCAGAGTCTAATAACAGAATTCCCACCTCCATCAATTTGTGATACATGGCGTGATGATCATCGATTGTCATTGGTGATAACTGTCTCACTCCCAACAAGTCTGGTCTTCACTAATCACGATTTCATACTAGAGCTTCAGGAACATTCTGAAGTTGGTCACTAGTGACCTGAATTTTGTAGTTGGATTGATGTGGTCTGTAGGGATTGGTATTAAATTTTAGTTTTAGTGGTAGCTGTTCGTCAGCCTGAAGCTCCTGCGTCAGAATCTAGAGTGCTCATTGCTGAGAAGCCCCATACTAGGACGAAACAGCTGTCCAGATCTCCCTGATTTTCAATGTTACCCCGCCAACATCAGTCAGTAGTATTCGAATCTGATAAATAATGTTTACATGATAACCATGCAGCGTAGTAACCACTAATTTTGCAAACTAAACCGTCGAATAACATTAATTACGAAAATACAATGAATACTACATATTCTTAAATTACACCTCAATGATAAATTGTCAGCACTCCACTTAACCGACTTATATTATTCTTACGCCAGAATATCACATTCATGGTCGTGTTGCGAATTTCTGCGCACGACCGTTCAATATTTGCTGACTTTTTTAGCGAAGATAAATGACAGACCTCCAATTTTGATAAAGCCCTACGAAGAATTTGTTTAAAAATTGTATTCAACTCATTTCCTCCTTTGGGGATGACCATGAATTACATTCCGGCGCCGCCAACCACTCCAGCTTTGGAACTTGATACATGGTTCTTAATTCCGATGAAAACAAATATCATGAATCGTAAAGTGACAAAATGTCACAAATCTTTTACCGCAATCTTAAGTGCATTTATTGATGGAAATGCAACTAACAACAGCATAGAATTTCTTGCTTGTTTACGACACTGAGCGTTGACGACAAACCAACTCTACTGTTAGTAGGAGATTCGTTACCAACATTGTTTAAGCTCATAATGCTAGAAAAGATATCACGCAATCGAGGCATTTTTATTTTGTAGCACGTCAATGAACAGTCAAAACAATAAGATAAATTATCACAAAGTATTTCACCATTGGACGTAAATGACCACAGTTAGGGTTAGAAAAATTGTATAACATGACTAAATTTCCTAGCTTATAAATTTTACACCTCAGTACTTGGTTGGACTTAAACCTACTGTGGTATGAATTTTTAGTTTCTTATCATTTGATAATAAATAAAATGTAACTGGATGATAACTGAAAGGAATAGAATTTTCACCGTAAAACTGTTATCAATTTGTATCCTCTGAAATCACTTGTTAGTGCAATCCGATTAGTTAAATGAAACTGATCTTATCTGCTTTTGATTGGTCATAAAATTTGATCAAATTTTCACAAAAGTATCATTTTTACAAAAGTTTTTTGGAAAACGCTCAATCTTATTGTTAACTTAGGTAAATGATTAATGAACGAAACACGAATGGAATACGTTACTTGTATTATAGGAACTCTATTACAGTCAACTAGGAATAGTATGATTCTAGTTAATATCATTTGCATCGATTAGTAGTTGAATAATATTATATGAAAGGCCTGGGGATTGGAACTGGGTTACTTAGTGATAATTAAAAGGTAGAAATAATAATAATAATATAATAATAATAATCTCATCAATAATACTAGTTTGATTAAGAAGGAATTTAAGCGTTCTATGCGAAGCTCATTTTATTTTTAATTAGTGGAGTAGATTGTCTACAAATGTATACTGATAACTGAATAAAGTAGATATTCTAAGTAGTTGTATATTTATTGAGATGGGAGAATAGCTGATGACCTTAATGTACATGACCCATATAACTAAGTTTATTAATAAACCGGGAAGATTTCTTATTCAGCTGTTCATTATACCTGTAGGTGGTAAGACAGTGAATGACTTTAAGATGCTGTAGATGTATCAGGAAGTCTGTATGTCCTTTTTGTATTTGAAGGTTGTAGTTCTTTAGTTTTGATCACGAATTTAGGGATATGTTGTATGCAAACTGTTTTATTTACTTAAGTAATAAATCACTGAAGTGTCATGACAAAGTGTTATTGCATAGAGGATTAATTAAATGTTAAATCTAATTATCTAATGATTTGAGGAGCTAGTCATGAGAAGAGCATATGATTACTTTAGTCATGATGAAAGCTTCAGCGTTTCGATGTGTATGGAAAACTATTAGATAAGTTCCAGAGATAGACTTAACTGAATTACAGTATACGTCAGGATGATGTTTATTATTAACAATTGTCGTATTAAACATCCATTAATCTCTTTTTTGTTGAAGTAGATTAGTTAAAAACCACTTACATGTTATAATAACTGATTGTAACCATACTATAAGTCAAACAGACTAGACATGCTACTAGAAAAACTGGACTCAAATCGATATGACAAAATGGGAAATGAATTATTCTCCTTGTCATTGTAGTGAACGCATCAACAAATACGAAGGTGAACACATGTGCACTACTATAATTATTTTACGTTACTTGTTGTTAGCATAATTACGATGATGGCAGAACTATCAGTAGTAACTTGGTAATGTAGACTGTGTTAAGCCGTAGTACAAAACTTCAGTGATAAATAGTTTGTAAACGTTTAGCAATCGAATGGAGTCAATCGATTCATTGGAATTCTTTTCTTATTGAAGGTATGTTCAAATAATAAATGCTGCTTGTTAAGGGTTCCCGCATATTGCAAGATTCAATAATCCCATTTATTTATTATTAACGGGAGTGAAACAGCTGTTTCGCAAACTCTGATACGATTTATAGAGCTTCTACTAGCTGCAATTTAAGTTTTACCCCTAAACATAATAGTTACGCAAGCCGATATTTGATATTACCATGAGTATATTCAACGGTGGTAACATTTCGACTTTAATGAGTCATATTTCCTCTTACATCTTGATACAACTAAGTATCAGACTTATCTATGGGTAAATGAACGTGTAGAGATAAATGATTCCCTAAATAAATATTTACATAGGCTCTCGTCATTAGTGCCAACCATATTTGTTTTAGTGGACACGACTAGTTGAAGGTGCTCGCTCGAGCGTCACCACTAGACCACAATACGACACAATGTGGTAGGCAACTCGCTCTCTAGTTAGCCAATCTATATGTTGCTATCTCATTAGCGCCTCCTTTCGTGATCAAATATGTCTTATCCTCCATCCATCACATTCTGGTTTGTTCTTATTCGTATGTATGTTGTTTTTAATTGTTAGATGTTGCTCTGGTTATGCGACAAACCTAACTCGGTCATTCACCCTGTACACTTTATACTTATTAAGGTCGCAATATATATTTTTATCATGCAATCAAAATCAGTCATTTATTTATTTATTTTAATCACATACTACTCATTTACAATAAGCGTTGTAAAGATACCATTTTTGGCTTCATCAGTTGAGTATAATAATTCAATAAATCAAATTAGCGAAGTAGTATTAAGAGTATAAACGCTAATGTGATGTAGGACGTATAAATAGAAAAAAAGAAAAAAGAAAACAAGAAAAAAGAAAGAGAAATTCTAAAGAGTTCAATGCGTAGTCGTAGCTTAGACTTTGCATAAATAGGTTTGTTAGACAACTAATAAACCCAATATAACTAAGAGGTCAAGTTGTAATCAAAATTTAGAATCGGTTTATAAGTGATGACAGAAGACAGATAATAATAATAATAATAATAACAATAAAATAGATTGGAACAGAGCAAAAATATGCACTAATAACCATGTAAAATATATAGAGAATTATAGTAATGGAGAGATCAAACAGTGCAATTAACAGTGTGGTGAAATTGTGAATTGTCACTCAAGTGATATTGGAAGGGTGAATAATAATAATAATAATAATAACAATAATAATAGTAATAATAAAGTAGACAGATAATAATAATAATGTTATTAACAATAATAATAATAAAGTAGACAGATAATAATTATAATACTAATAATAAAGTAGATTTCTGACAGAGTGAAAGTATGCACTATTAACCATATAAAATACATAGAGAATTATATTAATGGAGAGGTCATACAGTGCAATTAACAGTGTGATGAAATTGCGAATTTTCATGTACTCATAAAAACCGTCTTCATTATGTAATATCATTATAACGTCTTGATGCTACCTTTTCCGTTATAAGTCAATGCTGTTGTCTCGTTATAATTATTTACCTGCTCTATTGTACTAGTCTTGATTATACAAGCGAGAGGAATTAACTTTTCTCCCTTTCATTTCGTTTTGAATTATTTATGCATATACTTTAAGAATAAACCTTTTGACGTCTTTAAGAATTACATATTCCTGTGTCTTCTACTTTCATCCTCTCTGTTTTTCATCAGCTAGTCGCAGTAATACTAAAGTTGGAAGGCGGAAATGATAGAGAATAAGTTATGAAAGACGGAACAACTGTTTCCAGCAGTTGAGAAGTTGTAAGTGATATAGAACAAACAGCAAAACAGAAGAAACTTAATTCGAAAAATGTAAGTGATTTGATCATGAGCTGAATGACAAGGTGAGAAAAAATTGGCAACGAGGACAAGTATAAGAAAGTGGACGGCTATTAGTGGTGGAAAGACATGGGAGTGCTGTGAATTCTTTCGGAGCATGTCTGAGTGATTAATAGATCAGACGTCATTCAAAGCAAGTGACGGTAGGCCACTTAGGCGTACACGGTTGTACAATCTCTTTTTAGAAATTTTGACAGTGGCGTGGTGGGGCTTGAGGCACACTTGCTTTAACAGTATTCCAGGCCAATCAGATCGTAAGTAGAAAGTGCGATCCCACCCGTGTCGTTACTTTTTAGAGGGTAATAATTCTGGGGTTCTTTCTTCAATTAGGATGGTTGGAGGGGAAAAGATAGGCTTGTTAGGGCCTCCTAAGGTTCCGAAAATATTGCATGCAGTTGTCAGGTCCCCACGAAGTCTGCTCTGACTTAGTGGAAAAAAACAGGGTTACCGACTTTATTTTCTTATGACTAACTCCGCCAACCTGGCACTAACTTGTTTGCTTGTCTCTAGACCTTTCGTTTCGAAGTACGGAGACTCAATCACAATAAAATTTAAGCAGACTTAAATTAGCCAACAGTTTTCTCCGTTCAAAATACTGTATGTTTTTGACTACCTAACAATCTGCCATTATCACATATATTTCCCTTAACGATTTATCAACACCACAATCTAGCACTGAAATGACCTAGCAGCCGTGACAAGTACTTGTCAGCTTTTTTAAAAATAGGTAACTGAACCCTGAGGAAAAAGTAAGCTGCTTGTATATTCGGAAAGCAAAATGTGGCATCCTTATGTCTTTTGTTGATAAATACAGATGACTTTTTAATATAAGCCAGTAAACGTTTATAAGTAGACATCCTACCTCTTCAACCTACTCGGTGGTCTAACAACACGAGCAGCTTTCAGCAGAAACGAAGTTGTCCAAACGATCGCTGGAATCGCCTGCTTGTGACTGCTTCCAATATACTTCAAGGTTGGATTGCCTGTTCACTAGCTTGGATTTACTTGGTGCTTTGAAAACTAAAAGTAATACCCCCATGAAAGGCTGCTCCTTTGTTAGAACTCTGTCATCAGCAATGAACAGCGGGGCCAGTATCCACGTTCGATATAACGTAGTTGATGCATTCTATTTTAACGAGCTGAAATTCATCATTCAACTTAAACACAAATAAGTAAAAATACACTAATCTTCAATGAAATTATGCTGTCAGTACTGTTAACTAGACCTTGATTCTATTATTACTGATACTATATTTCGAAATATTAGGTAGAATTCATGCCGTTTTACAGGCATAGGTGATAAAACATTTTTTACTGGGAGTAACTGATCAGATATGGAAGTTATGTGTGAGTGAAGTAAGGACAAACTTTCACAGGAAGATGTTCTAACTAATTAATTTCATCGCTCAATACTAACATGACCTTATGCAATTAATGTCTTTTAAAAGGACCAAAGAGATCAAGAGGACGGTACGAAGGTATTTTATTAAAACAGTGAATACACGTTTCTCTTTTGATAATGAGTGCTTGGTACCAATCTTAATACGACACTACAGTCAGATGTTAAAAAGATGGAGAAAAAATGGACAATGGGCACAATGAGCGGACATGAATCATCAGCATTATATGATAGTTTACAGTGAATGCTAAGGTGTACAAAGAATCGTTGATAAACGCTATGGGTGACTAGAATAGTTTTCTAAACAGGTTGCTCAGAGAATCGAACCTTATCGAGAAGTATACTTGAAAAGTGAGATTGTAATGAGTGCCTATTGAATGTGGTAGTCGCTAATATTACACTGTCAATTTTAATAAAAGCCTATGTATGTGTGGGTTTTTATTTATTAGGTATCAGCATCATAGTCCATGTCGTTGAGGTTTGGTTTTCGCTGCTGTGAGATATTTGTTATGAAAGCA
Organism: Schistosoma mekongi; assembly: GCA_034768735.1. Taxonomy (NCBI): domain Eukaryota; kingdom Metazoa; phylum Platyhelminthes; class Trematoda; order Strigeidida; family Schistosomatidae; genus Schistosoma; species Schistosoma mekongi. The sequence goes on from CM068305.1 coordinate 62,107,214, forward strand.
AAGCTCACTAGACGTTATGTGCCCGGCCAGAACAACAGATATGAGAGCACTCTAGTCAAACCATATTTCGCAGTCGTAAGTATAAATTATGTTCTGCCTCACAGACGAGAGTAGTTTGAAGTTACTTCCCACACTATCGTGTGTGATGGTATGAATCTCCCCCTCATGCTGTTGGGCACGTAAAGTTAGTAGTGTGAAAGGAATCATTGTTTCGTGCTAGATACTCTGCTTACGAACTCTGCTATGTTTAACCTTATCCTGCAAGTCTCCTATTACAGGCCACACAGACTACCAGAGCAGCATGCTTGAGAACAAATACTCATACGTTAGTGCGGTGTTTTGAATAGGGCATTTAAAAAGTTTGTAATGATAAAACGGAAATGATTTCATATAGAGTAATGAGGGTAGGCAAGTGTCTGATAAGCTAGCAGAATGACTGGGATGACAGTAACTCAAGAGTAGTAGAAAAGTTTGTAGCGGTAAATAATCCCCAAAATAAATAGTTGCATAGGTCCTCGACATTGATGCTGACCATGTTTATTTTAGCGGACACTACTAGTTGAAGGCGCTCGGTCACGCATCACCACCAGATCACGTCACGCCGCATCGTGGAATGCATCTCTCCCTCTAGTTTGCCAGCCTAGACGTCGCTATTCCATTGCCGACATATGCACGATCAAATATAACTTCCTATCCATCCTTTATTGCCTTCTGATTTATTCTCATTCATAAGAGTGGGTTCAAACGTTAGAAGTTGCCCTGGTAATACCGCAAACGTAACTTGGTCATATATCGGGTGCACATCAAGTTAAATGGTCATGTGTGTAATATGCAGGTATAAAGATGGTCTAACATACGATCTGATTGGTTATAAGGAATTATGTTCCTGGCAGGTGATGAAGGTACAATAGTCCATTTATATCATTTGCTCAGAAACGTCATCTCGCTAAACGTCTTTGATGCCAGACCAGCTTCGAAAATCAAGGGGACATATTATTTTCAGTGTGCCTGAATAAGTGGCTTCATAAACTAGGAGGCTAATATCTTTGAGAGTTATATAAAGTAGCTTGCAAGATACTGGGAGATCGTCTGCCATACATACATCTGCTGGCGGTTTGTTCCATATTTGACTAAACCGAATCATATTCAAATTTGCGCAAGTTTTTGTCTTGTATTTTTCAATTTCAACTTGAGAGTTTGCTTCACAGATAAAGGCCTTGCGTGTGAGTATGGTAGGTAATATTAGTTGAGGCATAGGTAATATTGTGCTGCAGTTTTTAGAAGGGGATTAAGTTTGTTCACAGTGTTCGCCGATATAGGGGTTTACAGTCCCAGCATGTGACACCTAGTTTTGTATTCTTTTTAGGACCGTTTTTAATCACCTGCAAAGTTAAGCAGCATTGTACACCCTCATTTTGTCACTTGTTCGCAGGTTGCTTAATAGGAACCAAAAGTACTAAAGTATAGGGCTTAAACACCTTTGGTAAAGAGTGAGTTATGACTCATTTTGGTTAAAGTTCCTTAAAATGAAGCCTAAGGGTTATCGTGGTTTAGGCAGTTTGACAGAAATGTGCTCAGGGTAGTTAATGCCTTGAGAATACTGCATGCCTGATTTAGTTACATAATTAAGTTTATGAAGTGTATGGTCGTTAGGTACAAGTTGTATTTTAAGTCTTTGCCCCCTCCCAGCATCTGTCCGTCCACATTCCTTAGTACTGAGTTCCAGACAACAGTCGGAGCACCATTTACCTAGGTTGTTTAGTCCAACCTGCACATTTCTGATGCAGTGTGCTACTTCCTGTTTTCCAGTTTTATAGACTACTTTTAAGCCGTAATCACACAGGTATGGCTTTCCTTCTGTGAAGCACCCGCATATACTGTCGATATATTTAAGGAAGAGTAGGGGCCCTAGAACACTACCTTGCACAACTAAACTGGTTATAAGTAGTGGTGCTGACGTTGCAGTGCCTACTTTCGTTATCTGCTATCGGCTAATGAGAAATGAATTGAACCACCCCAGAAGAGGGTTAGTGATTCCTATTGACTGCAGTTTACAGATTAATAGACTGTGTGGTACCCTGTAGAGGGCTATTCTTATGTCCAAGTATAGTATTATCACCAACTTCTTCTGATCACGGTTTCGAGTGATCTTGTAAAAGAAATCAGTGGGAGTTATGCACATGACCTCTTTTTGGGATAGCCATTCTGGGAAGCATTACCTGAGCCGCAATTTAGCAGGTAGTCAGACGTTAGATCTCTCAATACCTTCATCACTACTTCTAAAACCGCTGGCGTGATATTTACTGGTCAATAGTCCTGGACCAGGTTCCGTGCTCCTGTTTTATGTTTGGTAAGTATGTAGGTGGCGTTCCAGGTTTCAGGATAGGTTTCTACTTCAAATGAAATTGTTGACATATTAAGCAAGTGAATAGGTATGTCTGGTCCAGAATGCCTGCAAAAGATCAAATAACTTTTATTCCCAGGTATCATTGTGCACATGAGAGCATGCCAGTTTACAGGCATTATCAGAATGATATGAGTTTACACACATACATATATTTCGACAAAATGTTACTGTCAAGACTTTCGTAACATATAAAGGTATGAATTGAGAACCAAACCAACTGCAACGAAGTTTACAGTACTAGGACACTAAATATATATATATATATCGTAGCATGTTGCATATACAACAAAGTACCGCGCACTACTTGACCAACGCGTTACAACTCCACTAAACGGCTGAGGGTTAGCAGAATGGATTACTGAGCATGTCCAGACGCGGATAGGACCAAGAGTACTTTTGGAACTTGGGTATTGAGGAGAAGGCAATAGTATTGCGACAGTAAGTCCCATACTTGTCTTGTACATAATCTTCTACAACTACAGGAAGGACAAAAGAAGAGAGAAAATAAAACGATAGAACTGGTATTCTGGGGTTAACAAAGCTAATGGGCTGGATTAGGTTTTATGCTTCCGACATACCACCCATGCTTATAGGCTGATTAAAAGGGAAGAACACTAGCATATGACCAAGACAGGTGAGTGGTGCTCACACGTACAGAGTTCCTATTGTTTCGCTAGTGGAGTAAGAAACAATAGTTGGTGTGCACATTTTTAACGAGATTTCAGAAGAGATGAAATTACTAACATGTCATACAAATAAAGGAAGTGAATCTGTTTCCCGAATGGCTTGAGGTAAATGGTTCCAGATTCTCGAGAATTTATTTGTAAAAGAATTCATGTAAAAAGCAGGTTTAGAATACGATATTTTTATTTTCGAGGCTGAATTGCGCAGGTTATAGCATGAACGGTCCTCTAGCTGAATTGTATTAGACGATGAAAACGCCAGTTTGTTCAATATCTTGTAACAGAAGATTAGGTCTAATTTTAGTCGTCGCCTCCATAAGGTATCTAGTCCTAACTTAGTGTATCTAGTTTCATAGTCTAGAGTATAGTTAGCGTCAAGAATACGGAGAGTTAAGCGACAGTGTACAGACCCAAGTCTGAGTTTACCCTTTATAGAAACATTACTAAGAATAAAGCTTCGGTATTCTAGTGAAGGTTGGACACATGCTTTATATGGCAGAATACGAGAATCCTTGCTATAAAAGTTACGTAGCATACAACCCAGTAGTCGATGTGACTTAGATGTCTGCATATTGACCTGTTCTGTAAAAGGCAGATTATAAGAGTACCTTAGTCCTAAGTCAACTACTGACTGACGCCTAGATAACTTAGTACAATTTATAGAGAGATCGAAATTGAGGCACTTATCCCCAAAACATATCCAGCCACACTTAGAAGCATTAAGATCAAACTTCTATTTTGAACAACATACTGTGACCTTGTTGAGCTCGGCTGTGACGCCACTGAATGTGTGTGCAAGTTCGTGAGGGAGGAACGAGTACACTATTTTAAGATCACATGCGTAGAGAAAAGGTCTACCCATACAATGGCATTTACATATATCATTTATGTGAGCTGTGAAGAGCAGTGGGCATGAGACACTTCCTTGTATAACGCCACATGTAACCGGTTCGGCCTTCGAAAGGGTGGAATTAATTTTGACTATTTGATGTCTATTACTAAGGAAAGAGTTTAACCATGCAAGTGATGGATTCCTAATACTATAAGAGGAGAGTTTGTCTACAAGAAGTCTGTGGTTAACCATGTAAAAGGCTTCAGATATGTCTAAGTGCAATACTAATACCAAGTGCCCAAGGCTTCGTTTAGTAAAGACTAAATTGAAGAATTCAAAGTGACAAGTCATACAGGATCTAGTTTTGTGAAAACTATGTTGGGAATTAATGATAAGTCTTTCTGAGAGTAAGCAATCAGAAATTTGATCACCTACTATTTTTCCTTCATTCTAGAGATAACTGGGATGATACTATGGGCCTATAGTTATGAAGGATTTCACTGTCCCTTGATTTAATTAGGGGGCATATGTATGAGGTTTCCCATCGACTAGAGTAAGATCCTGTTGTTAATAAAAGGTCAAACTGTTTTAATAGGATTAATAGTAAATTAGGTCCACCGAGCTTGAAATAAATGGATGTCATGCCACCTACTCCATAGCTACGTGACGTCTTAAATGAGTTGATGGATTTGCAAATATTGTCATATGTGAAGGTAACGGATTCCATATGGTTAGTAGCCGAGTTGGTAATGTCTACCTGATTGTCTTCCACGGGTATACCCTTGTTAGCGAAGAAATCTCTGAACAGGTTGGTTATGATATTATGGTCGGTAATCATTAATCCATCTCGTCAAATGCAGGGAATATCACTATTCCGGGAAGGTTCGAGGAGTTTATTGAACGGCCACACCAAGTGTTGTGCCTTGGCGCTACTGAGCATTGCTAATAACTCTTCATTAATCTGTGGACTTCTATTAGTTGATTAAATGTCATGGTAATTTCCATAAATGCTGAATAGTCATTTGACTTATAATAACTCTTCTGTAGACGTCTTAGCTTCTAGTGGCAATGAATTGGCATATACAAATCACTTGACTTAATTATATTACTTAGTTTATAAGGGGCAATCGTATCTAGACATGAGTCAATAATTCGATAAAAATTATTGGGATACTATCGGTCCCTAAGCTGTTATTTGGTTTATACGATCTAATGGCTTTATTGACATATTGCAAGCTGAATTGCATAGTACTTAGTGTTGCACTGCATATGCTGCCTAAATTGATGTCCGGAGTGTAAATTGTGCTTTCATTTTTTGTGAACCTTTCTGTGAGGAGTTAAAATGTAACTTGTGGGCCATAGTAGATCATTACATTTTAAAGTATTAAATTGCTACCATGATTTTCAGCTTTCTCTAAGCGTTTTTCTAACAGATGGCATAGGTTTAGAGATTAGATGTGCCATCGAGTGCTCCACATTCTTCCTCTTTCAGGCGAGTTTTATGTTGATATCTTACTTGTTCTAGTAAGCAGTGTATTTGATTCAGAACAGAGAAATCATTCGAGGTGAAGCGCCTTTTTCTTAGTTCACACAACCTGGCCATAGTTTCAGTGTTGATATAAGAAGATATTGCTTTGTAGACCAACTTTGTTGGCATTATAGTGTCTATTAAGAGCCTTATGGTACGGTAGAATATTTCTAGTGTTTCAACGATACCACCACTATCAAAGAAGCAAACCGAGTCAGAACATCTAACTAGGTTTTAAAAGATGCTCCAATGAGCATGGACGAAGCGTTTGTACTGTAAACGCTCACAGGTAGTTCTGTACTTACCACCTTTCACAAGGAATTGTAGGGTGTATAAGACTGTGTTGTGATCAATGTTGTAATTTTGTTCGTCATATTCTATGGAAATCGGCGTTATATTACGACAGAATGTCAAGTCGAGGGTGTAGGTAAATAAAAGCGTTGTCTCTAGCCGTGTGTATTACTATCAGATTAAAATCACAGATTGTTTTATAGTCGAGGTTGATGGTAGCGGCATGTCGAAATGCTGAAATTAATGGGGTGTCTATTAAATTATGATTATTTGGAGTCCTATATATACAACCTAATAGTAGTCGCTGGTTGTTTAGGGGTACTTTCAGCCATAATAAATCAGGCATTCCGTTAAGAATGTCGCCATTGAAATCTTTCACACTTAAAGTCTTGGATGCGAATGCTAAACAACCAACCCATCTATTTTTAGTGGTTCTGTCGTGATGAAATATAGCATGGTTATCTGTGACAAGGTGTGGGTTAGAAACATCAGATGACAACCAACTTTTCGTTTTTAGTGTAAATGTAGGGTTGTTAGAGATAAGCTTTCTGAATATCATACCACCTTTGAACCATTGATACTGTTTAGTTGATAAAGTGTGTCCTTGGTGAGGTGTAAACTGGTCGCTAGGTTGGATTCACCGACATAAACGTGCCGTTATTTATGTTTATCGAGGGAAGGAAGCCATGTTTCGCGCCATGAATTCAGTTTATTGAGACCTTTCTGCATTATGTTACTTCCCCCTTTTTAAGTTAATTCAGATAGAAAGCACAGACAGTCTTGAGGTTGTCTATAAGCAAAAAAGTTTTGCGCTCTTTTGAAGACTGTGGCATATATTAGTAACATACTTAATAAACAGGAAGGTCCGACGACTGAAACCTGGAAGGCGTGAGTGGTATCGTCCTAGATCTTATACTTGAATGTAATCGTTTACAACTGAAGTTATTCAGTCATAAAGTTTGCATACTACCCCAACAATATTTAATCCACATAAGAGAGACGAATGATTCGCCAAGTTAAATGTATGTGAAGTGTATCCGGCGTATGACCAAGTTCAGTTTGCCGCATAACAACTTCTAACAATTGAAAACAACTCACATACGAATAAGAACAAACCAGAATGTGTTGGATGGAGAATAAGACATATTTGATCACGAAAGGAGGCGCTAATGAGATAGCAACATATAGATTGGCTAACTAGAGAGCGAGTTGCCTACCACATTGTGTCGTATTGTGGTCTAGTGGTGACGCTCGAGCGAGCACCTTCAACTAGTCGTGTCCACTAAAACAAATATGGTTGGCACTAATGACGAGAGCCTATCCAAATAGTTATTTGGGGGAAGTATTTACCTTCACACCTTGTTGAAATCGACGTCGAGTAGCAATTGTGTTTTCCTTATCACTTTTGTTAATTATATATCCGAACTATATTTTAGTTTGCAAGTTATGCAAGATTTGCTGAACACAAATCAGTTCTAGGAAGTTACAATTGGCTTATGCTTAACTTGGTAGGGAGAAATATTCTATTTTATAGCCTTTTGAATGATTCAACATGACATTGAGTTACTGTTTAATCGGACGGTAACTTCAAACCTTGAGGCTGATGCCTTTCTTAAATGAGGAATCGTACGTATGATTTTCTATAGTCTAGGAAATGTCTCTTCTTCTAAGGTGATATTGAGCATGTTGGTAGGAAATACTGGGAAAGCTAAGCCACCGAATTTGCTCAAATTAGCTGATTATCCATTTCTCCACTGAAAAAATAAAGGTTTTATTAATATTATAGCATCTCTAAGACCACTAATTGTAAACTCTAATCCAGTTGATTTATGCTGGATGAGATTATTGATTGTTCATTTACATGAAATGTTTCTGGTACAAGAATGTACAAAGGAATTACTAAACTCTTCTTAGATCTCTATAGGTTTACTAGTTATTTTATTTTTGACATTCGGAATAGTAGATAGACGGGACTGGATACAAATTTCTTCCTAAGAGCGACTGCAAAATTAGTTATTTTAATCAGGTGATTTTGGAAGCTTTCGTTCTGCTTCTGATTCCTTCGTACTTGGTATATACGTAAACACTAAATCAATGCTAAATATTACAAAATAATCATGTTAAATGAAAATACTTTTTCGAAACTCTCAGTTTATTTTTATATCTAACAGGAATGCAATCACTGTTTAAGTGCTGCTTAGTTAGGACATAAATTCATGCCATAGTTAAAAGAATTAAGTGGGTTATAGACGTCACAGTAAGCAAAAAGCAAGTCCCTACTCAAAACATATAATAATTTCTCTTTATGAGACCAGTTAATCTAAAGATAGTACCTACAGATGTCAAAAGGATCGTTAGCTCCACCGCTAACCAATTAGAATTCAAGACCATCAGTTGGAAAGTGACATCTTTGAGGTAGCTGCCTATAAACTAAAAATTAACACTCACTGCGTAGGCGGGAGGGGCATCACGTAAAAAGCTTAATTCTAATAAGCTGGACTTCTGCGTGGATTTATGTACTACTAGAGTTCATTTATTACTGTCAAGTATTTTAAAGTATTTATCAAAGGGTAAAAATTCATGTAAAAGTTTCATATAACTGGAGAATACTGAAGTGCCTTTTAACCATTATGATTATAGACAGTAATGATAATAAAATGAATGTGGCTTAATTATTGGGTAAACATATGAGTAGCATTAAGTAATCTATAAGTGCAACCTATCAAAACTGATGATGGGCATAGTAGTCAATGCTGATAAATATAGCATTATCCAAAACTTCACTACCGTTCGGGAAGGTAAATGATGATATGAGGTAAGATCGAGCAAATCCTTCACCTTTCAGTGAATTCCGGTCTTTGTGGTGTATGACGCAATTATCATCTTTTGATGTGAAGTCGGAAATACTAGAAGTGCACAATATTGTGGTTGTAAAGGAACATCGTGAACTAACTAAGTACATTAGGGATTTATGATGAGAAAAACGGGAGTTAAATGGAATAGTGGAGAACTGCATAGGGATAACGACATTAGATAAGTCACAAGTCAGCTGAATGGAGGATCACTGCATACGTTATTAAGTCTTAAGGAAAAATATGAATTTTAGGCGGATGGTGGTGATATTTTAGTAATAAGAAATTAGGTATTGGAAGAGGATGCCTAGGTAATTTATAGGCTACCCCCTACGTAATGGCGTAGAATTAATAAAAGCCAGAATAACGAGATAGAGGAAAAGCAGAATAATCGGGAGCCTCGATGTTTGCACACAATGTTAAGTCTTTAGTTGAGGTACTACCTGCAACCACTAGGGAAAGAAAGGGAATAAATAGTGACCAAAACCATCTAAGGTCAACATCTTTCATACGTATTTTTGATACACGTGTAGATACGGCACTTGGTTTAACGTAGTTCCAACTTTTTTCATCTTCTTAAACAGATTCTCCCTTGGTAGGAAAGTCCTTTACGTAACAGTCATTTGAGAAACAGGAATGATTAGTCATCATATATGGGGTGGACCAGGCCTATGATTTATTGAAAGATTTGGTTCTAACGTAGGCTCACACAAGTTGAGTATCTACACAACCCCAACCAAAACAAGCAGAGTTTAACTTTTAATCACTGTTAGCCAAGCATTTGCACATTTCTGTCTGGTCTACAAAAACCTAAATAGATGTATGTAAACCACTAATATGGGATTAAATAAAGCTATATTTAAGCGATCGGCTTCTCAAGGCAACAGTATAACTTATTTTCTCGCGATAAAGAATTCCCCGAAGAAGTTCCAAAGAGCTTAGTTCTAGGGCCTCTTATTAACATGCATAAGCGACATCCTGCATCAGGAAACTATTGCGCTGCTGCACTTTGAGTGGTCCTGAAACTCTGAAAAGAAACTCGAATATTCTTAGATACACTAGCATAGTAAAATGTCCTGTCAAAACCTGCAAGTCACGTCGATAGACAAAGTTTCGTTTTTTAGATGCAGAAGTGTGACTAAGCAGGTAGCTTAAACAGTTCCTAGTCAAGTAAATCCCTAGTAAAAAATGGCCTGGTGTTGAATTTGAGGATGACCTTAAATCGAATCACAACTGTGACAAACCGTCTTCGGAGTCAACCTAACACTAATACACATGTGGAGCATGTTTATCCTCTTCCAGAGTAAAGCTTTGACTCAAATTTCAATATTTCAGACATTCTCATTTAATATATGGAGTCACAAAGTTTTCTCAATTGCCCTAGCTTCCTCATTATGTTGGTATTCTAAAGTAAGCAAAACCTACTTGGTTTAGGCGTTGTTCACATAAACTCTGAAAGGCTCGTTTTTAGAGCTGTTTGTTATAGTTTTTATCGAAAACATAAGATAACACATGTGGTCTTTACACTCAAGAAGGATATTGCTCCTTGAGCTTATTTAGGGATGGATAACTGTAAAAATAACCATACTAACTAATTAACCTTACTGAGATAGTCATGACGTATTAAACTTCAGTCTACTCCAACACAGGTGGATTAAGGTAAATATAGTCTAGATGTTTCATATTGTTCACAACCTTATTCGACCTTACGGATCATGCATGAGAACCTGTCTTGAACTAAAAGTAAAACGGTCTCATATCAGAATGTAGCGGCGATGTGCTAGTGAAAGATTAAATAATAATGTTTTACGACTGGCATAAGAAAACTAAGGAACATTTTACCTGAACGTATAGGGATGACGCCTTCAACAGAATTTCTCTAAAAGTGGCTAAATATTTGTTAAATTTACGCAGGGACCATCGGACAGCATTATGAAAGCATCTCCTCTACCATCGTAACTTTTAGCGCTACTAGTAATGTACCGTTTATAACAAGACTACTCTTCTAACATGAGGTAGGTCACTAAGGAACATCAGGTTTGATAATCATGACGTGCAACAATTCAAAATATAAAATACCATTATATGATAGAATGGATTAAAATTAGGCCTTTCGACATCATTTAGCGAACAATAATTTAAATCCTACGAGGAATGTTATCAAAGGGCTTGCATCTCTTGGGATATAGTCGATTTAAAGCCGAATATGTCACCAAGTAAATAAATAGGGAAATCCAAATGTACCCAACGAGATATTTTATAAAATCCAGTTTCAGCACAAACTATCAATATAATATCAGGCACACGGCGTATCGGACTGTAGGTATAATTCGTTAAGAGTAGTGAAGTACTAGAATTCCCTGGATCCTTAAATTGTTCGACTGTATTCTGTAGGGAAGTTTGAAAGAAATCACGTTATATTCCATACGAGTCGAGGCAGGAACTCCTGCTACTTTACTAATGTAACGTTTGCATTTAATGGTTTTAGATTTTTATATTCATACCAATAAAATTCAGTTACCCACTACTACTAGAGACGGATGGGTGTTAAAGCACTGTCTTGTACTCCAAAGGAAACCAATTTGAAACCGTCTTAATGTAATCAAAGTATGTAAGCAAACTAGCTGGAATTTGACCACTTTTATACGTTGAACGATAAAAGAACTATATTTCGACACTCGTTCAGAACTCAGTGCTTCGGACATTGTTTTACTCACTGCTAGTTGGCGGTCTAGCGACCTCGTTGCCTGAAGGTGGTATTTTAAAATGCCGGCGGGTAAGCCATCTGGTCTGAAAACAGCGCGTAAGCTCAGAGATCATCGCCGATCTCAAAAATGGTCAGACAAGGCATACAAGAAAGCTCATATTGGAACACGGTGGAAAGCGAACCCTTTCAAAGGTGCTTCACACGCCAAAGGTGTTGTGCTTGAAAAGGTAAGCCAACGATTTTCAAAGATAATCTGTCTTAGGTTGGCGTTGAAGCCAAACAACCCAATTCTGCCATTCGTAAGTGCGTTCGTGTGCAGCTGCTGAAGAATGGAAAAAAGATAACAGCTTTCGTACCGAATGATGGTTGCTTAAATTTTATCGAAGAGAATGACGAAGTTCTTGTATCCGGCTTCGGACGAAAGGGTCACGCCGTCGGTGATATACCTGGTGTGCGCTTTAAAATTGTTAAAGTTGCAGGTGTGTCACTTAAAGCTTTGTACTCACATAAGAAGGAAAGACCAAGAGCTTAGTTTAATCTTTAATATATTTCCGATTGTGGGAATGTTTTATTATCCCGTATTGGTATTTCGAGTAGCGGATTAAGGTATTGAGTTACTATTTAAATGCCCACCTGTATTTTGGGTCTTCAGACTATTTTGATTCGGGAGTAATTTTTAACGTTTTGGATATTTAGAAACCTTATTATAGGTCGTCAATCATGTTTGGGTTGATTGAGTACCTAACATTGTGCTGTGTTGCTCACTTCACATCGGTTCATCCGTTGATACTCACCCAGTGTTGTCTCATAAATTTGGCTTAATTACAGTTTGCGAAGAGCGTGAGTTGATTCGCCTTTAGGTATTCCAGGCGATAAGACGAATGATCAAATCGAGGAAGCTAGTTCTTTGCCCGATCCATTGTTAGCTCAAGTCTTCATGGTGCTAGAGTTCACAGGTTTTAGAAGTAAAACTTTTCGGGTGGTTTGGAATGTAAGATAATATAGTGGTGCTTTTAGTTGACTGTTTTTGGAATATTGCTTTATCACGGGTGCTCACAACCTAGAAGTTGGGAACCTTGAGCAAAACTAAACATGGTAGTAGCATTGCAGACTACGAGTTCTAAGAAGACTTTTTCTAGAAAGATGTTTATTATTCTGCTACTGTTTCTGCAAACTAAAGTATAAGTTATGAAGCAGATAAGTGAAATGTATTGCTATTCTAGTATTCATGTGCTAAATATGTCCAGTAATATGGTTGTCACTCCACTATTCACACTCTTAACTATTCAAATCTACTGTTCACATAGATTGTTTACGTTGCAAACCAACTGTTATATCGGATAGTTCGAGTGAGTACGTTGAGGGTGGTATGAAATTCCCGTAAACTAATTCTTCAAAAGTGTATTTATTAGCCAGTGGCAAGGAAAGATTGGCTTTTTGTCTTCCTCCTAACTCTTCGCGATTTTGCCCTATTAGCAAAGTACAATTCTTAAAATAAATGTGGAAGGTTATATATCTATCTTAACTTACCTTTATCGAATGGTCCCTGCATTCAGGTGGTAATAATGCATAGAATTGTGGACTTGTCAATAAATGATAGATTTCATTTGCCGCTAAATATTGAGTTACTATCAGCTAGAATTTGCAAATATTCATATAGTGGGACTTACACTGTCCATGTTGTACCTGGATTCATTATTTTCATCACAAGGTAAAATTCTCAAACTCTGAATCCTTCCGACATTTAGTTGCTCAATCTGTGGAGTAATTTAGAAAATGTTATTGGTGACTAACAATGGGATACTTACTGTATCATTATTCTATCGACTTAGTTTGTCGTATGTCTTAAAACTGGCACATTGAGCATGGAAACTGGTACGGTGCACAATGTGAACGAGAATAGAATCATTACTTGACTACTTATTTCGAACCTCCACCATAAATTAAGATAGTATTTGCTAATATTCCGCTTTGTTTCCTACAATCATGGGTTTATTTAGACAGTCTGTTGCAGAAGAACAGTATTAGACAGTACATTCTTTTTTACTTCAATATTTCATTTTGTCCAGAATTGTCGTCAATACTAAATATACGGTATATTTATTATAACGTATAAGATAGGGGGGGGACATGAGTGTGAATTGCTTTGTTCGATACGTTGATAATCAATTACCGTGTAAGATATTTACGTTGATAATAGCCTAACTCGCCTTTTACGCTCTTAACGAAATTTCTCTAACCACTAAAATGGGACTAGGTTAAGTGCAAAATAATCTCACATGTAGCAGTAACGCTTAAGATGATTATGGCTTACGGGTTTATGTTTAAAAGTAAAGTTAAGGTGGCTTTTTTCGTCGATCCTACTTACGATAGTGCGAAGTTTTGGTGTGTTTCTTTAGCTTAGTTGCAGTTTATTTTCGACACGATTGTAATCTGTGTCTATCTCATGTAGAAGTTATGCTAAATGGTATTGCTAATGCGTGAAATTAACTACTTCATTTATATCAGTGGATTGACTAGTTTCAGCACTCCGTTTTATTGCTGTTCTCAATAAATTAGATTTATGTTCTGAGTCCAACTCAATTTATCTGAAATTCGTTGAGTACTGCAATATTAGCTGTTGCACAGAACAATTGTTTTAATGTATAATAGTAAATAAGTAGGAAATTAAGCCGAACACTAAGTTCAGTAAGTGATGGTTTTCATCGATACGTCGGAACATATGTTTAGTAAAAGTGATGTGAACACTTATTCTTATATTCAATAAACAGTGCAAACCTGTCCAATAGATGACTGCGTTTCAGCCGAATTTTCAGTAAATTTTACTTTTGATGACCACTTGTCCTGTGATCCAGCGACATCCAAAATGAATTCTTTAGGATCATTCAAGTGAATCAGCGGAGGTTTTATTTCTATAACGTATTTAATCTTGATTGATCGGACATGAGATATGTCGGTCTTTGACTGCTTCCCCTTCTTCTTAAGAGATGATTCTACAATGTAATTAATGACAGTTCCGCATTATTTTCTCAGAAGCTGTTTGTTTCTCTCAAGGATTTTTAACAATATTATGCAACTTCAGAACCCCACATCATGAAAACAAGGACACTATTACAAATAAATTGCCTTATCATTTACTTAGTCGTGTTTTTCTCTTAATCGAAGGTGCGTATCAAATCAGATATATCACTTTAATGAGTATCATTTAAGCACGTAATCACCATATATAGTAAACAAAGTAAGTTCAGACAGCTTAAGTTTGTAGCCGTAGGCTAAAAGAACACATCTGCGTTTTAAACAAGCGACGCCGTTTTCATTATTAACTTTCATTTTATCGGGAAACGTAACTGGTTAGAGTGAACCTACACCTTAGCGAAATGTCAGTAGTTAGGGGATTCGCTGCTTTGTATGTCTAAGTACTGAGTTGTGGCAACTGAGACCTACTCATATTTGGAGGAAACTCCAGAACTTGGTCGACGTGTTCTCTGAGATTTTTTGACCTGACGTTAGTGTAAAACACTTGCACCGTGCATTCCGTACCTATATAATGAACGAGTCAATGAGAATGGCTAACTTGAAGTACTACATTCTGGAGGCTTCCCGTATATTATGACTTTGTATATGAAAAATTTTATATTTCCCTTGCTCTAACATCTGACTGACCTATCTAAATGTGACTATATCATTTCCTATCAATGTACAATAATTAATTAGCTGTGTTCCCCCAGTCTTCTATCATTGCTGCCTATGCTTTACTTTAATGTCAGTTTGTAATTAGTTTGATGTTCGATCAGGCTTTACATGAATATAAGCGGATGATTAGAATATATATTTGACTATTCCCTGATTGGCTTATCAATCTGTGTTCTTCCTATCCGGCTGGGACTAGTAGTATCGAGGCAAACAAATGGACTTGAGATAATTAGTCTTGCTGTAATCGGTCGTTGCATTCCTTAAAACAAGGCTGTTATCCGTAGTCGGTCGACTTCTGCGATATATCACGTATTTTATAGACTAATAAACAGAAATTACTACAAGAGGAGAAATACATTTAGTTGTTTAGGAATTGTTATTGTAGATGAACTAGGGACTTAGAGTGATAGTACACTATGCGCGCTACTACATCGAAGTCCCCTCAAAAGACCAGGTGTAATTAAATTACAAATGTTTTCTAAAAGTAACTGGGGTTTTCCAAAAACCTCATTTGGTATGCTGGTGTCATATATTTTGAGAACAATTGAAGGTAGTCACGTCTTCAGCTCCAAGTAACCTGCTTACTTGGGATGTATTAGGATATCAATCTGTTGATTTTAATAATTGTAAAGAAGGGAGAAATTCAACCATGAACACGTCAAAATGATAGCGTGTATAAAAGCACTAAACCAGTCTTTGGGTCGGCAACCAAGAAATTTGGATTGCAAGCTGAGTGTTTATATAGTGTACAGTACTTTCGTTGATTGAAACCAATAGCGTGTTCCTATCACGCTAACTAAATACTAATTAATGTAAGTCACAGAGGATCTTTTACACAATAAAGATCTATACATATCTGATTGATTACCTTCAACTTTGTGTTCGATAAAACATCTCTTTAGAAATATTCTTTCTAATTCCATTATCATATAAAATATTATAGGATAATGTGATTTGAGATGACCCGATCAAGGCCATCGAAAAGAACCAATTATGTAGTGGTTATGTTTGAACTGAAACTATGAAAATATTTGGCTTTACAGAAATAATGGATAGATTTAAGATCAAATGATTAGTTCTAACACACTGGTACGAGGTTAGTGCTAACGATAGAAAATTGCATAATTTTATTTTGTCTAAATTAATAGAGTTACATTTTTCTAATGAATTATACAGTCAATAAAATTAGAAATGAGCTCTACATGGCAGAATCTATCAGAAAATTCGAAAAAAGCGAAGTAAAATTGATCGGTTACTTGGCATCACTGCACAATTACAATTTTCATATATAAATTGTACCAGCCAGAAGATAACAAACTGGTACTTTAGTTTGATACTGAATTTGATATCATGAACTGATATGACTTGGACAGCTCTAATAAAGTACCAGACAACTTCGTCCTAGTATGGAACTCTGGCAGTGTCCACCCACGACCCTGTCAGGAAATGGAGCTCGGGACCTCCAGATATTTCATTCAATCCTTAAGCATCAGACTACTGGGCCGACTCAACAGTTGATATTCCTAAATTGAACCAATCTCTGATATATTTGGAGGGACGCATTCATTATCATAGGTGGGTAGTTGCTACACGCCGGAACATGGTTAAACTTCTGGTCGTGTCTCTTCATGAGAACTCCAGAAATTACCTAGTTAGTCACCGGTGAGTTAATATTAAGTGAGATTAGATGTGGAGATCCCTGGATTTGAATGAGATATCAATGACATTATTGAATTTCTCACATTGGCTACCTAAAGCCAAGCAATCTGCTACGCATATTTATGGTTTCGATGCAGGCGTCATCCAGTTTTACTAATGAGTATCCGATTATCCTCGTCGTAAGTTGATCTGCTTACTAACTTTTATTTCGCTCAGAAAGCCTAATGATAATTATGTTAAACGGGCACTCAAATCTTACTACTCGAACTGTAAATTAACTAAGTTGATAGGACAACTATCTGCAATACAGTTGTTGACTACAATACACAGACAGCATATAATTAATTTACATTGAAATTCTTGCCAGTATAAGTAATATATTCGACATAAAATGAAACTTGCAAAAGATGAACAAGAATACTTTATTAGAATTAAATATATACATGAATTTAAAGAAAGGAGAGAGATAGTGATAATAATACTTTTAGAATAAGGTTTGTTAAACGAAGTTTGCGAATAAATTTACAAGAACGGCATCCATCCTTTGTACATTTGACAGAGTCGATCAACATCAGTCGCTTCTTTAATTAAAGTATCCACCTATTATAATAATAGAAATATCTAAAGTAATACACAATAAAATTATCATACTCTGGAAATATGCATATATTTAAACAATTAAGAAGGATAACATTTACAAATAAGTTGCATGAATTCGCATATATGTCAAAATAATAGTGGGATTTTACAATAAAATAGATAATAGTATTCTATTAGTTAAGTATGTTGGAAGAAGGCCAGATCCAGCTACAATAAGAAAAGGCATGAAATCCTTGAAGCTGTCGATTGTTGGCCAGAATTATGTAGGAAGATTAGAGTCAGGTATATTTATCTTAGAAGTTATCTCTAGTATGTAAAACTAAGAGCAATTTATTTATTAGTGAGGATAATAAACTAAAATAATACGCAGAGGTGCTATAATAAGGACATTAAAGAATTATGTATTTGTAAATTATAAAACATTGTTTCATAAATTAATATATCGACTAAGATAAGTATGATATACAACTGGATAGATCTCATGGATCTATTTTCGTGATTACTTTAGCCACTAGTTTAATTTTAAGTCAAAAGTTGTAACAAATAAAGAGTAATGTGGGATTATGAGTAAAACAAAACAGAGGTATACAGATACACCACAGAAGATTCTAATTATTGACGCTACTACTTAAATAGGCGATAAAGGTAACGAATTAAGCCCTTTAAGCCTTAGATCTTCCATAATCTAAAAAACTAATAAGGTCAAAATGCACTATTTAAAGCAATCCATTATTGGAAATGGGTTTTCATAAAGAACCACCAAGTGTGATGAAGGTTATCGAATATCATATCTATTATCAGGGATAACTAATGAAGACTGAGATTTGTGCAATTTGTGAATTATTGTACAATGGGGAGGAAGTCACTGAAATAGTTGTAAAAAAACTCTTTAATGACTTATCCGAGCTACTATTATACCTATTCTCAAAGCTATGGCTATAATTCAATCGACAGGATGAAAAAGGTCGTGAAATTTATTGTAAGCCAAGAAAACTGACCAGAAGATCTTATTTAACTCCAAACGCTTTTGCAGAAAAATCTTGGGATGACGGTAAACATTTCAAGTTGTAAATGTTCAACAGATTAGCCAAAAAAATGAATCAAGTTATTGCAATCAGTACCATTTATCATTGAGATATATATGTTCCATGTATGAAGCACTGATTTCCTGTAAACCAAATGGACGTGATAATGTGGTTGCCAAAGTAAACTTATTATTTGCATTCAAGTTCAATAACTACTTAACACAAAACCAGTCATATAGTGAAGTATCATGATTAAAGTATGGAACTTTACTGCTACTTATGTAAAAGGTATATTTTATTCAGCTGTTAAAATTACTTGTCCTTCCACAGACATAGGTAAAATCTGACTGAACCCATCATGTTCAGTAATTTTGCCTTTTAAACGATCCTCCATACGTGCTAATTTTTCTGTCGCTGCTCTAGTTGCACGTTCCGCCAAATTTAAGTCAGATGCGCCACTATCTGATGTGGATCCACCACGACGAGTGCGCCCACCTATAAACAACATGATACAAATAAAAATTGTTTTTACTTTTAAAGTTTTGTAGAGATTTCTTGAAATTCGATAGTCATTTTAATCACACAACGATATCAGTTGGAGAATTATTGAAAACAAATTAGAATTGTATAACGGGTTGGTCGCAGTTTAAGAATCACTGGGAGCAGTCACAACCACACAAGGTGTACACATTTATAGTTCTATTTTGGTCTGTTACAAGTTTATGATCAGTACGTAGCGAATTATAGCAATGGTTTAAGCTATACGTGAAAATAAATTCGTATGTCTTTTTTTAAATAAATATAGTATTAAAAATGCACAACAGAATTAAAATATGCCTCATCCATACCACATTCACCGCCAAGAATGGCGCTGCTTCGCATATTCCCACTTTGTTCAACAATAGCATCAAAGTAAATTGGGCGGAATACTGCCAAGAGTGGATCGATTTCATGACGTAGTAGACGCATAACTGCTTCAGAACAACGCCTGAATGTACCCTCATAACCGGTTGGACCCATAGCGTGAACCATATTGCGAGTTAAACGGAATGGAACACGTTCAGGCCAAGGTAGTGTGAGACCATTATTGAAAACACACGAAAAATCAACATGGACCAGATCCCCAGATGTCGAGTCGAATAGTATATTCTCCGTGTGTCTATCGCCAAGACCAAGAACATAACCAACCATGCTCATAACTGCACAAGTACGGGCATAACATTCCCTTGCTGAGTACCTTAAGTGAAAGTAAACGTAAAACAATCATTTAGTGTAAAAGAAAAGCCGATCGTGCTAGTGTGATATATATTTCTAAAGAAACTCGTCAACAGTATGCTCTCATGATTAGTCACTGAATCGAAACAAAACTACTAGGCTTGATTTAAGTGGTTAAAATTTACAGTACAAAATGGCATGGCTTATCTATCATTACCATCAACTCCAATGCCAATCTGAAACATTCACACGACCAGAAAACCACGTAGAACCAGTCCTCCAGGTACTTAGCAATTAGCTAAACAGTGCTGAAAATTACCATTTACAGTAATAAAATATAACCATTTTTAAAACTTACATCTAAAATAACAAGCCCATGAATTCATTAAATAATCAATGCAACCACAAGAAAAGTCCACTACAATTGATTTCAAGAGTGCAAACTAACCACCTACATCGAGTGTTTTATTAACTCTCAAAACTTCAAAAGATTATGTTAAATTAACGCTGAAACTTTAAAATTAAGCAGATCACTGATACAAAAAGTAGACTAACAATCTACGCAATAACATTAAAATTAAATGAAATTTGATAATTTTTAATGATATCCAAACTAACCAAGAACTTGGATTACAAAAGGTGTTTAAAAACCAATTATGAAAGATGAGTGGGAACATAGGTAGCCACTTGTTTAAGTATTTATCACGTTTCACTCTGTAAAGTAAAAGAATAAGAGGAATACTATTTATTATAACAAACCAAATGAGATACTTGCTTTTATTACTTTTTTGAACACCCAAAAAAGTATACCAATGGTTCAATCGACCAAAAAATCAAAACAGACGACTTGCTTAATGATAAAAATGATGTGATGGATGACTGTCCACTTTTTACCAAACACACAATTCAAACAGGCATATATTTCTAAATTTTAGTCAGGAAGTAAATGTTTGCCATGAACATTCTGAATATATCGTGTTTATTCACTAACTAGATGATGTTGAAATGTCTGTATTATTGAATTCCAAAATTCTCTCAGTAGAAAACATGTGCATTGAAATCAGAAGTGGTTGGAATGAATCTTTGAAGAATTAGAAATATTTACTATTGGAGAGTGCCAAACGAAACTGTTACTATGTGTTTTGACGTTTTCAGTGGCAATTTAATTGACAACAGATAATGGAAAGGAGGATTTTATGAAAGTCGATTTATATTATGAAAAACTAAAAAACTCTGGACTGAACTTATGAATGAATAAAATGACTTACGGAATAGGATCTTCAAGCAAAGGCGCTACACACGACTCATATTCGCCGCCCAGTTAATAGGTTTACCAATATCACTATATAGACGTGTAATGATAGAACGAAACGGCTGTGTATTACGAACCCATTCAATTAATCCACCTTTCTCACTTAAAGGAATTACTGCCTGAAATAGAAAAGCATAACTTACTCATAAAAAAACAATTAAATATAACTTAACAAAGATTTAGACGCAAATTGCCATGAAAAACTTCTGAACATCAATCTAATACACTATACAAGTTAGCGTGAGAAATGACTTTAACGAATCGCTTTGGAAACTAAAATGTCGATTAAATTTGAAATACTGTAAATAAGATCAAAAATACACAAATTAAAGCAATATACGTTATATGGAATGGGTCTTGAGATATGTATTCATAATGGTGGAGCGATATAAACACATGAAACTATGAAGTTACAAATTAGAAACTATTGACTCGTTAAAAAGGTTATTATACGAAATAAAAGCAAATATGACATGACCTGATGCTGATAATCTATTTAAGCAAAAATATGAATTAATAAGTAATAAAGATGATAGGGAAGAAGAAGAAACCGTTAAAAGCAAATTAATTGACAAGTTGAAACTGAAAAGAGGCAAGTGTGACTCCTAAATTATAAATACATTTGCAATAATAAAATGGACATTAACAGCATCAAGTTAAAAAAACTTATTTTGGATTTTAATTTATACTACTTAATAGTAGCAGTAGTATATTTTTGTATTTCGAGAAGTGAGCAGAACACTATTACCTATTATTAATGAATATTTATAGCCAATAACAGTTCAAAACTAACTTGCAAAGGCCTTGACATTTCATCAGTACTTCTTCATACCCACTCAATCATGGACAACATAGAACCTTGTACATAAGCGCGTAGGTCCAAGTTGCTATAACCACATTAGCAAGACAAGATCAAATTCACAGGACTAACACTACGTGAATTGGTTTGGCCGATCCTAAATATTTACCATCATACTTCGACTCTAGCCTACGTCGCACGACGATGCACGCGATAGTTGGACATAAGTAACACATGCTACAATAAAAGTTCACAACCTCATCCACTAATCTGCCAGTTTCTTAAGTACTTTGTGCCTAGCTTTGATATTGCCCATTCCATCATTCCATGGTAACTCCGCCTGTAGCTCTCCTAGGGCTACTGCAGGTCCCAAGCCCGGGTAAAGGAGGAGGGTTGTACATGGGGCTAGTACCCCCATCCCGTAAAACCCAAACTTGCTAAAAAAAAACGCGAACCAGACTAAACAAGGAAAACCATTTAAACTCTGCCCTGGGAGTAGAAGGATTCATGACGCCTCATGATGAAAGCCGAGATTCTTCGGAAGTCATGAGGCCGATGACCCCCCTTCTAACAACCAGAGCACATATTTTTATAGGTACATGGAATGTTCGAACAATGTGGGAGAGCAGGAAGACAAATCAAATAGCTGCAGAAATGAGGAGATACAACTTGACAATACTCAGAATCAGCGAAACCCATTGGACTCAAGCTGGACAGAAAACATTGGCTTCAGGAGAGACGCTACTATACTCCGGCCACGAAGAGGAAAATGCTCCTCACACCCAAGAACTTGCTCTGATGCTGTCCAAAAAAGCACGTAATGCACATGTGGGATGAGAACCACATAGACCCAGGATCTTCAAAGCATCTTTCAAAACAATGAAGAAAGAGATTACAATGAATATTATCCAATGCTATGCATCAACCAGCGGCGGCAACGACGAAGACAAAGATCAGTTTTAAGTTAGACTACAATCAATCATAGCAAAGTGTCGAGGAAAGGATCTGACAATCCTGATGGGGGGGACCTAAACGCCAAAGTCGGAATGGACAACACTGGATACGAAGAAATCATGGACGACAAGGACTGGGAGACAGAAATGACAATGGTGAAAGATTTACAAACCTATGTGCCTTCAACAAATTGGTTATAGGTGGTACAATATTCGCCCACAAACGCATACACAACGCTACATGGGTCTCACCGGATCATACTACAGAGAAGCAAATCAATCATATATGTATCAATAGAAAACTTAGAAGATCAATGGAAGACGTAAGAACCAAGAGAGGAGCTGACATAGCTTCAGACCACCACCTGGTGGTTTCTAAAATAAAGCTGAAGCTAAAGAAGCAGTGGACAACTGGAGTGGCAGCAGTACAACGGTTCAGTACAGGCTTTCTCCGAGACACTGACAAACTCAACGAATTCAAAATATCTCTCAACAACAGGTTCCAAGCCTTACAAGATCTGCCGAATGACGAAGAAACCACTATGGAGGACAACTGGGAAGGAATTAAAGAAGCACTAACGTCAACGTGTCAGGAGGTTCTAGGCCGCAAGAAGCAGAAGGAGAATGGATTTCCACTGAGACATTGAGCAAAATTCAACAAAGGAGGAACAAGAAGATAGAAATCAACAACAGCCGAACAAGGGCAGAGAAAATAAAGGCTCAGGCTGAATACTCAGAAGCAAATAAGCAGGTAAAGAAGAGCATTAGAGCCGACAAACGGAAATACATCGAAGGCCTTGCAACGATAGCAGAGAAGGCTGCAAGAGAAGGAAATATGAAACAGCTATACGACACAACGACGAAACTGGCAGATAAACATGGTCAACCAGAGCGACCGATCAAGAACGAAGAAGGCAAGACACTCACTGAGATTCAAGAACAAAAGAATAGGTGGGTAGAACACTTTGAGGAACTCCTAAATAGGCCAGCTCCACTGAACCCACTGGACATCGAAGCAGCACCTACAGATCTCCCGATAGATGTCACTCCACCAACGATGGAAGAAATCAAGATGTCCATCAACTTGATGGAGAAACTCTGGAGGAAGTGAATACTTTCACATATCTGGGGAGCATCATCGATGAACAAGGAGGGTCCGATGCAGATGTAAAGACGAGAATTGGCAAAGCAAGGGCAGCATTCCTACAGTTGAAAAACATATGGGACTCAAAATAAATATCAACTAACCTCAAAGTCAGACTCTTCAATTCGAACGTGAAGAGAGTCCTGCTGTATGGAGCTGAAACGTGGAGAATTACTGCAAACATCATCAGACGGATACAAGTATTTATAAACAACTGCCTACGAAAGATACTGAATGTCCGTTGGCCGGAAACCATCAGCAACAGCTTACTATGGGAGAGGACAAACCAACTTCCAGCCGAAGAGGAAATTAGAAAAAGACGTTGTTAATGGATAGGACATACATTACGCAAACCATCAGACTGCATCACGAGACAAGCATTAACATGGAATTCTGTTGGGAAACGGAAAAGAGGAAGGCCAAAGAACACGCTGCGTCGAGAATCGGAAGCAGACATTAAAAGGATGAACAGCAACTGGAAACAATTGGAAAGGATTGCTCAGGACAGAGTTAAATGGAGAATCCTGGTGAGCGGCCTATGCTCCTCAGCGAGGAGCAACGGGCATAAGTAAGTAAGTAAATATTATTCCATGGTACGCGGGCGACATTAAGAAGACAACTATTATCCAAGATCTGAAGCCTTCACATGTCTTATACCTTCATGGTCAATGTTCTGCATAACTTAAAGCACAGCGGACTGATGCGCGGTACACAAAACCTTTCGTTGAGAGACGACATTAATCGATCCTCATCCGGGTCTCAAGCTAGAATGGTTTACTCGAGTTTGTCTTTCCCTAGAATCAGAGGCTAGTATCTGAGACACTATGTCAAACAGATGTCTCTGTGGTCATCACAAGATAATTTTAGACCTTATAAACTGGGACGACCAACGATTGGGACCAGCCAGATGGGATTACTTCCAAGTCCCAGACTTATGTTGATGTATCAGTCAACCTATTTACTAAAACTGGACCACCATCCTTAAAGATATCCTGAGTCAACCTGTCAGAACCTGCTGCTTCCCTTCGTTTCAAATTGTTTATAGCCTTTTCAGCATTACTAAGAGTTGGGGGGGGGGGACATAAATCAACTTTTAACACGAGTCGTTTCGGAATAGTCAGTAACTGCAGAGTAGCTGGAGGACAGTAGGACTCTTAATGTGTCCTGCCCATCAGTGTAATCTTCTCTACTGAAAATAGATCATGAAGCCTTTTCTTTATGAAATACACTCTCTAATAGCCGATTTTCGAATTCCGGTTTCTTTGATGGGTCGAAACAGTTGTCTAGAAGTGCTTATTACGGCAGCCGATCCTGTCGCTTTAGTTACCTACCACTGCTCATGATACTTGCGTAGACGTTTTCTTAATTTACGTTGCTATCACTCTTCATAATTCTTCGAGACCGACGGAATGAATTTTCGAGCCTCCATCAGTGCGCTAAAAGTTACAGAAACCTATTAGTCCCTTTTTAGCCTTTTGACTTGGGTTGGATGCAGATATCATCGCTCCACTCACAGGTGCTTTACAATCGTTCCAAGTGTGATCGACCAAGTACGTCGCTAATCCTTCTCTAAACGCATTCCTGGCTTTTCCGTTCTCGAACGGATATCCAAGAAGTTTTCTTTATATGACCTTTCCAAATGAAGTAAAAGGTTTGGAGGTGCGTAGTCACAATCCAAACATGTGCTCCAGAATAAGTATGAGTCCTCTAAGGAGCTTTCCTGACTATGGCTGGTGTCGACATCATCTATTTGTGTTCATCGTTGTTCTGATGTTCGGGGGTTGACAATGTCTTGTTTAATGCTTAAAGTTAGTGCTTGCTAGGAATAAATGGCAATCTGAACATAATTGTAGGAGAATATCTCCATTATCAGTTCGTTGGGTTGGGATGCCAGCAACTCTATATGTGTTTTTATCAGCTTGATTTAGACTACCGACCTTGTTGTTGAAATCCTCTACTATGATTACCACGTCTGCGCTTCTAGCTTGTTGAAGGAAGTTCTTGAACTTCCTGCAGGGTTCGTCGTTTGCTCCATTTCAGTTAAAAGCAGAAACAAAAAAAGCATTGTTGTATGTCACCAACTTTTCGAGTTCGTACTGTACTATTTATATGAACAGCATACAGATGATTGCCGACCGAAATTCACTCAATAAGTTTCTTTTCAGCTCGCAAACTTAGTGCTGTGTCTACATCAGCAAGGCGACGAGAACATATTATCTGATCCACAGATAAACGAAGGAATTACGCTCTTCTTCATTATTGACTAGGTGATTACAAGTGAATGATCACACAAAAATCTTGTAAGCGGGTTACAGAGACACACAGCACACGAATAGCAAAAGATAATCAAGTATTAACTATAAAAGTCACTTGACCAACTTCACACGGTGTTTGCACATTAAAAGCTCCAACGTGGATTTCGGGTCGCGTTTTCAAGAACTAAAATCATTAGCACTTGGGGCGCAGGATGGCGAGATGGGAAAAAGAAAGTAGTAGGAACAATAGAAGAGATTTAAGCATGAATAAAATGATCTTGAGTGCTGTTAGAGGTATGAGAGCGGTTATCACTTCATGGTTTCCCACCTTATAGAAGGGTTATTATTCACGAGGAACGAGAGGGAAAAGCTGAACTAGAGGTGGACTCGACGACCCGAGAGTGAAACTGCAGTGCATTAGAGATAACTGTTTGTAGTCGGAAACAATGCCATTTGACAAGTGGCTTCTGATGCGTTAGATCAGCACTTGGAAAGGCCATACCGCTGGA
This sequence comes from Schistosoma mekongi, assembly GCA_034768735.1. NCBI lineage: Eukaryota > Metazoa > Platyhelminthes > Trematoda > Strigeidida > Schistosomatidae > Schistosoma > Schistosoma mekongi. The sequence goes on from CM068305.1 coordinate 62,133,678, forward strand.
GATTGACGTCCGTGAAGTAAGGTGAGGTGTATATTTTCAGATTGACTTTTTCTATCTTTTGTGGGAAGGCAACATCGCTAGTAGTCTGAGGAAAATAGCTTACTAACGTCGCATCTTCGCCTTTATACGTTTAGTTTACTACTTTTAGTCTTATCGTTCATCAAATGACATGTCTTGTAAGGCAGGACATTAAGGAACAATTGTTTCATCTAGTATAGCCTGATTAGTTCATTACAACAGACATACTAGTAAGTAGCATATGAAATATTACAGATTTGTTGCTATACGATTATACAATCACCCTAAAATGGATAAGATTTCATAATAAAAAAACAAATGTAAGTACAAAGATAATTAATAGCAATACTTCAACTAGTTGCAACGGCAATCCTAGGTATGAATAAAGGCCCATGACATTAGGTTAACATTTTACCACATAAAATTAAGGTCAATACTACAATGGAAATATCGACTTAAAAAAAGATAGTGGCAAAGCTAAATTCCATATCTCAAAAGTGAAAAAAGATCAGAAAACCAGAAGATTGAGCGATTATATGAATAGACGTAAACACATTGGAGTTATTTATATACAAATTATTTACTAATAAAAAATAGTATGACTAGAGGTTGCTTGCTGGTTAATAAATGCATAATCAAAAATAACACACAAGTCACAAACAGCTAATGATTATTCATTTTCATTTGCTACCATTTATACCTACATAAGTACGGATTCGAAGAGCCCGTTGACGAGTATTTTCATTAATAACCAAAAATTTATTGATCATCTCGTTTAGTTCCATCAATCTAGAGTCTTTTCGAAGATCATCCTATCACAATAAATTTGAAAGGAAATAAGGTAAATAGAAACCTCCGAATTTGAATATCCAAAATGAATACTTCAACTAAAATAACAATATCCGTTGTTTCGGCTCGTCCCATATTGATATCGGTTAAATACTAAGTAAAACCATACAGCATTAGATAGCTGATTCGTCCCGATATTGGACTATTTGTCAGTGTCTATACGCAAACCTTTCCGGAAATCGAGCCCGAGAGAATGCCTAACTACAAGCACAACTGAGCAGCGCTCAATGAAAGAATTTTCGCTCCAATCAATTTGAGACAGTGTGATGAATTTTGTACTACCAACCATACCAAACTAACGGAAATAATATTGAAAAGAATAAATATTCTGATTCACAGGAATTTCTAGTCAAAGGCAAACACAGTTTCTCCGATTATCGATGTACAATCACCCATCGAATATTACAAACACTGAAGAATTCTAATGTAATAATCAGATATGCAGATATTAGTGTATACAGTAGCCAGAGAAAGATAAAAGATATTAATCCAACATTATAAGAGACTAATCCCTGAATATAATATGAAACGACAAATGTTGACCTTAGGTCAAGCACAACCTTCGTCCTCCATAGCTGCTTTCCTTTAAATTAATCAGAATGATAGGAAACCGAATAAAACAAAGTAAATCATATCTCACAAACTTAGTTTGCTATCAACCACTTCATACGAACAGTAAGCAAGTCATAAGTAAGTAATATTGTCGGGATATCTTTCAAGATTCACAGAACAGATTAATGCAAGCTTCTACATGTCAAATGAAAAAGACAAAATTGCATGAGAAAACTTACATTTGGTTTGGCAACAATAATATACTGCCTACCATCTGACCCGACCCATGCCATTTTCTTTGGCCTAGTCTGTGATCCGAGTATTTCCACAGTGTCTTCTATATGTGCAAGACAAACTAATCTGTCCGGTTGTTCGGCAAATGGCCAATGGCAAGCAATTTGTTCAGACGTAGCGTTGGGAAGTAGATGATTAGGAACCAGCTGACGATGAATCGGCACAAGAATACGAGAAAAGTCACTTGAAAGAAAAAGGAAGATTAAAAATTCAAAGAAAGAACAATGTATAACATAACGAAAATGAGCATGAAGTGAACGAACACTAATGGAATATAAATACTTTAAGTATGGAACACCCACCCACCTGCTTTCAATAAGACGTGTAATTGGACGCACAGTTTGACGTAAACTAAAATTACGAAGTTCTTGTCGGTCAGTTGTCATGAACAATCCACATATTGTCTTTAGATGATTACATAAAGCAATAGAATCCTGTTAAAAAAAATACACATACCCCACTCGGTTAAGAAATTAATAGGTATAGAAAGTTTGACGAGAAATGCAATGACAAAATGTGTGCACTTACAGCAATAAATTTCGATAAATGTGACTGTTTTGTTCTGTAAATAAAATTAATAAGACAAAACGAGTCAACTAGATAAAGACAAGGAGAGATTATAGTAAAATGTTCATATAAATAAACAATAAAAAGAAACATACGTGTCCGAATAGATACTAAATAATTCGTAAACAGTCCACTACTACATAGAAAACTACATTAACATAGGATTCGAAATCAAGAGGAGACATTACACTTGAAGCATTGAGGGAAAGAAAAACTAAGCTAAATTTTCAAGAAAATGGTACTAAAAATGGATCTATGTATTACCACGTTTTAATCTCAGATGACCAATTTACTATACATTTACTAGGTACAGATTTATGTGCTTGGTTTTGAGCCACAAACATAAGCGCTAGTGATACTAGATGTGAAGGGGTGAGAAACAACATAAGGGGGAGAGATTGGACTCAATACACATTAGGAACTATAAAATTAACAGCATTTACTTTATTGATAATGACGTACTTGATCATATTAAAAATTTGCTGACAACGATCTCTTCGCTGACGGACAGCTGACTATAAATGGAAGTACAGGTAAATGAAATAAAAAAAATAGAACCATGAATATTCCCATCTATCAATTGAAATAAAATCATATAATTAACAGATGTCAGTAAAACGAATAAATATCACTACACACTGAATTTTTTCAACAATAAAACAGTAGTCTTCGTGGAACATCATGATTTACTTTGTTATGCAATGGAAATGAATCATGTTTAGCAATAATTAATTGTTATTACTTTCACCAATCTGTCACAAGTTAATTAAAACTAATTTCTCAAACAATGGTATACTAACAGGAGAGGTTACTAATAATCTAAAAGATGGAAGACGTCACAGTCAAATTACTTAGATATAGACATAATTCATACCACTTCGAGTAATAATCGTGACCCAATTGAGAACAAGAACTGGAGGTTTCGCAAAAAAATGGAGTGAATACCTAGATATATCTGACGCACAGTTTGACACAAAAACATATAGTTACAGCTTAATTTGGACTTCACTAGCAGCTACTTCATATCAACTAAAATTATACAAAGAATTATTCGAAATTAATAAATGCCTACTTTTAAAGTTATGTTAAGCTTATCTTTATGAAAAATGAGTTACATATATTAACACAAGTTTCATTGACTATTAAACAGTTTAACTTTATTGACTGGTCATCAGTAATTCTCCTACCGATTAAGTACAATTCTGACGAAAATACATTTATATTTATGGTAAAAAAATGTTATGGAACTAATCACCTATAAATGAAAGGAAGGATCCCTATAAAATATTTTAAAGTCAGAATAAAAACAGTATAATGTACAACATCAAAAATAAACTGCTAAGCAACTGGATTAATTACATCATTCAGTGGAATTAGAAACCACATTGTCTGTAAAGGATAGGCTTCGAAAATCCGTACTACTAATTCAATCAAAGTAGTAACAACAGTAGGAATTTCATGACACACACGTGATAATAGTTGACTGAGAGCAGTATAAAATTGATAAACAGGAATTCTCTGACAATTTTGACGCATAAGCTGAAATACAGAAAATATGAGTACAGTGCAGTATCTGCATGAAAATAAATACAGGAAGCTATAAATGTTGGAGACATATTAAAGATGATGATTATGGTTTCTAACTGGACCAGGTAACCAAGCTTATATATTGAGATGACTAAAACAATAAACTAAGAGGAGATAGAAGAGAACAAAAAGAAACTAGAAGGCACTGAATAGCTGGTAAGACTTTTAAGTGATATGACTGAATCTCGGTTGATAGATGCTTCAACGAGAGAGAAAATTGAAAATTCTAAGCTCTAGGAGAAAATCAAGACTTATGTTTTTTGAAAAACATTTATTATCAATTTAACTAATGAAATTTATGAAATCATTAAATTATAAGCTTACCGTTGACTTATTACCTGCAACTAGAAGTCGTTTAGCTATTACAAAGTATCAGTAAGCCTATAACATTTTCTGCAGACAATATGAACATGTCTAAAATGTATTTGTAAATAATCTCAGCGGATGAAATTAAAGAAAATTCCAACGTTTCGCTCGGCAATCTGGTCCGAGCTTCTTCAGAGAAATAACCAAGATCGATCATAAATTATCCTTCCTCGACTGTATAGTCGAAAGGAAGCAAGATAGCCATCTTAAGATTAACATTTTTCGGAAACCAACGTATTCTGGAAAATACCTAGACTATAAATCAACTCATGCTAAATCAACGAAAGTGACAGTTGTTCGGAACCGGATAAACAGAATCCATCAACTAGTCACAGATAATAAAGACCAAGAAAATGAATTTAACTTAGTAATATCTACACTAATGATGAACAACTACCCCAAGAGCTTCGTCAAGAAGATACTTAAAGGATAATTTTGATCTTGGTTATTTCCCTGAAGAAGCTCGGACCAGATTGCCGAGCGAAACGTTGGAATTTTCTTTAATTTCATCCGCTGAGATTATTTACAAATCCATTCTATTCATATGTCTTACATACACTCGGCGCCCAAGTTTTGTAAATATTTTCGTTCTTTGTTGGACGAAAATTCCCATAAAATATGAAAATGTACTTTAAAATTCATCCTGTATGAAAGTCAGTTATGTAATCGGTGTAATCACTTAGTTTGATTAAGACTCTCCATAGAAAAGCTATTTGTTTGCATTTTACCACAGGCTTTAAGACAAATACTTTGCGTTCACGTAATTGAGTCATACTATCACATATTATTAGCTTCTTAGAGGTTTACGGCAGTATCATTTCAACCTGTAACGTTATTTTAAGGTCCATTAACAAGGAGGGTAAGTAAAATAAGTGCTTCAGTCCCAGGAACCGATTACAAAATACAATAAAAATATCGCACCAATTATTCAGTAATGATAACTAAGTAAGCTAACCTCTTGAACTTCATTAAAGACTTTTTGCTCAGTATGCGAATTATTTTCTTCAATATGCTTTGGAGGCTTATTCGATTCATAAGAGCTACGAACAGAATCTTGACCATAATCCAACCATAAAGTTAGCAATCTTGGCATTGACTGGTAGATAAATTGACTACCACAACTTAACGCTAACCCATAATGTTTTAAGGCTACTTTGATGAGTGCACTGTAAAAACGAAAGCCAAAAAGTGTGAAATATTATATTGAAAAGAAAATGACAAAAAAACCATCATTATGATCATTCATGCCTCATTATTGGTGCGTTAAAAAAAAGCAGCTGATATTGATGTTTATTGATTGTTGTGTCCTCTATATATGCATATAATCGTTGCCTCAAGAAAAACTCCATTTAGCGAGTTTAACGTCTATTTTCTTGCTACAATGTAGCTAAAACCGTTGTATATTCAATTTGTTTTATCTAGTATCGCATTGCGAGTAACCCACTGTCCGTAATTTAGACCCAAACTTATCATAAGAATTCGAGGCATAAATTAAGAGTTAAGAGTTATATGAAGCCAAGATATTTTGTTACGAACTACAGGGAAATAAAAAAAAGAATCAAGAGACATCAAAGTAGCTGCCTTAGTAGATCACTAAATCAATCAGCCAAGACATTGGACTTGGTACATACGAAAACCAGTTCAAGTTGTCATACCCCGATTACCAAAGTGATATGAAATTGTCAAGCCAAATCCAAGAGTAGTGGAGGCAGTAGCAGTAATGTTAGTAATAGAGAGCGTTAGGAATAGCAGAAAAGATTCAAAAAGAAATAAATTAGTGAAAAAACAGAAAAAAAATGATGAATTCAGAAAAGTTAAATTTAGGGAGGAGAAAGAATAGATGCACCCGCGCCAATGCAAACAATTCTGACCCATATTAACCAAAGCCACTAACAAATGATTACGATTATCACGCTGACCCCAACCAGGTAGTCTACATCTATTACCACTGCTCAGTTCAGTTTTCAAGAGCTTCATGGACTGATGTTACGTTTTGGTTTGGTCGCCTCTAGCATTTTTCCAGCCTACTGCTTCACCCGACAGCTTCGCTCGTCGAAGTAGGTGGTACTTGGGCATAAGTAACGCATGCCCTAATCACAGTAGCTGATGAATATTCACCACTTCAATCGATTTGCCATCTTTACCTAGTACTCTATTCCTGACCCAAGTACTTCTTAGTCGGTGGTTCTAAAAACACTATCAATGCTCATCAGTTTAATCTCCTGGATTGAGAGTGAATAACAATCCCAACATTTCCCAAAATACTTTCACCAATAATCGGATTTCTGAAACCCGTTTCATTGATACATCCAAACAGATGTCTACTATTACCCACTGTTTCTGCCTTTTCAATCTCATTGGCTTTCGTTACCTGTCACTGTCCACGATCATTGTGTAGGCTTTCTATCAACTTGTGCATAAGCTTCCTCCGCTCCTCATCATATTCAGAGCCAAACGGGATGAATTTCCGGGCATCTAACAGCTCAGTAAATGCAGCTGAAATCCAATGATTTTTCTTAACCTTGTGGTTTATTTTACTGGTAGATATCACTGATGTTTCCACAGCTCTTTAAATATTAATCTAACGTGCCTTTGGGTGAGCATCGCTTACATAGTTGACTAACAAGTGTTTTAGTTGTTTCTGAAATGTATTCCTAGACTTTTCGTCATTAAGTTGAACTTTGAGGGGGTTCCTAGTCGTGGCTCTTTTACGTCCAGCGAGATGAAGACTAATATTTGTTCGTACTAGAGTATAAACTGAGTCTACATATTTGCTCTAAAATGAGCGGTAGCTTCCTATAGGGTCTCTCCAACGATAGCAGATGGCAATGTAATCTACTTGAGTCCAATGTGCAGTTAATTGTGAAGGTTGACATGTTAACTGATGTCATCCCTTGTGATCAAAGTTGATATTCGCTAGAAATAGACGGTAATCTGAGCATAACTGCAGCAAACAGTCGCTATTATCTGTTCGCTGAACTGTGACACAATAGGATCCACTCAGGTGTCTTTCGGTTTTTTTGGTCAACCTACGTGGGCATTAAAACTATCAACCACCATTACTACATCAGTGTGTTTGGCATTTTAAAGATGGTTTGCAAAATTCATCTTTTACTTCATCTAAGCTGTAATCAGTGGGAACGTAGGCAGAAATATTGAAGAGGAAGCAGAATGTGTCCCTGTCTTTTCAAGTTGTTACTATCCAATTTAGTCAGACAGTGCATAAATGACTGTCTATTGGAATCCAGTATAGGAGAACCTGTTCTACTTTTGAACTTAATGCTATACCTGCGTTAGTGTTGGTTATAATGATCTGGGAGTGTGGTATCAGAGCCCAAGGAACAACTTCTTGAGGACAATCAGACACAACCATTTTATGAGGTTTTTCAGTGTTAGCTCCGCTCTTCGAAACTCTTACAGTAGAAGACGGAAATCCGTGGGATGACAATTTTAGGGTAGACCTTTTCTAACTTTTTCTTTTCGTTGTGAGTAAGCAGTATTGTTATAGATGACGATTATTTGATAGAAACACCTTACTGATATCCCACCTCACTACAGTCGGCAGTACAACCTCGCCATTAGACCTTAAATTGCTGTCATATCGCTCTCCAACAGACCTGCCTGGAAAAGAAGGACCTAACAGAACACGATTTTCAGCCAATATAGCTTTGTTGGGGCATCACGATAGGCAAGCCCTACCTATCATGTTCAGGTAGCAGCTACGGTCGAGATAGTAGTAGACAGACAAGCAACAGACAAGCGGGAGAAGAAACCTCACTAATATTGCAGGTCATATATACCACTGAGAAATACTGTAATTCATCATAAAAAGTAATGAATTAAATTAAACATCAAAGTATCAATGACTACATACTAAGCTTAAATGAATAAAAGACTACACTAACAATTATGAAGTCACACATACTTTTGTTGTTTTGAGCCAACTGCTTGGGTTCGAGCTCGATCAACATATCGTGCCAAACGAAAATGAGCCTCTTCGCATCCTGAATTGAAGCTACAAACTTGTTCATAAAGCTTTACAGTAGTTTCAAAATCATATCTATTTGTTTCTTCGCAGTAACGAGTACGTAAAAGTAAAGCCTGGGTAATGAAAATAAAGTTAACAATCAGATGTTAGTAGGAAAGTATGCTTTAATAATCATATGCATACAGGAAGACATGATAACAAAGCAAAAAATAATTAATTTGGTAATTAACATTATTTGTCAACGTTAATAATAGCGAAAAATCAAAAGAAACACGTAATTGTAAAAATCAAGTAAATTTTGAAAAATTACTATGCATAATATTGAACTATCGGTACCTTTGAGGGTCCAAACTAATTTGAATAACTCATAAACTGATGAGACATCAATATTAAGCTGACTTAAAGCTTTCTTTATTAGATTTCGAATAGTAATGAATTTAGAAATATGTTGTAACATACGTTTCAGTAATTAATTTAATTTAGACACTGATCTTGATCGAGGGATTACATATTTGACCACTGCGTGTAATCTGTCATGACTATTATTACTAACATCATATTAGGAAGTTTGACCTGCTTAATATTTCGAAGCATGTTTCAAGAAATCGATAGTTTCTAAAACATGTTTTTTAATATGCGTAATTGCGTGACTAGTAACCATCGTCTCATAGATTTACAGTCGTATTTACTGACATAAGTTTTGTGCTTTATAGAGAACAACTCTGTAATTTGTTATAACAGGAAACATTTTACAGTAACACTCAGCCTTTCCTGTTTTATTTGTTTTACACTGGATGTGTTTTTTTAAGGAGAATTCTAACAATGCATTCAATTTCGAGCATATATTTACCTGCTGGGCAGAAATAGTTCTATACTCTGTAGAAACTTCAATATTCCCAGTAGACGGTTTATTATAAGCATTTGCAATGGAGCAACCGTAAACGTCCGGTATACCTTTATCCAAACATGCTTGAGCAGCTTCTCTCTTATCCGTCTGCCATAATAATTTAGCTCTTTCGATTAAAGCGTCTGGAATTCCGAAATCCTCAGCACGTAAAACACAAGTATAAGCTGCCATAAACTGTCCAGATCTTAAATGAAAAACAAAATGTAACCGGTGAATATGATAAGAATATTCAAAGAAGTAAATTGGAAGTAACTTGAAATTGGCAGAAATAAATATGCACCATTGAGTAGTAGTGAACATTGAACAAGTGTTTCATAGGAGTACTGTAAGATATGCGTGAATAGCTGATCGCATGTGAGGAAACACAGCTAAGATGATAAGTGTATAGTCGCGTAAAGTATGCACTAAAATTTCTGTTTCCTACTACTTGTGACCTATACAACTCCTAAGGTAAATTTGCTGAGAGTAATACGAGGATATTTACTTCTGAAAGTACAGTCTGAGGGTGTTAGTTTAGGTGTCTATATTAGTATTTTTAGATGCTTTATATTTCCTTAAATAAAGAGGACTAAACTCAGCTTAATAGCACAAAAAGAGCCTCCTTGAAAATGAAGGATTCAAACTAGATGGTTTAAAATCATTTATCTACTGTGTTGTCAGTTAAAAATGAACGGCGAGTTAGAACAGGATTATTACTTTAGAGATTTGTAACGATATAATTTTTCATTGACAATATGATCACCATTTGATTGAATATGGATGATCGATCCGATAAAAATAATTTTTTATTTAATTAATTTGGATACCCTGATGATAATTGAGATTGATTGTAAATGACTGAGAGTCTGAGAAGAGAGGTTGAAATGTTGTAAAACAGAACGGTTACATAATTGGAAAAGTGAAACTGATATCGGTGAGGACATATCAAATGCCTAAATAATGGCTGAATGTTCAGACGATTAAGTAACATGTCTTGTTGATTGATCAATAAACAACACTTAATTAGAAATAACACAACCTGTGACCATAACTAGATAATTGCTAACGATAAATAAGTGGTCATCGTAGATGAAGAATATGCATGAGCCTTTAAGTAAACAGATACTGTACACGTGAAATTATTCATAGCCTGTATATTTAGAAATTTGAGCCGAAAATATAATTCAGTGCTTAAAGTTGGAATACTCAAAAAGTGGTTGAGTAGTGTTTTAACCAAACAGACCATTATTGTATTAAATATACAAAAATTTGGAAATCCGCAGTAATAGCTTACTTCCTAGCTAGTTTAGCACGTTCTAACCAATTGTATCCTAAAGCAATCTGTAATCGGGAAACTGCTGAATTCAATATTTCTTGGTTAGCCATTTGATATACATTGGTTTTCAATGAACTTAGGGAACAAGTGATAAGTTGCAAAGCTGCATGTTGAATAGCTAAAACAGGTTCCAATGTATGAAAAGTTGGTCGACTAACATGAATTCGAGTTTCTAATAGCTTCAAGGTTGTTTCAATGGTTTTCTGAAAAATGTGTAACAAACGATTTATAGGATTATAGTAAAGCGTTCAAATTATAATACATTTGAAAGGTCAGTATCGTATTAAATAAAATACGTACGTTAGCTTAGTAGTGTCCTCATCATAGATCCGTTTTATCAATAGAACTGATGTACTAGGCACATTAGGGTAAACTTTACAATGTCAATTAGAGATGAAAGGGTAGAAATAAAAATTGGAAACTTAAACATAAAACCGACAGTGCAATTTAATGAACAGATGTAAGTATATTTATGAACACGTTACTTGTCAAGTGAACGTTTTATTAGGACCAACTTACAGGTTTAGAAATCTATTTTATATGAAACAGTTTTGCGAACTAATATAGATAATTGCTAAAAATGTACAAAGTAACATGGAAAAACAAATTATTGAATGATAATTTTGACTTCAAGTTAGATTTGATAAAGTATTATTACCCAAAAAGTGAGATACAACTGACACGTAAAAATTGATTCATTTTAAGTAAATTATCTAAAAAAAAATGGAAATAGATGTTACTGAAAAACATGTAACAACTGAAAAGATATGTTACAGAGTGAAAGATGTGAATAAAGAGGGTGGTTTATATCATACAGAATAGCACTAGATAACTGTGTGCAGGATTTTGAATGTCTGTCTACAATCGAGTTCAGAATGACGCCATAGTTCTCATCACACAGTTTACTAACAGCCTTCGGTACTCTATGCAACACAACATAATTTCTTCTCAAAAGTCCGGGAAAAAACAATGGGGAACAATATGAAACAATCTATTATATACAGGAACTGACAAATTGTAATAATAAGCGCTTGGTAATACCAAAACTACGTAATCGCATCACATAATACACTAAACTGAAAACCCTCTTTGATATTAGCAAAGCATACTAAGACCAAGCTAGATCAGAAGTAAAGGTTACACCAACATAAATAACATTCGACAAACCAAAAAGTAATGATGTTGTCACACTTTGTCAAATGCAAACAAATTCCTAAGGAAAGTACAATACACGTAAATACGTCATATCAAGCTTACGGAAAGATAATTACGTTCAGCTGATTGACAACTTGCTAGATTTTGCACTTCATTTATGATTATATCACCCAAGGAGCTAATTAATTCAATATCAGACAAAGAACTTAAACGAACAATTGTATCATAAGCACGTGTATAACCGCCAGGACCTTCCAGTGCAGCAGCACCAAGTTCAGTGACTTGATCTATTCGTAAACGGGCTAATATTTTTGACCAATCAGATATTCGCTTAAAAGAAAAGTAAACGAAACAAAACGTGCATAATTTAGTTGAGTAGATACACAAAAACGAAGTTTTAAACAAAAAGAACAAAAATGATGAGAGGACTTGCGAGAACACTTTAATAATCGAAAATGTAATTATCTAGGAGCACGAAGATAAACCTTAGAGTTGCCAAATTATAAATTAAACCTATAAAATATGATAATGAGAGTAAGAGTCACACCTTGATAAAGCACCAGGAACGCGGCACTTAAACGACCCGTCAAATTCACTGAAATGTCACTAGAAACATATGCTGTTGTCATTATAACTGTAACTCAGCCAACGAAACATAAATTAAGTATTCTTTATACTGAAACGAGGAGCTAAACAATAGTAAACACAAAATACTAAAACTATGAAATGGTTTTAAACAATTCCTAACGTGTTCAAGAAAAAGTACAAAAAACGAGGAAACACACAGGGTAAATCTCTAAATGTAAATAACATCCTGGCCCAAAGCAATAAGGAATATTTTAAATGTTATGTAGTGATAATTATATTATAGATAATAACATAACTACAAAAAGCTAGTAGAATATCTTATAACCAAATGAATGAAATGTTTACGATTCATGATGTTTTAAGTACCGTATGTAAGTGGAACCTCGAATTTCAGGCAACAGATAGAAATTTAAGTGTTATAACAATAAACGAGCAAGAGAAACTAACCTTATCTTTCATAGTCAGGAATAAACGTCCTAGTCCGATGGACCAAGGACATTCAAGGTTCTGTGTGAAAAAAAAGGAATATCGGGAAAATTTGGTGATAACTAATTTAAATAAAAAAGATCTGAGAACGTAGATCTCGTTAGGTTCAACACAGTAATCAATCCATATAAATTATTAATCCACGTAAATGTTTAAGTTTAAAGCAGATATATCTTGTAAAAAAGCAGTATGTAAACATAAAACTTTGAGAAAGGTAGATTTGTTCCTATCAAAATGATTAGAATGTTAACTTCAGAAAGTTTACGCGTTACTTAAAATCGTGAGTAATCAGTATTAGAATAGACATATTAGGGTGAAGAAGACAAACAGTGTTTATGTAGATCACAAATGGTTGATCGAAGATTCCTTAATGTATTAAACGATATGGAGTAGAACAAAATAAGGAATAGGAAAATGCAATTAGTGGCGATTAAATTATGTTTACAAGATGGACAGTGTTATTATTAATAAGAAAAACATATTTGAGTAATAATAACAATAATATTTAACTACGATAAATTGAAGCCTTGAAGATACAAAATTGGAAACCCTAAATGTACATTAAACGAAAGAGAGATCAAACTGATATGCCAGAGCACCCAAAAAGAAGACTGATTACCTTGGAGGACTGTTTTCCTGTGGACTATTTTATTATTTTTGGTTGTATACAAAATGAACATTTTGTTCCTATCATCGTTCAGTTCCCCTTGCGATATCTTCCCGCTTAACACACTAACTGTTAGTGCATCATTACTAATTTCTGAACTGCGGTTAACTGATTGTGTATACGTTTCTCCAGTTCAGTCATTATTACCCTTATTTTGTATTAACGTTAGCTTTCTAATTGGTTGATTGAGTGGTTAGGTTTTGTGTTTATGTAAAGGAATTTTCGAAATATTATTCGATTCGGTCTAGTTGGTTCATCAATATTGTGTTCACCTGTTTCCGGCTTGGAACTAAGTAGGCATCAGGCAGACGAACAGGGGTTAGGCACTCACTGGTGCTCGCAATTGTGACTTCGTGCTCACAAGGTCGCATCAACCGCATAGTCATACGTATCAATAATAACAGTCTTTTGTAAACGTCATAACACAACTCGTGACAATTAGTTTATATGGCCTAATGGTCACGATTAAAGAAGCGGCAGAACATATTTCTTTTGTATACGATGTCAGGTTTTTCGAATAAGAATAATTATTGCTTCTACAGTTCAAAGAATTTTGAGCCAGAAAGATTCTGGTAGATAATTACTGACGCGACAAACTATTTAATAAACGACTGATATGATTTCGCAGAATGACCAGATTCAGCTAAATGGGAAAGTACTGAGCCCCGCTGGATTTTTTGAAAGATATACCTGTCGAGACTTGGTTATCCACATAAATTATACATGTAGTACCTAATGAGGTTTTATCAGAAAGCGTTTTTCAATCATATATCGCTGCTCAAAAACGACATAAGCAAAAATGCAATATATAACACTATTAAGAAATCAGATTAAATTATGATGAATTAAGGATCCATATTATCCGAATTCTTTACATATAATTTGACTACAGACTGCCGAATGTCAACACAATCTCAAAAGGTAAAACAATGATCAAAAACAGCTATTCAATCGCTGATTAACTCTAGCCAAAAAAAGTTGGTCACTATTTACAATTTGTGACAAAACATGAAATTAGTCAAAGACTTCAATCGATAATAAAAATAATAATCCCACAAACTGACTACTGAAGGGAAATTAAAGTCATCGACGAAAAAATGCAAACATCTAAAACGAGCTTTAAAAAAGTTACATGAAAAATGGGGTTTAGTTGAAACAGTTTATTTCAAAACAATAAATGATGTAATTAAAACTTCCAATTCGACTAACTACTGCATATCATATACACAATTCCTAAACAATCAGTTTCACTACGATCAAGTACAGTGAGAGTATTCATTATATTCTAAAAATGTGCGCCCCGTCTTGTTATAAAACTGCATCAAGAACCTGTATATTAAATACTTCATGGAAAACATTGTTTGGTTATGAAGCTCAAGATTTATGAGCATGTGGCTAACTCTATTCAGACAGACAACGCATGGAAACACAAAACAAGACGTTAAGCAGAGAACATACCATATTAGTAGTTTCTTGAAGAGTATCCCAATCGCCCAAACGCCAAGCTGCTTCAGCTCGATAAGCATTGAGACAATCAGCCCAATTTGCTGTATTCCCAAACTCATTTGAATGACATTTTGATTTTCTTACGAGAGCACCAGCACGTTCAACTAAGCCATGTAATCGAGCTGGATCAGGGAGTTCACAACGAAATAAACCACTATACATCAGTAAATGCTGATTATCCCGGATGTTTTTTGTAGATTGCTGCCTGTGTGAACAACGGTAGTTAGATTCAGGAGTGGCCAAGCTATGTTCATATGCAGCAGCAGCCATATCTAACTGTCCTTCATTTTCTAACTCCAGAGCACGAAGTAACGAGAACCGTTGTGTTGTATCTGTTGACGACACGACACTTGTATTGCAACTTTTTGATTCGTCTCGCCTTTCTTTGAAAACTTCTTGTTCGAAAGCAGTAAATAGTAGTTGAGTAACTGATAAAACACCCGCTAAACCTGAAAATTAATAAAGCATATATATACGTTACAAAAACATCTTAAATAAATAAAAGTAAAAGTGATGGCAAAATGTTAGACTAAGTAAGATATATGAAATGTTCTTACACAAAAGCAGTCTACTACAAAAATTAGTGGATTGAACAACGGTTTCTGAAAGGTGAAATAGTTTTTAAGATATCTGTATAATATAGAAATAAACTGATCACTTACCATCTGTATCATGTAAAGATGCATATGTATCCAGTAAACCGATCATAGTAGTAAGGCCAGTTTTTCCAAATTGACTAGGGCACTGTAGCATAAATTGTTTATCAGATGGTAAAATATAATTAGTTTCAACTTGATCAGAAGAAACTTTCGTAAATCTAAGTGTATGGTCAATGTTACATCGACAAACAGAAGTGCCAGTAACATATGCTGACTGTTGGGCTATTGTGTCTTCACCGTATGCTAGCTCCCAATGTAATAGAGCTCTGGTAAAGCTGCCACATCGCAAACTGGCTTTAGCTTGCATTAAATTGGGAATATTTGAAAGAAATGAAGAGACACGTTCGATACCTACAACGTGAAAAATGATATTATGATAGAATAGTGGCGTATCTACATTACCCATGCCTATAAAATAGGCAAATATCATTACACTAACCTTCGGATGATGCCATATCATGGTGAGGAGTATTTGCATCTTTCAAGGCATCGTGAACAGAGGTGGTAGTTTTTTCAGCCGATTTTGCATTTTGATATACCTGTTGAACCCGCAACCAATGTCTCAAATAATCCATTAAACCGAAAATTGTCTGTACAGCTAGTGGAAACCAAGGTCGCCATGGGCGGTGACTTGAACGGGGATTCTTAGTTATTATCAAACAAAATTAACAGCATAGTTAAAAATGTAATAAAGTGTAGTTATTAACGATTGCATGTAATAAAGATAATACGCATCATACATAGCAGAATTTCAAAAAGACGTAAAAATAAGCCTTTTGGTTGCGAAAAAGGCTTTTCTGAACAAGTACAAGTACTTTGCTTGCATAACAATAAAGTTAATGAATAATTAACAAGAATACCACGTAGTTTCGTAAGGGGTAAATTTTAATACTGAGTCTAAATACCAATACATGAAATCATAAGAATGCCTCTGGAATAAATTTAATCAAAGAATACAGAAATTATTTGATAATTAGATTAAACGAAACCATTCATTGATAAAATAGACTAACTGAATACGGAAGATTTTAATCTAACGAGGTTTTTGTTATACACACAAGCAACAGGGTACTATCCTGAGAGAATAATATAGGTTTCGAAAAAAATGCCGTCGTAAAACAACAGTTTGAAAATGCATGGACATAGATGAAAAACCCAACATGAAACAACAGTAATTTAATACCTAACTTACATCACAAAGATAAAGATCTTTAAGAAGTCTGTCGAATTCAAAATAGTTTCCATTCTCGGGCATTGATTCAGTAACTTCTGAGAAGACAGATAAGATTTCAGAATTAAGCTAGAGAATAAAAGAAAAAACGAAGTCTTTTAAGTGAGGAATGATGATAACGCTCATACAGCTTAATTCAGTTATAAATTTAAATAATGTAAAAAACGATTTGCAAAATAAATCAGATTCATTAAATTTGGAGGCTTCTAATCAACTGCTAACAGCCTAAAATTGCATGGAATAATATAAAATTAAATGTTTGATATAGTTCAATCGTTGAGGTTGAAATGGATGTTCGGAATGGAATGGAATGAGGTACTTATAAACGTAGTCACGTTTAATGCATATCTACACGTTGCAAATTATACAGTAAGAGAGTGAGGTTATAGTTACTGAAGGGTAATTATGTAATTACAACAAAATCAAAAAAAAAGGAACTAAGTAACTGTAGCAAAACCAAAGTAGATGATAATACAATTACTTCACAATTCTTAACAAAAGTCATCTATACTTTGTAAACAATGAAATGATTACATAACAGACCATCGTTATAATCAATACAGTGAAGAATTGCTTGTTACACGATCCTTTTGTGAGGAGACCAAGTATGTACAATATATTCTATTGCAAAATACGTTTTTATGAAAAATACTGAAGTGAATGATGAGCGTGATTTATAGCATTACAAATAATTAAAATATCATCGACACACCCAGAGTAGTGTGCTGTAGTCTCGACTTCAGATATTTTTGTTTTTAGCAAGTTAACTAAAAGGGTATCGGCGAAGATAAACAAACATGATTGTCTCATGACCTTCCCATTGGTTTGTTTAGTTACCTAGTTATTAAATCTGAACTAAACCCTTTTGGTCCTTAAAAGTAGATTTCCGAAATCGTTCTCAGACAAGGGAAGTAAATTAGATTTTCCATAAATTATGTCTACTATTTCCTCAAATGGTAGGCGCGTCAATAAAAAAATAGGTGAGACGACGAATTTGTTTATATTTGTATAATTCGTTTTTCGGGAAGAATGAAAGGTGTTTTTTAAGTTGTAGGTTGCGATTTTATTTCCGACTGATTCTAATAATTTAGTTAAGCACTAAGTGAAATTCGGATATTGTACGTTAATCACAGATGTTTCTGTTCTTAAAGGGATATTTCACTTGTGAACTATAGGAAGCCTAAAAAACATGAATGATAGCTATTAAAATGATGTTAGTGGTAACGTTAATGAGATTCATTTTATAAGCTTATTAATATTATTTAAAACAATTTGTCCCTTTGATAAATTTTAATAATGCAATAAGAAGACGAATTTTATCAGAGTTAATGTGATATATTTGCGCAACACATTTCGAACAATCTGATCACACATACACTTGTTAAGGCATTTATATATGAAAAATAAAAGGTCACTAGACAATTAAGAGTATAAGCTAAGTAAACAAAATTAATAAAGATAACAATGTGAGTCACACTCTACCAAGGTAGGTTGGGGGAAAGTACAAATTGTTTTTGAACACACAAAGGGGGGTTGAACTTCCGTATAGCTAAGGCTTCAACAAACTTTAGTATACGTCCTAAAGCACTTTTATATAACACCACAAAAAACGATTTGATATCAACTATGTGACCTGTCTCAACTAAGTGTTTAGCGATAGACGATGAAGGTTGTTTATCCTGTAGTTTTATTTCTCCTTTCGAATTCATTTGTTTTTGGAGCCATTTAGGTATGTGTTCAGCTACCCTTACATGCAGATTACGATTGCTCCTCCCTATGTATGTGTCCACACATACACGTAAACTGATAGATAAAGTGGGATTTGATGCACTCGTTTACGTGCTGTTTAGGCTTATTGTGAATCAATGACCTATACTTTTCTCCTACAACTACCTTAGCAGCATAAAATGTTCTGTTAACAACTGACGCAAGCCTTTGTTTTAACCTAAGGCTATATGAGTCACCTCTGAAGGGTAACGTGATATAGACTGATTTTTTGGGTGCTAGAAATACAGTAGGTTTCGCCAAACTGCAACATTTCCATCGATTTATGAACTTCTTTGGATATCCGTTCAGCATTAACGTTTCTGTCAGTAGATTTTCATTTTCTTCAATAGTGTCATAAGTGCAAATACGATTAATCCTATTAAATAAAGCTTTTACTATATTCTTTTAATACTTCACCGGACAATAACTATGGAAGTTCATATACTGCCCAATCCATGTAGATTTTCTGTAGACAGAGCGTTTGATTGATCCATCATTCCTCCGATTGATTAATATATCCAGGAAAGAAAGTTGGTTATTATTCTCCTCTTCACAGGATAAACTAGTATGATTTTATATGGTATTCAGTTCACTTAGTAACCTCTTTGCATCATCTAGTGACCTTTTATTTTTCATATATAAATGCCTTAACAAGTGTATGTGTGATCAGATTGTTCGAAATGTATTGCGTAAATATATCACACAGCTCTGGTAAAATTCGTCTTCTTATTGCATTATCAAAATATTATTTTACTCTGGCTTCGATTGCAGTTGTAGAAACATTTATTTCTAATCTGTTTAGCCTTTACAACAACAATTTTAGCAAAACGCATGGAAATGAGTTCTCTCACTGAAACGTAGTCAGAGTCGAAACATGTGTGCCAGAATAAACGCAAGTCCTCTATGGAGCCTCTCAGACGACGGTTGTGTTGAAAGTGAAGATCGCCAGATTTAATTTGATGTCACGAGTGAGATACGAACAATGATTTCAAAGTGTAACGTTAAAACTACAAGACTACTATTAGTACTAAGTTTCTATCACTGAAAAATCAGAATAACTGACGAAAATAGAGTCTGAGTTAGCATATATAGAGAAGAAGAAAATAGACGAATAAACGTAGACACTTACTGCGGAAATTCCATTTTGGGA
The DNA here is from genome assembly GCA_034768735.1 of Schistosoma mekongi. Lineage (NCBI taxonomy): Eukaryota > Metazoa > Platyhelminthes > Trematoda > Strigeidida > Schistosomatidae > Schistosoma > Schistosoma mekongi. The sequence continues at coordinate 62,153,330 of CM068305.1, forward strand.
ATCATCTAGTAGGACTTGGAGAGCAGAATGTTCCAACATTAATCTAGCAAACGCTGCATCAGCTTTTACAATAGGTTCACAAAATTGGAAAATATTATAAACGAGTGGAGATTTTATCTAAAAATAAATATAAGGAAGAATTTGCAACCAAGTTATTTCCTGCTTGAAATGGGAAACAAATTCACCAGGTAATTATGACAGGAAATATTGACAAATAATTTCCCAACTAAAATATAAAAAAGCATAAAGGCAGAACATAAATAACATCTTACATGACTACTTAAAGACCCAGACCATAGACGTATCCATGATTCATACGTTAAATCAACTTGACTGGTAATTATTGGAATACGTATAGATGACCAATTGATAAATGATTCAACGACATACCTGAAATAATTATTCAACATTTTAAGTGCAATCCCATGAATGAAACGTATGTTATGAATAAAATAATCAGAAAAGAAAAGAATGTTTTTTAAATTAGAGATGATTGAATATTTATAAACTTTAATAGTAAAGACTACTATTGTACCTAGTGAAGTAGGGTTTGATTCACTAAGACATGAATGGACTGATAAATGAGTAGCGACCAGTATCTAATTGTTTATTCGCGAAAGAGTTACGTAGATTAGGCTGAAACACAACCACTAGTCTAAGTGACTCGATATAGCCGGCTTTAGCTTGTGCTTGGATGGTTGGTGGTAGTAGGCAAAAAAACCTGGAATCTAGTTTCGTGCTGGTTGCTACTAATTAGCAGGGAGTGGCTGAAATTTTAAGGGATCTGTAGCTTTATCAAATTATCTAATACCAAAAGATGCACATAATATCGGGTCACATGTACTAGTGACTAGTGGCCACTAGTAAATGACAAATTACATTAAATATCTCACTCCTCGAGAGGGTCACTTGCGAGCTGAATGATCTGTCTGAAAGTTAGAGAAAGCAACTTCTAGAAACAATGAGGTAATTCACCATATATAACCACACAATACACAGGTTGACGATTTTAAAAGTTTCAACATGAAGGAATGGAAATTGATGAAAATGCTGGAATAACAAAATAAGCACAGATATGCATAGCGAAGAGGAAATAATGAGGGATGATTAAAAAAATTGTACAGTCTAGTCAACTAGTGTGAAATAATAAGACCAACTAACAAAATGTATGAAGAAAGTCAATAATGCCAGTGAATAATTAGCCCACTCATAATTTACAGGAGGTATCCCAGAATGAGGAGTGACCACAAATTACACACATCTCATGGGCTCCTCAGACAAAAAGCAATATAAACTTAGTTTGGAGTACATATTACCTTATAATGCTAAATTTTCTGGGTAAATCATGTCTTCGACCGGTCATGGTATAAATATATATTGAGTTACTCACAAAAACCCTTCTGTACAAAATACTACTTACCTAGAAGTGAGAAGTGGAGAGAAGAGATCACGTAAATGTTCCGGAAATAAGTTCCATAATTCAGAACCGCTAAAAAATACTCTGAGTGAATCATCTATATAATCTTGTGTTGCTGAAAATGAAAGAGTATTTGATTTCCCAACGTCCGGTACTCTAAATAACTTCAGCAGCTCTTGAACAGCAAAGGCTGCTGAATCCTAAAAGAAGATATGTTATAAGAAATAAAAGTGCAGGATAGAAAAAATTCGTTTCATTCATTTATAAATAAAACCAGTAACGTTCGCCAAAAGTATTAATTTTAATAGAGGATGAAGTACTCTCAAGTCTTTATTCCACAACTAGTAACTTGTTTAAAACCATGATTTAAGTACAAACCTACTTGAATTTGCAAATTTAGTAAATAAAAGCATTTTATGACAATTTTCCAAAAAATACTTACTAACTGTCTGGGACTAGCAGCACGCAGATATATTCTGGCTAACTCACTTAGAACATGAAACGGAAAACGGCGATCATTCACGAATGTTACAGATTCATTCACATTCTGACAACTTCTAACTTCCCCATTAGACAAATACAATCTGATGTATTAAAGAGAAATTAAATAATACGAATAATTGTGATAGATAATGAAAACTAAATAGAAATTTGTTAAGTACTTTCAGTCAAATTAGAAGTATGGGTAACAATTAAATTTAGTATGAATGTATTCTGGTGGTTGTTGGATTCAAACTAGATATTATGAATTTAATCTGGGTTTAACAACCATTAAGAAACAGGAAGTACGGGACTCTACAACAGCTCCCGCACTAGGCCTCCACTGAAGATAGAGTCTAGGACCCTTAAGCTTTGAAGAGAACGCTTAACTTTACGTCAGTTGAGTCGGTCAATTACCGTGACTTCATTTATTCTGTGATATAATGTGGAGCTTTGCCATTAGTGTGCAGCTGACGCACGCTTGATGTGGTTGAATTCACACTTAGGACGAAACGACTAACAAAAACTTCCTGATTTACGAAAGTCGTCTAACCCTGATCAATTCGTAATGTCAAACTAAAAATCTTCACAATACCCACTCAAAATTAACATAAACTTCAAGAAAAATTTCGTGACCAGTAGAGTTTAACTGTGTCTGATATATGGCAGTTACATACCAGTGGCAATGGATAAGGTTGTCCAATACGCCTAAAGTCGACTGGAGTTAGGAATTTTAGCCGTGAGATGGCGGCTCATGGATTTGTTGCGAAGCCTGGGGTTCGATTCTTGAAAAACTGAGCATATATCGTTAAAGCGTGCCATGCCTAAAATGATTCTTAATTGTTGTCTAACACAGGTTGATTCGTGATATCAAATTAAAACTAACATAATACCCTCGTTGAGGGATGTACGTAGACTGACAACTACTAGTTAAATAGTACAGAATATGTATTTTACCTACAGATATCATGCAAGCAATTTCCTCACACTGTTGTTTAAGGTCTAGAGTCAACCGTAGTCAGAACGGGAACTTAGGCCTGAATTTTGTCGATACAATCAGTATAATGACAAAATCAAAACACAAAAGAAAGCATAGAGAAGGTTAAGTACAAACATAATCAATATAACGAACACGAAACTGCAAAAATGACTTCAAATATATATATATATATATATAATATATATATGAACACAGATACTTGAAAGCAAAGCCACTGTAAAATCTAAAGGTCTTCTCCAAGCATATATGCTTTCTATGGATAATTGATTCGAAAAATAATTTCTTCCATTTCTTATTCATACAGAAACCTACTACTATTCCTTTGAATTTTAGATAATGATCCGACTGATCATATTTAAGTGTAGTCTTACAAGTAATCTTTGATTATCAGTGAAAGCGTACACCAATTCCACATCTGTTTCTGTTGATTATTACTCTGAGAATAAGCACTTGTAGTTACGACTCTGTACTCACGCAATTATATCTTAATAAAGTAGTCCTGAGTCAAACGTAAATTAAAAAAACAATGACGAAAGAACAAAGAGGTGAAATGAGATGAATAGAAGCTAGTTTATTTAAGTATTAAGGGAAGACATTGCATAACACTTACTCCATTACTTTAAGATACCTTGAGAAAATCATGATTAGAATTTCGGAGACTGAAGATTAAATAACTACAAACTAATCACTCATTTTATTCATGAAATAGCAGTGCGAATAAACTAGAACATAAAAGGAGATTCTGTTACAAGAAAAGTGAGATCATATGGAAATATATATATCCATGTTACTATAATAAATATTTAATGTGAACTCTGAAACAAATCAAGACACACTATCATATCAAGACAATAAGTTTTATGTAATAAATAAATACAAGTAGTGACCTAATAAGTTTATACGTAAGTGAAGAAATAAGAATTCCCAACATACTTGCACGGATCAATAGCTCCCAGGTTGCCGAGCCATTGTGCATATAGCAGTCGCATTTTTTCATCAGTATCTCTAGTAAGACCTCCCAGTAATGATGCTATAATATCAGACAACAGTGATGTATTTCCACGAAAAGATATCCCAGGAGAGGAATCCACAGAGTGCGTCGTATCTGTGGTCACGCTCCGAATATCACTTCCTTTTGTCGACGAGACTGAACGATCAATTAGACTTGGCAAACCCCACAATTTAGACTGAAAAACTTTCCCAAGTTGATCATTTGTTCCAAAATTTACTTCTGATGTTAAAGCAAGTCTTCGAACAGATCTACTAGAATGTGTTAGAGCTAATAACCATGCCGTAAGAGGCTGATGAACTGCTGTTTCTATGTTATTCGCTTCATTTATAAAACACGATGCACGCCTAGAGTAAAATGAAATGTAAATACTTTGGAAATAAGAAAGTGTAATACATATGTACAAAATGTCCAGTACTCATATAGAGAATATTGACAAGTTAAATAGGAGATATAAACTATAACCTACCATGGGCACAAATCATCCAGAATTTGTTGACATGTCAATAAAGCAGGGAGTCGAGGCAAAAAGAATAAGCATGATAGTCGATTGCCAAGTTGTTCCCTAAAGTTTAAACAATTCATTGGAACGAGAGGTTTTCATATTTTATTAAAAAGAGTAAACTAACATTTTTGAACATTAAATAATTCTAAGTAACAAATAGAAATCACACAGTTTGATGAGCACATCGCACCACAATTATTTATTATATTCATTTTTTTTCCTTAGCTAACACCATTTCACTAAAAATTAGTATATTTTAAATCACTTCTATGCTGCGATATAAAATCAGATATTTAAAATACTACACGAAATAGCAACTAACGAATTTCACATAAGTAAAGTTACATGGGAGGATTATTGGAAAAAAACAAGAGTCGATTGAAGTACAATCAGAGATAGATATGATTACATTTCGAAGAAACATCAGTTCGAATTATCTCAACATACTACAAAGAAGCTGAAAAAGTATTAACAAGTAAATCATAAATTATCAACGATATAAAAAGGGCTAATTGAAGATAACCATACAAAATACAATAAATTTTAGATATCATTGTATGCTACTTATTAAAAGGCAGAATTATAGATGAGACATTATATTTACATTTATAAAGACGAGAAACGTAATAAGACTATTTTACTATGTTCTATATGTTGGTCTTCATTTATTACTGACCATTTCCATCGGAAGAATATAAATAGTCAGTAATATGTAAGGATCAGCATGTAAAGTAAAGTAAAAAGCTCATTACATTTCTCGTCTTTGCATATGTAAACATAATTATTCATCCATAAGACCACTTATTATTGAGTAGCTGAAAACAACATTCAAAATTAGTCACACTTAATAAGGTTGGATACAATCGACATAAAAGAGTTATTACTTCTTTAACGGGATTACACATATACACTAGGTTACGTCAGCTTTCTCTTGTGTGAAAGGCCTGTACTGTACCACTGATCTACATTAATAAACAATAATCGACAGGGTACTTTCGACTAAATCAACAATATTTTGATTTAAAAATAATATCTAACATTCCAGCTTACAATTCTTCATATGAAATTCAATCTGTATTTTACATCACGAATTGGTCAGAGTTAGACAGTCATAGAAAACCAAGAATTACTGAACTATTTCATCCTAATATGGGACTCCTCAGCAGTGTTTATTCGCGAACGAATCAGATAGTCGAACTGAGGAACTTCATATTTTGCAGCTAATGCTGAACTTCTAGTCCACTGAGATGGCATCCAACGGTGGATATTTATAACTTCAGTCAATTGGTGATAAGTTTACGTGAACCAATCTATTGTTGTCGGTGAGTAACTACATTCGACATGATTGAACTCCTGGTTTTCTGTGACTGTCTAACTCCGACTAATTCATGATACGAAATTCAAACTTAACAATCTCCACAGCATCCAGTTATAAAATCCGATATATAGGGTTTAGGATGTTGCTATAATCTAATAACGCAAAACTGAGACGCTATTAGTCAATTTTTCAACTGTGAATAAACGTACGCAACCTATAACTTTAAAAGTAGTAAGTAAATTCACACTTCGACTTAAGGAGAAAGGGCAATAATACACCAAAATATACACTTCGAAAATATATTAAACCAACCTTTTTTCCAAGAAGAAGTAATGGAATAAATCTACTACTTGATCAGCATCAATAGACAAGAGTCCAACGAGAGTAGCTCCTAAGTCAGGAAGTAATTCTTCCAATGAATCAGGCTCTAGCCTACATGAAAAGAATTTTGATAACGGATTGAAAGGACAAATAGTAGAATGACTGAAATTTTAAAACACTTTTTTGATAAAAAATATTGTGCTAAATCAATATTAGTTAACTCAACTTAGGTAAAACTTACATACGTATAAAGCTACGCCAAGCTTTTACAACAATTTTTCCACATGGTGGTGTGTTATAACGCATACATATTCTAAGAAACAAAATAAAAAGTATGCAGAAAAACCAATAATAATTAGCTAATATATAATGATAAATGAAATACGTTGAGAATAACACAATGTATTGAACCACTGACTTTTTCCACTCGGAGTTTCAACAGAGGATGTAGAAAGACTATCTCCATTTACATGTTGACATATTTATTACATTTACCTAAACTGGTAAATTATCTAGTGTAACGACTAAGAAAAGACAATTTAAAAACTTTTTTAGAAGGGGTAGTAACGGAAAGTACTCTTGAACCATGGATGACCCACTTTGTCAAAAGATACTGCCTGAAGTCAGATTAGCAGTTATCTACAATCTGAACTACATGGAGAAATTCAGATGGTAAATTGAAATGAATTCATAAACTACTAAAATTAAAAGTTATCGAGTATGAATAATTAAGCTTTAGTGGAGCTTATAAACTTTTTATCCATTTAAAGTAAAAATCTAACCCAGCTTACGCGACGATAAAAAAAAATAAGACAACAACGATTATTTATATCGAAATTCAATTTTATGCATGACTGACTTACTTAAGATTGGCCATAAATTTTGCTCTCATACGAGTAACATGATTTGAACCAAGAAGTTTTATAAATACAACTAAACTTCTTAAAGCCGACCAACGATGTTCGAGTATAACATCATCGTTTAACAACATATTGTCAAAAAATGCTAATATTCCACAGACATAATGTCCGAGAAAATCGGCCTGTAGAAAATATGTAAATTCAAAATGAATAGTGGCTATAATACCAGTTAAATAAAAACCAAATCAATTAATAATTTAAAATTAATAAATGGTTATACATTGTAATAGAACAAAGCAGTAAATGACTTCAAAAAGCGTGAGTGTATAGCACTAAAATTTAAGTGAGCATAAAATGCGTAATAGCTAACACCAACAACCAGTAGTTACGTAATTGAAGTCGCAACATCATATAACTTAAGGATTAAAACTAAAAGTGATGTCAGTATGGTGACAACCAAAACTGATAGAATGGTGAGACACGAACTATAAAAAACAACATTCTTAAAAGTAACTTAGACAGAACCTTTTTGTTTTGTTTCACCTATTATTTTGAAATGGATCAGTAACACAATTAAAAAAGTTTTAGTTCATTTGACGCGCTTAAATGAAGACAAAACACAACTCAGATTAGCTAAAACGTTTGCAATGCAAATTAAACGAAAAACTGATTGACTAACATATACGTTAAGCAAATAAAGTGAAGACTTGATGCTACCCGTATGAAGTTGGAATTTAGTATATTACGAATGTATGTACACATTACTAGGAATTATGAATCTCAGTGGATGATAAGTTCATCAACTAAGTCGAAACTAGATTCATATGTCACAAACTTCAGAATTAGAGATTATTTTTAAGACAGTGACTAACAACAATTACTTGATGCAGCTGATCGTTAAAACCACAATATCAAAAGATTCAAGCATGAAACATGATGTTACATCAAAGATATGTACAAAGAGATATAAAATAATGTCAAACTAACCAGAACAAAGTTTCTTCCACTAACGAGTGTACGGTTACTGACTTGACTTACACACTGTGGAAGAATAATTGAAGAGATCCATCGTAACCCCAAACAAGCCCCGACACGATACGGATGAAGTCGAAGGATAAACTGATGCATAAGACGAGAAATATCATTTAAACGAGCTATTCGTTCAATGGACATATCGAGATGAGTCTGAAAAAAAGTAATACATGACTAATAAGAATCTTAAAGGATTTCATATTTTACTTATATCACTGAGTAATTATTTCCCCTCCACATTTGGTTAGGTCATGAATAATAAGTTCATATTTTCAAAAAAGTGAAAGTGATAACGACGGAAATTGCTGGTGAAACAAAACATCGAGGCTTTCTGAGAATGAAAATTCATACCACCAGTGAATCACCAGGAGGCCAGCTCAGGCAACGCGAATAGTTGACCCTTTAGCATACAGTCAATGCATAAATATATATGTGATTGACTAATAATAAATAAATCAAAGTCGTTACATAATAAATGTTCCTCTATTTTATTTGACATATGAAGGATTTAATGTAGACTACTGAATAATTTTAACTCAATTAACAAAGGCTGATTTGTATTTTTCTTATCATAAATAATTACGGGAAAACGAGTAATCACATATTAGTATAGTAGAATATAGTAAATGAATTTAAGCCAGTAGGTTGTTGGTCCAAATCCTGCCTACTACTGTTTAGTGAGCCAAGTAGTAGGACTGTTAATCGACGAATAACAAAATTGTGCATCAAGGACGAACATTAACTTCGTGAGTTACAGGAAATAAATACAAAAATGGTAAATATATGAAGAAATAATTTCCGCATCAAACAAATAAAGTGAATATTTATTGATAAAAGACAGGTTAATCTAATAAGGTTAAAGTACGTAATCAATAAAATAACACAGCAGTCAAAACATAGGTGTTAAAACTTTCCAATCAAATTCTACTGCTTACTTCAAGAAAGGCAAGATGAACAGCTTGATCGTCTTTTGATGTACACGTGAAAATGTACACCAATGTTTCCGGTAAAACACACAGCTGAACAATTTTGGCAACGTAATCCTACAATGAAGAATATTGCGAACACGACTTAATAATGCGTTCAGTAGTTCAATTCAATCAGTTAAAAATTGCATAAGGATTAGGTTATCATGCATTTAAATATCTTCATAAAAGCATGAGTAATTAGCTTGAAGATGATTACTCGATGACACTTCGTTAAATGGCAATTATACTTTTTTTAATCACTTCCCGAGATGCTGTGTATAGTAACAGATTAGATTCTAAACCTTACTGACGTACTTTATCCTACACAACTGTGGACTGGTCTGCGACTGGATGATAGCAACATATACCTAAAATGTAGTCTAAACGCAACTACAGCTAGAAATTTTGTTAATAATCATACTCGCACATGACTTACGCAGCAGAGTGACTGGCAATAAACAGTTAAGCTACAGCAAAATGAATGGTATGAGTAAAATAAATTTGTGTCCACAGACAAGTGCAAGCATACAAAGTCGCAGGAATATGTATAGACTTTCAAGTAAACTGTTTCCAACCTAACGTTTACGGACACACTTTCAAAATTTACAACACTGTTGATTATTGTAATAGTGTCGAGGAATGTAACATATTTAAGAGCTTCTATAAACCTATTATGATATCTTTTAAACTATCGTACGAAATAAAAATGAAGAATTTCTTGAAAACACGTGAATAGGAGAGGAGAAAACAATCACTTTTAAAGTGTTTTACTTTAGATTTCATAGAAACGCCAATATGAGACCAATAATGAACTAACAGTCTATCGAAGGAGGTCGACTGCGTTATAATTAACAACAGGAAAACAAATGGGAACAGCTTAAAAGGAAAACAAATAATAATAAAGTGACGAAAATCATATTTTGACTCCATATTTACTACATTCAATGCTTTCAGTTTCTGAATTCTAACAAATTTCGGGCTTAAAGCATACGAATTTGAAACAACAATTAGCAACTCTATTAGTGCATTACTAGTGAGGTAAAGTGCAATGAGAAATGTCACATTTTGCTATTAAAACAAAAGTATTAGTCTTGTTAATTTGATTTCGTACTGTTAATGGTGGTATGAAAACCTGAGTAGCTTCACATATGTGCCACGCACTACGTTGTTGGTGCCTGACTTACTTTTACAAGAAATTAAATATGCTGAGAGAAAGTAGTCTAGTACATTTAATTAGCAATATGAATGATATGTAACGCTGTCGTTTTAGTTATTCAAAAATAATTCATTTCTAACACTGAAAGGAAAACATTAAACGCAGATTCTTGCATTTCGGAATAACTGATAACATAAATGAAAGATATACATTCGAGTTAAGATGTTCTATGAAACATGTTCGATGAAAGTTACGAGGTACCACATAACTTTTAGTTGGTTATTTCTGCACAATATGATCATATTGTCTAAAGCAAATAGGAAAACATGGAAAACTTATTAATAGCTAAGAAAGGATACATTTCTTAGTTTTAAAAAATGAATAAGCAGAGATAAGTATTAAAAAGCATACTTGTTTATTATTTAGATAGGGCACTTCTGAAATAAGTTGCCTAATTCGTAAATGACTCTCTTGATTTCCGCGTATTACCAGGGCAATAAATAAGGCAGTGATTAGTTCCTATAAAAGAAATCGAAATACATGAAAAATAACCAGGAAAAGAAGATTAGTAATAGCTCTAACCACAATCACTTCCAAACGCGATTATATAAAGTGAACAAACTACAGATACATGATAAAACGCGATTACCCGAAAAAGTAGTCGGAAGTACAAACTAAACAAAATGGCAATGAAATCACTAGAAACATGATAAAAAAGAATTTATATAACACCATTGTCAACAGTAGCTTACTTTAAGTAAAATCTTTTTCTCAACCCGAAAAAGTCTTGAAAGACTTTCGATTGCTTGAGATAAAGATTGGTCCATATGTTCGACTACAACCTAAAGCATTTCGATATGCAAAATCAAAAAAGAGAATTGAAAAAAGATGCATTTCTATACGTTATATAGTGACTTTTGTAAATCAAGTTTCAGAATCTCAACACGTAATCCAGAACAACTCAATATTGACCATGTAACCCAATATAAAAGCACTTATAATTACGATTAAATAATGTGAATTCATTAGCAAGATTTGTAATTTGAGTAATAAGAGACAACAGTTCCGAATGACTAATAATAGGACTATTTGTGTATTTCCCATAGAGCAGTGTTAATCAGTGAATTTACTGATGGACTAACATTGACTGAAGTGACTGAGTTATGTTGCGTGCACCGACTGTATCATCTACTCGACGTTTACAGTTGATTGGAGTAAGAGTGGATAAAAAGAATAAAACAGGGGGTCGATTAATCGAAGTGGTTAATAACAGTTTAAAATGTGTAAATAAAGATGAATATCCTAGACATAACCATTAAAATGATTAAAACCAGTAGTCTGAGGTTATTTATTTGTTCTTTCCTCGTTCTAACTTAGGATTCATTGGTCCGTTTATTGATTATCATGCAGCGATCTGATCCCACAATTTTTAAAATTTCTGGTGTATAGAATAAGTGGGCTAGAATCTAAAAGTCAACATTCTCTACGTCAGTTGAAAACAGTAAAGCAAATATTTAAGAGTAGACAGAAGTGAAAATCACTTTTTGATATTTTTTACAGGAGTTTTTAGATTATTAATTAATTACTGATTGTCAGTATTCATCTATATCTTTCAAACATTTTATCCAATATCACCTATCACTGTGATACCTTTTTGTTTTATAAAGGTAAATATGTCAAATGGAAATTCGATTACCATATATTAAAATTCAGATCATTCTACACTTTTCTTATTAAATATAAGAAAAACATACTCTTCTCCATTTCATATTAAAAATTAATGAATCTGATACAATAGATAAACTATTTGATGATTCAATTTGTTCAAGAGTTATGGTGTTGTGGAATGAATTGTTTCTTAGTGAACGTTGGACAATGGTCTATATTGAATGGTCTTCAACTTAATCCCCTCCATATGTCAAACAGTCAACTTCAGTCTAAGATATGAAGAGGACCTAAATGCTTTTGTGAATTTGCACGATGTTTGTAAGACTAGAGACTACACAATTAAGATTAAGTCGAATGTAACTTATGTTGGGGTAACTTTTACTTTTGAACTATCCTGATCTTTGCATGTTTTGCTAATATTAAAGAGAGTTTTTAGTTTAGTATATTATTGTTATATTTGAAGCAAGGATGACCGACATTAACGATTCTATTATCCGCCGCGCTATTGTCTACAGCTAACATGCAGCCTTACCTTAATCTATTGCACAGGCACAAAAGACTCGACTAATTATCAAGGAGCCAACTGGTTGCTCACATGCATGTACTACAACAATCAATAATATACAAGATATATATATTTATAAGACCTAGTCTTTGTCATATGACTGTCATACGGTATTGGTCAGTCACATGTCTTCTTCCAGACGTCAATTATGTGATGCGATTGCGTAGTTTCGGTATTACCAAGCACTTATTAATACAATATGTCAGTTCCTGTATATAACCGGTTGTTTCATATTGTTCCTCGTTGTTTTTTCCCGGACTTTTGTGTTGCATAGAGTACTGAAGTCTGTTAGTAAAGTGTGGTGAGAACTATGACGCCACAATGAACACGATTGTAGACAGAAATTTAAAATCCTACAGACAGCTATCTAGTGCTATTCTGTATGATATAAACCACTCTCTTCATTCACATCATTCACCCTGTATATCTTCTGGCAAAACGCGGCGCTGCTACGTTAGAATCCAAGCACGTAAGGAAAAGTGTAAATGCTCTGCTATTCCGTATTTAGCGTATGTATTATATAATGGAAAATTTGTAAGAGCCAATTTAATTAGAAATCTGTGCTCTTAAAATACGGATTATTATGTAATGCAAAGGCCTCTGTTTCTTATGCTACCGTAATATAAATTTCCACACAAATACATATTGCCATTATATATATATATATATATATATATATATATATCATTTTTCAGATGTGCATATGGAAAAAGAGTAACACAGTATGCTGAAAATTCATATTGTACTGAACATACTAATGAATAAAGTTATTATTATTATTATTATTGATCAAAAAAGTAATATTATAATTTAAGTTTTTGGTTCTATTCTAAATTATGATGCCTACTAAGTTATAAAGATCTGTTCTGACCCAAAAATGTGATACGGTACTCATTATATTTGAAATAACCAATTTTAATCACATGCATGTATGAAAACTCATTTAAAACATAAAAATAACACCTTACTTGGGCTAACTGGTGATCACTAAGACGTAAGACTTGGGTAGGTGGTAGATGAAGAAGTGATATAAGATCCTGAATCTGAAATTAAAGTGCAAGTAACCAAAGATTTCTTTATTTGAAAAAGAAATAGGAGTACAGAACTATAACAATATTTGACAAACAGAAGTGCTTTGAGTTAACGGAACACTTACGGATTCGCATCTCTAAAGCGTAGAATGATCAGGAACGCCAACAATCATCAAATAAATTCAGTGAGTCCTGGACTATTAATTTCAATTACAAGAGGCATAACCTCCCTAAGGTCACTAAAGTAATAGAAATTGTCGGTTTCAAATACTAGAAGAATTGAGAAATAACTCATCCAAATATACAATGTTTATTATGTCACCTTAAACCATGATTATTTAACAACGTACTTAACTTCTGCATACTTTATCATTAAATACTTTATACTTTATCATCCTATTTCTGTTATTACTACTATTCATGTAGTTGATTTCTTTCGCCACAAGATGATAAATTGTGCCAATGCATTATATCGAAATCAGAGTCGGTCAGATAAACTAAGCACTAAGTATCATGAAATCAGAAAAGCGAATAAGTTTAACATGAATAAAAGTGAATTTAAGGATTACCTAAATAACACGGCTATAGTATATTATGAGGACAAGAAAGAGTAATGCTAAACACTTGAGCAAAACTTCCATAATGGCCAATAAGATGCTCGTTATCACCACCCAAATTGCCTCGAATATGAACAATCGTTTTTGCTGAAGATGTCACTCTACCTTACCTATGAAGTGTAGGGCTATCAAAAGCACTGAATGTAAATGTAGCATAACTAACGAAGACGCGAATCTGTGACAATAATAGAGATGGTTGTATTTCCAGATGTCTTTCATGGTGATACAGGGGATCTAGAAAGACAGATTCATTTTCTACGCTTTTTAGCTCAGTTTAAGACGAATGGTGTTCTTACCAGTAAACTGGTTTTTAGGTCGTTCAAGATCCCGTTCAGCTGTATTAATGGTATAATTGTTGTCTTGATGCATGTACTAGTATATTGAACAGTTTACGGCTATTGTTTGGTAGTGTTGGTAAACTTATCTGGAGAGATGAATGTTCGATAACAAAATGCAAATATAATAAGGAGAGAGATGTAAAGGAGGAATATGAGTAAGCACTGATACATGATAAATCTGACGGTTACAGACATTCGAGATATGCGACAAAACTGGTAGTATAGGTAACTTTCAGAAAGTAAAAGACTGAAAAAAACAAACATCGATACCAACAATAGGTAAACTTGTCCTATTAGGAACGAAAATATATACAGATACCTAGTGTGAATATAAATACCTTCCAAGTTTGAGTATAATATATGTCGTAGTAGGCAAGAGACAATGTGGATCCTTGTACGGGTGTGTATAGTAGCAATATAGAACCGTTCTATGGAGGCGCAACAAGGTTATGGCATCCCTACAGTAGATCCGGGAGTCGATAGCATCCTAGTCACATGAGTGAATTTCAGAGTCGTCTATCCGGTTTAACGGCGAAAACAAAATTACGATATGTTTATAAACCATGGAATATCTTGTAATATAATCTTTTGTTTCATGATAAACTACTGATTGGATAAAAGTGGTTGGTGGACGGAGATGCTAACTGGCTCATTAGTAAACTCGGCGCAGACATGTTGAGAGTAGTAATCCTACGTAAGGTTGTGGGTATAACATTCGAAATACAGTAAACTTTTAAGACTACTTATTAGTAGGCAGAATTATAGATGGGAAATTTTACTTGCATTTGGGAAGACGCGAAAGGTGATCAGGTCATTTAATTACGCTTTACGAGTTAGTCTAAAATTTTTACTGACCAATTATGGTCTTTCGGTACAAATGGTCAGCAATATATGAAGATCAAGTGGTGAAGTATGACAGAAAAAGTTCTCATTACTTTAATGTTTTTTTATAAATGTAGAAAGTAGTCATAAATAATTCAGAACGAAATCGTATTCTATGTGTTGTAAATTTTATAGCTAGATACGCTCAGCCCTTCGTCCGTATAATCTACTCTGAAATTTTTAAAAGCGTTGAAAGTTCTGAGTAGAAAAAATAAACCAATAAGGACATCAAACTAATAACATTTAAAGCGAACTAGGTTCAATGGTTAGTTGTTTAAGAAACGGAATTACGTTACCAAAGATATAAATTAAGAAACTATTAGTCATTATATCACATTATGAACAGAGACGAGTTTTAACAACGAAAGCAATATATTTCTATTCGAAGGTAAGGATAGTATCATGCATTTAAAACAAGCATTTTAATCAGGTAGGTACATTAAAGTTTGAAACTTTAACAATGTATATTTGTAGAATTGTGTAGATCAATATGTAATATTGAAAAAAAAACATTAAACTTAGGAATTTTAAGTTTTGTTGTGATATAATGCCCCTAATGACCAAATATATTCATTTGTTATATTTTAATTACTGAAAACTTATTAAATTTATGAATTGTTTAAGAAACAACGTATTATCTAACCTGTGTATAGACTGTACCAAAAAGTGCGTGAGAATATTGATATGCTAAACCCAATCGACAAAGAGTCGACAAAGTAGCGACGACTAAATCAATTACTTGAGTAGAAGAAACACATGATGAACTACTTCCAAGTGTTTCACTAGACATACGGCCATAAAAAAATTCATAGTTTACAAACTGCAACTTTTGATTAAACATAAAATCAGCATAACGGCCAGCCAAACAACATCCCAAAGCACCATATATCATGGTATGATATTCAGGTAATGTAATAGTCGATAAATCATTTGACTTTTCGTCGGACTGACTGGATAACAATTCCATGACAGATTTATGGACAGTTAGCCACGAACTTAAATTTATTTTTGATAAATTATTTGATGCAACTGCAAATATTTTACTAAATACAATAGAGAAGTCGAAAACATGTAGAATATGGTATTAACACATAACTAACTTAACAAGGAGTCTACTGAAACACTAAACCATGCAAATAAGACATTACTTTCACACACAAAATACAAATGCCAGTGTTAATTTTATAGTTATAAAATTCAAATTTTCCAATAACGGTACTGAAATCTTATATTGAAATCAAAACAACTATTAAGTGAATATCTTCCGACTCACAGAAAAATGATCAAATTTTCATAATAATCAATAAACACACATCTGCGGTAGCTGTTATATAGACTAAAATTCGTTCAAGTTTCTTAGATCTATTAATAATTTATCTACTTGTGGATCAACCAATCTTTTTCACAATCATAGACATTAATATTACTTTAGTTTCATTATGAGCCAACATTTTATTTTTTTCACATTATGACAATATAGTGCGGTAACTTCAGCTGATGCTTACATGTTCAAAATTCAAAAAATATTTATGAATAAGTAACTGGGACCAGCGTCAAATATATTAGCACTCTTCAACTAATTAGGATCCTGCTTTATCACTAAAGGGTAATTTAATG
The DNA here is from genome assembly GCA_034768735.1 of Schistosoma mekongi. Taxonomy (NCBI): domain Eukaryota; kingdom Metazoa; phylum Platyhelminthes; class Trematoda; order Strigeidida; family Schistosomatidae; genus Schistosoma; species Schistosoma mekongi. The sequence goes on from CM068305.1 coordinate 62,170,114, forward strand.
AAAAAAAATAGGTGGTAGGTAGATATTTTCTGTTGATGGGCTCTAAAAATATCTGATTTTTGACAAAATACTTAGACTACATTGATTATTGTTATCATTATGAGTAAAACATAACAAATCTAGCTATGAAGATAAATTGGACAACTTTTGAACATATATTAAATGAAAAACTGTATACTCAGGAAGCTTGATGATTACAGACAAAGCAGTAGACAATTCTCAAAAGGATAATTTTATTTTCGAATTGGTGAACGTGTTAACATATTTAGAAAAAAGAAAAGAAAGTATTCTACTAAAAAAACTTGAATAAAAATTTACCGAACAATGGGTGGAGCGAATCGGCACAAATTCTTTATGATGAGAATAAAATAAATTCGAATTTGATCAGTTGATAGAAAACTCCATTTAATATGAGAGGCCAAATAAACAGCGAAATCATTTATTAACGCTAAAAATAAGGAGAGAATCAACAAAGAGCATGAGTAACTTACATAATGAATAATACTAGATAGGTGGTGAAAAAACGTTGAACTTACTATGAATAACTTCCTCTGTTTTGCTTTCTTCAAACAGGAAAGATAAAAATTCAATATGTATAAATAAAGATAAATTCTCCAAATTTCCTATGTTGTGCTCAGTTGACATATTTGAAAAATCAGATCTGTTTTGTGAATTATTTGTACAGTATAATGAAGATTCAGTAGGACAGTCATTAGAAGTGCATAAAATGCTGGCTGATAGACGACATAGTAATAGTATTGTTAATTTCGTCACAGATTGGTTGATTTTTAATTGCCTAAAATGTGTTTCAATAATATTCAAACTTAGTAGTAGAAAAGTAGCAGATAAAGCTTTCTATTAATAGTCACTAATACAGACCGATTTCTTCAAGACATAATGTATACATGAAGACACAGTAATTTTATCTAATTACCAATCAGGTGTTCATCAGATTCACAAGAGATAAAAAAAAACTAAACATAGGAGGTAGGATTAATGTGAAATAAAAGTCAGCCTTTAATTTCAGAGCTCAGGCAAGTTATCTTAGGCATTTTTTTTCAGAAACAACAAAAAGTGACTACCTTTGGTACCAAACACCGTCACTAACAGTCAAGCGATAACGACTTGTGCATCCTGACACACTAAGTCACAAATCTAAAGTAACCAGTGACAGTGTTTATGTGTGAATGACCACTGAATGCGAATCTCAGAATTGGTCATTGCGAAGCAAGTGCATTCCTTCTTTGTGTTGCCTTAAATCTTGAGCTTAAATTATTTTATATCTTTACACCAACAAAATCTAACTTTTAGAATCATATTCCCTTACTATTAATGCACCGGTTTCTTCTACTACTTTGATAGTCATCATGTTGTGCTAATGAAGTGTGACAACTTAGACTGATGCTCAACCGTGCTTGGTTTTACGTTGTACATGACTAACTGAAAGAGTGTTAATGTCGAACTATGCAATAACAATCATGCTAGAACATTAATAAAATATGTTTTGCAGTGGATAGCATTTTGATGTATACAGATTTGAGAATCAACATTAAATAAACTCAAGTAAAGTTTGATAAAAATAAAGTCGGAGATACTATTACTGTCTCCAAGAGAAAATATTCGGGTATGTAATAGATGTCGATTGTCGATTTATTACTTATTCATGCATTCATGTTATTCGTAATGTTTAAAAAAATACAAGGAAATCACTTAAGCATTAATATGAGAGAAAAATAAGTGAAACCCATTAGTTTAACTTACTTAAATAATTTAAGAAACACAAACTGTTTAACTGCCAGTCCGAAATTTCCATCAGATGATTTTGGCATTTTATCAAATAGATGATACAACCATATAGTAATATGCTCCCTATCTAAAGCTATATAACTCATGACGTAATCGACTAAAATGTCCGATAACTCTTCTGCAGATATCACATTCACAGTTGAAAACCAAAACATTAGTGCGCACAATAATGATAACGTAGGACCGCATATATAAATCCAATATTTTTCATTGCACTTAACTTGGGACTAAGAAGAAAGTAGGAATTATCGATAAAATATACTATCTCCAACAACAATAAAGATGACAATACAAATAAAATAGAAAGCAACTACATTCCCTAAATAAGATTCCTAGAAAAGCAGTCAGACAAATCAGAACCAATTTAACTTCAAATGGTATGGAAATCTAAGATAACGATTATATTCGAATTGAAACTAGTTGATAAAAAGTTAAAAGTAACTTATTTACCTAGCACAAATATGTTAACTCGGCTTTAAGTCACACTCTATGTGAGTCACTGACACGAGTACTAGATTACCAAGCTACCAAAACTATTGACCTGGATAGTAACATGGTTTAATAAGATGGTATCTATAGCAAGTGTTTGTTATATAAACCAATGCAGTCTGCAGAGTTTTTATGAATATTTGTTGTAAAATACTCCTCACAGTATTATACTAATCAGCTCACAAATAACACAAGCACTGCTAACTTAGTGAATCTTAAGTACCGACGATACTTTGCAAGAATTCAAAAATGGATACCTGTAACTGATAGATGCATTACACTTTCAGTTATTGTTTCATAGAAGAAGAGTGAAATATAAAATGCTTTTATGCAACAATTCAACAGAATAAAATAGAAGGCAACCAAACAACCGAAAATTAAAAACCAATGGATACACTTCTTGAAGCTGAATTATCAAATTGTAACCAATAAAATACAACATTTTCAACGGCTAGTCACACTTATAAATTAAAAGTTATAGCTTTATCCAAATTTATTTTCAGAATACATCAATAATTAGTAAAGTGAATTGCAAATTAGAAGCTGTAAATTACCTTTAAGTTTTTCAACCAGGTGATTAATGAGTGCAAAACAGAGATATCATAATGACTGAAATCTAGGATTTGAGAAACATGAAGCCAAAAGAAAAATAATGTAGATGGGAATTTTGTGATGGTTTCAAACTTAGTGATATGAGCGAATCGGGTAAATTTGTTAGTTGTTCTTAATATAATAAGTACATAACAAATTATCATATTCATAATAACCCATAAGTCCTCAAAGTTAAGCCGATTATTATGATCTTCAAAGGGTATGTTTAATAGGTCAACGTTTATTAATTTAACTTCACGTTTTTGAATGCTGATGAGCTATACTTTTAGCTGTGAGAACTAATTCCAGCCAATAAGTGGAGGGTCTCAAGGTCACGTAATATAGTAAGTTATGACCAACGTAAAGTCTGGCACAAAAGTGCGTTAGTCCACCTTGGTACATAATATAGTCAAACAACGAATCAACTAAGTAGATAAGTGGGGCAGACAAGAATTTTAGCGCATTCATAAACTATATTTTTAAACTAATGCGTTAATAAAATAACCATATGGCTTCTCAAAACACCTATCCAGTTATAATAGTCTACAGTACCAGCTGGTATGATAAACATAGGTCAAAAGAAATAACTGTAATTTCATCCTCCATTTGTCTTATGCCGTCCTTCACAGACTCCATGTCCAACCAAAAGTTATTACTGAAACCAAAAGAAAACAGGTTATATAACATAATAATTTGGTTAACAAGTAGCTTATCTCTTCGCTAAGAAATAATAATAGTATTAAACTAGATAAAATGAAAATAGAGGAGTTAACCCGTAAGCATAAAAGCTATGCGGTACTTAAACGTTATAGTTGGTAATGTGTGACCTCATATATATATATATATATATATATATATATATATATATATATATATATATATATATATATATATATATATATATATATATATATATATACCCGATCAACAGGCCACATCTCAAATTATCAAAGTGAGGGGAAATTAATAAAAAGACAAAAGCTGAGTACTAACTGTATTGGAAATCTACGGATAAATAATATGGATCAAAAGAGATGAATGATATTGAAAAATGGGAAGTAGGGATTTAGAAAGATAAGAAACTAATGACTGAATTGAATTACTAGAAGTGCAACGACTATGTGATAATACATGTGATAAAACTTACCTTGAATTATTATAACAGCATTGGATAATAGACGGAGACCAATGTAAATAATGATAAGCTTTTCTGCATCGATCACTGTCGCTGCCAGCGTAAAATGAATGGATTTAGTTAAGTAGTCAAACACGATGTGAAATGCTTGATTCGATAATTTTTGAATAAGATCTTCTAACCTAAAAATGGGAAAAGTTAAGACACTAGTAATAAATATAGTAATAAATATAAGTTTTATTACATGAAAGTATGTATATCCATTCACCATAGTTCATTAAACTAACTCCAAATTAGTTCAGAGTCTTGAAATACGGTAAAAGGTAACGATTTCCGATGATTAATTTAGCTATGAAGATGAAAGTAAGCAATGATGCATGAGAGATAAAAAAAAGGATCAGGCTTCTAGCGAACACTGAATCAATGGTTGTAATATAAAGTAAAGGAATGATAGTGTCATTTAATGGCAGTAGAAGTATCCCTAATAAGCATGCTTTGTTCATAACAAGTTTTAAAAAAATCAATCATAAATGAGGTACCTAGCTGTAACTTACTCCATCCGGTTTTGGAAATTCGACAAACTGCCCCAGATCCTTGTGAAAATTATCCACTCTTTAATAGTTTCTTGTTTAAAATTATCACAAACAGGATTTTTGATCATAAGAGCTTCAAGGAATTCTTTAACATGATTAATATCACAAGAAGACAAAATATTTGATATGATTGACTGATACTGCAGAGAGAAAAGTGAATATGAAGTAAAAACAAAATACTAAGAAAAGTGTCTTAAATAAAATTTAAAAAAAACTTGATAATTTACTTGATGGAATAAAATAAAAATATACACATATTGTAAAATTGTAAAAATAGCTACTAAAATATATCAAAATTTTTAAACGGAAAAGAAGCAAATTAATACACTTTTTTTAAAATAAGACCATGAATTCTAAGATTATTTGTAATTTATCAATTAGTTTACAACTGCGAAAACGTTTCTTGAGGTACTTCTGAGTAATATCTGAAAGAATACATGCAGTGTATGGGTCTACATGTTTTGCTTTTACATAATACATATTAACACCTAGACACCTGAAAAATCTCAACAATGTTTTAACTAATTCGTAACACATAACTGTTAATTTGACAACCTATTTTAACATGTAAAATATTTTTTAGCCATTATTAAAATCTCCTTTCGTAGGTTTGGGAAATATAGAGCATGATTAGTTTCAGATGCATAGTCGTCGTCCATCGAGACTTTCTAAGAAAATATGTAACCCTAGAGATCTAAGGGTATCGAATTCTCCGGGAACTCGACACAGCTCCCGAAATTACTCGCATCAACCGAGCAACCTAAAAAGCATTGGAAACCCCCTAAGGTGTCTAATAACGCATCAAACCCACAGTGTTTGCGGTGACACTAAATATTGTTGGAGGAATATGCTGTATAGTGTCGGAAGAGATACAACGACAAACACGATAGTATACATTGCGGAGTTCTCCAAAAAAGCGGGGTAATCGAATCAATGAATTTTTATAGATGGGCAGCACCCAGTGACTGTTAAGAAGTTCAGTGAAAGCGTCTGACGGTGTGGAGATTACTCGACGAAAATTAATTAGACACTAGAATCCCATCAGCACCCACTACCCTTATTAGAAGATTTATTTGCAAAACAGAAAGGGGGGAAATACTATGAAAAATTGGACTTTCAGGTCCTAATATCGGAAGAATGCAAATACTATCTAACTATAAAAACATATAAATGATTGTTCCGTAATAACAAACTTCCCTCTGCGGTAAAGACAGTCCCATCAATCTTCCAACAAGTTACGAACACCATACTACGAGATATACATGGTACAGCCGCCTATCTGGATGACATGCTTATCACGCGAAGAGATAGAGTTAATTCAGAAAAGTGCTGGAATTGGCACTCACATTATTAAAACGTTAGAAAGTTGTTACAACCTATTAGTTGATGCAACCTTGTGCGCACGAGGTCACAATAACAAATGCCAATGAGAGTGCCTAGCTTGTCCCTGCACGTCTGCCCAATGCACACTAAGTCTCAAGTCACTATAGAAAGAACCAGACAGGACCATATTATATTTTAGGCATTCTTTTTTGTATATACATAAACTAGATCACGCAGCCAGTCAATTAAGGAATTAGCATAAATACAAAACAAAGGAGACAGTGGTAGTGAATTGAGGTAATGTGTACAAAACCAATTAACTGTAATTCACGGGTGAGAAGTGATACAGTAACAGTGAATGTATAAAATAGGAGGATAGGGCACATGGGACATAATAATGATATGAATTAAAATGCAGAATTTACATACAACTAAAACAGCTGAAATAATCTTCCAAAATATGTTGGGGCGCAACTTTTGCATGGAACAAGTGCAATACCACGAGTTCACAGTGGACAAAAATGGAATACCTGGTTGGCGCTACTAAATCCATCTCTAAGCTGATTGATGTCTCCACCTTTCGATCTTTCATAAGAATGGTCAGACATAGTAAAGTTATTCTTCCAGACCTGCATCGTCTGTCCGCCCCACTGGACTATTCACTGAGAGAGAATATCAATTATATCTGGTAACAGAAATGTCATTAATCATTCACAAAAACAAAACAGCTTCTATACACGCACTATAACTCAGTCTTAGCTAATTTGGTAGTAGCAGATGCTACGAACTACAGAATTGGAGCGGTGATTTCCCATGTCTATCCAAATAGAATTAAAAAGGCAATTGCTCACGCTACATGATCACTGACAACGAAGAAGAACTATAACCAGATAAGGAAGAAATCTCTCGCAATTATTTTTGCTGTGAAAAAAATTGCACAAGATACTAGTACATTATCAACAAACCATTATGGATGCTTATGAAAAATGGCCGGAAGTACATACTATGCCTAATCTTAAGTTAAAAGCTACAAGAAATTGTCGGGTTTGTTGGCTTGTTTCGGAGATCCGAAGATCTTAGCTACAGATAATGGTACTCAATTCATGACTTCGGCGTTTAAGCAGTTTTCCAGTAAGAATAACATCACCCACTTACGATCGCCGCCGTACCACCAATGGTTAGAAAGTGAAGCTAAGAGATTTGTTGATACGCTAAAATAGGTGCTGATTAGAGGAGGGAGATTGTATACTGATGCAAGCGACAAATAATTTATTGACGTCATACCAAGTTACTCCTAACTCTGATATGCCAAAAGAAAAGCTCTCAGCAGGGTGCATGTTCGGAAGGAAAGGTAGAGCCGTTTTTAACAGTATGTTGTCAACCAAGCAAACAGATAAACCTAATAACGAGGAGCAATGAATGTCAACAAGAAGCTTCCAGGTGGGCGAAATGGTAGTAAAAAATTCATATCGAGGTAACAGAAAATGGGAGTCTGATATTATCGAACGAATGATTGGAAAAGCATCATACCTAGTTAGAGGAAGTTTTGGTACATGTACAAGATATGTCAATCAGGTGTGCAAAGTAAGAACAGTAACTACACGAGACCGACAATCACTTGAAATACTCGTTAACACTTTCCAAAGGAGCTCGGAAGAAAACAAGATACAGAAGACGTAAGATCAGAACTCAACCGTCACGGATGATGAATCGTAAACGGGATACGGTAACTAAGCTACAAGTGGAGCTAAGTAGAAAATAATACAATCGATCATGCAATAAGATAAAGTTCATTGGAGCTATGTGATATATTTGTGCAATACACTTCGAATAATCTGATTACAGACAAACTTGTTAAGGCATTTATTTATACAGACCAATTGGTGGTATCAAATTAGCATTCAATAATTTCCACAACGCCTAATTAAAATCTTTAAGAATTGTTAGAGGAATAGGTAGCGAAAGATTACTTGACGAGATATAGTCACATTATACATCAAGTCTTTTTCAGAGGAACCTCACCATTTAGAGGTGATTCAAATAGCCTTTGTGTTAAAATGACAGACAGACAGACAGTTACAACGTAGAACTTGGTACATGCGTACGTCAGTTCAAGTTGCCATGCCTCAATTAGCAGATAGAGATTAAATTGTCGAATCAAATCCCAGAGTGGGGAAGGTAGTAGCAGAGTTAGTAAACATGGAAGGGAATAGAGACCGAGAACATTTAAGAAAATATGATTCAGTAAAGAGAAAATTATGATAAGTTCAGAAATTTAGAATTTATGAGAAGAAAAGGATTGGACGCACCTGCGCCATTGCCAACGATTTTGAGCCATATCACCCAAAGTCTCTAACCATTCATTACGAGCGTCACGTGGACCCCAATCAGGTAGTCTGCACCTATTAACATGGCTCAGCCCAACTGTCAGTAACTTCATAGACTGGTGCCATGTTTTGGTTTGGCCGCCCCTAGCTTTCTTCCAGCCTACTCCTACACCAGACAGCATTGCTCGTCGAGGTAGGCGGTGGTCAGGCTTACGTAACACATGTCCTAACCACCTTAGCTGATGAAGATTTACTACTTCATCAATAGACTTACCGTATCTACCTAGTACTCTATTCCTAACCCACGTATTGCTTACTCGGTGGTCCCAGAAAACACGAGCAATGCTTTGAAGGCATCTATGGTCGAATGTCAGGAGCCTACGAATATCCTCTATCCTTAATGGCCATGTTTCACATCCATAAAGTAAGACGGGCCGAACTACTGGGCAGTAAACGCGTCCTTTGGTCAGTAATCGGATGTCACGCCTATGCCAAAGATGACGCAAATTCCCAAAAGCTAATCGGGCCTTATGTATACGCGCAGAGACTTCAGCAGACACCAGACTGTCAGGGCTGATGAGGCTGCCAAAATAAGTGAAGCGGTCAACACATTCAACTGCTCACTCCCTATCACTAACTTCGGTGTCGAATCAAGCCAATCCTGAAGTGACATTTTGCATTTGGGTGGAGAGAATCGCATCCCAAACATCCTTACATTCTTGTTTAAGGTAGTCAAAAGATTCTGCATTTTATCAGCATCTTCGCCTAAGAGAACTATATCATCTGCATATTCTAAGTCAGCTAGTTTATCTCCTGGAAGGAGGTCAACCCCGCCGAAGTCAGACGATGAAAATGTCAACTCTAAAAGTATATCAATAATAAAATTAAATAAAAATGGGGAAAGCGGACAACCTTGACGAACACTACTTGAGGTAATCAGTTCTGGTGACAATCTGCCATAAGCTCTCACCTAACATGTGGTGTTCGAGTAGGGAGCTTGTATAAGGTTAATGTACTTCTCTGGTACGCCTTTCATTGACAGACATTGCCACATAACCTTACGATCGATAGAGTCAAATGCCGCCTTAAGGTCAAGGAATACAACTATTGTTGGGCGTCTAAAAGTGTGTCTATGTTCTAGAACCTGCCGAAGTGTGAATAGGTGGTCTATGCAGCCACGTCCAAGTCTGAAACCACCTTGGTTCTCTCTAGTCTGCTCTTCACGAGCTTTAGTTAGGCGTCGAAGTATGATTGAAGCTAATATTTTGGACACTATATTCGTCAAGCTGATACCTCGGTAATTGTCACAGGAGGACTTCTGTCCTTTCTTATAGATTGGAACAATTAGTGTTTGAGACCAGTCAGATGGGATTACGCCCAATTCCCAGATTCTAGACAGGATCCCGGTTAATCTCGCTGCTAAAACTGGACCACCATCCCTAAATATCTCAGGGGTCAACCCATCGGGGCCTGCTGCTCTCCCTCGCTTTAGGTTCCCTATAGCATTCTTAACCTCACTAAGACTTGGGGGACCAGTATTAATTTGCCATTCAGATTGTTTGGGAATGGTGAGCAACTGGGATGACGCCGAGGGCCAATCGAACTGTACCCTAAAGTGTTCTGCCCATCGGACCAACCTTCTGGATTGACAGTGAATAGTGCTCCCATCTTTTTCTGCGATAGTTTCACTTACAGTTGGATTTCTGATACCCGTTTCCTTAATAAGTCTGAACAGTTGCCTACTGTTACCTATTGCCGCTGCCTTTTCCATCTCTTTAGCTTTCGCCACCCACCACTGCTCACGATCATTTCGTAAGCTTTTAACCAGTTTGCGTTTAAGTTGCCTTCGCTCCTCATCGTATTTAGAACTAGACGGGATGTGTTGCCGAGCAACTATCAGTTTACTAGATGCGGCTGAAAACCACTGAGTTTTCCTAACTTTTTGGTTCAGTTTGCTAGTAGATATTACTGCTGTTTCAACAGCCTTTTGGGTATCATTCCAAGCTGACTCGGGGTGGGTATCGTTTATACAGTTGACTAATTGGTTTTTAAGTTGTTCCTGAAACATATTCTTGACTTTCTCATCATTAAGTTGGACTCTTATGGGGATCTTTGCCGTGGGTCTTTTACGTCCAGTGAGACGCAGACTAATACGCGCTCGTGCTAAAGCGTGGTCTCAGTCTAAACATGTACTCCAAAATGAGCGGCAGTCTTCTATCGAGCCTCTCCAACGGTGGCTGATAGCAATGTGGTCTATTAGAGTCCAACGTTGAGTTGACTGTGGGGGCCGCCATGTCAACATATGTCTTTCCTTATGTTTAAAGTTAGTGCTTGAGAGAAATAGACGGTTATCTGAGCACAGTTGTAATAAACGGTCGCCATTATCTGTTCGTTAGGCCTCGATACCATAGGATCCACCTAGGTGCCTTTCGGTTTCGTCTAATCTACCTACTTGGGCATTAAAGTCACCAGCCATAATCACTACATCAGTACGCTTAGCTTTTCGAAGGAGGTCTGAAAGCTTTCTGTAAAATTCATCTTTTACTTCATCAGAGCTGCAATCAGTGGGAGCGTAGGCAGAGACAACAAAGAGGCAACGGCGTGTGTCCCTATCTTTCCGAGTTCTTACTGTCCCGTTTAGATGGACAGCGCATAACCGACTGTCTATGGGAATCCAGTCAAGGAGAGCCTGTTCAGCTATTGAACATAGTGCTATACCTACACCAGCAAGGCCTCGAGTGGTAGCAGTGGGGTCTCCGGAAACACGAAGGGTGAACCGGACCGGTTCTTTGTTTTCACAAGGTGAGGTCAGGAGAATGATTGTACTTGGATCCTGTATACGCGTTTCAGAGACACAGCAGACATCGATGGAACGAGAATCAAGGGTCATGGTTAGGGAGGCCTGTTGTCCTATTTGGTCTAAGGTTTGAACGTTAAAAGCTCCGATGTGTAGTTTAGTGCGAGGTTTCAGGAGACCAGGAATAACGTTTTGTGAACTCAAACCATTAGCATTAGAGGCGTGAGGTGATAAGGTTAGGCTAGTTGAGTTAATCGTGGGAATAAGGGAGTTATTGAGAGTTGAGGGTGGGATTTGACCTCGAGCAAAATGATCGCTTGTGCTGTTAGAGGTATGAGGGCGGTTATCACTTCCCGGTTGCCCACACCGTGGAAGGGTCATTCTTGAGGAACCTGAAAGAGAAAGAGGATTAGGAGAGGTCGTGATGACCTGAGAGTGTGACCGCAGTGTCCAGGGGATAGCTGTTTGAGGTCGGTCGAGTACATTAATTGTTGCTCCGGTTGTCAGAAGGGGGGCACCGGCCTCATGGCTTTCGAAGGAACTCGGCTTTCACCATGAAGCGTCATATTAGTCCTTCCAATTCCCAGGGCAGAGTTAGAATGGTTATATAGGTTTTTACTCGTGAACTGTTTTTTAGCATGATAGTTGTTTTACGGGATGGGGTTGCTAACCCCATGCCCAACCCTCCTCCTTTATCCGGGCTTGGGACCGGCAGCAACCCTGTGGGGGCTACAGGCGGAGTGTTAAAATGAAGTCTTAAATCAGTTATTAGCAGGATAGAGTATGGAGCTAAGGTAAATGTAATTGCAAAGACGAGGTCATTAATTCACAACAAACCAAAATAGCATGTGAACGAATGCGTCACATTACACTGTGTCTATCAATTTACGTGTGTGTGGACATACATACATAGGGAGGAGCAATATTGATCAGCGTGTAAGGGTAGCTGAACACATACCTAATGGCTCCAGAAACAAATGGACTCTAAGGACAAAGTGAGAGTACAGGGTAAACAACTTTCATCGTCTACTGCTAAACATTCAGTTTAGGCAGGTCACAAAATTGATATTAAATCATCCTTTGCAGTGTTGTATTAGAGGAAGTATACCACGTTTTATTGAAGCCTCAGACAAACAGAAGTTCACACCACCTTCTTGTGTTTAAAAATATCTTTTATTAAACCTACCCTGGGGTAAAGTATGATTCACAATGTTCTCCCTGTTATCTTTTTCTTATCCTCTAATTTTTCTAGTTCACCTTTATTTCCCACATACAAATGCCTTGACAAGTTTATATGTAAACAAAACTCTAATAAAACTCATCTTTTTATTGCATTACCAAAATTATCAAAGGGACTGATTGTTTCAGATTTTGAGAAGAAATCCATACATCAAAAACCTAAAAGGTAGGATGTGTTTAGGTGGCTCCATGAAACACTGACGAAGTATTTAGAAACGCAGAAGGAGCCTGTTATGACGCAAAGAAAAGGAAGGAGGAGGGGATGATTTGATTGTTGGACGCGAGCACCAATGAGATGCGTGCCTAGTTGAGAATGTACGAATGACCTAAACCCATTCACCCCCCTAGGCCGACAATAGGACAACCAGAACTGAGAGAAGCGAGAACGTATTGTATTTTAATCATGCCTTTATATACACGTGAAATCAGACCACACAGTGAACCAATCATAAATCTAACATTGATACCAAACAAAAGAAATAGTGGCAGTGAATGAGGAGAACTTTTACACAATTAAGTAGGCGTAGGTCAAAGTAATAAACAATACACTAAGAGCAAATACACAAAACAAGAGAACCGGGCCAGGGGAACATAACAGTCATAGAAATAAAATGGTTACATCACTCATGAATAAATTAACAAGAATAGTCCCCCAAAATACAGTTCTGAAAGTTCGTTACTTTTCTTTAATCGCCCGGCGTAACAGAGCCGAAGACATTCTAACCAGTTACTGTACGATAATATTTCTTAAAATCATGACATGGAGTATTTCAACTGGATAGTAGCTTAGGTTCCCTGATCGCAGGATGGATGAGTTGCAAAGTTAATTTCAGTAACACAAAAAACTATAAAAACCCGTGCTACTTTGTACCTATTAAACACTTACTGGAATGAGCATTCCTTCCTTCTTTCTTCTGTTTTCTGATTTGTAACTAGGAGGGTACGAAGTGTCCGAGTGATGAAGTAGCACTCGATATTATCAGCAATCAAGCGTAACACATGTAAAAAGCGGAGTTCGAACTTGTAACCGGGGGTTGGAGTCGCTTTAGTCGAAATGTCACAGCTCTAACGCTATTTAAGTTGTCCGAGAAAGAAAATGCACACAGAAGTCACACAGTCGCTAAAATCATCTTTATTCCCTTAATTCTCCCTTGATTAATGTATAGATAACTATTTTTGTTTATCCACTGATAGTTGTACTGGGTTTTATTAGCAACTGAGAAATCTTTATGGTGTAATTATTGCCTTGAGGCGTTAATTCCCAAATTTCCGAATACAAATTGTCATCTAATGTAATTCAAGCAATTAATAATGAAAACAACATAGAATACTACGCTTAAATAATATGAGTCATTTCGTATACACGAAATAGTACCATGGTTTTGGAGTTTAAAGTACCATTTCGAGCATGAGATACTGAATAGTGTCAAAAGATCAGATGAATACATTCTGTTTAGGAGTTGTGCTTATCATTATAAACAGTTTATAAACACAAAAGTTTTACTAGCAAATAAAAAGGATATTAAAAAATAATGAAAAACTAATATAGATTACCTGTATACTAAACATTTCAATCGGTATAATAAACGACATTGGATCGTAAAGGTATTCGTCACCTTTAAAAAATCTGCTTACATCCTCATCAACATTTGAAATAAAAGGTAGCAAACAGTGTAAACCGTTCTTGTTAGGCATTAGATATGTAGGCAAGAAGTGCAAACTGAAATCTATTAGAGCGTGTTTAAGATCTCTATGATTAGTTTTCTTTATCCAGTCACTTTTCAGAATACGAAAACAAATCTAAAAAGGATGTGTAAATTGAGAAAGGGAAAGAGAGAATTATTATTTATTCCTAAAACTAAGGGTTACTGGAAGGTTTATTTCAGGTAATCATGAATGACAAGACAAAGATATTAACATAAACTATAATAATATATATTCATTCAGTTCACCGTTGTGAAGAGTATGTTGTCAAACTTTGGATAATGCATGTAAATAGACTATTAACCAATATCACTGAAACTAAACTGTAAATTAGCTGATGAGACAGTCAAAAGTAATGTGATGGAGTGATGCTCGTAGTTTAATCAAAAGATCAAATGGCGACTTTTGATCACTGCTTCTTTTAGAATATTTTCATCACTCAGTTAATCCAAATAAAGTAGATGAAGTGAATTTCGAACCTCTCGTAAAACCAGCAGATTAAAGTCAAGTTTTTCAAATGATAAGTCGCTATTCCCCCCCCCTTACCACAACCTAAAGACTGTACTCATTAGATACATTCCCTCTATATTAATTTGGTCACGATTATGCAGTGCGTAAGTCAGTTATCTACAACAAAGAATCAGACATGGATGCGTATTGATTTAAGTTGTCACACCTCATTAGTACAACAAGATGAATACACAAGTAGTAATACTAATAGTTACATTAGTTGTAGTAAGAAAAAAGTGTGGACATACAGAATACAATAATAAAGCAAGAATTGATTGGTGGTAGCGTATAAAATAATTTAACATCGGGATTTAGGGGACGGTAAAAAGTAAATGCATCTGTGTTAGTGTCCGATTATCAGCCATGTCACCAAGAGTTTTGAGCCGCTGGATACGACAATCACGTAGACCCCAACCAAGCATTCTGCATCTACCAGCACAGAATAGACCAACCGATAATGAATAAATGAACAAATGCTACGTTTTAAAATAAAGGCATGCAAAACTCATCTGATGCAGACGTAAAGTCGCAGACTGGCAGAACAAGGGCAGCATTTCTACAACTGAAAGAACATCTGGAACTCAAACCAAATGTCAGCCAACATTAACGTCAAAAGTATCCTTCAAAAGATACAAGTATTTATAAACAACTGTCTGCGTAAGATACTTCGGATTCGTTGGCCAGATACCATCAACAACAACAACCTTCTGTGGCAGAGAACAAATCAATTTCCAATCGAGGAAGAAATTAGGAAAAGACGCTGGAAATGGATAAGATACACATTGAGGAAATCATCAAACTGTGTCACAAGACAAGCACTAACTTGGAATCCTAAAGGCCAAAGGAAAAGAGGAAGACCCAAGAATACATTGCTCTTGGAATTGGAGACAGACATGAAGAGAATGAATAGCACTTGGGGAGAGCTGGAAAGGAAAGCCCAGGACCGAGTTCGTTTGAGAATGCTGGTCAGTAACCTATGCTCCACATGGGGTAACGGGCATTGATTGATTGAAAACTCATCTTGAGCGATTTATAAAGAGGGTTTTAAAAGTGCTGAAACATTTTTAAGTCAATAAATTAATACAACGAAGTTTATAAAAAGTGAGGATCCAAAAAAATTAAAATGTTTGAAACACTTTTGGACTCCACTATGAATCAATGATCCGTTTAAAAAATTACCCGAAGTAGGAGTGAGTTACTTTATGACGATGACAACAATACTTTATTACTGATGTCGGTTTAAAAAGTGTATTTCTGCAATAAACGTAAGAAAACAATAGCAAGGTGGTAGTATCCACAGTTTAGATGTATTACTATGATCAGAAACTTGCACTGAAAATTCTTAATTGATAAACTAATACCCGTTAATCTAATTAAAGATACCTCCAAATAAACATACTTTCCAGAAGAACTACTAGGGATTAAAGGTGGTGTTGAGTTTGCAAATCACTTTAATATTCCGCAACCAAACTCTTATAAGAGTTACATTAAAGTAATCCAAATCAAAAACAGGTTATTCTGTACCTGCGAATTTTACTTAATAAAGCAATAACCAATTGGGATGGTTATTTTTGTGGAGATTAGTTATTTGATTTGATTGAATATACCACAGATTGATGTTGGCAGGGTACCATTGAAAACCATGGAGCACTGGACAGCTGTTTCGTTCCAATATGGAACTCCTCGGCAGTGCGCACCCCAGGTTCCGCACAAGGGGCTTCACGTTGACGCGAACGCACACTAGAACGAAACAGCTGTCCAGTACTCCCTGGTTTTCAATGGTACCCTGCCAACATCAATCTGTGGTATATTCAATCAAATAAAATAACCAATTCACTGTTTTAATTGACACTCAAACCATTATATATTTATTTTAAAACTGACTGGATTAAATCGAATTTCGTTACTAAATCTTGTGTAGCTTAGAATCAAGAAAGGAGTGATGTAAGTCACATGCATCTGATGCAATAGACGATGCTGACATACATACTAACAGTGTGTGCTAAAAGGATAATATACAGATTCTTAAAGAAATTATAAGACTAAAAACTTACTTTGTTTAATAACTTTTGGTGAGAACATTCACAAATCGGTTGGTTTAGCTTAGTAATACGATATTCAATCATACTAAGTAAACGGAGACATAGACTGGTTGTATTCTCTAGGTTTGAGCAGTCATCCATCACCAGCAAATCTGATGGTAAATTCATAGTTCCTTCATGCCACGAACTCAGAAAAGTGAGTGCTAAACCACTAGCAGCGTAAATATGACGAAATGTCATAGATCTGTAAACTGGTTCAGAAACCAAACTAATCAATGCATCAGTACCTTGATAAATTGCATCTAAGGCTTTCTGTAGAGAAGTAATATGAAATAGAAATTAAAGTGGGAAATACAGTTTTACAATCCAGAAATAATTATAAAAATATAATACATAAAATATATAATACAAAAAATACAAATATTAAATAACAAGTATCAAGAAGCCAACCTGTTTTCCGTGTAAATCCGTTAGCTCCAAGGCAGTACAAAGAGTACGAAATGTATGTTGGACAACAGAAGGCAGATAAGAGTGAAAGCTGGCAATTAATGGTCCAAGAGTATAACTAGAAAATCAAAATAGTATATACTTTATGGATACCTTAGAATAGATACTAGTCGGTATGCCTCTCTCAAAGTTGTCAATTCAATTGGCGAACAGTGAAATTTGGGCTCGTTTGACTGCAAAAGGAATAGATATACTAAGAATAAAAGATGAAACATTACTTTATTAACTTCAGGGACAACAGTAGCACCTGAACTAAAGGGCACTTTTAATACCCAACTGAAATCACTCGAACCTCTTTGATCGTAAAGTCGCATACAGTTCAAAATATCTAAAGAAAAGTAGTGATCAACATACACGAACAAAAACCAACTGCTATAAGACGAATATGGTACTTTTGGTTTATATAACTAGTTTATTTAATACTCAGCTAATTTTAATTTGTACATGCCGATCGTCGATTGAGCAAAAAATGTGAGATAACATAAAACAAGCTAAGAAAAAAATACTTTATATCATTAGTTAGTCAAATAGAGGACGATCTGACATGAATCTATATATATATATATATATATATATATATATATATATATATATATATATAGACAATAAATGAAAACCGAGAGCTGAACAGTTACTTCGTCTTAGTATGAGACTTCCTAGCAGTATGCAACCACGACCATCAGGTTTCGACGCAAATACTTAACCGTTAGACCATTGAGTCGATATGCAACAGTTAACACTCCTAACTTCAATTCACTCGCAACATATTTATGCGACCTTACCCCCTAAATTTGCTTGAAGTAAAAATACAGAAAATGTAATCAAGTATATTACATATACACACACCCATTGAGTATGTGTTAACTTTAGAAATATTTACCGTTAAGAACTGAGACTAAATGTACAGCATGCTTGAGATATACATTCAAATGGTGCCTTTCAAGAAGTAACATGAGTGACAGCATCACATCTCCAACAACCTGTAAATGGTATGTGAATTGTGGACGACAAGCAATCACAAGCAAACGATAGATACACCATGTAGAGAAATCTGTTGAAAATATATGACGAAAAGAGTAATATTACGTACAAATCTAAAGAAATAAACAATAGCAAATAAATCATCCCTGGCTCTGAATTATTACATTAATCATTGACTTCATATCCTGTGAGGAAAGGTCTATTACAGTCAACAGGTGAGTCAATTAGAAAAATGTAAATGATTAGGTTGTAAAGTGATGAAAAGAAAACCTTTTTTAATCTGGCGTGATATTCATATAACTAGAACTAAATTTCGTCTTCTTATATTCTTAAACCTTTGTCAACTGTCTCAAATGTAAGAAAGTAATAGTATTCGTTGATAAAGGCACATAGACAGGAAATATATGTAGGGATTTGTACATAATTTAACTGATGTCAATTCGAGTAACATATCAACAATGACATAAGTCTGGAAGTTTAGGTATTGGTTAAACCAGAAGAGAGAAAAAGTATCAAATGTCATAGTGAACTAATCATGTTATGAAAAAGATGCTGATAACATAACTCATGTACAATAGCTAATAACGCTTACACAACAAACTGCTTATCTAAACATGCGACAGTTAGCTTCGTACAATTTGCTACACCAACATTAGAGTAATACACTAAATACATCACAATTAAAAAATTCTTTAGAAAACACAATAAGTGCTATATGACATGGGAAAGGTATTTGCTAAAACTAGACGAGACAAATCTGAGAAACTAAAAATCAACTATCAAACCCAAATCAGTCGGTGGATTAAGAGAAACAAACAAGCTCAAGTTTTATTTTACGTCTTTTGACAATATTTTGGATCGAAAATATTTAAAGATTGTGGTAAATTATCAACAGTCGATGACACTACTTTGATCATATAAATTAAAATTTGAATATGCAGTGACTTTCGTATATTCAAAGAACGACAAATTATATCAAACGCTTAATATTCAAGTGACTTGTACGAATAGAAGCCATATTGTCATGAATGGATTGATTATGTATAGAATAAAGTGTTTAATTAATGAAAATTCACTCATCAATAACGCAGAACGGGCACACATACACACAAGTTGTCATACCATATTAGCACTACGAGATTAAATTTACAGAGGTAACACAACAACAGAATACATAAGGTAAGAGTAAAGTAAGGGTGTGCAGAAAAGTGTAATAAAATTTAAGATCTAGATGAAGGTAAAGAATGAATATACTTGCGCCATTGTGATCAATTTTGAGCCATGTCGCCCAGTGTCTCCAGCCATTCATTGCGATATATGAAAATAATCATTCCTTATCTAACTATATAACTAGAATACAGCGAAGCTACCGTTTAAAGTACCTAATTTGAAAAGTTAAGATGAACAAAACTCACCATTTAAAAGAACAGGTGTCAAAACCTGCGAGAGTTGATAATGACGGTACTTAAATGTACTTTCAACTCGAGAAAGAAGAGGTAATAGATCAGTAACCTGACTTTCTCCAAGGCGATCTATGCTTCTAACTATTTCATCTAGAATGCAGTAAATAAATTTCACAATATCATGAGCATCGTATCTGGAAAATAAAAATGAAAATGTGGACATAGATAAATAGTACGAAGATATCCTTAAAGAGTACTAAAGGTGTACTGAAAAGATCGACTATTAAACATCTATCTGAAATGACTATAGAACACGATTACATCATTTTATGATATATCCCTCAAAAAACTAAGATTGTCGCAATGAAAATTGACTAAATTATCTACTAGAAACCATGATCAGAAGTACATCAGCCAGATATTAATGGAACTTATTGAATGACTCAACTTGGTAGAACAAAGCGAAATCGCAATTGATTTAAATAACTATATCAATAACATTTAATCTGTACAGAAAACCACTGAGTTTATAGTCGACAATTTCCAACACCATTCCAATGAAAAAATGTTACTAGTTATTAAGGTTGACTTAGTGACTGAAATAATAGGTTTAGGTCTAACCGATTCAAACTAAAAATGACAATCAGTGCAGTTTTCATGATGTGTATTCGATGTGTATGAATTCCAGTTACTGAAAGTAGATACGCGGTGTCATTACACGTACACCAGTAAAGGACAATGAGTAGACGACACTTGATTTGTACCTCGTTTCAGATTATTCCCAGCAGATTCGCTTGTAGTAAGCCTAAGTATGATAAAATAAAGCACGACAGCCGAAAACTTCCAAGAGAGCTAGGACGAGACGAATATACGCAAGACTTCAGGATGAACGGTAATGACGAAATTTTGACATGTAGTTGGCGACACGAGTGATGTGAACAGAAACTCATTTTTGCAATGCTTTCATTTTCTTCGAGTAAAAATTAATAGAGAAGAGTTAAATTCATTTTTAAATGGAACGATTTTTGAATAAATAATGAGTTTGATCTCATGTATTATGCTCGAAAAATGGATATAACATATAGGTAAAATTCCGATTAATGTGAACATGTTATGCTATGTACAAGCGTGTATCAAATATATACTAGAATTTAAGCATCGTGTGGCATACTTACGCTCCCCGTAGATAAACCGAGATATGATGGGTGGGATATTACCGACAACCCTAAAAACATGAATCTGTACTATGTTACTAAGTAATATTTGCCTACTATTCCTTTTAATGAAAATTATAACGAGTAATGACTGAGAAACAGTTCAATCAAAATTGATACTTATTTATAAACTGGCCTCTAAGTGGTAATCAGAACATAAAAATGAAGTTTAACAGGTCAGCAATGGTTCTAAAATACAAAACTATATAGGCAGAAGGTATTTTGCAGCCTCTCCGCTAGTATGAATAAAATGCATGAGATGGTCAATCAACAAAATCATTTAGTGAAAGGTACGCCAGATTTCTCACTCACAACGTATTTAAAATAATCATTGAGTATGTACATTTACTATATGCCAAGAAACTTATTTAAACGTATATGTTGCCTTATCCCTTCGCCCTCATAAAATGAAGTCTTTTGATATAGTTCACACGAGGTAAAGCATGAATATCTCATTCAAATGTTAAACGAAAAATATAAACCAGTTACTTTATTTTATGGATGAAACTTAAGGTGTCGTCATAACCATTACTAAGAAATAAGATAGTTGATAATGAGATAATAGTCCTTTATACTAGATAGATCATAATGTTACAGTTACCTGCCCATTTCCTACTGTTTAGAACTAAAATAACACTAACTGATGTAAAATCGCTCCAGATTAAACACAGTCAGAATGAATGTTTAAATTCCGCATAAAAGATTGTAGATAATCAAACCACCAATTCCAAATCTCTCTGGATATTTGAAGGTAGCCACACAAAGTTAGTTCATAATTTTTATTTGTGGATTTCTGACTGAACGAATTTGAAATGTCAATATCCATGGCTCATTTAGACTCTGACAGAGTGAATAGGGACTACAAATTAATCGACCAGCTAATTTATCAAAGCCATAGCTTTAAGAATACTTTCGCACCAGATGACAGATAAATGAAGTACATTCCATTTAAATGCACTGCATCGATTTCCCCTAAATAACTTTACGCCCCGATTAGAATTACTGTCAATTTCGTCTAACAGTTACAATATAAAACTTACGACATAAGAGTGAAGTTAGGCAGTTATAAAAAACAAAGCTATTAGTTAATGAGATGCAACGCTAGAGTAATAAAATGCTCTCACATCAACCAATTGAGTACATTAGATATGCCAAGGGAAACGAAATGCATATCGGCAACTAACCTTTCAACGTTTTCCATTGGGAAACCTCGTAACCACCTAAAACGAACGTTTGAGTAGAATGACTTAGTTTAAGACAAAAACAACAAATCAAAATTGTCTATGGCTCTATAGTTGCTCAATATACAGCCATGATTAGTTACTACTGAATTATTAAGGAATTAAGGATAGTATTCTAACCCTTGGTAGCTTATGTAGTTAATTTTCCTTAACAAATCTAGTGTTAATATGAATATTGTCATTCGACAAAATGATTACTTAATTGAGAAGCTTCTGGTCATTGATTACTCAGTAAGAAAAACAGAGATATCTAACACAGTACATTGGAATTTGCAAATCATTCCAAGACGACTTCAAAAATATTGGGAGTAACAAAGACTTGAGATCCCGAAACGCGAGTTAGCGAGGGACAAAGAACTATAAAGTACCCCCCTTTATAAAACAAAATAATGACGTGGTATTTTCAATCTTCTTCTGGATTATAAAATTTAGCCACAAACAACATGTGTCGTTAGAATATGTTTCAGCAATAGCTGCACTTTATGGTTTTAGTGAGAGAAGACTGTAACTTGTATACCAATAGATAGGTAGTCCGTTTTAGTCAACGCAAAAAGAATAAGATTTTAAAAGGTGGGGCTAGCTACCTGAAGGATGTGGAACCATGTAGCATTTGAATCTACGTTCGTTTTCTGTCTATTAATTGATTTAGCATGATCCCAGACAGTCGCACTATTGTCAGTATCATCGCACAATATTCCTTAATAGATACCGCAAACCTATGTAGGTAGTAAAATAAAATGAAGCTTATTTATATTACTACCATCATCTAAGCTGTAAGTAGTGTAAATATACTAACAAAAGAGAAATTGTTTGAAAACACGGACAAATACTGACTACATCTAAGACTGAACTCATATAGCTTGAACTTTTTTCTGACGTTCTATGCACAAGCTTCAAATTCAGTGAGGAAAAAGGATGTACCCCAACCGTTCTAGTAAGTACAGAGTCTTACAAATTACTGGAGCTGTCAAAAAAGGGTTAATCTAGAGTGTTGTAGTAGTTGACTATGTACAGTCAACAACCACAACACTGACTTTTATTTACTTAAATTCAACTTAAATTAACAAATGTGTTTACGAGTGACACAAGTGTGAAACAAAGACAATCTGATAGTCACAACTACGATTCGAGGCCGTACAGACAGAAACTTTAATTTCGCGCACTGGCCAAACATTGAGGCAAGTAGTGTAGAGTAACACCAAAGAAATCTAATACCCAATATCTTTATGACGAGCTAGTATAGACTAACTAATCTTCACAAGTTCATATTTTCGTTTTAGGTGTCGGTCGTTGTTTGTTTGGGTGGGGGGCGGTAAACCTTATTTGTCCCGTGACTATGTCAGTCCCCATTCTTATTGTAAGTAATAATGCTGAGTGCAAATTCCAAATTCAGCAACTTTATTATGATACTGAAGGAAATTTAGATGTTTTTATGTTTCTTACTGGTCTATGTACGTATATGTCTAGTCTTCTCTTGAATTATGCTGCTAAGGTTGGAATTGAATGTAACGGATTTCAAATATCCTCTTCGGTTTTCTGTTTCGATCATCAGATTGTCATTGTTCTATAAGTGAATTATTTCTTATTTTAATCGACTGATTTTGTTGCTAAATGTAGGTTCATTTTATGTACTTGTTAAGTCATTGGCTTATCCGCTTCTTTGACTTCCAAAATCTAAAGTATAATACAGTAAGTTGGTGCAACTTATTAAAAATAGTCAAATCCTGAAATTCAATGCAGGTTAGAATAATAATCCATACAAATTTTGTCTGAGTTTTGAAGTTTAGTTAAGTTTAATCTTAAGGACTCAGACGGAGTTCATGTGCTAGCCTACCCTCCTTTATACACTTTTATATACGGTCTGTACCTGATGTAATTGACAACCAACTGCTAGTAGACATAGAAGCCCATGGAAAGCTTTTCTACTTACGTCCAAAATTATTTAAACTACTTTTGCATTAGATTTTTTTACGCACAAGGCTCAACCCTCCTCCTAATGAGTTCGTGAAGACACTAAGATGTGCCAGCAAAAGGTAAAACTTAATGTGTTAAACATAGGTAAGCGTTCTTTTGACAGCTCGCGATGTTGTGCAGCATCTAGACATCTAGATTTACTCTATAATATCGTTGCATAAAGAAGATTGTGCAAAATATATTCCTTAACCCAGCTTTCTTCTTTTCGTTTCCAGACAGCCTGGAAAGTTGGAAAAGATAATTTTTGAGTATATGCACTATTTTATTAAGAAAAATAAATACCACTGCTCAATGTGGCTAGAAAAACGTAGATATTACCGACAATATCCACATAAATACAATGTTTTTAATATCTTTCTGTACCATACGAAAATAAGTTAAATGCATGCCGAAAATAAAAATTGATTTTTAATCGACTATCTATTTTAATAAAAAATATCATAATACGTTGAGAGAGGAAAATTAATAGAATATTAATAGGTGAAATGTTCTTTTAAGCGTTCTAGGAATCTTAGGGTTCTACCAAAACGTGTAGCTGTCGGTGTTTTGGCGCTCCTTGATGTTTTTTTCTTGCTTGTTAGCTGTAGATCTGAGCATGCTGGCCTCGATGTGAAGTTTCTAGAGGTATTGTAGCGAACTCGACGTTGAGAGGTTTCACCTCAGTTTTGGGACACTCCCATGGGATTACATTCAACCATGAGGCCGTGGAATCTGTTGAAACTAAAATTTACCCGACATATTCAAGAAACTTCGATAATTTTTCGGCTTAATAAATTTTTGTAGGAGATTTTAACCACAATGCGGTTATATAGCCAAGCCGTTGACACAAATTTTAAAAGAACACTCCAGGTCTCTAAGCATGAGCTAGTCACAATTAAAGCTTTTTACAAACTGAAGAGAATCTTCAACTCAGCTACCTTACTTTCTTTCAGAGACAACAGTACTCACTTAGCATTGACAACTGATTCATCGAACACAGAAACTGGGACAGAGCTCCAACAATACGCTAATAGTCAGCTGAAACCTTTGTTATTTTTCTTCAAAAGACTGAATGACACACCAGCACGTCATAGCACACTCGGTCGAAAGTTTTTAACCGCATATCTTGTTATTAAATACTTTTGACACATATTGGGAAGTAAGGTTTTTACTGTTTTTACGGGCCAAGAACAATTAATAAACCGTCTACGACATGCCATGACAGGTTTACTTGAATATGAAATGTACACCTCAAACTCATCCCACACTTTACATCAGACATTCAATAGATGAAAAGGGATGAAAACGAGGTTACTGACTTCCTTCCAAGTATACCCTTTGTCACTTTCAGACCTGCGAATGTTGACTACAAGGAATTAGTTTTATCGCAACAAGCAGACAACTAAATAGTTCAGCAAATATCTTTCATCACGGCTTTTACAGTAGCTAAAGAAGTTCAGCTCGGTGATACAAGTTGCCTGAGATACCTGACCGTTAGATGCAGACCCCGTACAATAAGAAATGTGAGACGTGATATCGTTGATCTTATAGACAGTGTGTCACACTCTATAGTTAGGGCCACGGCAAAGCTAGTCAGAGGACGTTTTGTAAAGCCCCATCTATATTGTGATGTGTGCCACTGGACATGGTGGTGTGATACTTGCCGAACAGTTAAAATTCAACATCGAGTCTTTATCATCACTCCAACTCTCCATTCAGGAAAATGTACATTAATGTAGTTGGCTTGTTACCACCCCTTTACTCGGATACAGCTAGGTCTTTACTTTCTTTGATCTATTCGCCCATTAAGCAGTAGTGGCACCATTGAGCGATATTTCAACAGAAACCATGACCAAAATACCTACTGAAAATTGGATTTGTCATATTGGCTTGTCAGCAGTCATCACTACTGATTAGGAAACCCAATCAAAGAGGTTCTTTGGCAGCTGGCGGAGCCTTTTAGTGTAAAGAGAACGCTCATGGTCGTTTTTCATCCAATTTCTACTGAAATGGTAGAGCGCCTACGCCATCATGGCCAGTGGCCTAAGTGTCCAGTGGATATTATCATCTACCGAACTGTTTTTCTCCCTTACTTTATCACGTGCATTAAGTGCATGGTTTTGAATTTTACCTTCACCCATGTTGAAGAGTCATATTTCTGAACAGTACGTATTTACATATATATTTCAACTAGGACAGATATGAACTTTGCATACAACATTTTTTTAAAACAGCTGCCTTTTGTTTATTTTTTCTTTTGTTCTGAAATATTAATGTCAATATCTCGTCATCAAGGTATGCAAACTGTAGAACTCCTCAACTAATGAGGTTATGTTGGCACTTTCCATCTGGTCTCCCAAAAGAAGGCTTAAGGCATATCTAAGTTATATTAACTTTGAGGGGCGATACTTTTCGAGTAACACCTTGGTTGCCTTTATTTGTAACCCTTAAGTTAGCCCATCTCTCTACAGTTCCAGTGGTAACACAACCTGTATTTTGCTCTCCAAAACCAAGAACACTCCTAGCACGAAGTCGCGGATCTCTGAAAACGTCAGTTCTCAAATTCTCTCTTCAAACTTTACAGTTCAGAGGATAGTAAGCCAAATGACTAATGTTGATCATTCGTAAGTATTTTCCCCCAAATGTTCCGTTTTTTTAAAAGGTGCTCATCAGTGGTGCCAATGCCACTTACACTAATGGGGAGGGGGTGTTTAAATCATCGCCTACTCGGTGGAATAAGTAAAACTCCAACCAGTGTTTATTTGATAGTGGTTTAAGGACCATGTTTTGGTCCTAATGAGAATGACAGAGTAATACATGTTAATACAAAAATCGACGCTCGGAATACGAAATGTCAGTCTGTCGTTTCTAATTCTACGGTGGGGTAATAAAATCAGACATTCCGTCACCCGTCATTTGAGAGACCTGAGATCCCTGAAATTAACTCATTGTCCACTCGATGAACACATTCGAGAGTATCTTCATCGTTGATTAAACATAGACTCGCTGCTTGAATATAGTATTCTGGTTTAGATCTTATGTAGGCAGAATAAAAATTTTTAAACGAATTTTCATCAGAACATTTGAAACCATGAAATGATCATAATACATATAACTGTTCAGCTGCAACTGCTCATCAGTGTACAGACGTCATTAGATTGTTACTCCTGGTTTCCCATAAATTCTTTTTTTCCATAACCAATAGCTAGGTGTTCCAACTATCGTGCACTGGCAGCTAGTAGCTATGGTGCCATTCACTCTGATACCAAATGCTGAGGCAGCATATCTTTAATGTAGCTTACTAAAATCTTAACAATGGCGCAAGTCGGAGTAATAGATCTGTAACTAGACACTGGCTACCCTTCCCTATTCTTATGTATGGGAAAAAGTGTAGCATCTCACTAGTCTCTTGAGGGTGGAGCTTTAGAGAGAAACCTAATAAATAATTCTGTTAAAAATACTAAAATGATGTCCACTAGCTATGATGGAAGTCTAGAACACGGGCCACCAGAGCCTGGTGAGTTGCCTTGTTTTATGCTCCTAAGCAGTTTAAACATAGTTTCCTGAGGTAAGGACATCGGTGACAACCAACTTTATGTAATAGATTTATAGCCTTGCGAACTTCTTTCACGTTGTTAGATGTTGGATCTACTTAAGTCAACAAGAAACGCTGACACTATCGTCCATTAATGTATTTCAAGGACTTGTGGACAGTGACGGACCCTCCATGGTGCTATAGACAACAAGGCATGCGCATTTCCTGAAGAACTTTTGGCGAAATTCATAAGCTCTAAGCTCTAAAATGCTCTTCGGGGAAACTCCGTAGACATCTAGGAACTCCAAGCCAGCAATGACATTAATATTAGAGACAGTTGACGCTTCAACTGCGGAAACTGCAGATTGTTTCAAAAAGTAGAAAGATTATTCCCAAAAAACTGCCTATCTTCTGTCATTCAGAACACGTTAAAACGGCAAAATATTAACAGTTTCACATCAAAAAATTGAAGTACGTTTTCCTCAACTTTTGAAAATACCATCGGCATGTAAAACATTTCATAAATATGAAACTTTTTGCACGATGAATATCATGTTTTAAAGTAATGCTATAGACGAACACAAATATGCAGTAAACGAATCATATGCTTGAAAATGGCCTACAGTATAGGGAAATTAGTACAGCCCGCCATTACCGTACACTTTTGATTGATCGCCATGATGACTGGGAGGGGATTGAAATGACAGTTATATGTGACGCCAGCCCTTGTGGCCTCCTATGACGAATAAATCCAAAAAGTGTTTTCCACACGATGGTAACCAGAATATTCTTATGGATGCCGGCGCGACGTCAACTTTGCTTGTAGGAAATTTTTAGGGAGAAGAACGGTTTTTTAACAACGCCTATTACTATCTCAAATATACATTATAATCCTTCAATTTATTGGTCAACACTAGTTAACTAATCAGCTGACGAAGCCAAGACCCGAATTACGGAAGTATTTACTCGCCACTCTTTTGAACTAGAGGAAGTAGGCTCGCATGTCATTAATTTTTATTTTAATCACATACAACTTATTTACAATATGCGTCATGAAAAAGCTGTTTTGGGTTTTATCAGATAATACAGTAACTAAAATTGGTGAAGTGATATTTAGAATAAAACGTCAATGTAATGTAGAACATATAAATAAATATATATATGACACCAAGGAAATAGATTATAAATGAAACTCTGAAGAGTTTAATATGTATTTATAGCTTAAATTTAGTGTGAATAGGTTTATTAGGCAACTAATAAATCCATAATAATAAAAATGTCAAATTGCCATCGAAATTGTGAATTGGTTTATAGGTGATGATAGAAAGTGGATAACAAAAAAAAGTTGGAATAAAATGGAAATGTGCACTATTAACTATGTGAAATAAATGTGAAATCCACAGACATATGGTGTATTGTGAACTCTTTATACAGAACTAGGATCTTGTTTATGTATATCATCATTTATTTAGGGGTAGTTAGGAAGATTATATATACCCTCACCTAACAGGTGTTCATCAAGTAGTGTTTTAAACTCAGTTATCGAATTACTGCACCGGATATATTTTGAGAGTTTATCTCAGAGCGTTGCATATCTCATTGTAGTGAAGTAATGACGTAGCTGTGTACAAAATACCTAGATAATAACAGTATTTTCCTTATTACGCAGATTGGGGGGGAAGGTGTAGGAAGTCGACAATGATGTCGAAGAGTAAGCGGCACCACTAATAAAGCGATATATGAGAGTAAGATTTCGTTTAAAGAGTCGAAACCAGAGAAGTTCTAGCTTTAATTTACCGCATCGTTGGCAAAAGTTTGTAGACTGTAGACTGGTTAACAGTAGGTTATTATCACAACTTCCATTTCGAGTCGCGAGGTTCATCCAATTAATGTGAGACGCCTTAAAGTCCCCAACGAAAAGACACCTATTAGGAAGGGACTATTTCCAAGGATTCTTGGATCACGTAAATTTTACTTGTAGTGACTAAACCATGGCGTGGCTTAGTTTTTGAACTAGTCACCTTACATATAACACTCTAATGTACCTCCGGAGCAGTCGATAGCATGTGTGAGTAATCAGTGCTGCATAGTATTGCTCCGTCGATGTAAGATCATAATTACTATCGGTTCTAACGCTGTTACAATCTGCAATAAGTGGGTGCTATGACGCAAAGAAATTTTGGTTGAGATATCGAATGCCAATGAAGTGTGCCAAGTTGAAAGATGCTCCTCTGCCCTATGCCTATTCACTCCTAAGCCAAAGATAGAAGGACCAACCAGACAGAACCAGAATCGGAAACAGGATTGGGAACGTTTTGTATTTCAACCATGCCTTTATACATAAAACCTGACCACAAAGTCAGCCAATTAGAAGACTAACATTCATATAAAATGGAAGCAATAGTGAGTATGAACTGGAGTACGCATACACAATTGACTGGCCATAGTTCATCAATGAGAAATGATATAATAACAGTTAAAGTGTCAAATGGGAGGATAGAGAAGGAGGAACTGAGTAATGATAGGAATAATATATTGACGTCGAACAC
Organism: Schistosoma mekongi; assembly: GCA_034768735.1. NCBI lineage: Eukaryota > Metazoa > Platyhelminthes > Trematoda > Strigeidida > Schistosomatidae > Schistosoma > Schistosoma mekongi. Next base: position 62,200,053 of record CM068305.1, read on the forward strand.
AAAACAAAAATAATAAAAAAATTCTGTAGAAAAATAGTTTTGGAAGATAATCAGCCTTCTTTAGGTGCCCGGCATATAAGTGGGGTAAAGTGTCCATCAGACATGAGCTACGTTTACATGAGAGCTACTAAGATGAGTCTTATTTCTGTTATTAGAAAACTCAATTCGGACAATCTGCCCCTAAGACTCAGCAAGTAGATATCATCTAGACTATCCAAATTACTATGCGCTTTACTGACAGTGGTCCTGGGTGCACTGGCTTCCAAAACCTTACGGCACGAAAACCCCTAATTCACAGTTCTCCTTCCTGGAACCTTGTTTCACGATCAGTGGGAGTTTCTTTTACCTTGATGGGATCATCGAGTGGCTAGTCAGGGCGAATATGTATGTTTCACTCACAGACTTTGTAATCACCTCTTATGATTAAGACTATCATTGCATTTCATCTGGTTTGCGCTTCGTTATCGACCCACTTACTAAATGTAATCAGTTTCCTAATATGGGTTCCCTGAAGTGTTACAGGTTATGCACAACGAATAGCTGATTCATCTGACTAGAGATCCTGAGCATAAGATTTGGTGGTCTCCAAGTTCTTTTGCTCCTATAGAATCTATATGATTGGACTGTTACATTTTATGACATTTTTGGAGTTCGTGTTAAGCCCCTATAAATCCGTCTTAGTCGTCTCTTTCAAGTTTATCACAGAAATGTCCCCTCTGTTCTTGTCTCGCTTTTAGTGTGTATCCACTATAATACAGTATCACGATTTTCCTACTGAGGGCAACTTGAAGTTTCACACTCCATTTCTTCGTTCTTTTTCTCAGCCGGAACAATACTCCCTGAGATTGGTGTCTTATTCTTTGTAGCCTAAACTGACTTATGCATTTTATCTTTTAGCATGGGTAAGTTCACAAATGTTCCTTCTGTGAACTTGACCTTAACTCCAGGTGCGGCCGTGAAGAAATTAGTTTGAGTTGCGTCATCGTCATATATACTTATCTGCGTTTCAAAAGAACTACCGTATTAAGGAATTAGTTTCTTTTTTATAAATGAGCCACGTTTATAAGTGACATGAAGTCGTCTAGGAGATAGCTTGCGTCTGGACAACAGTTTTAGCAAAGCCACACGTTTCCAGGCCCACTTCACCGTTCGTATGCAGTAAGTGTCAAGTTAATACACACTTTGTGAGACTTACCAATACAGTCTTCATACCTAGTGTCAGTTTCAACCTGGTAACGACATCCAAGGCGTTGGTAAAACACACTTTTGTACCCATCAATGAATAATGAATAGTGGTTAATAAACAACCGTGTTGTTTCTTTGTTGCTAATAATCGCTACAACTGACGTGGAAGAAATCGGTGAAAATGATGTAAATAAAACGATTAACTCATACATAGAAAGTACAAATAAAAACCAGAAAAAATTGTAACTTGTGTAAAAAGAAATAAATTACACGACACTGATAGGCAAAATGATGCCTTAAGCGAGCTAGGTTCAGTTGAAGCAAAAATCTCATAGGTCACGAGATGTTAAACAACCAAAGCTAGAAAATTTACCCAACGATTCAAATGCAGTAACAATTTTGAGATATAGGGGTCCGAATCAGAATTTCGGCAAGTTGGAATTGCAGTGAAAACCAAATAAGATAAATCACACGGGATATCACAAACTGACCCACTAGTTATTCTTCTGTGACAGAAAAACTGACATTTGGTTTGTACGTGGTGGATGTATCATTCATGTTCAACATAATCATATAAAATGAGTAAAAAATTTGAGTAGGCCGAACAACATCTTCATAATGATACAATCGTGCGAATGCATCTAGTTAGGTAGGCACAGAGTTAGGAGATGCTCAAAATAACACAGACAACCATTTGAAGTAATCATACCCAACAGTGACTTTCCGCTGAAGGTCGCATAGACCCCGCGCAGTTTGCGACATCAGACTTGTCAGCATCAACAGAGTGATGGAGTGCATTATTGGCATTAAGACGAACGATTTTGTTTTGCTCGCTGCAGATATGCGGTGCGCTCACTCAATTCTCACAATCAAGCATGATGAAGGAAAGATGTTTAAGTTTAGTAAACGCGTACTTGCTGCTGTATGTGGTGAATCAGGTGACACTTCTCAGTTTTCCGAGTTTATTCAGCAAAACATGCAGTTATACGAAATACGAAATGGTAAGTCGTATTCCATATCCTATGTTTGTCAAGGATATGAGTTAACTCCTAGTGCGGCTGCAAACTTTACCAGAAACAATATGGCAGAATCGCTGCGAAGTCGAGTAAGATCGATTATTCATAATTTCTTATCGTGCAGTCTCCATACTTTGTTAATTTGCTGATTGCTGGTTTCGACTCTCATACAGGACCCGAGTTGTATTTTCTAGATTACTTAGCGTCTTTAATCAAAGTGAGTTGACATAATATTGATATTTTCAGCGGAGTTAAATTATACGGTCGAATTTGATATATTTTAAGTGTAACTTTGATGTATTTTGACGTACATACATAAAACCAGAGTGAATCGTAACCAGGATAGGTAGCTTTATTAAAATCCGAGTCAATTTCTAAAGGGTATTGTGTAAAGACTTACTGTACGTCTCTCCTTGTAAATTTACGGAAATTTACCTGCAGATAGATATGCTCTTTATTAGTCCCAACCGTAAACCATATGTAATTCTCACTGCAAATGTCATCTCGCTAAAGGTTTCTATAGGGTTGGAGTAATATGGTGAGTTTAGTTTTCCTATTAACGATGAATAACTTATATCGAAACCTACTCCCATATATCAACATTAAGATTCCTAAATGCTATTTCCGCATGGTTTGGGTTATAATTTTAGTTCTAACCTTATAACAAGTTTCCAACCACAAGTACTAACCTTGAAGGATATCCTTAATTTTAAATGAATTTTTTAATCCTTACCTTAAATCGTTTTCTCTTGTTGCTGTTTAAATTCTAATTAGTAGTCAATAATCGCCATCTTGTTTCTAATTGACCCGGTCGTGTAGGTCAGCAGCATTTTTAAGATGGTGCTAGTACTAGTGTAAGCAGTCAGTACTCGTAAGTCTAGTTCGAATCAGGTATTTCAGAAATATTTTGTTGTCCTCATTCAGGATGTTATTAGTGTCGTGAGTTTAAGGCGGCTTTGCTAGAAGCAGGAATTTATCCTTTACCAGTTAACGACAGTTATAAATAAATTGATGAAATTCTGTTTAGCATGTACTCTGTTAATAGCTTTGGAATTCCAGCCACGTGGAACTAGATAATTTTCATATGTTACGTAATATCTGAGGATAAACATCTCAATATTTTGTAAGGATTGTCATCCAGTCTGGAAGAGTTTCATGATTACCGAGCTCTGAGTATATACAGTACAATAGAGGTGATGTTATGTTTGTAGAAATTCAAATAAATGAAATTGAGAATAACCAACGGTTCTCTCACTCTTATCTTAGCTTCAGTTAAGTAATCTTAAGTCAAAGTAAATGCATATAAACGGTCATATAACTTTGCTAAGGGATTGTACAACTATGTTATTATGTTGAATCTAGATTTTAAATTATTGTCTTGATCTTTCCACAATTATTCATCTTCATTGTTAATACAGCTACAGTTTTATTAGGTGTTATGTAGATCGAATTTTCCATGGTGGACTTACCTTAAGTAATCACAACTGAATCTAAGTCAGTTGGTATGTCTTTTATTTTTGGCTAGTTAGGGAATTCAGACTGTTCAATTATACTTTTAGTAGCTAGTCTGGTTAACGAAACACTAACGTACATTTATTATTCATCATGTTTTCTTACAATGTCGATTTATGGCCATAAGTTGGAGTGACTAATTTCTATACCACATCCTAAGACAAGGAATCAGTAATTTAAGTATATATTTCTTCGCATACTGCAGTCTGAATACTTTACCATAAGAATCCGCGTTGGACATCTTGACATGGTTAGACAGTTACTTGCTAGACGGTTTCGTTATACTACCTTATTTTAGATTTTCTTTACGTTGTCATTTGCTCAAACACCTTTTAAACCTGCATGGTAGACAAAATATTGTACCAGGATATGCATATTTGTTTCAATTCTTGATAACTAATAGGAAGCCTGCTCAAGTAGGATACTGAAACGTAGAAAAGAAGCGAAAATTCCACTAACTATTTAAAGAGTGACGGCGTCACTAGTTGCCAGTTTCATGTTCGGAATCCTTACACGTCGATAATTTAAAACAAACCTATACATTGATCAATGGCTGGTGTTTTATCAAATCTACTAAGCTATCAAGACACTAGACGTGATCTTTAATGGCTTAATAAAAGTCAATAGAGATCACACTGCATCTACTTTTGCAAGCTACCTGACCATCTAGTGTACTTTAAAGCAATATTAAGTTTATCTTGCTGTATTTCTCCAACGATTTTGTTGTTATTTTATGATTCTCCATAGTGTGTTGTTTCATTTTTGTGGAGTAGTAGTATACATAAATGCGTCATAAATTTAAATCGCCGTACGTTTACTGTTCGCTCATTTCTTGTGAGTTCATAATTTATGTTTCGACATCCTGTGTACCGTATTGTTCCCTCACTTTTCACAGGTCCCTTTCGCTGTTCATGGATATGGTGCTCTTGTTTCTTTGAGTATCTTAGATCGTATGCATCGTCCAGATATGACAGTAAATGAAGCTGTTGCGCTCTTGCGTTTGTGTATTCAGGAAGTTCAGAAACGTTTAGTTATAAATCTTGATCGGTACATGGTCCGGATTGTTACCAAGGATGGTATCGAGGAGCTGCCGGATCTAATTAATTTTGCTGTAGAACAATAAATGTTTAAAAAATAAATCGTCCATGTATTTGTTGAACTACTGTTTTATCGTCTGGCACTATAAAGTTACCAAATTTATTCTAAGTCATTTGGTTTGGTATGCTGTTAGTCTCACGTTACATTATATCGCATAAGACCACACATTTACAGCTGTGTTTTGTTTTTAGATGCACTCGAATGCATTCTCTTTTAGCTATTTCTTTGATTTTATGCAGATGTAATGTAGCGTTATTCCGTTGCACTCCATCAAAACACATAAATTATTGTAATACGTGAATCATTAAAACAGCAAACTTTCAATAAGTTACTTTTTTATTAGAATATACATGAATCCAAACTGATGGGTTTAGTTGTTAGTCTATGCTTATTTAGTTACCGTCAAAAATGGGTACCAAAGATATATGCACTACACATACAATAATATTACTGCGAAGAGAATAAAAAAGGCTATCAAAAACAGTAAAACTTAGTAAGACAACAAGAGGAGTACAAAGGAGATAGTTATGATAGAAACACCAACGAGACGACTTCATCCCATTGAAAGATCTTCGAATAAGCTCATGTAAAACACTTTGAATCGACAGATGGAGAGCGAATTTGTAATACACTACTAGAGTCCTGAATATGAATCTCTCAGATAACAAATATCTAAGTTAAGACCTAAAGGTAGCCAGTCCTGTTTGTTTTGCGATCCGCGTCAATATGTGAACTTCAGAGGAGATTGATTGGCGCACTTAACTTAGGAGAGGTTATGTCAGATTTCGACATCGGCAGCAACGAACAAAATGTCTTCCATTCAGCGACTTCATAGCAAACTAATGGGACAGAATTTTCACCATGAACATGCTGCCGGTTGAGCTCAATATGCAGTCAAAATATTCTCTCGAAATAAAACTGAATAGAAGGGAATATAAAATGAAATAAAAGGAAGTTTGCATTAAAGTGACAGTAAATACCACTTGGGTATCAATATCGTTTGAGTAAAAGACGAAGAGATAGGCTGATTATTATCCTCACATTTCCTAATCATTTTAATTGTGTGTTGGCTGAGATACTACACATTGCGCCCAAACCGCGGCTAGAGGTTTTCTTAGGAGGTCACTCCTCTAGCCTTTGACCTTGAGATCAATCCGTAAGGCAGTGAAACATCATCCACAAATGCAGTTCCATGGTGATACTTAAGGAACCTGAGACACAAACCATGTTACAAATAACCTAATGTAACTCAATTATATGATGTAATTAGTTGCGGTTGTTGTATAGGAATTAGCAATCCAATCTAGCTACTAAGACAGGTAGGCGGAGCGAAGTTTGTGACTCTTGGTTCAAAATATCACAGATCATACTAAATCAAGAAAATGTACTACAAGGTAGTTTTGACAATCGCAGATAGTAAGTTTTAATGACTATACACAAAAGACATATGTTCCTCGTTTGTGAAATCAGACTCTAAACTGCGAATTCGTTGGACAAAAGATGTAGTGAAAGAATTCGTCTCACCGGTGGTGCGCGAATTAATCTCGACTTCGAAATAAATCTCGTCAAAACATTTGATACTGTACGATAACAAGTACAGGTAGGATTTTTCGTAACACATGCAAACAAACATTTTGCCTTTGTATTCTACAAGCTGCATAGAAGACATCACTACCACGTTTATCCTCGAATATTCAGCTCCAGATTATCCCTTCAGATGGTAGCTGAGACATGAAGATACTTAAACCAAAAGGACCTTGAAGCCCTATCACCACATGACTAACATCTACAAATTATTAAAACAGGTGTCCTACGGACGTTATCATAGCTTGAGGATGATTTTCATCTTGGACAGACATCAGATGGTCTAAAAACCTGTCTGCTATATGGTTTTCGGTGATTCTTAAACCGATGATGTTGCATGTTCATCTAATTAGTCACACTAAAAAATCGCGAATATACTCTAAGTATATCAAGAGTTTTCCCACAAACAGAATGTGACTAAATTCCTATACAATCAACATTTTAGCAAACGGAACGTAACTACAGTAAATGAAACGTGTTTATATGTAAATAAATTAGGAAGAATAAAAAAAATAATTACTTTATTACAAAAGATAAAACATGATATTCAGAACAGCGCTGTGTTGAAGACACTTGATGATGTAAAAGCAATATATATATATATATATATATATATATATATATATATATATATATATATATATATATATATATATATATATATATATATATATATATATATATATATATATATATATATATATATATATATATATATATATATATATATATATATATATATATATATATATATATATATATATATATATATATATATATATATATATATATATATATATATATATATATATATATATATATATATATATATATATATATATATATATATATATATATATATATATATATATATATATATATATATATATATATATATATATATATATATATATATATATATATATATATATATATATATATATATATATATATATATATATATATATATATATATATATATATATATATATATATATATATATATATATATATATATATATATATATATATATATATATATATATATATATATATATATATATATATATATATATATATATATATATATATATATATATATATATATATATATATATATATATATATATATATATATATATATATATATATATATATATATATATATATATATATATATATATATATATATATATATATATATATATATATATATATATATATATATATATATATATATATATATATATATATATATATATATATATATATATATATATATATATATATATATATATATATATATATATATATATATATATATATATATATATATATATATATATATATATATATATATATATATATATATATATATATATATATATATATATATATATATATATATATATATATATATATATATATATATATATATATATATATATATATATATATATATATATATATATATATATATATATATATATATATATATATATATATATATATATATATATATATATATATATATATATATATCAGTGAAGTGAATAAATACGTACAAATACTAATTTAGAAAACGTATATATATATATATTTATATAATAAAGGTTTGAGTAATATGAAAGACAATGATTGGATAAGAAAATCTTAAATTAGATGAAAAACGTACACTTTTATCTAGTAGTAAGCATGAATTTAGTAAATATGGCATTAACTCGGCACAAATAATGATGTTAACAATAATAACAAATAAAATATTCAGTTATTTTGTTTGAATAATTTATTCACCGAGATAAAAGGACAAAACGGGCTTGTAAAATGAAAGCAAACACTTTCCAGTCCAAATATATGAAAGATTTCATAAATATAGAGGTAGTTAACTCATCATGATACGGCGTAAATTATTTTGTAACACTGTATCTTGCATTGCATTGAATATTGTTTCAATATTCCTCCTATCTACAGCCGTTGTGAAGTGACGATAGACCATACGTTTACGTATAGGCCCTGTATATGTTAAATTTGCTGATATTGGTACAGAGTTTTGTCTGTGAAGCGATGAATATTTACCGGTGTTATTGAATGATGAATGTGATAGGCTTGAACGATCACGTGTAGCTGGTGAGAAACTGTGATTGACTAAAGAAGCGAACACATCAACCAAAAACGTTTGGACATCTTGTAGATGAAATGGATCCATTTTCACCGGATAATTAGGAAATTCATCACGAATATTTGATATACGTGAGTTTAGTTTTTCTTTCAGTATATCGGTTTTATTGAAAAATATAATGATAGAGACACGCCTAAAAGCAATATGATTAATAAGTCCTTCAAAAACAATCATAGCTTCACGTAATTTATTTCGAAATTCTTTGGTTAATCGGTCTTGATAATGTTCATCATAATGACTAGAAGCAATAAGGAACAGTACAGATGTCATATCAGAAAAACACTGACACCATTTACGACGTTCTTTGGTTTGACCACCAACATCAATAAATACAAGTGATGATGAGTGAACGTTAATTTCTTCTTCAATTATAGATTCTGTTGGTTTACGTGACCAAACAATATCTTCGTCCGTTGGACGATAATTCTGAAAAAAATTCAATAAACCAAGATAAAAATTTTAAAAATCAAAAGTAGACAGACAAAATAAAGTCTAATCTACAAGAAAGGTTTACTAAGTTAACGTAGCGTTATGGTATTTAGAGAAATTTTTACCATACTGATGGTGTCGTAAACTAAATCATTTCCAAACATGCAGTAAGGATAAAGTTTACGCGGGACTATGAAGCAAGGAAACAGCTTATTAGTTCAAGGTGCCATATGTTTTAAGTGTTAAGTGAGAACATTGACAAAAAGAAAGAATTGAAAGCACATTACTGGAGAAACGACATACAGTGAATAAATATGATCTGACAATATGAATTAAATTCATGTAACGTAAGATTTCTCAAAGTCTATTTGCGATAAGTGATGGACTAACAGAGCTACATAACATTAAAATAAATAAAGTCAGAATTAAAGGAATTCACTGACATCTATTTGCCTCGGAGCTTTAGATATGTAACGGCATGGTAAAAACTATACCGATGAGACATTATACTTGGCAACAATTAACTAATCATGTTTTAATATAATCACTTCAAGTCTGAGTTCTTGATTGATTGACATAGGGTTTTTTAAAGAACGCAAAATATATTTTATTTTTATTTAAGCTTAAAAAAATACAGAAAGAAGGATACAACTATTACACAAGAATCATAGATGTGTCGTTTTTTATTTCACCGAAAGATTGATTACAATAACCAGCAAATCCCTTCAGAACAAGGTTTTCCAATTAAACAGATAAAATTACTCATATCTGTTGAAGAAATTCTCCACTGATTATTAAATATGTGTTGTTAGTTGTGTCTGCTAATATATTGGTAGATATTTTCAGCCCAATTTTTGTTCAACTTCGTTAAATATATTAAATATTTGAGCAACTACTTTCGAGGTAGGAAATGAATAGGTGTGAAGAAAAATATAAGATTTTTATTTAACATGGATAGACTCGAGGTAGCGGCCTTAGTGCTTATCGAATTTTGTCGATCAAATTATGATGTGACCACAATTCCAATTGATTAGTTCACAATGTTAAGTGGCTGGAATTGATTGGCAGGGAACCCTAGAACCGGTTTCAGTGTTATTTGGCACAGATAAGCATAGTGTACCTGTAATTATAAGGAAACTGATGCTCCCTGTGGAATTCAAATCTATATCACCAGCTTAACATCCTGAGATATCACTACACATCTATGCGGGCTATAACTGGTCACCTATAGGATTGAAGTACCTAAATAAATTGGTCAATCTTATGTTTGCCTGGTTTCAGTATTCATTTGTAGATAATACTGTTACTAGTCGTAACAAAGAAATTTGGTTTTAAGATATATTCATACGGTTAACTGTTTTCTTCGTTAAAAAATTACTGTCATTAACATAAATTAATGTCCAATCAAGTTAGTATATACTGTACGCTGATAAGAAAATTAATTCGAGCACCCAAGGAACTTGTATAAATGTATGCTGTATATATACAGATGCTAATTAAAGTGGGAAATTAAAAAATATACACATTACCAACTAGTTTCTAATAACGGGGGCATAAAGCTCTATTGCAAGAAGTACTTTTTAATAAGTTTTGTATTCTTAAATGAAGAAAGATTAAAATCTTTTTTACAAAGTCAGTAATTGAAGTATAATTATCCTAATTAACTTAACTTCTTAAGTAACATTCCAAGTAACATTCCATAAGTAACATTTAACACCGTAAATAATAAATATATCCTTGAAACAACTAATTCCCTACAACAAAGGATAATAAAATAGGAAAAATGACAGATTTATCGACCACTTATAAGTCGAAGCAAAAGATGAGACGCAATATTTCATCAATCGAGGTTGGTCTGGATAGAATACAAGATAGAAAGATCGTCTACCTTCAAAGGTATGTAATTTTAAAAGTAAAACATGAAATAAAGTACAGTCTTCTGACTATAAAAAAATACAGATGTAAGATATGTTACTTCCACGTAACTGTGGATGCAAAATGGCGCAGATTAGGAGTACACTCCAAGTTGAATTTATTTATAGTGATGAAACAGGATGCAGTAAATCTACTAAGTCCGGTACAAACAAAAACGAAGTAAATTCCTTTTGAGTGTGCTTCTAGTCTGAGCTATTTGAAACCTAAACCTAGGAATATGTACAGTAAAAAGTGAAGTCATGAAATGTTACAAGGATTTTAATGAATGTATACATATGTAATAAATTCCTTATTTATCTTTGAGCCTAATCTTCTATTTCTACGTTAGAATAAAGGGTCTAAAATGCTGAATCATATAGATTAATAAAAAAAAGATTACTGATCATTTATTCTTTTACAAGTCGTAGCTTTGGTACTAATATACCGAGTGAGATGAATATACATGTGTATGGCATTGGCCAAAATGTAGGAAAGTGATAAGCCTATTATCTCATTATAAAATTATGCTGTTTAAAGTATGCACCCATGTATGTGTTATAAGGGTGTGAGAAAAACACCTCTACAGTTAATTATCTTATATAAGAGATAACAATAATACATCATTCATAATTTATAACATTAAAACAAAAACGTGATACAATTTGTTCATACAATTATTATTTATTAAGAATTTAATATCTTATGTAAATCATGCATTAAAATTTGAACTTGATGACCATATTTTGTAGTGCTGAGTAAGTTGACAAATACCTTTTTTTTTATGAAACAAGAATATAGTGAATAAAAAAAATTAAGAAACCGTAATGACTAATATGTATTTACACCTAGAGATGTAAGATGTATTTAGAGAATTTATCACATGAAAATTTTTCAATCGTATGATGTATTTTAATCATCCTTTATTTGCAACATTTACAACCTACTGCTGATATTCTAATGAAATTCTCATTTTATTTTAATGAAGTCTTCTAAAAAGAAGTTAACACCGAACACTATATGTTTTATTGTTATATTTATCAATAAGAAGAGAGAAAGGAATAACAAAATACTATTCAACAAAAGAAAACTAAGTTGAAGTATGAAATATATGTATGCAGTAAGAAACCATTCGAAAGTTGATATTATTACTATTCAAGTCGTTTATCAGATACGCAATTCATGTATTAAGTTTCAACCGACACTTGAATTGTGATGGATGGTAAGTGATACTACCTTACGGTCCAAATTAAAATAGAGCAAAGTTCTGTTCTACAACTAAGTGGCTAAAAGTAAGGCGCCTAAACCAACAAGCTACTGCATCATGCGGTGATTGTCTATTACACAGTAGTATACAAATAGCTTATTATGGAGTGACTAACATTATACAGTCTAGTCTTTAATACTGAATGGATTTTACTGATGAAATTTATGAGGTGATCACTTTAACTAAACAACTCGATAACATGATTGATGCTTGATAATTACAATAATTACAAATTACAGTTAAAGTATAGATAGTACAGTGACGTGGTCTAGTGGCTCTTAGAATGGGCTTATCTAATGTAGCTAATCAGAAAGAATAGTTTATGGAAAGAAATAATTAGATTTTAAAGCGTATACTGAATTTACGGGAGCACTAAGTTTCAGGGGTGAGGTTAGTATTCAATTTGAGAATAGATTTTATTGACATGTTACATAAATTTCATGCATAAAAGGTAAACATTAGGTGAGTTTAACACTATCATTTTAAGTGCATAATTTTGATAACTTTAAACGCACCGCGCACTACAAAAGCATTTTACTGGGTTTTTATGCCAAAAGTTCCATCCATTTTTAAATTTTGTGCAAGACTCCATAAGTCCTTTCCTTGATTGTAATTGACTTATCCCTACACTATAATAGTAATGCTAATGATTGTAAAACTAGATTAAAGGGTTTCCCTAAATCCATTTATTCATATCTACGCAAAATTTAAATTATTCTGAAACTAACTATTTGTAGAAATTCAGTGTTAATTTGCACTAGTAGAATGTAGTTACTGTGTTCATTTTCCTGCTAATGCAGATCTTATTACACTTTTTAAAAACAAATTATAATACATATGATATAATAACGAATGTATTTACAACAAATAACATAAAAGTAATGAGGGTGAAAAAGGGCAAAAACAATTTGTGTATGCATACACCATCAGCAAGATGAATATATTAAGAAACAATCAATAACCTGTAATTGTTCCTCCATCAACAGATACCTCGTTAACATACACGTAAGGGATATAAAATAAATATGATTGTGGTTTATTTTTATGCCTAAACAATTATAAGCCAAAAGTAATTGATTGATTACTATTCAAGTCGTTTATCAGATACGCAATTCATGTATTAAGTTTCAACCGACACTTGAATTGTGATGGATGGTAAGTGATACTACCTTACGGTCCAAATTAAAATAGAGCAAAGTTCTGTTCTACAACTAAGTGGCTAAAAGTAAGGCGCCTAAACCAACAAGCTACTGCATCATGCGGTGATTGTCTATTACACAGTAGTATACAAATAGCTTATTATGGAGTGACTAACATTATACAGTCTAGTCTTTAATACTGAATGGATTTTACTGATGAAATTTATGAGGTGATCACTTTAACTAAACAACTCGATAACATGATTGATGCTTGATAATTACAATAATTACAAATTACAGTTAAAGTATAGATAGTACAGTGACGTGGTCTAGTGGCTCTTAGAATGGGCTTATCTAATGTAGCTAATCAGAAAGAATAGTTTATGGAAAGAAATAATTAGATTTTAAAGCGTATACTGAATTTACGGGAGCACTAAGTTTCAGGGGTGAGGTTAGTATTCAATTTGAGAATAGATTTTATTGACATGTTACATAAATTTCATGCATAAAAGGTAAACATTAGGTGAGTTTAACACTATCATTTTAAGTGCATAATTTTGATAACTTTAAACGCACCGCGCACTACAAAAGCATTTTTACTGGGTTTTTATGCCAAAAGTTCCATCCATTTTTAAATTTTGTGCAAGACTCCATAAGTCCTTTCCTTGATTGTAATTGACTTATCCCTACACTATAATAGTAATGCTAATGATTGTAAAACTAGATTAAAGGGTTTCCCTAAATCCATTTATTCATATCTACGCAAAATTTAAATTATTCTGAAACTAACTATTTGTAGAAATTCAGTGTTAATTTGCACTAGTAGAATGTAGTTACTGTGTTCATTTTCCTGCTAATGCAGATCTTATTTACACTTTTTAAAAACAAATTATAATACATATGATATAATAACGAATGTATTTACAACAAATAACATAAAAGTAATGAGGGTGAAAAAGGGCAAAAACAATTTGTGTATGCATACACCATCAGCAAGATGAATATATTAAGAAACAATCAATAACCTGTAATTGTTCCTCCATCAACAGATACCTCGTTAACATACACGTAAGGGATATAAAATAAATATGATTGTGGTTTATTTTTATGCCTAAACAATTATAAGCCAAAAGTAATTGATTGATTACTAAGTTTAGACGTAGATCATCAAACTTATTATGGATTTTTATGCTATATACTTTAATTTGTACGGATTAACAAATTTCATCATCAATCCGTTTATTCAACGTATCTGAAGACCTACATATGACGTTTATTTATCAATTTACTTCTAAATACACGAATGTGTACTTGACTATCAACAACAATCTAAGTTTGCGGACTAATGAAACTACTTACTGACTCAAGATAAAATAGGTGGATGTAGTAGATACAAAGTTTAGCAGCCTAACTACTGAGTCACCTCATCAACATAAATATAGCTCATGCAATTGTTCTAATACACAAAAACACATGCAACGTAGATTTCTTTCTGATGAAGGTAACCAAAAGACGTTTAGAAAGTTCATTCTTCAGCGCAGGTCAAATACATCACGTACAAATTCACATTCAATATCAGTAACTTTTCTGAATATCAACTTTTATTCGTTGTAGAGTGATAAGGCCTTGACAACAGTGAACGATTAAACATATTCAGCCTTCGAAATTAGTTTACCTTAACTAATGTAAGAAACTACGTTTTAGCGGTTTATAAGTCATCAGAAATTTAAAAAATACAAGATGCTAGGATGATTGTTTAAAAGGCTACAGTAAAACTGAATTTTGTTAAGAATGAAAGTGCTTTCACATTATTTTAGACAACGTAAATGAAAAAGAAAAGAGAATGTAAAAAAAGGCAGAAATAACATTTTGGATGAATCCACCAACAATGTCTAAATGTAACAGTAAAATATACTCAATTTATTCCGACGTGTTTATATGTAAATTGAAATTCAAGTAAGTGATGAATTAACCATCGATTATGCTATGATAAGAATTAGCTTAATTTTATAAGAAAATAGGACTACGATTACATTATCTTTCGTCTCAAATTCCTTTAATAAACACTGGAATTCTTAACAGCAAATGGTTTCAGAGATTGATGCGGGAAAATGCACAGTAAACAAAATATCGCAGTGGAATAAAGCATACAAATATGCTAAATGTAATTAAAGTACAAAAAATATTTAAGACAGTACGACATTTGATCCATATGCACCTACAGAAGTGATTAAACAACTTGAATTACATCATATGCAATATATTGAATTAAAGAGAAAATGTCATAATAGTTGTGGTAAGTACTTTCCTTAAAAATATGAACACGGCAAGAAACATACGTGCTTAGTTTAGGAGATTAAACTCGGTAATCATGTTCTGATCAAATAAGAAACCATCATTCGAATTAACCGTTTAAACTAAAAGTAAGATATTTATGGTATGCGACATGATAGTCGAAAAACTGAAAGTTATAAAACCAAACCTCAACTCTATTAGAAAATGTGTATATAACATATTTACTCAGATTGGATTAAGAACGGAAGCTTACAAAGTGTAACAATGAATAGTTCATTCTCAATAACCTTAAATACAAGATTTCAGACATTCCTATTTATTATTCTTCACAAAATTTAGTATTAAGAATTAGCATACCATGTCGTCAAGTACAATTGCAGAATATGTAAAAACAATGTTTAGGTATTTTGTTTACCTTTATAATAAAGTATACATTAGGATGAACAGAATAGCTAAAAGTCAAATTGATTTGACAAAAACGTAATGTATTTAACTCCAAAGGAATTTCAAAGTATTGAATTGAATGTTTCAGTGATGTGATTCGTTTGTGAAATGGTTTTCAAGAAATCGTTAATTAATTTAATGTGTGATTTACAACAAACCAACAATTCACGCAAACTCAAAACCTCATTCCAATCTTCAGAATGGAGCACAGTGGCGCGAATACGTTCACTTTTTGCTTTCTTGTAGATATTGAGTCACAGTATTTCTTCATTCATATCGTTCTACTCCATCTTCTTGGAGTACATTCTCAATAGTTGGTCTTTTCCACTGGTATTATTACTACAACTCCGATTCTTCTGCTATTCATTATGTTAATTTAATCCAATCATGGTGATGTAATATCCAAATGTAGGCTAACATACAGTTGGGTCGATCTTTAAGCTGATTATGACTGAGTGATTCCTCACTTACTAAATATCATGATTACGTAAATATTGACAAAAGAATGCGTTAAATCCAACAGTACATAAGTTAAACGCTAAATTATGGAGCAAATTAGAACAAGAAAATTGATAGAATAAAAGTGATTGATGAAGTAATATTCACAAAAGGAAATAATCAAAGTTTACCATCAAGATTGACTTCTAAAAATGTCTGTAATCAGCTATCTCCACCGGTAGTGACATTCATACTTCATACGTGACGTGACGAAGTCCCTAATACATAATTTTACACATTTTACTATAGATACTTTGTATAAACCAGTGATATTGATGACATCATTTATACTTTTATTTAGGCGGTGAGGTGTGTTAATTCGGCAGTCCAACCACATTTTTTTAGTGAAAAATAAAATGAACTAAAGTCCATATATAACTTCTCTAGAAGGCTTTTAACCAATATGCACAAAATGCAGATTACACAATTTTACATGACACTGAGATTGTACAGTTAAAACTACTTATATTGGAATATCACTAGAAAAGTGTTCACAATTACAAGCAAACTTTAGTTAAGGAAGCACTAGACAACTCTTAATTTGGGACTCTTTAGAGGTGTGTATTTATAACTTAGGATCGAACTTAAGATCTTAAGATCTAGTGTTCTAAACTAGAAATCATTAGGAAATGTTAGGAAACGAAGTGACATGTTGGTAGTCATACTTTTGAGTGTGTGAACATTTGAAAATATGACAATCACTCATTACTACATAAAAAAACCGTGGACAACTGATTAAGAAAAGCTTCTTTAAAATACATGACTTAAACCTGTTAAAATAATATGTCTACAAGGCTCTTTTATAACACTAAATCTCATGATAAAACAATATCAACTATAATAATATCAATAAAAAAGTGACCGAAGGTCATTTTTTTAATTAAGAATTTTTCATCCTGATATGTGATTAATAGTAATGTTTTTTTTTCTAGCTTATTGCACAAACATTACGTAGACTACCAGCTCGGATCCAGTTGAAGTCTCGAATTTTTTTCACGTACGTTCATAATTTCTGTAAATATAAAACCTATCACTAAAGACTATATTTAAGAAGTTTATATAGAAATAGTGATGTACGGAAAAGTCCAGTAAAATGCTTATTAGTCGATATAAAAATCACAATTTGTACTTAACAACAGCTTGAATAAACAACCATATGGCCTACACTCTATGCGACTATAAATTGAAACAACAAAATGAACAGAAAATTAAACTGTCAGCTGTCCCACTAATAATAAATATTTTGAAATTTTGTCTATAGAATTACAACCAGTTAATGGACAATACTAAATAGTATAGATTTTGTTGATAATATTTAGTTAAATTATTTAATGAACTTATTACTGAATCATATTACATGACTGACACTTACCTAAATTATTACTTTTCTAGTTGGCGCTATTTGGATCTTTTAAAACCTATTACTCAATGAATAATACATGAAATCTTAGGGCAATTTCTACTGTATTTAGCGGTAGCATTTTAACTAACATAGAATATTGAACTAGAATATATGTTTACTTTCCAGTAGTGAAATTACCACGTAGCGATATTTAGACAAATTACTGCTTCCGTCAAATTTTTCAAGAAAACAATGACGATAATTTTAGTACCAGTTAGTGGGTATCACCTTCAAAAAAGTTTCAGCACAAGCAAACGCAGTTACATAACTCGTTTACAAACCACAGGCTAATAAACTCAGCTTTAAGCCACACTTTTTATGATATTTCCCTAAGATGAACAATCCGAAATAACTGAAACGGGATTGTAACCTGATACCTATTTTTTGAGAACTAAATAGTTTAATTATCAAATCAACACTTTCTAACACACTCAACGGATTTAAAGATTCGCTGAAGTTACTATAGCACTTTAAACTATTTTGTTAAGAAGCTATGAGATTTCATCTGTTTAGTTCAAAGAAGCATTACTGCAACATTCCCAGAATTAGTTGCCAAGCCCTAGTATGAGAATATCACAAATATTCATCACATTGTCTTTGCCTAATTAGAAGAACACAAGAGAATTGCGTATATGGTGTTAAGATTAAATTGTCAGATACAGAAATTCATCCAAAACATTCTTGAAAATCCAAGTGGGAAAACTAAAATATGAAAAAAGTACCATCATTAAATATGTAATGTGTGACCGCATTGTTGTACTGTCTCTCAATGCAACCTTTCGGAATTAGCAACCCAATACAAGCTATCATGGGAAAAAGCAATACAAAGAATTCAGAATTCAAATATACTTACCTCTACACCAATATAATTCAAACGATTGAGATAGTAGCGTGTATTTTCACTCTGTAAGTCAGAAAATAAAGATGAAAACACAAGCAATTAATGGAAAAGATGGATAAGAAATCATTAAATTTAGAAACAACGGTAGAATTATCAACTAAATAATAATTAACTTGTAGCAATAGAAGTGTGTGCATACATATATACGCAAAGACCTGAGACGTGTTAAAGTGGTTGTCAATATTATGTGTATATTTGTCAGTTATGGATAACGTATAACCTGGTACAAGTGGACATAGGTCCAAGTTGCCATGCCACATTAGCCTGATGAGAAAAATTCTATAAGATAACATGGTAACAGAATACGACAAGGAGGAATAAAGCTGTGTGAAAGAATAATGGGACTGGAAATCTAGAAGAACATAAAAAGTGAACACCAGGTGAAACTGTGACCAACTTTAACCTTTGTCACTTAGTGTCTTCAGCCACCGATCACGATTATCACGCGGAACCAAGCCAGGTGGTCTACATCTACCAACATAGTTTAGACCAACAATCGAAAACTTCATGGACTGATGTTATGTTTTGGTTTGGCCGCCTCTACCTTTGTTCCATCCTACTCCAACCCTAACCAACATTGCGCGATGAGGCGAGCAGTGGCTGGACATAAGTAGTGCACGTCCTAATCACTTCAGTCAATGAAGGTTCACCACCTCATCCACTTATTGCCATTTTACCCTAGCTTCAATACTGCTTAATCTATTATTTCATAATATACGGGTAGTATTCCGAAGATTTACATAATCAAAGAACTGAAACTTTCGTACATATATTTCCAAAGTCAATATAATGCATCCATAGGTTAGTACTAAGCAGGCTGCTGCGCAGCACACTCGATCTTTCGTCAAGAGACAGATATCTCTCCTATACCTAGAGGTGATCTTGACGACCAGCAAGTGTGACTACAGTGTTCAACGGACAACTGCTTGAGACCAGTTACTCATGACGTTTTTCCAAGTGGTTTATAGTGTGTTACATCCACACTTGGAAAGGCGTTGCCGCTGGAGAGGTTAATCCGTGGAGTAAGGTGGGGTGTATATTTTTAGAGTAGGTATTTTCTAACCCTACCCTTAGTTTGTGAGAAGACAGTGTCGTTGTTATACTGACTGCCTGGGTAAAGCACCTTACTAAAAACACACCTCTGTACAGTTAGGAGCACGACTGTGCCCTTGGACCTTATGTTTACTGCTTTTAGTTTCATCGCTCTTCAAACGACCTGTCTGGCATGGTAGGGTCTTATGTAACGATTATTCCTACCAGCATAGCCCGACTTGGTCATCATAACATTCAAGCGTAACCATCAAGTCAAAGTAGCGGAAATGGTCTCCATTGTCAATATACATAAAACGATAAGAAATATTCAATAATCTCTTCAGAATATGAGGATGAATACTTGAACACATCAATAGTGATTAGAATTCATTTAAAAAAAACATTCGACATATGCATATTGGGATGAACAATTAAGAAAACATTATTAAAATGTAAATAAAACTAATCAAAACTATACAAATTAGTTTGTAGAAGTGAAATTACATTCTATAACTAGAAAAAATACAACTATGGGAGCCTTAAGATATTTGTCTTGAGTAGCATTAGCATTGCCCTGAACATAAACACTAATAAAAACTCCATAGAACAGATAAAACCTTTAGAAATCTATATAACAGCTTTAAAAACAACATTTGTGATATAGTGCGGTGATCATCCACTGTCATTGATGATAACTAACTCACTCCTGACAAGTTTGAACTCCATCAACCTAGGGTGCGCACTGCTGAGGGGTCCCGTACAAGGACGAAATAGTCACACAGTGCTTTCTGGTCTTTAAAGGTACCCTGCCAACATCAATCTGTGACGAATTCAATCAACTAAAGGTAATACCAATATCCATAAACCATCTTAATCCAAATAGCAATATTATCAATTACTGCAAAAATATTACATAATCTAATTGTTTGTAGAAGGTTAGTAGGCCGTCTATAAGGAGGAAGATTGGGATGCTTTTTTACAAGAAATCAAAGCTGTAGTAAAGTCACCATATTTATAAGAAGGGATGCTGTTAGCCTTGAAAAAGGCCCATAGGCGTGATACCTAGACGTTGCATTACAGTTCTCCCTATGCTGATAATTCTTTAATATCTATAACATCAGTGTAAAGAATAACAAATGGTAGAACTTACCTTCTTAAGACCTCTATCAATCCGAAAAATTTGTCAACTAGATGTTAGGGGTTCCAAAGTTAACTCAGTATAGTGAGTTAGACAGAAGGCTAAACCATTAGAACATTTAACATCATTACGAACAAATGTTGCCTTACAACGTCAATCATACGAGATCAAAGTTAAGTCACCTGGTGAAACTTAATCTATATATATATATATATATATATATATATATATATATATATATATATATATATATATCACATTATAAACCATCCTGATAATGTTATTCATACTTCGGAAAATATGATATTTATTTTCAGAGTTTATTAAAATCTACACCTAATGTGTCGAAATGCATACTAAAAGGTTATGAACTGTTATTTATGAATGCATTGATAAAGAAGTTGCGAAAAATGGATAGTTTTATTGCACTAACATAGTCTCAATCGTCAGTACCAATAAATTTTCCCAACAATGTGTATTAACTATATCTTCGGTGACTAATCTTACAGTAGTAACTGCAAACTTGTGAGATTTCAAGTCGTTAATAGAATGCATTATTCATACTTCCAGAAGCTTACTATATTTGACGCTGCTAGTGATTGGATGATTTATAATAATCGATAGATTCTAGGACATAGGTGAGCTTATAAACACTTCACACAAGCTGTATCCTTTGGTTTGACGGAAGTAAATAACTTTCTTCGTTATGTCCTTTATACAACAACTTACTGAAGTGTTTTGTGCATGAAAAAGAGTTTGATAAAGAGTTACCTGCTCTTAATGAAAAGGGAGTTTGTCTGCATATCCTCTATCAACACTGTAGGAGTAATGTCCAATAAACAATATGACATCAAGCCCGAAAGTTATAGACAATTTATTTGATATGACTGTCATTCACTCATTTGCCACGTGGAACATAAGCCGTCAACTAAGATTATCCAACCAACTCTGGCTTGGGCTCTCCTTTCCAGTTCATCTCATGTGCTACTCATTCTTTAAATGTCTGCTTCCGACTCCCAGAGTAATGTGTTCTTTGATCTTCCTTTTTTTTTTGGCCTTCAGGATTGCAAGTTAGGGCTTGGCTTGCGGTGCAGTTTGGTGATTTCCTCAATGTGTACCCTATCCATCACCAGCGTCTTTTCCGTTTTCTTCAGCTGGAAGTTGTTTTGTTCTCTGTCAGATTGAGTTGTTACTGATGGTGTCTGGCCAACGGATCCGAAGTATCTTGCAATAGAAAACTTTATAAATACCTATATCTTCCGAATGATAGTTTTCGTGGTTCTTCAAGTTTCAGCTCCATAATACAACAGAACTGTCTTGACGTTTGTACTGAAAACTATGAATTTGATGTTGGTTAACAATTGTTTCGAGTTCCAGATGTTTTACAAACGTATAAATACTGCCCCTGCCTTAGTGTGTCTTGATTTCTGTATCCGATCCACCTTATTTATCAATTATGTTGCTGCCCAAGTATGTAAAGGTTCCCACATCTTCCAGTGCTCCTGGGTCAAATGTCGATCGGTTGCTGCTTGTTGTTCCGTATTAACGGATCTTGCGTTTCCTGTTGTGTATGTTGAGGCCTACTGCTGCAAAGGCTGCTTCTGCACTGTCCGCCTTCACACGTATTTGTTACTGTGTGTGGGATAGAAGAGCTAAATCATCTGCAAAGTCCAAATCGTCTAGCTGTATTTAAACTGTCTATTGTATTCCGTGATTCTCCTGAGATGTTGAGGTTTTCATAATTTGAATAATATGGTAAAAATTGGGATTGTACCAGAAATTTATTAATACGAAAACAAGATAACATGGATATAGTTACGAAGTTCAAACTTGATAATTTCAAATAAATTAAGCTTTGAGTAGGTTTTTAATAGAAATAAGTAATATATAACTGTAGTATTCGAATAAGCAGAAGTCGAAATTACTGAAGCGTCGTAACATAATGCATAGAGAATCTTAAAAAAAATAATTTAATTCATTTGTTTATGTATTTCATGGAGAAGCGGGTTATATTAAGTTGCAAAACGGTGAAAATTCCGATTCCTACTGGTTGGAATAATGTAAATATATATTTCCTATATATGGTTCAATATCGGTTACAGTAGAATAGCAAGCGATGTTAAGTTTTGGTATTTAAAAATCTAGTAATGAGTGTATATTCCTGCAGCATTGTAAATCATGAAGCAAAGTAACTCAACGAACGGTGATATCAAATCTGATTTCTTTCTTGAAACAGAAAGTCAGACTGAAATGAAATATAAACAATGAAGAATTCGATTTATACAGTAAACAATCTCAAACGAGTCTAAGTTAATTTTAATGAAATGGGAATAAAAAAATAAGTATTATTAATGTATACCCCGAGTGGCATTCGCCAATTTACGCCACTTGTGGTGCAGGCGAGATATCCGTATCTAAACAAAAGGCCGGGTGTACTGCACAACAGTCCGCGCCGTTTTAACATATGGCCGCGAAACGTGGGCCATGTAAACCTAAGATATGCATCGACTAAAGGTATATAGCTATAGGAATCTTCGTAGCATTGCACGTATATCATGGAACAGTCGGATAAATAATATTGAGGTTAGACAAAAGGTTCTTGGGAAATATGGTAAGTCAGTCGAAGAGATCATTAACCTTTATCGACTGAGATGGTTGGGACACGTGTTGCGCATGCCCGACCACCGCCTGTCACGTCGCGCGATATTGGCAAAATGGAAGGGTAGGGGCGGCCAAATTAAAACATGGCATCAGTTCATGAAGTCATTGACTGTTGGTCTAAGCCATGTTGGTAGATGCAGATTACCTGGTTGGAGTCCTCGTGCTAATAGCAATGAATGACTGGAGACACTGGGCGACATGGCTCAGAATCGGTCACAGTGGAGCAAGCGTGTTCACTCTTTACCTTCATAGAGATCCTAAATTCTATTATTGCATTATGCACACCTATACTTTACTGACCCTTCTTGTATTCTGTTGTTGTGTTACCTCTGTAAATTTAATCTCGTAGTGCTAATGTGGTATGGGAACCTAAGCCTATGGGCATATATGCCCAGTTCTACGTTGTTGTTGGATGAATGAATAATTTAATGTATATCCACTTGACGTGGATTATATTTTAAACGGTGACCTAACGGATGTATAATACGAATATGTAAGTAAAATAAACTTCTTGTTCACAACAGAAATATATTTGTAAATCAATGTCAACACTATTCTCCAAAAAAACTGCTAAACCAAGAGATTTCAACAACAATACGCAATTGTGAAAATTACAGAAACACTAAAATCTGTTCAGGTGACCCTTGACAGTTTCCGTGTAACTCTAAAAGACGATGTTTTTTTTATGTTATATGACGATATTTGACAAGTATCAACTGCAGAAAATTGTTTATATCTTCTTTATACATTCCCGACCGTAGCTGCTACCTTGACGTGGTGGTCAGGCTTGCCTATCGTGATGACCCAACCGAGCTATATTGGCTGGAACGCTTGTTCCTCTAGGTCCTACCAAGCCAAGCAGGTCTGTTGGAGAGCGATAAGACTAAAGGCAGCAACTTAAGATCTGAGGGTGAAGTCGTACTGCTGGCTGCAGTGAGGTGTGACAGCAGTAAGGTGTTTCCCTCGGATAACCAGCATCTGCAGCGATGCTGCAGAAAAGGTCAACCCTAAAAATGTCATATCTCACCTTACTCCACAAGTTTCCGTCTCCGTCAGTAAGGCCTTTTAAAGAACGGAGCTAAAACTTCAAAAAAATTCCATAACAAGGTCGTGCGTGATCGGCCTCAAGCAGTTGCCCCTTAGGCTCTGCGATCGCGCTTCCAGGTCACTATGACTAATACTAATCCAGTTTCCTTTTCAGGTACCTCAAGAAGTAATACCCTTCCATGGTGTGGGCAGCCAGGAAGTGGAAACCACCCTCATACCTCTAACAGCACATGAGATCATTTTGCTCGAGGTCAAATCCCACCCTCAACTCTCAATAACTCCCTTATTCCCACGATTAACCCGACTAGCCTAACCTTATCACCTCACGCCTCTAATGCTAATGGTTTGAGTTCACAAAACGTTATTCCTGGTCTCCTGAAACCTCGCACTAAACTACATGTCGGAGCCTTTAACGTTCGAACCTTAGGCCAAATAAGACAACAAGCTTCCCTAGCTATGACCTTAGATTCTCGTTCCATCGATGTCTGCTGCGTCTCCGAAACGCGTATACAGGATCCAAGTACAATCATTCGCTTAATCTCACTTTGTGAAGATAAAGAAGCGGTCCGGTTCATTCTTCGTGTTTCCGGAGACCCCACTGCTACCACTCGAGGCCATGCTGGTGTAGGTATAGCACTAAGTTCAATAGCTGAACGGGCTCTCCTTGACTGGATTCCTATAGACAGTCGCTTATGTGCTGTCCGTCTAAACGGGAAAGTAAGAAATCGGAAAGATAGGGACACACGCCGTTGCCTCTTTGTTGTCTCTGCCTATGCTCCTACTGATTGCAGCTAAGGTGAAGTAAAATATGGAATTTACAGAAAGCTTTCAGACCTCCTTCGAAAAGCTAAGCGTACTGATGTAGTGATTATGGCTGGTGACTTTAATGCCCAAGTAGGTAGATTAGACGAAACCGAAAGGCACCTAGGTGGGTCCTATGGTGTCGAGGCCTAACGAACAGATAACGGCGACCGTTTATTACAACTGTGCTCAGATAACCGTCTATTTCTCTCAAGCACTAACTTTAAACATAAGGAAAGACATCAGTTGACATGGCGACTCCCACAGTCAACTCAACGTTGGACTCTAATAGACCACACTGCTATCAGCCACCGTTGGAGAGGCTCGATAGAAGACTGCCGCTCATTTTGGAGTACATGTTTAGACTGAGACCACGCTTTAGCACGAGCGCGTATTAGTCTGCGTCTCACTGGACGTAAAAGACCCACGGCAAAGATCCCCATAAGAGTCCAACTTAATGATGAGAAAGTCAAGAATATGTTTCAGGAACAACTTAAAAACCAATTAGTCAACTGTATAAACGATACCCACCCCGAGTCAGCTTGGAATGATACCCAAAAGGCTGTTGAAACAGCAGTAATATCTACTAGCAAACTGAACCAAAAAGTTAGGAAAACTCAGTGGTTTTCAGCCGCATCTAGTAAACTGATAGTTGCTCGGCAACACATCCCGTCTAGTTCTAAATACGATGAGGAGCGAAGGCAACTTAAACGCAAACTGGTTAAAAGCTTACGAAATGATCGTGAGCAGTGGTGGGTGGCGAAAGCTAAAGAGATGGAAAAGGCAGCGGCAATAGGTAACAGTAGGCAACTGTTCAGACTTATTAAGGAAACGGGTATCAGAAATCCAACTGTAAGTGAAACTATCTCAGAAAAAGATGGGACCATTATTCACCGTCAGTCCAGAAGGTTGGACCGATGAGCAGAACACTTCGGGGAACAGTTCGATTGGCCCTCAGCCTAATAACAGTTGCCTACCGTTCCCAAGCAATCTGAATGGCAAATTAGTATTGGTCCTCCAAGTCTTAGTGAGGTTGAGAAGGCTATAGGAAACCTAAAGCGAGGGAGAGCAGCAGGACCTGATGGATTAATCCCTGAGATATTTAATGATGATAGTCCAGTTTTAGCAGCAAGATTAACCGTGATCCTGTCTAGAATCTGGGAATTGGGCGCAATTCCATCTGACTAATCTCGAACACTAATCGTTCCAATCTATAAGAAAGGACAGAAGTCCTCTTGTGACAATTACCGAGGAATCAGTTTAACGAATATAGTGTCTTAAATATTGGCTTTAATCATACTTCGACGCCTAACTAAAGCTGGTGAAGAGCAAACTCGAGAAAACCAAGGTGGTTTCAGACCTGGACGTGGCTGTATAGACCAAATATTCACACTTCGACAAATTCTTGAACATAGGCACACTTTTAGACGCCCAACAATAATTGTATTCCTTGATATTAAGGCGACGTTTGACACTATCGATCGTAAGGTTATGTGGCAATGTCTGTCATTAAAAGGCGTACCAGAGAAGTACATTAACCTTATACAAGCTCTCTACTCGAACACCACATGTTAGGTGAGAGCTTATGGCAGATTGTAGTCAGAACTGATTACCTCAAGTAGTGTTCGTCAAGGTTGTCCACTTTCCCCATTTTTATTTAATTTTATCATTGACATACTTTTAGAACTAACACTGTCATCGTCTGACTTCTCCAGGGTTGACCTCCTTCCAGGCGATAAACTTGCTGACTTAAAATATACAGATGATATAGTTCTCTTAGGCGAGTATGCTAATAAAATGCAGAATCTTTTGACTACCTTAAACATAAATGTAAGGATGTTTGGGATGAGATTCTCTTCACCCAAATGCAAAATGTTACTTGAGGATTGGCTTGATTCGACACCGAAGTTAGTGATAGGGAGTGAGGCAGTTGAATGTGTTGACCGCTTCACTTATTTTGGCAGCCTCATCAGTCCTGACGGTCTGGTGTCTGCTGAAAACTTGGTTCGTATACATAAGGCCTGACTAGTTTTTGGCAATTTGCGTCATCTGTGGCGTAGGTGAGACATCCTACTACTGACCAAAGGACGCGTTTACTGCGCAGTAGTATGTGAAACATGGCCACTAAGGATAGAGGATATTTGTAGGCTCCTAGTATTCGATCATAGGTGTCTCCGAAGCATTGCTCGTGTTCACTGGGACCACTGAGTAAGTAATACATGGGTTAGGAATAGAGTACTAGGTAAATACGGTAAGTCTATTGACGAAGTAGTAAATCTTCATCAGTTGAGGTGGCTAGGACATGTGTTACGCATGCCTGACCACCGCCTACCTCGACGAGCAATGTTGTCTGGTGTAGGAGTAGGCTGGAAGAAAGCTAGGGGCGGCCAAACCAAAACATGGCACCAGTCTATGAAGTTACTGACAGTTGGGCTGAGCTATGCTAATAGGTGCAGACTACCTGGTTGGGGTCCACGTGACGCCCGTAATAAAAGGTTAGATACCTTGGGTGATGTGGCTCAAAATCGTTGGCTATGGCGCAGGTGCATCCAATCCTTTTCTTCCCCCAAATTCTCAGTTTCTGAACTTACCGTAATTTTCTCTTTATTGAATCATATTTTCTTAAATCTTATTTCCGATCTCTATTCCCTTCCATTAATGCTATCTCTGTTACTACCTTCCCTACTCTGGGATTTGATCCGATAATTTAATCTCTACCTGCTAATTGAGGCATGGCAACTTGAAATGACGTACGCATGTACCAAGTTCTACGTTGTAATTGTCTGTCTGTCTGTCTTTATACATTTTACTTTTCAATACCGTTATAAAAATTTTCTCCTTTAGTTTACAAATTCACATTATTTTTCTTAGCTGTATCCAGGCTAACGAGAAGTGAAATCACAAAATTCAGAGTATATCAGTATTATCATCTTCAAAATTCTATTGATTTATGGCAATACACCTGCTCTCACCTCTATTTTCAACGTTCAGAATATACGTTATCGTCTTGATATCGCTGAATATTTTACTACAGTTATGTACACGGACAATTTTTGAAATTCACGTGAAATGCAATCACTGAAGTAGTAAACCAGAGATCAGAAATTATTACAGATCACATACGTTTAATGCTTTATTAAACTGAAATGTGGTTTACACGGTTGACCAAAGTATCAAAACAAGTTAAAAAGAAGTCCAATTCTGTTGCAGATCTTCGATATCCATACAATTCTATCGAATCTGCTCCACACTATATATATATATATATATATACGTAAGTCTAAAATGTAGGTCGAAAGGTTTGTGTAACATCTTAATTCACACAACCTGCTGAATTCCAAAATTATGTATACACTTTACAACTTTGTCTAACTTCGATTTTTAATTCTATTCTGTATTAATAATCTAATTGTTTTTAGAAAAAGTAAGAACACTATTAGTGGAAGAATAGTGTGAATTTATATATTTCGTCATTCATTACCAGCTGGTCGAATATTTATATATATGCAACCACAGGGATATCTCTTATAATTTTCCAGAATGCAATGTTTCATTTATTAATCTTCATTAATTGACAACTCTTCTACTATGATGGTAATAAAATATATATGGATATTTTGTTCTGCAAAATAATCAATACTAATGATTCTAGAGTGAGGAATTGCAAAATATATGGATTCGTACTATTCTGATATGATCGTCCTTATTGCTATTTTTTCAAATTTACAAATAGGAAAAACTGTATGAAATCTGATTTTAATTGAATCAATGTATTAACCATTCATTATTATTGTTTTTATAAATAACGCTAGATAATGAGTAAAAATGATTGGCTTCAAACTTTAAAATTGTTTACTTCCTACCTTTATTCATGCGTAATTATTTGCTACAATCAGTCGATCGTGCAACTTTTTTAATTTTGTATTTTTTGAGTTACTAACCGAGTAAAGTCTATTGAAAAATGTTAATATTGATATATTGTGAATTCACTCACTATTATTTATTCGACATTCATTTTATCCTCAGTCGTAAAAAAGGAATACATTATTGTAGAGCTATGGTAAAGAAACAAATAAAAAATCACTTTGTTGGAGTTGTATTTTTAAAATCAAGTAAGCAGACTTCTAAACAAGTCATAACCCACTTATTGCTTCTAGATTACATAATTTGCAGAACAAAGCGCTCATAGTCGAACATCTGAGGGTGTGAACCTTTGTAACTTGAAACGAAGTAGATTATCAATGTTTCCTAAGTTTCAACATTGGTGATAAAAACTACGTTAGAATTGATAACATCCTTGAGACAATGAAACTAAAGAAATGTGACTGTTGCAAATATATGAAAAAAGATGCTAACCAGAGAAGCATACTTTATAAGAATAATACAACTTACAAAATTTTCTGTAATAATTTTTGAACGTTGGTCAAATGCTAATCGCACGCCTTCATCTCCCCAAATTGCACGCAGTAAAGGGACGATTTCTAAAAATTCATCTTCCAACCATAGTGGTTGACCAAGTCTAGCGCGTTCACGACGCATCATTCGAGTTTCGTTAAAATGTGTCTCAATTTCTCTACTAGCTTGGGCAGCAACAGAATCATGCCCACAAGACCACGGAATATTTAGACTTTCCCGTGCCTAAAAAAATAAAGCAAATGAGAAAAAAAATGAAATAATTTACTAAATGTTAAAAAAATTTAATGTCAACTCGACATGAACAGTATAATTGTTGTCAAGGTGGTATATAAAGTTTCCTTCTACACATGTATAGAATAACCTATGATTTTCTCTTAGGATTAGTTCAAAACTCATAATTTACGGCAATAGTAGAGAATAAATAAATGCCTGTTATCCCATGTGGAGCATAAGTTACTGACCAGCATTCTCAAATCAACACTGTCCTGGACATTCCTTTCCAGCTCTTCCCAAGTGCTATTCATTCTCTTCATGTCTGTCTCCAATTCCAAGAGCAATGTATTCTTGGGTCTTCCTCTTTTCCTTTGGCCTTTAGGATTCCAAGTTAGTGCTTGTCTTGTGACACAGTTTGATGATTTCCTCAATGTGTATCTTATCCATTTCCAGCGTCTTTTCC
The DNA here is from genome assembly GCA_034768735.1 of Schistosoma mekongi. Taxonomy (NCBI): domain Eukaryota; kingdom Metazoa; phylum Platyhelminthes; class Trematoda; order Strigeidida; family Schistosomatidae; genus Schistosoma; species Schistosoma mekongi. The sequence goes on from CM068305.1 coordinate 62,230,684, forward strand.
TAATTTCTTCCTCGACTGGAAATTGATTTATTCTCTGCCACAGAAGGTTGTTGTTGTTGATGGTATCTAGCCAATGAATCCGAAGTATCTTACGCAGACAGTTGTTTATAAATACTTGTATCTTTTGAAGGATACTTTTGACGTTAATGTTGGCTGACATTTGGTTTGAGTTCCAGATGTTTTTTCAGTTGTAGGAATGCTGCCCTTGCCTTGCTAATATGTGTCTTCACTTTTGTATCAGATCCGCCTTGCTCATCAATTATGCTACTGCCCTGGTATATAAAGTTTCCACATCTCCCTGAAGTTCACCTTCAGGTGTTATTTGGTTGGTACTCATTGTGTTGTATCTAAGGATCTTGCGTTTCCTGTTGTGTATATGGAGGCCTACTGCTGCAAAGGCTGCTGCTACACTGTCCGTCTTCACCTGCATTTGTTGCTGTGTGTGGAGTAGAAGAGGTAGGTCATCTGCAAAGTTGTAGTTGTCTGGTTGCATCAATATTGTCCACTGTATTCCGAGATTGCCTTGAGATGTTATAGTTTTCATGATCCAGTCAACCACAAGCAGAAAGAGAAAGGGCGAGAGTAAGCAGCCTTGTCGGACACCGGTCTTTACTTCGAATGAATCTATGAGCTGACCTCCATGCACAATTTCGCAATGTTGTCCGTCGTAAAATTCCGTATTATGTTGACTGTCTTTTCGGGTACGCCATAATGTCGAAGGAGACTCCATATTGTTCTCCTATCCACGCTGTCGAATGCTTTCACGTAGTCGAGAAAGTTGATGCAAAGTAGTGAATTCCATTCGATTGATTGTTTAACAATGAACCGTGGAGTAGCGATTTGGTTAGTACACGATCGGTGTTTACGGAATCTGGCCTGTTGATCTCGAAGTTGGGCGTCGACTGGATCTTTCATTCCGTTCAATAACACTGTTGAAGACTTTTCTTGGTATTGAAAGAAGAGTGATGCGTCTGTAGTTCTCGCAATTGCTAAGGTCTCCTTTCTTTGGTATCTTGATGAGATACTCTTCTTTCCAGTCTGTTGGCATTTGTTCTTCCTCCCAAATCTTCCTAAAGAGAATGTGGAGTATCTTTGCAGTTGCTTCTATATCTGTCTTCAGTGCCTCAGCTGGTATGCTGTCTGGCCCTACTGACTTGCCACTCTTGATTTGTTGGATGGCCATTTTGATTTCTTCGACTGTTGGTGGGTCGGTGTTTATAGGGAGATCTGTGACTGCTACTTCGATGACTGGTGGGTTCAGTAGGGCTAGTCTATTCAAGAGTTCTTCGAAGTGTTCTATAAAAAACCTGTTTCGTTGTTCATACACTTCAGTGATTGGTTTGGCAGCCTTGTTGTTGATTGTCCACTCCGACTTACTGAATTTCCCAGCAAGTTTCTTCGTTGTATCGTATAAGAGCCTTATGTTTCCTTCTCTTGCAGCTTTTTCCTCTGTCATTGCTAGGTCCTCAACATATTTCCGTTTGTCCGACGTGATGCTTCTCTTCACTTGCTTATTTACTTCGGTGCAATTGGCCTGTGCCTTGGATTTCTCTGTTCTTATGTTGCTGTTATTAATCGCTTTCTTTCTGCTTATCTTTTCTTGGATCTTGTCCAGAGTACCAACACAAACCAATTCTTTATTGTGTAGCTCCTTTGGACCTAAAACCTCTTTATATGTTAAAGTTATTGTTTCCTTAAGCTCTTTTCAGTTGTCCTCCATATTAGTTCCACCATTTTCTAGTAGATCTTGAAATGCTTAAAACTTATTGTTGGGAACTATTTTAAATTCATTGCGCTTGTTAGTATCCAGGAAAAGGGCTGTGTTAAACTTTTGTAATACTGCTGTACTAGTTGTCCAGTGCTTCCTCAGCTTCAGTTTCATTTCAGCCACCATCAGATGGTGATCTGAAGCTATGTCAGCTCCTCTCCTTGCTCTTACGTCTTCTATAGCCCTTCTAAACGTTTTATTGATGCAGATGTGCACGATTTGGTTCTCGGTATTGTGGTTTGGTGAAACCCATGTAGCTTTTTGTATGCGTTTATAAGAAAATATGGATACGTAGCACTGGATGATATTCATTGTAATCTCTTCCTTCTTAGCCTTAAAGGATGCTTTGATGATCCTAGATCCATGAGATTCCCATCCTATAAGAGCCTTCTAAGCTTCTTGGGACGACGTTAGTGATACTCCTTGTGTGTGGGCGTTTTCTTCTTCGTAGCCGGAGTGTAAAAGCACATTTCCTGAGGGTAATCGTTGCTGTCCAAGTATCTTCAGGTTGTATCTTTTCATTTTTTTTCAGCTGTATTATTTTAAGAACTAGTTGAAAAGAAGCAATGACATACAAGTTAGGAAGGTGGAAAGATCACTTTTCTAGATAAAAGTACCACTAATTCGACAAAAGCACTTGTTTTAGGAGCTAATACGAAGATAGATGTATATCATACGTATTCTGTAATGACGTGCAGAGCAATAATAAGCTTTATACAACCTTACTTATAGTGAAATGAAACAGAATGTTACACATAAAACGACAGATATTGTAACTTGTCAACATATTCATGTGATGTTATATTTAGCGATAGTGAGGCCTCTGCCACCTAACTCGCACATCATCAAGTGAAATTGAAGTAACTAGTACATTAGAGTAATTAACTCAAATCCAAACAGTGTCTGTTCACAAAGGTTTGCAACCGTAGCAAATGATTTATTTAGACTTAGGGAAATAATATATATGTATATCCTGCCTAAATGAATTGGTTATCAATAAGCTAAGAGAATAATGTATAAAGTGAGACTTTCAATAACAACAATGAGAATGATAGAATGAAATGAGTATACAGGAAAAAACTTCTGTAGTATATCTGGGTAACAAAAGCCACTACCTCAAAAGACGGCATTTTACGCTCAAATATATCAGAGTTAGTTAATGCGGAGGTAGCTTATTGGTTAGACTGTTCAGCCTTCAACCATTTACTTCACTTTAGGGCAGCCAGTTAGTATCACTAGTTCTTACACGAACAACGTGGATGAAAGCCTAGTACACTATTGTTTATAATTAGAAATGCTAGATAATCGAAGAAAATTACGCGCATTTCATTTCTAAGATACACTAACGTGCCAATAATCAGTAAGCAATGCAAGTGACTGAAACTACCTACATGGTCGATGTCCAAAAATCTCTGATAATTTAAATGGATGTTGATCATGTGTAAAATATTTTGTGCGTAAATGTGTCATTTTGCTATATAAAAAGATTTGTACTTGATGACTAAATATTCGGTCATTTGATATCCGTTCACTGGAGAATTAGTAAGCCAGATTTTGTGTAGTTTTTACTCGACCACAATCAGTTCAGAAGACCGATGGTACGAACAACACTTACATACAAGTTCATACATTTATTCTATTTGTTTGTGATCCAGTAAATAGTAGTAAAGTTAGTAGTGAGTTGAAAATCTATGAGGGAAGCTAAGTTGTTTAAATAACGTCAGTCAGTCAGTTACAACGTAGAACTTGGTACATGCGTACATCAGTTCAAGTTGCCATACCAAATTAGCAGACAGAGATTAAATTATCGGATCAAATCCCAAAATAGGGAAGGTAGTAACAGAGGTAGCATTAATGGAAGGGAATAGAGATCGGAAATAAGATTTAAGAAAATATGATTCAATAAAGAGAAAATTACGGTAAGTTCAGAAACTTAGTATTTGGGGGAAGAAAAGGATTGGATGCACCTGCGCCATAGCCAACGATTTTGAGCCACATCACCCAAGGTATCTAACCTTTTATTACGGGCGTCACGTGGACCCCAACCAGGTAGTCTGCACCTATTAGCATAGCTCAGCCCAACTGTCAGTAACTTCATAGACTGGTGCCATGTTTTGGTTTGGCCGCCCCTAGCTTTCTTCCAGCCTACTCCTACACCAGACAACATTGCTCGTCGAGGTAGGCGGTGGTCAGGCATGCGTAACACATGTCCTAGCCACCTCAACTGATGAAGATTTACTACTTCGTCAATAGACTTACCGTATTTACCTAGTACTCTATTCCTAACCCATGTATTACTTACTCAGTGGTCCCAGTGAACACGAGCAATGCTTCGGAGACACCTATGATCGAATACTAGGAGCCTACAAATATCCTCTATCCTTAGTGGCCATGTTTCACATACTACTGCGCAGTAAACGCGTCCTTTGGTCAGTAGTAGGATGTCTCACCTACGCCACAGATGACGCAAATTGCCAAAAACTAGTCAGGCCTTATGTATACGAACCAAGTTTTCAGCAGACACCAGACCGTCAGGACTGATGAGGCTGCCAAAATAAGTGAAGCGGTCAACACATTCAACTGCCTCACTCCCTATCACTAACTTCGGTGTCGAATCAAGCCAATCCTCAAGTAACATTTTGCATTTGGGTGAAGAGAATCTCATCCCAAACATCCTTACATTTATGTTTAAGGTAGTCAAAAGATTCTGCATTTTATTAGCATACTCGCCTAAGAGAACTATATCATCTGTATATTTTAAGTCAGCAAGTTTATCGCCTGGAAGGAGGTCAACCCTGGAGAAGTCAGACGATGACAGTGTTAGTTCTAAAAGTATGTCAATGATAAAATTAAATAAAAATGGGGAAAGTGGACAACCTTGACGAACACTACTTGAGGTAATCAGTTCTGACTACAATCTGCCATAAGCTCTCACCTAACATGTGGTGTTCGAGTAGAGAGCTTGTATAAGGTTAATGTACTTCTCTGGTACGCCTTTTAATGACAGACATTGCCACATAACCTTACGATCGATAGTGTCAAACGTCGCCTTAATATCAAGGAATACAATTATTGTTGGGCGTCTAAAAGTGTGCCTATGTTCAAGAATTTGTCGAAGTGTGAATATTTGGTCTATACAGCCACGTCCAGGTCTGAAACCACCTTGGTTTTCTCGAGTTTGCTCTTCACCAGCTTTAGTTAGGCGTCGAAGTATGATTAAAGCCAATATTTAAGACACTATATTCGTTAAACTGATTCCTCGGTAATTGTCACAAGAGGACTTCTGTCCTTTCTTATAGATTGGAACGATTAGTGTTCGAGATTAGTCAGATGGAATTGCGCCCAATTCCCAGATTCTAGACAGGATCACGGTTAATCTTGCTGCTAAAACTGGACTATCATCATTAAATATCTCAGGGATTAATCCATCAGGTCCTGCTGCTCTCCCTCGCTTTAGGTTTCCTATAGCCTTCTCAACCTCACTAAGACTTGGAGGACCAATACTAATTTGCCATTCAGATTGCTTGGGAACGGTAGGCAACTGTTATTAGGCTGAGGGCCAATCGAACTGTTCCCCGAAGTGTTCTGCCCATCGGTCCGACCTTCTGGACTGACAGTGAATAATGGTCCCATCTTTTTTTTAAATTAATGATGTCAGAAACTGTACTAATAAACAACTAAGCTTAAGAATACGAAATAGTTGATTCGAAAACACCAAGTCAGACTATTACTTAATATAATCATAAATAACAAATTAACTAGACAGCCGATTATCGACAATGAACTACCCAGCATATAGGCGCATCAATCCAAGTCGATAGACAACATTAACGAAGTGGAATTGTTAAAATAACAATGTTATAGTCAAGAATGAGTGATATTAAAAAAGTCCACGTACGGAGAATATGATTCAAGAAGAACAAAATGTAAAAAGTATGAAATACAAGATTTAATGAAAGACAAAGTGTAGATACATTTACACCACTGCGACTAATTCCGACCACATTACTCAATATCTCTAACATCTAATTGCAATTTTGACTTGGATCCTAACCAAGCAATCTGCATCTGCTAACACAGCCGAGACCAACATATAATGACTTGATGAACCGATGTCATGTTTTAGTTTGAACTCCCTTAGCTTTCGTTCAACCTACTCCTGTTGCAGTCAATATCGCGCGTAGCGACAGGCGGTGGTCGGGTGTTTTAAAACCACGTCAGTCGATAAAGATTTACAACCTAATCAGCTAACTTGCCGAGTAGTCTATTCCTAACCTCAGCATTTCTTACTCGGCAGTTCTAAAATACACATGAGATGGCATAAGGACATCCACTGTTAGGGACCTGTAACCAATATATATCTGCTATTTAGTTATAGTGGGTTATCTGGATAGAGGTGAAGATTATTGTCGAGTTGGAAGCCAAAAGACCCACATGAGTTTTTCAGTTCGACCCAATCTATTTACTTGATTACTGTATATCAGAGCTTGGTTCTCAGAGGGATATTAGAAAACCCCCCCCTGTAAAGCCCTTTTTCTATTCCATTTGAACTACAGTCAGTGAAAATGTAGGCAGAAACAACAAAATGACTACTTCTCCAAGTCTTTGGCGTACCATTTAATCGGACGGCACCGAAGCTACTACCAACAGTGCTTTGAGAATTCGTTTTATCCCAACACTGAGAAAGCCACAAAAAACCTTTATCAGGTCTCCAGATACGCTAAGGACAAATAACGTTGACTGACTTCGCTAGCTAGGCGAGGTCTTAAGTATAACCACGCTAGTTTCCCACATGTAACTTTTAGAGATGAAATACATATTGATGGCACTAGACTGGATGGTCTAAGATGAGGAAGCATGTTGTCTCATCCTAGTGTTAAGGCATTAACAGCCCCAACGTTTAGTTTGTAGAGTAGTTTCAAGATACCTGAACATTTCTTAGACTCGAGTCGTTAGCACTAATGGCAAGTGTGAAGGAAATTGAAGATATATGAGGGCCGATGGTGAATGTGTAGTAAATAATAGGGATCAAAAAAATTTGAATGTGAACAAGATGATATGCAACCCTGTTAGAGGTATGTTAGGAGTTGCAACCTACAATATGACCAAATCATGATAGAATTCTTGCACTTGAGATATTTTAAAACGTATTAACTCATAACATTTTAAACTCAGCTGCTAGCGACAGAAAAAATGAGTCAAGAAGATGAATGGTATTCTTAGAGTTGACTTTAACCCCTTCCCATCGTTTTGAGAAGACACTATTACTGGAAATGCTAGCTGGTTAAGGAAAGCACGATACTGTTGTCATACCTTTGTAAAGTAATTCTTCAACTTTAAATTATATGGCGTAGTAATAATTAAGCCTGATAGTCAGGTGTTGACTTCAATGATCTGCAAAATTCATATTATCCAGTCAAATTATTTTATAGTACGTATTTTGGACAAAAACACGTTATTTTACTAGACTGAGACTCTATTCTTCTGACTGGTGGTCTTGCTTTTAGTCTCAATCCATTCAGGGTGTTTGGATTGATTGTCATATCTCATGAATAGTTAGCACACATCGTGTCATTGCGTTTTCATCAATAAATCAACATTTGATTTTTGTTTAACGATGCCTAATAGCTCAATCATTAGTCCGTAATCCTTAGAGAGTTGCTGCCACTTTGGTTACTGTTTTCCAATTGACCTATTTGGTATGATAAGATCTAAAAAGAAGTTCTGAAGCTGATATGAATTGATCTAGTCTTGAAGACAGGCAAGCCTAATCACGATGACAAAGTGGCAGTTACGATTTGTTCTGTGACATTTCTGAATCGGTAATATAAGTGCCAATTTTTAAACCATGGGACCGAATTCTATACAAATAAGTCAGATAACGTCGTCGGCTTTTATACTAGAAAGTCAGAGTGTAGTTAAGTAGACATACATAAAATGAGTTACTGGATTTTATTTATCATTATTTGCAGACATTTCAACAATCGGAAACGGACATAAAGACACCCAAGGCTGAAGAGAGAATAGAAATTTACTAACCTGAAGTAAGAATAAAACGCCTTTGTATATGTTATCGTATATAATATCCTTGAGTTGATCGATTTCTTCATTTGTAAAGTGCTTTCCATTGATAATTTTCATTTGCTTAAGGAAAGTACTTTTTCCACTTTCACCAGTACCCAATAGCAAGATCATCTGCCTTCGACGAAGACGACTTCTCTCCTTTTTTAATTCTATTTCTATTTCTTTGTTGCGTTTTTGCTGCCACCTAATAACTTCTCGGTCGTCGATTGACTCCTTTGGAAATGCACAGCAAGTGAGGAAGGACAGTGCCATAGATATTTGCTGTAAATATCAGCCATTAGAACAACTGATTTCTCAAGAGCAAAAAACAATGCAAGCAGAGAGCCAAGCGTAACATTTTGTATTATACTTTGAGCTAAACATGCTTTTTAACGTTTGAGACAAACGAAGTAAGATTTAGAACTCTAATTAGTGGTTAGGTCGTTATATATCCCATCCTGCGATGCTAACTGATATAAATGCAGGCTAGAATAAAACTAAAAGTAGGGAAGGAAATAAACGCCACCAATACATGAATAGGTGAGGCTATCTTGGCTTAATCCATTTTAATAATCATTATTTATGGTTGGAGACGCTTGGTGAAATCACTCAAAATTAGTCGCAGTGATGCAGTTCGGGTCGTTCACCATCTCCCTCTAAATTTCAAACTTGAATATTTTATACAATTCATCCCATTACTGCACTAGGATTTTGGAATGTTTTTCATGTTTGAAACCGTACACTTGAATTCATTTTTATAAATATAGCCACTTAATACAGATAAGGAAAGTAAGTGGAATATTATCTTAATAAGAGCCTGTAATAAGTAGGATACTCTTTCAGGTCCCTTTTCACTTTAACCCTATACTAATGAATTACCACGACTTCTGAAGTCAAACAGTGACTTAAAGGCTTAGAGAATAATAAATAGTCATGCTAGTAGTAGCCTTGATCTCCAAGCTACTTTGTATAAAATAGTTAGAAGCTTTTAAGGTTGGCGGTTGGAGATCTATTGCAGTAAGTGCACTATTTAAAATCGGTCAAGATAATACCTACTGATATATCAATGATAATACACTACATCTACAAGTGGAAACCAAAAAACTATGGAAGTCATCGACCGTGATGCTACCTTGACGTGGTGGTCAGGCTTACCTATCGTGATGACTCAATCGGACTATACTGGCTAAAACAATCGTTCCCCAACGTTTTATCACGCCAGGCAGGTCTGTTTAAGAGCGGTGAGACCAAAAGCAGCAAATATAAGGTCCGAGGACGAAGTCGTACTGCTGGCTGTACAGAGGTGTGACGGCAGTAAGGTGTTTTCATCGGACAACCAGCATAGCAGCGACGCTGCCTTCCCACAAACGAAGGGCGGGGTTAGAAAAGGTCGACCCTAAAAATGCACACCTCACCTTACTCCACGGATTTCCGTGGAGTTCATTTTACTTTTCAGTCGCATCAAGAAGAACCCTTCCACAGCGTGGGCAACTGGGAAGAGATAACCGCCCTCATACCTCTAACAACAAACAAGATCACTGTCATTCTAATCAAACTCCTTCTTCTATTCCTAATATTTATCCTGCCCTCACCTTCAAGCCTAAATCCCTATCTTTAACTTCCTCCTGTGTCATTAGTGCCAACAATTGCGGCCCACGAAATAACGTCCCGAGCATACTAAGACCACGCTCCAAACTTCACATTGGTGCATTCAATGTACGAACCCTGTGTCAAATAGGACAACAAGCCTCCCTAGCTAGGACATTAGAATTCAGCGCCATTAATGTATGTTGTGTCACCGAAACATGCATACAGGATCCTAGCGTGGTCATTCACTTGACCTCACCTAGTCAGAGTGAACAACCTTCGCGATACACTCTTCGTTTATCTGGCGACTCAACAGCAACTTCTCGTGGGCCCGCCGGTGTAGGTATTGCGTTAAGTATGAGAGCAGAACAAGCGCTCCTTGAATGGATTTCTGTCGACAGTCGCCTATGTGCCGTCCGACTAAATGGTTCATTAACAACTCGGAAAGACAGGGACACACGCTGTTGTCTTTTCGTCGTTTCTGCCTACGCTTCCACCGACTGCAGCCTGGATGAAGTGAAAGATGAATTTTACAGAAAACTTTCTCAACCACTTCATAGGGCCAAACAATCAGATTTGGTACTCATGGCTGATGATTTTAGCGCCCAAATAGGAAGCTTGAACCAGTCTAGAAGACATTTAGGTGGATGCTTCAGTGTTCCAGATCAGAAAACGGATAACGGCCACCGCCTGCTGCAACTCTGCTCAAATAATCGGTTATTTCTAGCCAACACGAACTTTAAGCATAAGGAGAGACATCGTTTAACATGGCGACCGCCTGGCCCTACTCAACGATGGACTCAAATAGACCATATCGCCATTAGTCACCGCTAAAAGAGGCTCAACAGAAGATTGCCGATCTTTCTGGAGTACATGTTTGGATTCTGGTCACGCCCTAGTACGAGCACGCATTTGCTTGCACTTTACTGGGCGAAGAAAAACGACCACAGGAAAACCTGTTAGAATTCAGTTCAGCAATGAAACAGCCAAGATTAAATTCCAGGAATAACTGAGGAATCACTTAGGCAATTACAAAGATGCGTCCCGACTACATACTGCTTGGCAAGATGTTCAAACAGCTGTGGTATCTACAATGATATCTATCAAGGACTTAAATCAACATGTCAAGAATAATCAATCGATCTCAATGGCTTCTGTTGATTTAATAGACTCTCGAAGACTTATCTCGTCAGGCTCCGAACATGACGAGGAGCGAAGAGTAACCAGGTATCAACTAACGAAAAGTCTGCGAAACGACCGTGAGCAGTGGTGAGTAACAAAAGCAAAGGAAATGGAAAAGGCAGCGGCGTTAGGTAACACTAGACAACTTTTCAAGTTAGTAAAAGAAACCAAGGTTAAAAAATCCAGCATTAGTGAGACGATCTCCGAAAAAGATGGAACGCTTATTAGCTCTCAGTCTAGACGCTTAGAACGGTGGGCTGAGCACTTCAAGGAGCAGTTCAGTTGGTCTTCAGCTACTCTAAGACTCCCCACCATTTCGAAACAGCCAGAATGGAAAGTCGACTTAGGTCCACCGACTCTTGTCGAAGTCGGAAAAGCCATAGCCAATCTAAGGCAAGACAAAGCAGCGGGTCCAGATAGATTATCCTCAGAGGTCTTTAAGGACGTGGTCCAACTTTGACAATCAGGCTGACTGATATTTTGACTAAGGTTTGGGAACTTGACGTAATTCCGTCTGACTGGTGTCGATCGTTAATCGTCCCAGTATATAAGAAAGGGTCAAAATCGTCCTACGATAACCATAGAGGAATTAGTTTAACTGATATAGTGTCTAAAATACTAGCTTCTATAATTATCACACGCTTAACTGCAACTCGTGATCTACAAATACGAGAAAATCAGGCTGATTTCAGACCTGGTCGCGGTTGTATAGACCAGATATTCACCATTCGTCAGATCTTAGAACACAGACATACTTTTCGGCGCCCGACAATAGTGGTTTTCCTTGACTCGAAAGCGGCATTTGACTCTGTAGACCGTGAAGTTCTATGGCAGTGTCTTTCATTGAAAGGTGAACTCCAGAAGTGCATAAAACTTGTTAAAGTTCTTTACTCAAACATTATTAGTCGTGTCAGAGCATATGGCGAACTGTCATCTTAACTTGTAACCTCAAGTGGTGTCCGTCAAGGCTGCCCACTTTCTTTATTTTTGTTTAATTTCATAGTTGACATACTGTTAGAAATTACACCTTCATTGTCTGACTTTTCAGGAACTGATCTCCTATCAGGAGATCCACTTATTGACCTAGAATATGTTGATGATATAATCCTGTTTGGTAAAGACGCGGATAAGATGCAGAATCTCTTAACAGCAATAAGCCCGAATGCAAGCATGTTCGGAATTCGTTTCCCCCCCCCTTTAAATGCAAACTATCGCCCCAGGACTGGTTTTCGTCAACACCTGAACTAAAGATAGGGAGTGAAGTAGTTGAGCACGTCGACCATTTCACTTATCTTGGAAGTCTGATTAGCCCTAATGGGTTAGTCTCCGACGAAATCTCAGTATGAATTCAAAAAACCCGTTTGACTTTTGCCAACTTACGTCACCTATGGCGTAGACGAGATATTCGTCTCTCAACGAAAGGGAGAGTGTACTGCGCAACAGTTCGCTCTGTCTTACTGCATGGGTGGGAGACGTGGCCATTAAGGGTAGATGACACTCGAAGATTATTAGTTTTTGACCATCGATGTCTACGAAACATCGCTCGCGTTAGCTGGGATCACCGAGTAAGTAATAACGAGGTTAGACGACGGGTATTAAGCAAGTGTGGTAAATCAGTCGATGAGGTTGTGAATCTTCATCGACTGAGGTGGTTGGGACATGTGTTGTGCATGACCAACCACCATCTGCCTCGATGTGCAATGTTGGTTGATGTAGGAATAGGATGGAATCGAGTAGGAAGCAGCCAAACTAAATCATGGGATCAGACCAAGAAGTCACTGACTGCCGGTTTGAGTCGTGTCGGTAGCTGCAGATTACCTGGATGGGGTCCTCGCGATTACCGTAACCAGCGGCTAGAAACACTTAGTGACATGGCCCAGAATCAGTCACAATGGCGCAGATGTATTCACTCATTGTCCTCCCTTAAATCATGAGCTTTAAATTATTCCATAACTTTCTTTCTATGTTTCCTGAACCATATTCTATATGTTCACACTCCTTGTTACTATTATTTTATTTTTATTGAAGTAACTTCAACTAATGGTGGTGGTGTTAATCTTGCGGTGCCATGGTGGTATGGCAACTTGAACCGATGCACACATGTGCCAGGTTCTATGTTGATTATACATACATACAACTGTAAGTCATAAACTAAAATCCACTTCAGACTACAAAGCAGTAGTCTCTAAAAAGTGCTAGTCATTTTGTAGAGCATTCAAATGTATGTTTCGTACCTTAAATCCAACGTGAGTGAGATGTTATTTGAATGTTATGTCCAAGCAACAAGCTCTTATCTTATAGTAGATATTAATAAATTTGTACAGATTCAATAAGTAGGTACTAAGCTGGTAACTGAACTTCAAAAACCTCTCCTACAATGAACGAATAAAACGCTTAGATTTCTTTTTTATTTTAGAACACTAGGTAAAAAATTTCATTGTATTCCATATCCTAAATAATGACTAAGATGCAAACATTTTTTGTCTTTTAGATCTATTTACGACTAATTGTTTAATACGTCGCCAGAAAACGACTCAGAAATCACTATCAAGTAAGCGACTAGTAAGATCTCATTTTTTCCACCCAGTGGTCTTTGATAAAGATACTTTACTTGGACAAGTAGTAACAGCCCCCATTGGTTAACACTTTCAAGCAGAAACTGGATACCGACTGGAAATAGTCCAAGGATTAACACAAATGGCCAGACTTACTTTTCTTATCAGTGATTTTGGGAAATATTTACTATAAAATCCTGTATAATTAATTCTTCTAGTGTTCTGTTTTGGGATTCACTCACATACTGTAAAAATATATGTAGTATTTAATAAAGCAAATATTATTACGTTTTTGTCATGTTAACTATCGATAACATTTTGTCTTTTTTTTCTGTAAAACTGTTTTTCTCTATATTTTACTTCCCGAGTATTCTATCCTGTTACGTATTTTGTTGTCCAAACCTAATATATGCCTACTGATCATATTATTTGCATCGATTACCAATGTCAGTCCGTCACAATTATAAAGTTTAATACGAAAACATGATGAACTCAAACAAAATAACTTCATAATTCATTTACAAGAAAGATTACAAAAGATTAATTGCTATTTTTAATATTAAATTGCTTCTTATTATCTCATGTTTACTACATTAAGCCTTAAATTTGGACTTATCTAGTAATGTCTGAGTTTTCATTACGAAATAGGCTTTGATAAAGATCCAATCTTTTTGATAAACCAGCAGCTATTGGTGACCCAGATGATCGTTAGGAAAAACTTACGGTAAATTATTTGTCTTACGGAATCATTAAAGTGTATATCGGATAAATGCAGTAGATATTGAAGAAATGAAATGGAATCAGACAAGGAGATTCGAGTGACTTATTGGAAATAGCAGAAGTTATGATCGCTGCGTAAAATGCATAGCTAGCAAGAATTTAAACTTATCAGCTTAAAAGCGAAACTAGTTTGCAGCCTTTGTATAACTATCAAAATGACATTACTTTCACTGAACGACGGACATATAAATCCGCAGCAGCAGATCGAAGATTTTCGCAGTGTTATAGAATTAGTACATAAACTAGCCTCAACTCAGATTCTCGCCATAAATCTAAATTTACGGCGTTTTACCAGAGGCTTCAACTTAGTTATATTTTATTATTGATGTAAAAACCTGTTCCTAACTCTACAGTGATTATAACTACTGTTCCTAAATACCACTTCTAGCCCTAATTATAACTTTAGATACTAGTCTTAAATTACAATTAGAACCAAGTTGCTATAACCCTTAATCATATTCCAAACACATGACCTTGAGGTCAATGACTCCATTGTAATTGGTACAGTAAATCATGTTAGCCAAACATTGTTTGAGGCATTAAAAACAACTTAACAGATGATTTTAAATCAGACTATAAAGAAGATGCGATAAGGCTTGCAAGTATATATACCCAACAAAGGTAACTTTACTATTATATGATGCGCTTTCAATTCCAATAACCAATATCAAATCCAGTTTAAGATTTGTATTTTGAAGAATAGTCGTGTTCTGTTTTTCCTTAAATAATAATTAAATTGTTTTACAATCTCTGGTAAGAGAATGCAAAAATTATTAGCTTAGGGTGTATATGGTGTCGTTACTGCTGTAACCCAGCCATTGATCCACTATATTCATCCTAAGAGATCAGAGTCACCCTTCATTTGCGTGTCAACAATTTTTAAACAACATGTGTGTGCACCTTAATAAGCATAACAAGATCTAACTCTGTGGTGCATTTTAAGCCCAGTCTTCTGCAATCGATTTGGATGAAGTTGGTCGACAGTAAATTGAAGTTATGAGAATGTGACTGTCTTTTACTCCATAATCACTCTGTTTTCATAGACAGGAGACGATTTTTTTTATTGCCGCCTGTTTTCCAAACTTAAAACGAAGAATACGTAGCTGCGCCGATAGAGGCTGCGATTAACTAATCATACATTTTTATTTTGTATCACGGTTATTAGCAATCTATCGCGTGCGTCCAACGGTAGTGGAAATTATCAGGTCCGCCATTTTTGTAAACCGCTAGGCAGGTTATTAATTTAGGCTGACAACCCTGGTTATATGACAAAAGTTACTTGGTTATATACCGGGTAGACTCCATGCCTTAGGTAGTGAATTAGATTTGATGCTTTGTGACTTCACTGACAAACTAAGATCAATAATAGGCTTAGTACAACTTTACTGAACACTACTGACTTTGGCTTTCAGAGATGGTAACTTGCAAAACTATTTTTACTTTCTTTCTAGGACTAATCAGAAAGTCTTTAATCGATATGATCACGTTTTTGAAGATTCTCATGCTTTTTCACTTTTGCGGTAGCTTGTTGTGGCGGATCTTACTAAAGACTGCAAAGTCAAACTGGTTATATTACTGACTTATCGCAGTAAGTTGACTTTTCCCCGCTTTCATTAGCAAACAGAACATTTGCTATACATGCAAAATCTTTTCTAAACCTGCGCACCACTCTGTGTTATAAGTTATTTGTTTCTATTAAGTCTGTAAAAGATTTTGGCACTGGTTATATTTAACACCTTCATGTAGTGTAGAGTCCACACCCCTTTCGCAGTTTCCGCTTATTTGATGCACATGTACTGCACACTCAAACGCATCATTTATAAGCAAACACCTCTTATGGGATTAGGTGCTTGGCTATAGTCTTTCCTCAGTCATCGATATTAAATTATTAAAACTAACTGCACTCTGTCGAAGGCGCAACTGGTTACAAGTGGCGTTAAACAAGGAAGTGTTTTAGACCCACTGCTTTCTGTATCTTACACAAGTGATATCTGCAAATGTTTCAGCATAGGTAGACCTTCACGCGGATGATCTCAAAATGGTGTTCTAATTTTCCCCTTGCGAATTAGCACACTCAATCAGTAGCGTTACTGCTGAACTCCACAAAGTCACTATGCGGTCGCTAAGTGTGGTTAGATATGCTTTAGAGATAAGCGCCTCAATTTCAATCTCTCATTAATGGTTACTTAAGCTTTAATCAGTAGTTAACTTAAGAGTCGGGTACTCTTATAACCTATTTTTGCTGGACAAGCTGCTATGCAGCTTCCGGGCTACATGCTACGAAGTTTTCATAACTATGATTCTCGTGTCCTGTTATATAAATTTTCTGTCTGACCTTTACTAAGATGCTGTACTTCTATTCTCGGTGATGATTTTATTAAGGATAAACTCAGACCGGAATCTGTCTAGGGTCGCTTTACTCTTCGTATTCTTGAGGCTAATCGTACACTGGACTACAAAACTGGATGTGTTTCGTTAGGACTAGACATTGTACTTCAAGATACTAGACAAATTCAAGTCACTACATCAAAAGATTACATTATGGCAGGGAATGCAGACGTTTAACGTTTTGCGTAGTATTCTATTTTAGGACTGTATTTAATCACCTACTGTGTTGCGTAGCATTGCATACTCACATTTTGTTACTCGTTCGCAATTTGCTTAGTAGGAAGAAAAAGTACTCAAGTATAGGGCTTAAACACCTTTGGTAAAGAGTGAGTTATGACCCATTATAGTAAAAGTTCCTTAAAATGAAGCCTGTGAGTCGTTGTGATTTAAAATTTTTTGCAGAAATAAGCCCAGAGTAGTCAATGTTGTGAGAATATTGTACGCTTAGGTCTGACACATAAGTTTAGGTGGTGTGTGGTTGCTAAGTGCAAGCTGTATTTCAAGATTTGGATCCCCGTCCAAACAAATCCATCCACATTTCTTAGTACTGAGTTCCAGACACCAGTCGGAGCACCATTTACCTAGGTTGTTTTGTCCAACCTGCACATTTCTGATGCAGTGTGCTACTTCCTGTTTTCCAGTTTTATAGACTACTTTTGAGCCGTAATCACACAGGTATGGCTTTCCTTCTATGAATCACCTGCATATACTGTCGATATATTTAAGGAAAAGTAGGGGCCCTAGAACACTACCTTGCACAACTAAACTGGTTATAAGTAGTGGTGCTGACGTTGCAGTGCCTACTTTCGTTATCTGCTATCGGCTAATGAGAAATGAATTGAACCACCCCAGAAGAGGGTTAGTGATTCCTATTGACTGCAGTTTACAGATTAATAGACTGTGTGGTACCCTGTAGAAGGCTATTCTTATGTCCAAGTATAGTATTATCACCAACTTCTTCTGATCACGGTTTCGAGTGATCTCGTTAAAGAAATCAGTGGGAGGTATGCACATGACCTCTTTTTGGAATAGCCATTCTGGGAAGCATTACCTGAGCCGCAATTTAGCAGGTAGTCAGACGTTTGATCTCTCAATACTTTCATCAGTACTTCTAAAACCACTGGCGTGATATTTACTGGTCGATAGTCCTGGACCAGGTTCCGTGCTCCTGTTTTATGTTTGGTAAGTATGTAGGTGGCGTTCCAGGTTTCAGGATAGGTTTCTACTTCAAATGAAATTGTTGACATGTTAAGCAAGTGAATAGGTATGTCTGGTCCAAAACACAGAAATCTGCTCTCCAAAAATCCACTAAAGGACCTAGATCTTATACGCTTTAATATACTATGACATTCTTTACTCTGACATTGATCGGGATGCCAAACGAAGGTGATGTATAAAGCTAACACAAGTTTAACTTATCGAAGCTTATTGCGAACTTGATACACTGCGACCCTTACGTGCCTTCGAATAGAAAGATCGGTGAAAATTTTGGCAACACCTCAAAGTCATTTATTATTTCTAGCTGATAAAATGACAAAAAGAGTGATATCTTCCTGCACTGTTGTTGTGTACAATATACCAAGCTACACACACTATCATCAGGTAAGGAATACATGAATCCGAGTACGTGGTATGAATGACACTAACTGCTTAGTCATCCCTCTTGGTGACAGATCAAATAAGGTTACATACCCGCTGCTATATAAGCTTAATTATTTTGAGGATGCTGAGAGCAAGAACAGTAGCTCCCTAATTCCCCGTGAAACGTAAAAGTCACTTCAGAACTGCTATCTTGCCAACTCCGCCTTAGAAGACATGTAGCATCTACAGTATATAGTCTCTTTCATAATGAGATGATTCCTTCAAATGTAACCTGTTAAAATGGTAAATACCTGTTAGCGCACCTTTTAGCCAGCAATTACAACAATACGCGCACAAAGTAAAGAAATATGGGATAATCTGTATGTATATCAACAAACTTTGCGTTGACTAATAGTTCCGAAATTCCTGCCGATATAACTAAACGAATGGATGATTGCTTCACTAGCTTAGACTGCTATTATTCTGCGAAAAAACTATTTTAAACACAATAAGCAGCAAACAACTAACAAATCCTATTAATGTTAAGGTTAATCTTCATCGAAGTACTGCACGACCCGACCCAGACCATATAGATCTCATTTCACAACATCCTTAAGTAACACAAGAGCGTCAAATTCTAACTAGTAAATCCCCACGGAATCAAACTATGGCGATAAAATTAAGTGAAGGCAAGGCTGTCTCCACATTCTCAGAAATCCTATTATTTGTGATAAACAAATCACCTCTGGACTCTAAAGATCACCCGAAACTTTGTGAGAAAAGCCTTATATTATAGAGAACGAAATGGCAAAACTGTACAAAACTCTTGTTTCGTCGACACACTGGGGCAAGGCAGACCAAGCAATTCATGACAGCAAAATCCTTCACGGAGATTATTCCAGTTCATTCCGGTAATATTAGATAACAGAAAAATCTGAATAAATAATTCAAGTGTGCGTGATTAAATATATGGTGTGAAAAAATTGATAGTTATACATAACATAAATACAGTATTAATAGGTTTATTAGACAATTAATATCTCCATAATAATTGAATGGTTAAACATCTACCTGGATGTGGGTTTGCGAAAACGCATACACGAAATTTTACCATCGGCGATATAATATCACTTACCATAGGCATCTAGTTACTGAGTCACCACAACTTGCTTGTAGACCCTAGAAAAAAGAGGCTAGTTGATAGCAACACTAACCTATCGGTTTGTGCAACCACTGTCCCAGGTTGTAGCTTATGCTCTTTTCGTTTTAAATATTTAATTGAACTTTATTTTCGGCCATCTGACAACGTTTGATAAGTATCCAGATTTAAATATGGTAACGACAAAAGTATAATGTGTAACCAAAGATGCAACACGTCACACCACGACTACAGGTCAACCTGTATTCTCGTAAGCACGCCGACGTGTATTCGAAAAATAAATTCATATGATGGATCTGGGGGGTCATCTGTCTATCCAAAAGTTCATAGTCATTTCAGTTACATACGGTTTTTAAAAAAATAACATAGACTGGCGTTTCGCCTATAATCAAGGAGGCTTAACGCACAAACTGCTTCAGACTACTGCCCTTTTCAACACATCCACTACCTGATGACTACCTTGAAGGATATGACTAAATTTTTAAAAATCGACTTACTGAAGGCATACAATGAAACTCAAATGGCTTAAAATGATATTCCTTAAACAGCTGCTACAGCCAAATTTAGCCTCCACGAATGCCTTTAAATGAGTTTTGGGTGTGAGAAATACAACACTAAGAATCCAGCGTTTCATAAATATGTTTTGAAGATTTGACTGGCCATGCACACGCCGACGACTGCCTGATAAGAAACCCGGATGAAGAAATACATAAAGAACATCTGGATATGACGTTTGGCAGACTGTAACAAATCGATACCTTAAACCTAAACAACCTTATCGGACCTCCCAGTGCATATTATTGATGATAATTACACGACCTTATAATCACAAAGTGGCGGCTACTCTTTAGTATTCAAAACGCTCACTCATTAAGCAGCAGCAAGCGTCCAATAAATTGGTGAGTATTTGCAGGTGATTTATACCAAACCGTGTGTCTATCATGAAACCAAAAGATTGACTTCGTGGGAATAAAATGGTGGTCAAAGTTGATACTAAAAAGACTTTTATTACAGCAAAAGAAGTGATAGTAATATGACCATGCTGGTACATTACAATTCTACCGCTCCTTTATGCATTGTTATCGACAAATCAGATTCAGCGATTGCTTCAGTTCTGCAACAATCAATCAACCAAGCTTGGCAACCCTTTGGCATTCTCTATACGGTTGCAAAACACCGAATCGTGATACACCACTTTTGGACGTGAACTATTAGCCATTAACAATGCTGTACAGCAATTAAAAAAACACCATAAAAGTCCTGAAATTTACAATCTTCACGATAATAAATTACTAAAGTTTTCCAAGATCTGATCTTCAGACAAATACTCTCCATTAGAGTTTCGGTATCTCTGCTGCATTTCTTAGTTCCTTACAGGCATACGACGTATGTCTGGAGCTAATAATGTAGCCGCCGACGCCTAATTATCCTATTCACATTGATTTCATACTGTAATTATCGATTGATTTTCAACACCATATACCTATTCATGTACACACACACACAAGCACACTTCTTTATTCAGAAATTTCACCCCTTTAATATCATTTGAGTGAAAGTTCACAATTTCATCACACTCTTAATTGCACTGTATGACCTCTCCATTAATATAACTCTCTATGTATTTTATATGGTTAATAGTGCATACTTTCACTGTGTCCCAATCTACTTTATTATTAGTATTATAATTATTATCTGTCTACTTTATTATTATCATTGTTAATAACATTATTATTATCTGTCTACTTTATTATTACTATTATTATTATTATTCACCCTTCCAATATCACCTGAGTGACAATACACAATTTCACCACACTGTTAATTGCACTGTTTGATCTCTCCATTACTATAATTCTCTATATATTTTACATGGTTATTAGTGCATATTTTCGCTCTGTTCCAATGTACTTTATTATTATTACTATTATCTGTCTTCTGTCATCACTTATAAAACGATTCTAAATTTTTATTACAACTTGACCTTGTAATTATATTGGGTTTATTAGTTGGCTGACAAACCTATTTATGCAAAGTCTAAGCTACGACTACGCATTGAACTCTTTAAAATTATTCTTTATTTTTTCCTTTTTTCTTTTTTCTTTTTTCTTTTCTTTTTTTTATTTACACGTCCTACATTACATTAGTGTTTATACTCTTAATACTACTTCGGTAATTTGATTTATTGAATTATTATACTCAACTGATGAAGCTAAAAATGGTATCTTCACAACGCTTATTGTAAATGAGTAGTATGTGATTAAAATAAATAAATAAATAAATAAATAAATAAATATCAAGTGTACATTTTTTAATCGTATCCAAAGGGGCGATCTTGCTGATTGAACTGGACTTTGATTTATTTCAATGGCATTATCAGCATTGTAACAACAAGTTGCAAAATAGATGTTGACTAACCGGCGCTAGGTTATAGCCAATATATCGTTAGAGCAAAATAATAACTTTTAACGATATGGAATTAGCATTACGCAACAATGCACGAAAAGGCAAAAAAGACAAAGAGCATCAGTGGAAACTGTTGCTTTCACAGCTCGAGCAAAAGCACATCCTTTCATAGCCTTTCTACTCCCTAATAAAAGGTGTGCAGCAGTAAATAATCCTCAAAATAAATAGTTGCTGACGATGTTTGTTTTAGCAGACACTACTAGTTGAAGGCGCTCGGTCACGCATCACCACCAGATCACGTCGCACTGCATCGTGCAAAGCATCTCTCTCTCTAGTTTACCAGCCTAGACGTTGCTTGTCCATTGCCGCTCTATTCACAGTCAAATACAACTTGCTTTCCATCCTTTATTGCCTTCTGATTTATGATCATTCGTAAGAGTGGATTCAATCGTTAGAAGTTGCCCTGGTAAAACCGTAAACGTAACTTGGTCATATATCGGGTGCACTTTAGGTTGTACCGACCTTAGCCATTACTACTAACGTGTCTACCCCATTGTATGCTCCTCCTCCTAGTAGTCCCCCATTTGCCGTCATTTTTTCAGTTGTTTACTCTTAATTATCGGCCTTACTTAAATCATTCTCCTTTTCAACATTCCAACTTCCAAGAGCTATGACAAACATTTCCTGTAGGTATATAAATATCCATTCTAAAACTATATAAATATAAAAAGAGAAATTAAAAATGGGAGAAAAACGTGAAATATAAACAAATCAGTATATATCTTTAAAGGTCATTCTGCATACGACCAAGTCAAGCTAGTGGTTTGTCCAGAGTAGCTTTTAACGCTTAAACGCATAGACAGATAAAATGAAGAAAGCTGATGGAAATGATACATGGGGAGGTAGTTATTTTTGACAATAAGAAAGGCCTAAGCGTGAAGTACAACGTTTACGTCAGTTGCCTGTGGAGCGGCTCCCTTATATGCAATGAAGTGTCGTGATTAAGTAGTAAAGTCAGATCAAGTGCCATCAGTTGGTCGTGTCCTCTAAAACGAAAAAGTAGGTATCACCGATGAATACTTACACAGCCATTTATTTTGGGACTCGTTTTTAGCCTTCTAATTTAAAAAATTTTGGCCCATAAAATAGAATTAAGCAGTAATATATATATATATATATCGATAGTAATTATTGTGAAATAAAGATAGGGGAAAAATGAACGGGAAAATAAATGGCAAAATATCCAGGTAATTTTGGCCAGACCAGTAAATTCGAAAAGCATTAAAGACATACTACCTTGCACAAGCAACAAAATGAACGTAACAAGAGAGTAAACAGTTGGAAATGGCTCAATTCAAAATATTGAATATTGGAGTTGAACGCTTTTTGACAATTGCGTTACATCGCTAAAATGAAATATACATATAATTATTTAACATCAGTAGATGATAAATACCCTATGTTTCGAATGAAAATGGCTTTCATGGCTGCCTATGGTTACAGTGAGTTTTAAAATATGCAGATTCCTTACTTTGACTGTGTTATTTAATCGACGAGTTTTTTTCTACTTACACTACAATTAATTTCGAAGATTTTTATTTACAATAGTGTCCAAGCTTATCAAAGTGAACTACATGAGATGGGCTAAAAATAGTGTTGGACATTTTTTTGCTCTTTAGTAAGCAGGTAGTTTGCTAACCGTGATCTGAATGTGCTTCTGAAACTCGTGTGGCGGTCCTACCATCATTTGGAAGTTCTCAAAAGGCGCTTTCGAAAAAATATGTAATTTAAGCTGGAAATTTCAAATGCCTAAGTTCGAGCTGAATAGAGCTTCTCAGGTAGTCAGTTCGGACAGGTTAAATAACGTTGACGATCTTCTGCACCCTAGTTCATGACCTGTTTCTGCTACGTGGCGTGGATCCCTTGCAACCCAAAGCTTACACATAGACTGATCACGTCGCGATCAGTTCTCTCTGGTGTGCTTGTGTTTTCAAGATTGGCATTCCTTTTGGAGCATCTGTGTGAACTATGATCATGGTGTGGTCTACATCAAACATATTGTGCGCTCTAGTTGCCAGTAACCTTTTTCGTCAAAACGGATTGTTACTAGTAAATTGGTTACAATTTTTGTTTTAATTAAATGTCAACATAAGTTAGGTTCTAGGTTAAATGCTAATTCACAGGGTGGCGTAAATCAGCACAGGATACACTGTAAGTTAGTGCGAAGCAGGTATGGTTGTTCTTTTTTATATATGGATAAAAATCGATAAAAGACTATCGAAATTTTTAGATTTGTCCCGTTGGATTCTACGCGGATTATTGAGTAATTAACACACTTCAGTAATCAACTCTCTGATCAGTCCAGGAAATAATGCAGACCAGTTTCAAAGTGAAGCTTTACATTTTGATGGAAAAAACCACACCCTAAATTTATTCTTATCGTTACTCAGTGAGTTCAGTCTATAGGATCGAATGTTACTTTTAAGGTGAAAAAAGCATTTATTTTCAAACATTGATAAGTATTTCTGAGGTCTTTAAATCAGCAGAGAATGGATATTTGGTCACTGCATCTATTTCAACGTCTGAAATTAATCAGATTTTCCTGGTTGCTTTTGTTATCCAGCTTTGGATTAGCATTGGGTGATTGGATAGGCCAATATTTCAGACTGCGTATTGATTCCTCTGTGTTTAACATAAAACGATTTCTATTCGTTCTTTACTGAGCAGAGACATTAAGCAATTGGGACTAGTCAGATGGGATTACATCCAGAATTGAAACATCTGCTAATATATCAGTCAATCTACCTGCTAAAATTGAACAGCCATGTTTAAACACATCTAGAGTCAGTTTATCAGGCTCTAGTAATTGTCACACTTCAAATTACTCATAGTAATTTTGACCTCGTTATGAGTTGGGGAACCTGTGTCCGTTTATCGCTCAGGTTGTTTAGAGATAGTCAGTAACTGAAGGGTGACTGGAATCCACTTGAACTGTTCTTGAAAGTGGCCTACTCTTACGTTCAATTTCATGAACTGAGGGTGGATCATGGGTTCATCTTCCCGATACGGTTTCACTGACAACCGACTTCTTAATACTGCCCTTCCTAATAAGTCGAACAGTTGTCTACTGTTACCTATATCAGATTGACATCCAATGGGTTTTATTAATGTGACTTTTCTACATCCTTTTAAATACGTGGAAATGCGTGCTATCAGTAGAGTGTGATCGGAGTTTAACCAGTAGACAGTCTTCTTTCGAGCCTCTCAAACGATGATTGGTGACGATCTGATCTATTTGTGTCGACTGTTATGTCAATGTTGGAACTCACTAGACCAGACTATGCCTCTCATTTTACTTACCAGGAATATGAAGTTACAGGAACGCGGTCTGTTGAGTAAGGTTATAGGCGAGTCCACTCATCAGACTGTAATATATTCCGCATAATCACGTCTCAAATTTGCTAAATGCTACATAAACTATTACTACTTATGGAGCGGAAAATCTCCTAGAATAACAGCAATAAGTGTGTTAGAGATAGTTGCGTGGACATAGACAGCCGGAATCACACTATTTTTAAATTAAAAGTTGACCGAATGATATCCAGTAAACGATGTAATGTATAATTCAGCAATAAACAGTCATTTTTCAATTACCATCATTTGTTGTATTAAACTTGCCAACTGCTTTATTATTTCAGGCTTTTTGGCTTCTTCATTAGCAATTATTAATGCATTTGGAGTAGGTACCAGTTTAACTCAGGCAGGAATGAAGTGCACTAAATACGTACTCACAGGAAGTAAAAATGTATTTTACTACTTAACTTTAATCTCCAGCCGCTGCAGGGCTAGGTCATTCATCTGCTTCCTTTATATCAGCAAAAACTACTGGTCGATCAGATAACTGGTTAAATCATGCAGTTGGTGGGGCTGTTAGTGGCCTAATTTGTGCATGGAAATGTGAGTTATACGATTATTTATAAAGACATTATTTTATTTAAGCGGTTACTTTCATAAGAAAACGTAGGAAGCATTGGGCACATCGATAAACATTTTGACCTCTCTTTCTGTATATATATATATATATATATATATATATATATATATAGCTTGATAATTGCGTTGCTGGTAATGATAACAGACACGTTATTGGTGTTTTACTCCGTTGCAGTCAACGGCATACACTATTGAAGTTGATTACTGATTACTATTTTTTGTCCGAATTTCCTGGCACAGTAAAGGCTTTCGAAAAAAGCTTTTAGTTGATTTCTTGGCAAGTGAACCAAGTGACCATGTCGAAATACTAATTGCTATCTAAAGGGACCATATTATCTGCGTATCATAAGTCGACAAGTGGGATTCTTGGAAGGAGATCAGTTCCTATAAAGTTAGGTGAAGAAAGTGTGACTTCTATTTGGACATCTGATAGGGCTGCTAGATCTCCAAAACAATCATTCAAAAAGTTATAAACTCTGCAGTGACTTTTACAGGTTGGTTTTGTAACTTTCTTCACAATTAATTTAATCCAGTGTTATAACTTTAGTTCAATGCAATCTAATTCAAAGGTTCTTAGGAAACACGGTAAATCAGTCTAAGAGGCCATTAACCTTCATCGACTAAGATGGCTAGGACATGTGTTGCGCATGCCAGAACACCGTCTTCCCCGTCGCGCGATGTTAGCTAGGGCTGAAGTAGGATGGAAGAAGGTTAGGGGCGGCCAAACTAAAACATGGCATTAGTCCATGAAGTCCTTGAATACTGGTCTAAGCCATGTAGGTAGATGTAGACTACTTGGTTGGGGTCCACGTGACGATCGCAATAAATGGCTGGAGACACTAGGCGATATGGCTCAGAATCGGTCACAGTGGCGCAAGTGTATTCACTCTTTAACCTCATCTAAATCTTGAATTCTATTGTTATTTTCTAGACATCTTTACTCACTCTTCTCTGTTGTATTCTGTCTATACGTTACCTCAATAATCTCATAGTGCTAGTGTGGTATGGCAACTTGAACCTACAGGCGTTTGTGCCCGGTTCTACGTTGCTGCTACTGCTGATGATAATATAACTTTAGTTGTAATGATTGTACCAATTCAATGCAATCTTTCCATGATAATTGTTTGTGCCAATTTTGTGATGTTTCCTCAAGTGGTGATTTTCCTAATAATTCACTATGAATTTACTGATACATGTACACATTAGTTATGTGCTGTTCGTTCATCTTCCGAGTTGTTTGTGAATTACAATTTTGCAGCCCAAGCTAAACCTCTTGCTCTAGTTAGTGAGTTCAGAGCTTAGTTACGTTCATTGTCACTGTGTCGATCATTATTTCTCGTTTTTTTCGTTCACTGTAATATCTTGATTCCAGAAACCTATCAACATTGATGACGAAACTAACTGAAAAAAGAGGAGAGGAACAACCGTAATGAACACCACTTGGTGTTGACAATTCTGATGACAGCTCACTATATGCTCTAACTTGACCAATTGTGTTCGGGTTAAGAGCCTTGATAACGCTTATGTACTCTTTAGGTACGCCTTTCAATGAAAAACTACCGCAGAACCTCCAAATCTACGGAATCAAAAGGCGCTTTCAAGTTAAGCAGTACTGTTGTTGTTTTACGATGGTAGTTATGCCTTTGTTCTAGGATCTGGTGGAGGTTAAATATTTAGTCAAAGAATCTTCTTCCAGGTCTGAAACCACCCTTGTTTGATGTTCCCTGACTTCAAACAAGCGTTTAAGGTTTTTAGAGGCTATATTGGTTTTTATCTATTATTTCTTATACACTAGGACGACCAGCCACTGAGGTCGATCAGATGAGATTACGTGCAGGTTCTAATGGCCTTGTGTCTGAATAGTGGTCTTCATATGTACTTTTGTCTCCAGTAGTTTCGTTCAAGTGACTTCCGACTGTGCAATTGGTTAACCTCTTCTGTACAGATTAGTCAACTAAGTCTGTATCGATGGTTTCTTTGATTGTCAACTAATATAAATGCTCTGATTCAATAAAGTCTCCAGCATTTTTGCAATTTCCTCGGTCCAGAATTATGGACATTTTCCCCATAAAATTGGTATCCATAGTTGTCTATATGGGTTGGTGTATATTATAGTATATCACGCTTCTTTTTTCACTGCTGATATGTGTTTACTTATGCATAAGTAAAGTGAGCATCCAGTTTGTCTAACATACTGCTTCTATCAGTTAATGCATTTTATTTTGTTGATGAGTTTTTGATAACCAAGATGTTTAGTTTATGTGCAGCATTTTATGTTAATATACCAGTTAGATATCCACTTGCAATAAAATTGAGAACTTTGCAAATCCTAGTTCACCTTGTAGGAAATCAGGAAATTAGCGCGTAAAACGTAAGCTAAATATCTTCACTTCTTCTCTATGTGGATGTCTCATAAGCAATTTTTTTTATTTCTACCCTTTTCAAGTTGGAAGTTTACAAGTGTATCTTACATCGGATTTCGTTTGTGATGTAACTATTTCAGAGTTGTTGCATATCATCTTTCATTCATTCATTCATGTACAACATAGATCCCGACTCGTATGTGTGTGGGTCCAAGTTGCCATACCACATTAGCGCGATGAGGTCAAATTCACAGGATTAACAAAATAGTATAATTCGCTACAAAGGAATAAAACAAACGAAAGTACAAAAGAATAATGGAACTTAGGATCTAGCAGAACATAAAGAGTAAATAATATAATCTTTCGGTCAACTACGAGTGGGAATCATATCTTTCTTCATATATATATAAGTATTTTTAGATTAATCTGTAACAGCTTATACTTGTACTTTATTATGTTGCTTATGAAAATATTTGCGTTTGAAAATGTTCATACTGAGTTTTTCACTCTACCACTTGGTGTACACAGTTCAAAGTAGGATTTGCACTTATATACATACAATGAATTGTTACTTCAATTTTTTCTGTATTTACCTTAAGAATAACTCAGCTACTGTATTATGGTATAATATTTCTTGCATGTTTCTTTTATAGATCCCGTAGGGATACGTACTGCTGCATGTGTTGGATTTGCTATAGTATCTACTATAGGCAAATGTTATGTTCAGTCCAAAGAAAAGTATCCAGATTGGCGTGTCCCAGTAGTTGGTGAACGTTATCCAGCACCATATGCATCACTTAATCACCGATGGATGAACAAATATTCCAGACAACAGGAGGAAGAGCTGGAAAAACACATATAAAATAGTCTGATGTTTGTAAATGTGCGATGTATTTGCTGTTGATTTTTAGAAATTTATCAATAAAATAGTAATGTGCTTCATTTCTTCTGATTTTTGTCAGGTCATACACCTGTTATTAATACCATATTTTATTTCTTTATTTTACAACTGTTCCTTTAGTCTACCATTTGAGTGTTGATACTTCGAAAACTGGATAGTATTTTATGACACAAAACCGTCCACATTTTGATCATGACATACGTCCAGGAAGATATACTTGCATCTCGACATTTCGTCGAACTCCTTTCTCGAAAGAGCACTATCTGGATGTTACTGCTGGTGATATTCTAGTGGTTGAAAGTCGACCACATAATGGTCAGTGAGTTTCATTTTCATTTTGTTTTGATCTACTAGTTTTAGTCGTCTGTCATTCTCATTATTACCACTGGTATCACTATCGATAGAAGTACGTTGTTTATTATTGATTGGTTTGTCGGAACAGATAGAACTTGGTGCAAATAGGCGCCAGAAATGTATAAACGCGACACAGATGCATCACTATGAAGAATGAGAGGCTGGCGAAGATTATAATCAGTAAAGGAAATTTTAGCGAAACAATAGGAAATTACAAAGTAGGTGATACAGTTTGAACAGAAATGAAATCAAGAAAAACCTCATTCCATTTAGTAAGGTCATTGCTCTTATGAAATGTTTGATAAAAACCTTCATCAGGGTCGCCAATGGCTTTTATACTTTTCCATATCTGACAATATCTCAAGGTACTGAATTGTTCCATATATAGGACCCCAACTACGGATTAGGGATAAACCTACAGATGCTAGTTTCGTACAACTTTCTTCTCCTCCACGGCACTGTGTTGTAAACCAACCACTTTACCTCTTTTCATTAAGTCCCGATGTTGGCAGATGATGCATGGTATAGGGACCTCTGGGATGACATTCATAAAACATGACCAAACCACCGAAGCCAGTGGATAGTGACACCAATCAAGCTATCATCACTGTTCCAGAACACATTGCCAAACTTCAGCATTACAAACATGATATTGCTACTGGGCGTCAGCAATCCTTCGGAGACCAACGTTAGTCGAATATGAAGAGGCGTCGAACATCTTGAGCTAGAAAAGACTGGGTTTCACAAACATAGAGTAGGAAAACTCTCACCGAAGCGTGAACCCGACATCTATGAGTTAGACTCGTCACGACAGTGTTAAAGATGGACTAGTTCGGTGTTATCCGATCTAGCTTTCATTATGCGTAGATCTGTTACACCATGACCAGCAGTTACACCACTAGTAAGATGCACGAGGTTTTCGACTTTTCAGCTATTCATCACAGAGTGAGAGCATATACTCATGCGAATACCTTGGAAGCATTTGAGAGTAAACGTTTTATGTGATGGTTGTCCCATTGGTTACATTAATCGTTTTAGAGATTGGGATGGAGACTGCTTTGTACCAAGAGAATGAAATACTCATTTTCTGAAACTTTCCCAAACGACTCTATTAATACCTTTACCACAAGTTCGCCGCTACTCCTAATGTAAGGGGGGGGGTATGTATTCAGGGCCTGCCGACTTATTGCAATTAAGAAGTGGGTGTTCCTCTTGGACATCCTTTTCGTTTGGCAGATTAGTCGTTAACAATCAGAACAGTTAAGACAGTCTGATCGATTTTACTGGGATAACAGACTACCCGAACTGACTCTCGAAGGATTCTGCTCATAGTTTGAAGCTATCTTGAATATTAATCATTGGCGTACCATCGGCCTCACAGATTGTTTTACTGACACCAGACTTCTCGCTGTCAGTGGCTTGAATGAGTTGGGATAACTTCCGACTGTTATTAGATGCAGCTACTGCTTCCAACGCTAGCGAATTCTGACCACCAGGTTTCTCGGTCCTCATACAAGCTTCCTATGATTTTTATGATGATGTTTTGTTTCCCGAACATGTTATCTTGCTACGTATTTTGTTATCGAAACCAAATATCTATCTATTCGTACTATTATTTTCGCTTGTTAATATTGATTGCCAGTTACAACTGTAACCTTTTTCTTAGGGAATTTCTTTATGAGTACTACTGTGCGTTCTTGCGAACGACAGGTGGCGCATTGACGATCGTTGAGATGGAATTTGCTACGGGGCGGAATATGTTGTTTTCTGTTAGCTGTAAAAGACTACTATCGGTGTACAATTCGTTGGCTGCCAAAACCACTCTCTGTCTCTTGGCCCTCTCAATGCTCATTCAAATCTTCAGCTATCACTACAATTTCTGTTGATTGCACATGAATGAGTTCATTCTGTTTGTAGTAGAATTTACTCTTGATTGCACCCAAGTTAAAGCTGTTTGTTCGTAGACGGAGATTAAAAGAATATTGTATCCTACTTCCGTTTCTTCTTGTTTTGTTACAGCCTTTTAATCTAACAGCACATTAGCAACGGTTATTTGGGACCTTGTTGATTAATGTTGCTTCTGATTTGGTGCTTTGCGTGCCCCACACTTATCAGAACTGGATGCCGACGCTAAAAACTTCTCCGATATAATTGCACTACGCGCATTTCAAACCGATAGGTGTAGTACGAGTTTATAGTACTTCCTCCGAAATACATTTATGTTAGGACTTTCACTATAGACTAACTGTTTAATTAGCTGAATTAAAAGTGAATGTATAGAAAAGAAGCAAAACGAAACCGAAGTTAGATGAATGCAAAATAGATACGTTTGTAATAAGTTGACAGAAAATGTTTGATTTAGTAGCAATATATTGCATATGAATAATTTTCTTATGAGAGCATGCACGGATTTTAAAAAAATGATATCTTAGGAATTTTTGATCATGGTAATTCTCTTAAGAGCTTGTTAATCGAGTTGTCGACAGCTGCCGTACTTGTTAAAAAAATTATTTGATTCTATTTCATTTATGAGGCAAATTTTAATGATATATTATTGATAGTTATGACGAAGCCCTGTACTATCATCATCAATCATCAATCCCTGTTTTCTTTTCACTACCACACTTTGACACTTGTTGTTAACATAATCAATTAGTTATAAATACTTGTATCTTTTAAAGGATACTTTTCATAATTCTCCATGCAAGTTTCAGCTTCATACAACAAAAACTGTCTTGACGTTTGTATTTAAAAATTTGATTTTAATCTTGGCTGACAGTTGGTTTGAGTTCCAGATGTTTTTTCAGTTGTAGGAATGCTGCCCTTGCCTTGCTAATATGTGTCTTCACTTTTGTATCAGATCCGCCTTGCTCATCAATTATGCTACTGCCCTGGTATATAAAGTTTCCACATCTCCCTGAAGTTCACCTTCAGGTGTTATTTGGTTGGTACTCATTGTGTTGTATCTAAGGATCTTGCGTTTCCTGTTGTGTATATGGAGGCCTACTGCTGCAAAGGCTGCTGCTACACTGTCCGTCTTCACCTGCATTTGTTGCTGTGTGTGGAGTAGAAGAGGTAGGTCATCTGCAAAGTTGTAGTTGTCTGGTTGCATCAATATTGTCCACTGTATTCCGAGATTGCCTTGAGATGTTATAGTTTTCATGATCCAGTCAACCACAAGCAGAAAGAGAAAGGGCGAGAGTAAGCAGCCTTGTCGGACACCGGTCTTTACTTCGAATGAATCTATGAGCTGACCTCCATGCACAATTTCGCAATGTTGTCCGTCGTAAAATTCCGTATTATGTTGACTGTCTTTTCGGGTACGCCATAATGTCGAAGGAGACTCCATATTGTTCTCCTATCCACGCTGTCGAATGCTTTCACGTAGTCGAGAAAGTTGATGCAAAGTAGTGAATTCCATTCGATTGATTGTTTAACAATGAACCGTGGAGTAGCGATTTGGTTAGTACACGATCGGTGTTTACGGAATCTGGCCTGTTGATCTCGAAGTTGGGCGTCGACTGGATCTTTCATTCCGTTCAATAACACTGTTGAAGACTTTTCTTGGTATTGAAAGAAGAGTGATGCGTCTGTAGTTCTCGCAATTGCTAAGGTCTCCTTTCTTTGGTATCTTGATGAGATACTCTTCTTTCCAGTCTGTTGGCATTTGTTCTTCCTCCCAAATCTTCCTAAAGAGAATGTGGAGTATCTTTGCAGTTGCTTCTATATCTGTCTTCAGTGCCTCAGCTGGTATGCTGTCTGGCCCTACTGACTTGTCACTCTTGATTTGTTGGATGGCCATTTTGATTTCTTCGACTGTTGGTGGGTCGGTGTTTATAGGGAGATCTGTGACTGCTACTTCGATGACTGGTGGGTTCAGTAGGGCTACTCTATTCAGGAGTTCTTCGAAGTGTTCTATAAAAAACCTGTTTCGTTGTTCATACACTTCAGTGATTGGTTTGGCAGCCTTGTTGTTGATTGTCCATTCCGACTTACTGAATTTCCCAGCTAGTTTCTTCGTTGTATCGTATAGTTGTCTTCCTGTGTTGCGACTTTTTTTGACTATCATCGCTGCCTCCTCGCTAACCAGAAAATACCTTTCTAACCCCGTGTAATGCAATTTGTTAATCAGGTAAATGGACAATGGATTTCTTTTTGTTATAGATCTTCGTAGCCTTATTTCTAAAACTATTTTCATTCAGCACTCAAAAGTATATACGCTTGATTTTGCGGGATTGGTGGGGGGGGGGTTGGCGAATAATAAATTTTGTAAAGTTTTATTGTATCTTGTACTTTGATTTTATCTGCTGCATAATTTTATATAAAAATCTACACATTTCGTCTGTGTAATTATATTTGTGTAAATAATTTTTTATTTAAGACACTGTACCAAAATTTTTTTTGTATGGATTTAATGAAGCAACAAATTGTAAAGGATATTTCCCGCCACAGTGTATAGACAAATGTGAATTAAGACACCATTCGAGAAGTAAAAGTTCTGATCGACATGCTTCTCCACATTTTTCACTAATTTCATATCCTGTTGCTAATGCAACTGTTGATGTTCAAAGTGTATCGCAACCACCTGTACCGCCAAGATATAGACGTTTACTCGATGTTTCTTCCCCATCCTTACCGAGTATACCTCTTAATTCCTATTCTTCTGGTTCATGTACAGATTTGTCTAATTCTTCACTTCATACATTTCAAAAGTATGATGTATCCGTACCAAGTGAGTTTAAGTTATAGAATTGTAACCTTTAATCGTCCTTTACTGTATATCTTTATGCAAATCGGTTACTTGGCAGATTTTTGTGAGTCCGCATTATTACAATTCGCTATTGTCCCAGTAGTTAAACATTGATAGCTTTTATTTGAGGCTCTCGAAAATACTAGATTTTTATTTTCAATATTGTAAGACTTTATGAACTGACAGGTATGTTTCTATGTCTTTTCTATTAATTTTAATGCAATAATATAGTTTTTAACCTAAATTATCAGAAGGTCCGAGAATATTTTTCGAAAATATCAGGGACGAATTCAATCTATTTACAGAGGACTTTTTGGAAGTAAAGAAATTATGATAAATTGTACTGCTTTTATTCATTAGTTATCTTCACATGTCGGTTTTCAAAAGCGATTGCTGGATCGTTCACATAATCTCACATATAATTTTGTTTGTAGTACTTCTTTCATTTTGTGCTTTGAGTTATAAAGTTTGTATGCTTTTCAACCATTTCCGTCCATAATTATGAAGTCAATTGATGTTTGTAATTTCTCTGAAACCACCTAAAATCATCATCAGAATCTTAGCTCATACCTCACTGTGAACTTTGTTTAAAGTTCAGTATAGTTAAGTATTCTTGAAAAAACAGCTAGTAAGGATTTTGCAACATGATTTACTGAAGCTGATATAATTTTTAAGTTAGAATCATTGCGATCATTCTGTTAATAAACTCTTTTAAGGTTAGGTTACTATATTTCTATATATGTGCATTTAGTTTATGAGGCATACAGCTTATTTTATTACTTTAATTTGTTTCATCCTGATAACGGATTCCTCGAACATTTACTATTTATTTAGTTTATACCTTTAATTTGCTTGAATTATTCTTTACGTAAAAATATAGAAATGTCATTTCTATGGAATTTGTAAGTATTTTTATTAATGGGTTCACATTATTCAATCACATATATATCTACGTAGTTAACAGCAGTAATTTTAGACCAACGAAATATTTGTACATTGTTATACAAAATTTAGGAATAGCTTTAATAAAAATGAACTGCCTTATTGGTAGAAATTCCTTTTTTAATTCTCATTGTGTGACAGTATTTTAGTTGCACTGTATTATTCGAAGTGGACTACATGTCCTGGGAATCTTCAGAGTTTCTTTAATGAAGCAGTTAAAAGTTTATCTTTAGTAATTTCTTTTTTCGAACCAATGGAAGTTGCATTTAGTGAGTGTTATGTACGTTAAAAAAGTATGATATTGTCTAAATTCGCGAATATTAGGATTAATAATTATTTTTTAATGAACTGATTGTTTAAAAGGATTTCTAATTGTTTCAGTTGTTCTTTTTCAGATATCCTTGACACCAATATATTGCTTATAACATATTTTCTTATATACGCTGGCCACTAAATCTTTTGAACCTGTAATCAGTTACTAGTCATAGAACTTTGATTTGTTACTGCCACTTTGCACATAATCTAGACCCATTTTAAACGATACTTTCATGAACATATTTCTTAGAAAGTCTGTAATCATCTTCCCTTTGATTTATTTTCAACTTCTAAAGTATGCTTCACGGTTCTTCCCATCTCATAATTACTGATCTCTTATCTACAAAATTTTACTAGTCTTAGTAGTTTTTGGGCATTTTATTATGCTATTATTCTGATTTTATGAAACACAATATAGTTAGAGTCTTCTAGATTAGTTATTAAATAAAATGTGATGTATGCGCAGTATTTAATTCCGTTAGGAAGTTTTCAGTTAACATATGTCTAGAATCATTGATGGTCTTCAGAGTATATGTTACTTCTCTTTTCATGTCAATCTACCAGATGGTCATGTGATGTTTATAATGATGTCACATTCTTTTATGTATGTATGTAGTTATAATTTTTAATATATTCTTTTATTATTAGTTCCTCATATTTCGTTACTCGGAAAGCCATAGCTGGTAAATGCGCTATTCTGAATTAAGCTTTTTTCATGCAGTTAAGTATTACGTAGCAGTTGACCCGTATGTCCGATCATCAGACCAAGAAGTTGGTTTGTCTATATCTATATTGAGTTCATTTTATAACAGTGAACGATTAAGTATCTGAAGAAAGTTTTTTATTAAAGAAGATTTTCACACTAATGTTGCTGTAGTAACCAGTTTGCGATCTACAAAATGTATATGATAAGCATGGCATGATAAAATGACTAAAAGAACACAGTAAATCTGTTACGTCTTCTCAGATAAGACAAACGCATGGGTTTTTATTGATTTAGTACGGCCCACGATAGGATACAGCTAAATTATATAGGGTAACCGGATTATATATCTGATTCCCTCGATAGTCTGTACAGTTAGTGCGAATCGTTATCTCTGATACTGGTATTTCAATCGGATATCACGATTTTTCCTCCTTAGCCTACATCTACTCTAAAAGACCAGGCTTGTAAGAAGATTATATTGTGGAGCAAAATATATCAGACGAGATTAGTAAACAATCTTTATATATCTCATATTTGAAATTGAATTAATTGATGAAAGTTTACAAATCAATCTTACAAAAAAGTCAATACAACTCCTTTCGCTTGATTTAATGAAAGATTGTATTTTTGGGGTTTTTGAATCTCCAACAGAAATAATAAACTCGTCATTCATACAGATATTTATTTTAGACTTGAAAAAATGTTAGTAATGGATAGAAAAAAACCGGTAAAATTAGTTTAAACATTATTCGTTTGGTTTTTACATATATGTATTAACAAATTGTTTCGGTGATCGCTTATCTACCAAAATGGTCATTCAGTTGTTTAGATATTTTATTACTCTGTGTATCTTTTCTGTATACCCTATACTAACTGAAAGAGTAATTATTTAGTCAACAGTTGGTATTGGTTACATGTATATCTCGTTATGGTGTACTGTTTGAACATACACTTTAACTATGAATAAAATTTCTTAAATTAACTAGAACTACTTTCGACGTATGTGGCAGTATGTCAAAGAATGCGATTGTATTGGGACCTCATAAAACTACAAAGCTAATGTTCTTGTTATTCGTGGAAAATTTTTTTAAAACTTAAGATTATCATAACCTAAGTGAGTAAAGTGTTGAGGCTTTTTTATTATTCTTTCATTTTCACTTATAATATCATCCCATTTGTAAAACTACTCTTTTTCTTCTAGCCTTATCCTACCAGTGTCACCAATTTGTCCGCGTTTCTGTCAGTTATCCACACATTTGTGCTTTATGTGAAGATTATGTGGTGACTCCTCGCTGTAATGCTAATAAATGTTTTATTTGCAAGTCCATATTTCACCTTGTATGTGCTGAATACTGTAATAGATTTGGAAAGTCCCCTTGCAAGGCTTCTGTAGATGACATTCCAACAGTTAAATCTGAGCAATCGACTGATTCATCAACACCTAACGCCTTCTCTTTATTATCGTCGTCTATTCTGACCAATGATCAGGTATTTTTATTAAGTGATATGCTTTCAGTCATTCTTGTAAAAGTTTGTATCGGTAGGCTTATTAATTTGTGCCTTTACTGTGAAGATAGTATGTCCTAGTAGTAGTAGTGGTGGTAACAGCTGTTATACCATAGCACAGTTCTCCTTTTCCTTAAAATGTCTTTCATAATAGAAGGATTATGCACAGATGGGATTGAACATACAAACGCTATTTTCATTGTTGTAAATAGGTATCTCAGTTTTTTTTGTAGCGAGATTTTAATACTCTAAATGAAACCGATCTTGAAACCTGACTGTATGCATTTGAAGAACTAACAAAGATAAAATATTTGACATTCATTAATAAATAATATTGTATCTGTAGTGGTAGCAATTTTAGTGTAGTGGAGTATCTTCGTAAAGTGATAGTCCTAATGCTTACTAAATGCATTTTCTTCTGTGCCCATTTTTAGCCATTGGATTCTTGGAATCGTACTCAGGTGGCTCATTGGTTGGCTGTTGTTAATCTTGGTCGATTTGTTGCACTATTTATCCAACTGAATTTAGATGGTAATTTTCTTTCAAAAGTTACCCGTGATTCACCATATTTGTGTAAAGTGGTAGATCCATTTGCTCGTGAAGCATTAGAAAAAGCGATACTAGTGAGTTTTGTGTCGTTTATTTTTACCTCTCTGGAATGTTTATAATAATTATGCTCCAGCTTCGTAATATAATTTACTAAGTAGATCTGAAATCTGTGTAGTCGTTTTCATTGTTGTAAATAGGTATCTCAGTTTTTTTTGTAGCGAGATTTTAATACTCTAAATGAAACCGATCTTGAAACCTGACTGTATGCATTTGAAGAACTAACAAAGATAAAATATTTGACATTCATTAATAAATAATATTGTATCTGTAGTGGTAGCAATTTTAGTGTAGTGGAGTATCTTCGTAAAGTGATAGTCCTAATGCTTACTAAATGCATTTTCTTCTGTGCCCATTTTTAGCCATTGGATTCTTGGAATCGTACTCAGGTGGCTCATTGGTTGGCTGTTGTTAATCTTGGTCGATTTGTTGCACTATTTATCCAACTGAATTTAGATGGTAATTTTCTTTCAAAAGTTACCCGTGATTCACCATATTTGTGTAAAGTGGTAGATCCATTTGCTCGTGAAGCATTAGAAAAAGCGATACTAGTGAGTTTTGTGTCGTTTATTTTTACCTCTCTGGAATGTTTATAATAATTATGCTCCAGCTTCGTAATATAATTTACTAAGTAGATCTGAAATCTGTGTAGTCGTTTTCATTGTTTGTCATTTCAATAAATAGTTTTATTACCTCATCAACTCATCACATCTCCATTTTGAGCTCATGAATATAGTTTTTGACTGATCTGTTGTATTAAGATGTGCTGATATTATTTTGCTCACAATTTTGAATGATCTTCTAGAGCTTCATCATTTATGCGCTTCTCGATTTCCAGTCATTAGATAACATTTTTGAACTCAACTACCATTTATTTTGGTTTAGGTAATTGGTTATTTTTATAGTGATTAAACAATGTGTATCAATGTTCAGCTTATACATTTGTACTTGATTACTGAGGTAGGTAGTGTGTAATACAGATTGAACTCCAACTGAAATAAGAATTCCTTCAACACTGTCGATGAACCATGCAGTTTTTTGGTATTTATTTCAGTGATACGTTTTTTCGTTATATATTAAAAGATGTCTATATTTACTTTTAAATCTAGATATTTCTTTACATATCCTTAATACTTGTGTACTTAGCGATCCACTTACTATTGCTTGATTTTTTTTAGGTATCTCTAGTTATTACATAATAAATTTAACCGAAAATTACTATATTTTTTATTGGTTGGGTGTGTTTGTCTTACAGATCAGGAAAAAGTAAACTTACCAGTACACTTATTCTACTATTTCATACTTTGCGAAAAATTTAGTTGGGAAACCATAAGACCAAAAGCAAAAGCAGATGTATAGCAACTGATATTTTTAAAGTTGTTGCTTTCCTTTTCTATTGAGAAGCAAAGAAAGAACGACTGGCTGTATGAAGTTATATTTTTGTCACATGGCCTTTCGTGGGCAGGCGATAATGACGACTTTAAGAACTGGTAAAACTTTATGGTTAGATTTCACCATTATTTTACCTCTTTCACTCATTTCGTGGTGTGAATTCAAAAAATTAGTTGCATTTAGTCAGTACTAGTTGTTTAAACACTTGTGACTTTACATTAATCTATTTTTATCACTATCAACTCACCCTTTCTGTCTTTTCATATTCTCTTGGTGTTTCCAGCACTTGGCTTTTATAGTCTTCTCAACATCTTTCTTTACAACGTATGCCTACCATTCACGTAAAAGAACGATAACCTTGATGTACCGTAACGTTTTAATAGTTTGCATGGATTTTTCGATTTCCAAAACATGTGTCTAGAAAGTGATTTGTTTCCCCAGATTATACATCAAAATTCAATGGATCATGCATAACGTGATATATTAGCATATTCGTAGACGAAATTTGTTTAACAGTTATTTCTCGGTTGATAAAATGATTGGTCGAGTAAAAATGTTTAGTTTTCTCAGTTCAGATAATTTTAACGTAGATAGAATTCGGTAATCGCTTAAATACTCACTTATTATGCTTCGCATAACCTAACGATACTCCTTGTTTATCAGCCTACCTTCCAATTTATTGTTGAATAAACTGAGGCTAGACTAGGTAAGTTGTTCAAATGTATAGTGTCACATCTCTATTCTCTTTCTTGTGTTTACCTATTCTCATTTTATGTATGAATGTTAAGTCGTCATTCTAATCTGGCGATAGTTATCATGCTCCGTCTAGTAGTAAATGTTCATCATTAGTTGCTTTTTCAAAGACATGACTACATGTTATCATACAGAATGTCTGCTGATCGTGTATGAATTTTATTCAAATATTGAATTCTTTTCTTCTTTCTGTAAAAGACTTTACAAGGTAAAGAACCTACTCCAGGTGAAGATTTGGGAATTTTTGCGAAATTGGATAACGATGAAAAGATCCTCAGAAAATGTGATGATTCTCATATGCACAATTTCCAGCTTACTTCTTTCTACAGAGTAGTCGCCTGTGTAGTTTGCAATATTCCTTTGCTAGGTATTCCACTATTGTCACCGTTATTTTTTTTAAATATTGAGTTCAAGTAATTGTTAAACCAATTGTTTCTCCTCTTGAGATAAAATTAGACATGTAAGAAGAAGCAAAAAAATATGCCGTCAGCGTATAAGCATCTGTGGTTAAAGTGTTCACTCTTAGGAGACATTATTTCCAAATTAGAAAGAAGCAAAACGTTGGTGGTCTCCTCAATCATGATGGAAACTCTTATCCGAAACTGTTTTTGAGCTTGTAGTTAAATTGCTGTTAGAATACTGGACAATTTTTTTGAACCACATTAGGTTTACATACCTCCTTTATTAATAAGTATAAGAGTATCTTATTACTTTTAAGATTCATTTGATAGCTTAATGACGTATCAGACGTATATATATATATATATATATATATATATATATATATAATACATTTTGTTAGCTTAGATTCAGAAAATGATACATTGCAGTTTTACCTAGTGTCTAATTCTGTTGTATAGTAACTACTTATTTACCTTCCCAATAAGACTATTCCTTATTGTTTCCTGGGCATTTTCGTAGGTTTCAGTCATCAAGGATTTCAGTGTAAAAGGTGCGGTTCTATTTTTCATCGCATCTGTAAAGCTTTAGATTGCTTTTCTAATTGTCCTGGGGTGTATTGTCCAACTAAAGCATTTGCATTTGACAAATCGACCACTGGTTATGAAACTGACGAAATCCCTACTTCATTGGTTCCATATACTAGTGAATATTTCGGTGTTAAATTGGAAGATCAAGTAATTGTAGTATTTTTTACACATAGTATATTTGCATATATCAGGGTGTTTGAAAGTTTTTACTGGTAATAATGCTTCGATTTATTGTGTTTGGATATGTTTGTGACTAATAATTTTGGATACACTAAGATACATATAGCAAGTGATTAATAATGAGATAGTGTTTTTGAAAATATTGAATTCTACAGTGAAACTTCAGAATAGTAAAGTGAATTCTTCATTCATACAGTTTTCCGTAGAATTTTTGTTAGAATGCTATTTGCTCATAGCCGCTTCTCATTTATTAATGTATATTTCCAGTGAGATAGAAACCACGTTCAATCCTTTCTTCTGGTCACCTTAGCATTTTGTTATGCGTACATATACAGCAATTGCTTTATTATTATTAATTTTTATTAATAAATGTATGTCCTGTGGTAAACAAGAATTCACTAGCCAGTTCGATGATATTTTCTTTTTTCAGATTTATTTCCAGTTTGTCCATGCTAAACTGTTTTTATGTATTTGAACTTTATTGATAGTCTTCACAAAACTACGGACTTTGACAAGGGCATTATTATCGAAAAACTCGATGAATTATGCATTTGTGTATTGTATAACTCGTTAGAGAATTCATTTCAGCAATAATATTCAGGCTAAGTTGATTGATATGTTTATTAGAGAAAAAAAACTAATTCATTGTCAGTGTCTTTGGTGAATTTTAAGCTTATATTCAAGGCATTGATAGTTAATTGCTCAGATTGCTTAATCTATAGCACACATTACTGTAAACTTTTTCATATATATACATACATACAAGTGAATTTTCGTCTTGTTTATTTTTATTATTTTGGAGAAACTAGATTCTACTTCAAAAGTTCCTTTATTTTTGACTACGTGTACTGAACATATAGAAAAGTTGGCTACTGAAAGTTTTGTTACTGCAAATAATAATCCGTGTATTCAACCTATCGATATGGCTATGGTTTATCAACAGTCAGCTTCAACTCATACTGTGCAAGAACTTCATGACACTTTTGCTCATTCTTTACCACTGCCTGGTATAGATCAGTCATCTGCCCATCCACTAGACATTGTACGATCAGCTCAATTAATGAAAGCTTTTCTTCGTGATCTTCCTGTTGGTGTGATACCTGAAGATTACTACCTGGACTTTTGCAGTTTAGCTAATATTAGAAATATGAGTAAGTTTTTATCAATACCAATGAATAGCAGAAATTTTATAATTTTGTTTTCCTAAAATACTCCATATGTAAGAACTAGTATATTATTTACATTTCGTACAACCTCGAATGCATTCGAAATATCAATTGCCTTTCATTTTCTTCTTAGATGACAAGTCGAAAAGTGTTTATTCGTTTCTTGAAAGCCTTCCTGAACTTCATCGGTCGTGTTTGGTCCATATTTTCACTCATTTGAATTTCATACTAAATCATCAACGCAAGTTAAGATCTTATTCTCTATACTCATCCTCTATTGATGTGAGATGGTCGAATTCATTTGCTGGGTCTACAACGAATGTATTGAATAATCTTACTCCTTGGTTGATGGTTTTCAGACAAATTCTTGTTCGACCACCATGGCATCTTATCACTGACATAGCCACGGCTATGGACACACATATGCGTGCTCTAGAGGCTATTTTCTCGACTGTGGTTGGTCATATAAATGAAGAACCAGAATATATATCTCAAACCAATAATTCCGATACATATTCTCAATCACCAGATGCAGATTTTCAGCGAGATTGTATATCTCTTGCACAATTTAAATTTGGTTGTAAGTTGTTATACTTTTGGATAGAGTCCTTTTGTTACTTTATTGTTGTTGGATTTCTCATTTGATTTGCAATTTTTTCTACTGGATTTGATTCATTTCTACATTTAGTTTCAATTATTTTGAACAGTTTATCTTATTACTCACAGTAGTGTAATTCATTATCAAAAAAAATATCAACGTTTAAATAGCTTAGAGAAAATTCGTGTGTAATCTGCATTATTTTTTAGTTAAAACTGTGACGTAAATGAAAATATAGTTGTCTGTTCTTTTTACCAAATTAAGTCTATTAATCCTGCTTTCCATAAAAGTATTAAGGTTCGAAAAAACCTTTATGTAATCAGGAAATATCTAGTTCTCGCATAATTCGATGTATAAGTGAATTTAACCTACGGACGGAGATAATATAAACTACATAGCAGTTGTCCTGAACTCATAGATATACTAGTTGTTACTTTGTTTCTCGTTTATGCACACCAAAAGTAATAAATATCACTCCTAGGATTTCTAAAATTATGAATGTCAGTTTTAGTCAACCGTGATTATTAAAGGAGAATTTCCATTGTGATTTTTATGCGTCATATGTAAACTAAGTTGGTTTTGAACTCATTATTATAAATTAGGTGCAAAAGCCGAAAGAAATTGAGTTGTCCCATATCTTGTTTTAAGTTTGTCACATCTTTTTTATCTTCGATCAAATTTAGAGGTCTGGTATCATCATAAGTTTCAAGGCGTGGTTGAATTAAACTCAAGCGATTAAATTTAAGCAGTATGAACCGTTTGTATATTCAACTTAATCTTAATTACTCTCTAAAGACTATTCTTATTAAGCATTTGTCTCCTAGATGGCTATTAAAAACAAAAATGCTAGACAAATATTTAGTCCAACACTATTATTCTCTCTCTGATGTCAATTCATAATAAAAGTCACCTTCAAACAATAGGAAATGTTGAAAACTTCACTTACATAAATATGCATGCTTCCAGCCTTTCACCGGTTAATTACCTTGCTAGAATTGTATACAGATTTATTGTTCAGTGATCATTTCTTACTCTTTTTTTCCGCTTCATAGATACGATTGTACTTTTTTGAATGGCGCCTATATGAATGACTTACTAAAAGCCATTTCACAATATTATTGAGTGTTTAATTCATTTGTCACATATTCGACTGATATATAAATTTTCGTTCTTAATTACACTAACTGTTCATTTATATTTTGGTTTTAATCTAAATTGGACTGAAATAAATA
Source organism: Schistosoma mekongi (assembly GCA_034768735.1). Classification (NCBI taxonomy): domain Eukaryota; kingdom Metazoa; phylum Platyhelminthes; class Trematoda; order Strigeidida; family Schistosomatidae; genus Schistosoma; species Schistosoma mekongi. The sequence goes on from CM068305.1 coordinate 62,274,899, forward strand.
AAATGTGGCATTTTTTGACTGAAAATTGAGTTAAATAGAAGTCCATTAATGATGCGATATCAGTGACTCAAATTGAAAAAAAACTTAGATCACTTTAAGTTTCCGATTACTCTGCATGTTTTAATTATGTGTTTGTATTATCAAAAAATTAAGCCGAATGGATCCATATATCTATGCCGAAATTCGTGTTCTAAACTGGGTATCTAAATACTGGTTGGTAGGTTAGTGATCTAATATTCACATTTCAAAATGCTTCAACCATTTCTAATAAAGCTATATATAATTGTTATTAGTTCCGAATGAATAGGTATTAAGTTAATCTTATCGTCCCACTCTCATTTTATCCATATGAAGTTTCATCCTTGTTCTTATTTCCTAAAGATCGATTTCAAAGTGATAAGCATGCACCTTCAGAATCAGTTTCGTCATATCTTACTAGTGAAGTTAGACCAACTGTTGATACTCCACCTAATCCATCTTCAATTATTGCCAACAAAAAGGATTTAGAAAATCAAGAATGGTATTGGGGTGATATAACACAAGAAGAAGTACGCGAATTAATGGCTGGTCTTGAAAATGGATACTTTCTTGTCCGTGATGCTTCTGGGTGCTCATCTGCAGCATTCACTCTTGTAGTCAGGTATTTTGTTTACGTTAACTGATACACTCTGTATTTTAAAGATCAACTTTGGCAATTAATTAATTCTGTAGCCTTCTATTTTGAATATTTAAGATATTTGTTTGGTCAGTAAAGTTTTTCTGCACAACTTATTTATGTTTGGCCGCTTTATTGTTTCATCACCTGGTAATTTCTGTCCACATTATTTCATCAGATGGTGTGGTGTAAATAAATTGAATCGGATCTTTCATCGCGGTGATTTTTTCGGATTCACTGATCCTCCATATCCAAGTTGTCGTTTAGTTTCGGAACTTATTAAATGTTGTCGCGTCCATCCATCAACTTTAACTAGTTATAGCAATTTACAATTGATTTGGCCTGTTTCACGTTGTCACAAACGTTTTCATGGAAAAGTTGATAGCTTATTTGACAATAGTATGTCAAATGAGAACCAGAACAATGCAGATGGTGTATTCGCTTGTTTTTTAACTGAGTCGCAATTAATCAGTGAGTTAAAAAGTAAAGGTGCTGAAATCAGTCAATTGGATAAATTTATCGCTGATTTAAAGTTACAGTCAAAGAATGCGATTGAATCGAAGGAGGAAGCTGTCCGTCTGATAAAGGCGTATCAAAATTTACATAAATGGTTACAAACTTCCTTGAGTCAGTTAAATGATTTTTCCTATCCTCGTGAAAAGTGAGCGTAATTCTTTAAATTAGAATCACTCTCTTCCTTTTTGTTTATCGTTTTTTCATCTCCTGTATAAATTTTCATTTGTTGTTCATGTTTAAGGACGGTAGTGAAGCGTCTTCCGACTGGAATTTTTCTTACAGTGACCCTGAAGATTTAGAGCATTTAGTTGTTATAAGATAGGTTTCATTTCTGTCTATAGTTCTAGTTGTTATTATTTCTCTATCTACTTTCTGACACTGATTCATCTTTAATCCAATTTCTAAATGTCATATAACATTTTAGCCCGTGTATGCTATTTAAAGACATGGGACTGTTTGTAAGATATATACATAGATGCAGTTTCTACTAGTCAATGAGAATTTTCGGTTATGATCTTAAAGATAGTGCAATTCACTAGCCTAAGCTGTTATCATATGTTTCTCAAAGGATGAGCTACAGTCAATCGTGCTGTGATTTTAATTTTTCGTAAAAGTGGACAAAACTATCGCTTCCTGAATGTTCTTTGCACAATGTCGAGCACTATATTTGAATTACTTATGAAACCAATGGTATCAATTAACTTTAGGTGGAAGTGAAACCATATCTATCTAATCTAATTGCTTATATAATAATAATGAACATGGACCGATAGTACATGAATCTACAATAAATTTGACTCGTTCCTTCACGCAATATTTCACAGTAACGCAGAAATTTCTGAATAAGCACCTAACCTGTAAATGTGACGAATTATTATTTAGCAAAAATATAGCTCATTACCTACTTTCCAAAATAACCTAAAACTACAATGAGAAAATGACTGAATGATTTATGTTGATTAGCTTAACGGTAATAAATTGTATTGTCTTAGAGATTATTCATTAAATCGTACTTGTTAATACTTTTTAGTATATAAGCTAATCAGTTTTGCATTTATTCAACTTTTAAACTAATTAGGTCGAAGATTTTACCTCATATAGAAAAGCTAAAAAGCGAAATACATGAGGTCGAAAGACAAATCATTATTAACAAAGAAGAGGTCAATACTCAGTGCTTGAATACTCGAACAATATGTGAAAATTATACTAATACACTTTCTCGTCAACGTAAGTTAAAAAGACAAGTCCAAGAAATCCGTCGAGCATTAAAAGATCGTGGATTTAAGGAAGAGTCTTTGTCTTCTTCAAATTCTTCTTTGTGTGATGACAGTACTTCTTTAACGAAGCAGTCAGCTAATAGTCAGAGTAATGAAACTAGATCTGTGATTGACATTGCAATGAACAGCTCTATAAGTTCTTTTGATGATATTTGTGTACCTGAAGAGATACGTGATCGTCGATATTGGTACCTCACAGATGTTAACAGAGAAAAGGTAGAGGAGTTATTGGCGGATAGACCTGCAGGGACGTTTGTTGTTAGACCTTCAGCCACTGGTAATAAACTAGCCTTGGATGTAAGGTAAATCTTTTATTTTTGTTATGGCTGAGAGAAAGGATTGTGTTGAATGTAGTGATTATATTGTTATGAAATATATATATATATATATATATATATATATATATATATATATATATATATATATATACATTTTGCTACACTTTATCACTTGAAGCTTATGAGTGCTTTTTGGTAGTTATATGAGAATACTACTCGTTCGCTTTTAACACTACTTTGTTAAGAGCAATTTAACGGTTCTCGAAAACTAAATTAAAATATGATATCTATGTTTTATTACGCATTAATAAGTTGCTATTGTCTGTCGTTATGATGACTAACTTCCATTTGGATTTAATTCCGGACTTTTTAATTTTCATCCTCTTTCACTGTGCATATTATTTTAAAAGGTAAGGATCGGATTTTATTTGTTTAATGAGTGGCTAACATGTTCACCTTATCGTTTTATTGATTTCATTCGTCTTGTTATAGTAACCTATTAGACATTTTACTTATCTTAAATGAGATAGTGTATATTTTCTAATAGTCTATTGAGATTACTAATTAAACGTAAAAAATTCATGTAGTTTTAGTGGGTCAATTTATATAGTGATTCCTGTATCCATTTTCAAAATCCCTTAAATACTAGTTTTGTCTATTAGCTAAACATTTTGATGAATATCATTCATTATCAATTACCCATGTTTGAATAATGCAATAACGACAACATTATGATGCTATAAAACAACTATGAAATGACAACAACCTACTACTAATCAAACCAGATAAAGGTTTTGGAGTAATATTAATAAACAAATGCGAATACATACAGAAAATGTTATCGATTCTAGAAAACACGTAAATTCAAAGCAGAAAAATCAAACGACGACAAAACAGCAGCACTATAAAATCGAGTAACTAAACATCTTAGTGAACCACTAAAACGAAAGATAATTGACAGCACGACATACAACGAATTAAAACCACGCTGCTCGCGCCTACCATGCATGTGTGGGCAAGCCAAACTACATAAACCTGATGTACCAATGTGACCAATAATCTCCATGATCAATTCAGCATATCGTAAGCTAGTTCACTAGTTGGTCAACGAATTAAAACCAGTTCGTAAAGAGTGCTCTAACAGCACTTGAGATCACTTTGTTCACGATCAAACACGTTCTCCTCCTCTGGTTTCTACCATGTGCACTTCTACTACATCTTGTATGCGTTCCACTTGTGCTGGTTACTCGAGTTCCCAAAATGTCATATCAGGTCTCCTGAAACCGCTCTCTAAACTTCATGTTGGAGCTTTTAATGTACGTACGCTATGTCAAATCGGTCAACAAGCTACCTTAGCTAAAGCATTAGAATCTCTGGCAATTGATGTATGCTGTGTCTCCGAAACACGCATACAGGACTCTAGCTTGATCATCTGTTTGACCTTGCCTAATCAATATAGCGGAACTGCACAATTCACTCTTCGTTTATCTGGAGACTCAACAACAAGCTCGCGTGGCCATACTGGTGTTGGTATAGCACTAAGCTTACGGGCAGAACAGGCACTTCTCGAGTGGATTCCTGTAAACAGTCGTTTATGTGCTGTTCGTCTAAATGACACAGTACGGACTCGGAAATATAGGGGTACGCGCCGATGATTTTTGTCGTCTCTGTATGCCCCCACTGACTGCAGCATAGATGGAGTGAAAGACGAGTTCTATATGAAGTTCTCTAGCCCCCTTCAGAAAGCTAAGCGCTCAGATATAGTAATTATAGCAGGGGATTTTAATACCCAAGTCGGTAGGCTAAATCAGGCTAAAAGACACTTAGGTGAGTCACTCGGCATCCCAGCCCAGCGAATGGATAACAGAGATCGTCTGATGCAGTTATGTTCAGACTACCGTTTATTTTTTAGCTAGCACAAACTTTAAGCATAAAGAGAGATATTGTTTAACCTGGCGTCCTCCAACATCTATACGACGATGGACGCAAATAGACCACATCGGCATCAGCTATCGTTAGAGTAGCTGTATAGAGGACTGCCGCTCTTACTGGGGCACGTGTTTAGGTTCTGACCACGTCCTATTGAGAGAACGTATCTCTATGCGTTTTGCTGGTTACAAAAAGGTCATATTAGGCAAGCCCTTTAAATGTTGATTTGAGACTGAAAATGCTGAAATTGCATTTAGAAATGGTTTTAGCTAAGCATTTAGTCGTCCACAACTAACTGGTTTATCGCGAATCAGCTTGGAACGATTTTAGAGCAGGTGTAAACTCAGCAGCGTTATCTGCATCTAATTTCAATCCAAAAGTTATGAAAGAGCTATGGATCTCTGGAAATTTTAGTGAACTGATGGAGGCTCAAAAACTCATTCCAGCAGGCTCAGATTATGATAAAGAGCAACGACAATTGAAACGTAAACTGACAAAAAGTCTGCGTAAGGATCGTGCACAGTGGTGGGCAACAAAAGCAAAAGCGATGGAATATATATATATATATATATATATATTCATCTGTCATTGTGAGGGTATTTTAAATGGTCGTTTCTCTTTGTTAGTTAATGGTGAACATGTAATAAGGGAATTCGACATATTTATTTCATATTATTTAGTGCACGTTCACTAAATGCTTTTGAGTACTAGTTTATTTGCATATTAACAATGTGGATCTTACAGGTCTGTTTCATACAAATTTCAGGGAGTTTTACATTGGATTATTGATATGCGGTCACTTCTTGAACATTGGTTATTGTTTACTTTATAGATAAGGTGAATACAGACATCAAAATGATATTTGTCGGACATTTTTATTGAGACAGGCAATGTGATTTATTAGTTTGATAGGACCATAAATGATATTATGCAATATATAGTTTCGTGAATTTTTTGAGTAGATTAACCAAACGCCTACTATGTAAAAAAAGTATTTTTTTAAACAATGTAGACACCTTCTCTTAATTTATTTCGAATCCCTCGATGCATATTTTTGTGTCGAATACTTTGAATAATAGCCAGTGAATATCTATTTAGTTACAATTGAAATAAAATTGCCTTAAGATATGTAATATATGATTCTAATACAAAAAACGGCCAATATAAATTTATTTATAGGCTATAATATTTGGAACGTTATGTTTAATTTTGAAGACATCATAAATAAAAGTAGTGGCTTTCTGGTAATTATTTGAGCTAAACTTTTGGTTGACATCGCATATCGTCACTAGTATCAGAGTAAACTGGTAATAAGGTTCTCCTCAGCCATGCGTACCGGTAGCACAATATAATATCGAACCTTGCGACTTACAGTTCGTCCCAAAACAAGTTGTTTGAAATATATTACAGGCAGAAATAAATTATCATGGTAGGTTAACTTCACAATGTAGCATCACTTAACATTCAAGGAAATACTTTAAGGGAAATGATTTGGTGAATGAAATGTGGCTTATTTCGAGAAATTGTGTGTGTATGTGTATATGTATGATCAACATAGAACCTGGCACATGTGTGCATCAGTTCAAGTTGCCATACCTCTATAGCACTGCAAGATTAACACCACCACGATTAGTAGAAGTTACTTCAATAAAATAAAATAATAGTAGTAACAAGGAGCGTGAACATATAGAATATGGTTCAGGAGGCGTTGAAAGAAAGTAATGAAATAATTTAAAGCTCATGATTTAAGGGAGGACAATGAGTGAATGCATCTGAGCCATGTCACTCAGTGTTTCTAGCCATTGGTTACGACAATCGCGAGGACCCCATCCAGGTAATCTGCAGCTACCGACACGACTCAAACCGGCAGTCAGTGACTTCTTGGTCTGATCCCATGATTTAGTTTGGCTGCTTCCTACTCGATTCCATCCTATTCCTACATCAACCAACATTGCACATCGAGGCAGACGGTGGTTGGTCATACACAACACATGTCCCAACCACCTTAGTCAATGAAGATTCACAACCTCATCGACTGATTTACCACACTTGCTTAATACCCGTCGTCTAACCTCGTTATTACTTACTCGGTGATCCCAGCTAACGTGAGCGATGTTTCGTAGACATCGATGGTCAAAAACTAATAATCTTCGAGTGTCATCTACCCTTAATGGCCACGTCTCACACTCATACAGTAAGACAGAGCGAACTGTTGCGCAGTACACTCTCCCTTTCGTTGAGAGACGAATAACTCGTCTACTCCATAGGTGACGTAAGTTGGCAAAAGCCAAACGAACTTTTTGAATTCTTACTGATATTTCGTCAGACTAATCTATTAGGGCTAATCAGACTTCCAAGATAAGTGAAGTAGTCGACGTGCTCAACTACTTCACTCCCTATCTTTAGTTCAGGTGTTGACGAAAACCAGTCCTGGGGCGATAGTTTGCATTTAAAGGGGGGGGGAAACGAATTCCGAACATGCTTGCATTCGGGCTTATTGCTGTTAAGAGATTCTGCATCTTATCCGCGTCTTTACCAAACAGGATTATATCATCAACATATTCTAGGTCAATAAGTGGATCTCCTGATAGGAGATCAGTTCCTGAAAAGTCAGACAATGAAGGTGTAATTTCTAACAGTATGTCAACTATGAAATTAAACAAAAATGGAGAAAGTGGGCAGCCTTGACGGACACCACTTGAGGTTACAAGTTAAGATGACAGTTCGCCATATGCTCTGACACGACTAATAATGTTTGAGTAAAGAACTTTAACAAGTTTTATGCACTTCTGGAGTTCACCTTTCAATGAAAGACACTGCCATAGAACTTCACGGTCTACAGAGTCAAATGCCGCTTTCGAGTCAAGGAAAACCACTATTGTCGGGCGCCGAAAAGTATGTCTGTGTTCTAAGATCTGACGAATGGTGAATATCTGGTCTATACAACCGCGACCAGGTCTGAAATCAGCCTGATTTTCTCGTATTTGTAGATCACGAGTTGCAGTTAAGCGTGTGATAATTATAGAAGCTAGTATTTTAGACACTATATCAGTTAAACTAATTCCTCTATGGTTATCGTAGGACGATTTTGACCCTTTCTTATATACTGGGACGATTAACGATCGACACCAGTCAGACGGAATTACGTCAAGTTCCCAAACCTTAGTCAAAATATCAGTCAGCCTGATTGTCAAAGTTGGACCACGTCCTTAAAGACCTCTGAGGATAATCTATCTGGACCCGCTGCTTTGTCTTGCCTTAGATTGGCTATGGCTTTTCCGACTTCGACAAGAGTCGGTGGACCTAAGTCGACTTTCCATTCTGGCTGTTTCGAAATGGTGGGGAGTCTTAGAGTAGCTGAAGACCAACTGAACTGCTCCTTGAAGTGCTCAGCCCACCGTTCTAAACGTCTAGACTGAGAGCTAATAAGCGTTCCATCCTTTTCGGAGATCGTCTCACTAATGCTGGATTTTTTAACCTTGGTTTCTTTTACTAACTTGAAAAGTTGTCTAGTGTTACCTAACGCCGCTGCCTTTTCCATTTCCTTTGCTTTTGTTACTCACCACTGCTCACGGTCGTTTCGCAGACTTTTCGTTAGTTGATACCTGGTTACTCTTCGCTCCTCGTCATGTTCGGAGCCTGACGAGATAAGTCTTCGAGAGTCTATTAAATCAACAGAAGCCATTGAGATCGATTGATTATTCTTGACATGTTGATTTAAGTCCTTGATAGATATCATTGTAGATACCACAGCTGTTTGAACATCTTGCCAAGCAGTATGTAGTCGGGACGCATCTTTGTAATTGCCTAAGTGATTCCTCAGTTATTCCTGGAATTTAATCTTGGCTGTTTCATTGCTGAACTGAATTCTAACAGGTTTTCCTGTGGTCGTTTTTTTTCGCCCAGTAAAGTGCAAGCAAATGCGTGCTCGTACTAGGGCGTGACCAGAATCCAAACATGTACTCCAGAAAGGTCGGCAATCTTCTGTTGAGCCTCTTTTAGTGGTGACTAATGGCGATATGGTCTATTTGAGTCCATCGTTGAGTAGGGCCAGGCGGTCGCCATGTTAAACGATGTCTCTCCTTATGCTTAAAGTTCGTGTTGGCTAGAAATAACCGATTATTTGAGCAGAGTTGCAGCAGGCGGTGGCCGTTATCCGTTTTCTGATCTGGAACACTGAAGCATCCACCTAAATGTCTTCTAGACTGGTTCAAGCTTCCTATTTGGGCGTTAAAATCATCAGCCATGAGTACCAAATCTGATTGTTTGGCCCTATGAAGTGGTTGAGAAAGTTTTCTGTAAAATTCATCTTTCACTTCATCCAGGCTGCAGTCGGTGGAAGCGTAGGCATAAACGACGAAAAGACAACAGCGTGTGTCCCTGTCTTTCCGAGTTGTTACTGAACCATTTAGTCGGACGGCACATAGGCGACTGTCGACAGAAATCCATTCAAGGAGCGCTTGTTCTGCTCTCATACTTAACGCAATACCTACACCGGCGGGCCCACGAGAAGTTGCTGTTGAGTCGCCAGATAAACGAAGAGTGTATCGCGAAGGTTGTTCACTCTGACTAGGTGAGGTCAAGTGAATGACCACGCTAGGATCCTGTATGCATGTTTCGGTGACACAACATACATTAATGGCGCTGAATTCTAATGTCCTAGCTAGGGAGGCTTGTTGTCCTATTTGACACAGGGTTCGTACATTGAATGCACCAATGTGAAGTTTGGAGCGTGGTCTTAGTATGCTCGGGACGTTATTTCGTGGGCCGCAATTGTTGGCACTAATGACACAGGAGGAAGTTAAAGATAGGGATTTAGGCTTGAAGGTGAGGGCAGGATAAATATTAGGAATAGAAGAAGGAGTTTGATTAGAATGACAGTGATCTTGTTTGTTGTTAGAGGTATGAGGGCGGTTATCTCTTCCCAGTTGCCCACGCTGTGGAAGGGTTCTTCTTGATGCGACTGAAAAGTAAAATGAACTCCACGGAAATCCGTGGAGTAAGGTGAGGTGTGCATTTTTAGGGTCGACCTTTTCTAACCCCGCCCTTCGTTTGTGGGAAGGCAGCATCGCTGCTATGCTGGTTGTCCGATGAAAACACCTTACTGCCGTCACACCTCTGTACAGCCAGCAGTACGACTTCGTCCTCGGACCTTATATTTGCTGCTTTTGGTCTCACCGCTCTTAAACAGACCTGCCTGGCGTGATAAGACGTTGGGGAACGATTGTTTTAGCCAGTATAGTCCGATTGAGTCATCACGATAGGTAAGCCTGACCACCACGTCAAGGTGGCAGCATGGTCGGGTATTGAGAAATTATCTGTTGTGTGATAAGAAACAGCTCAGCACAATCACTTTCGTGACGTTAACTACTTATTTTGCCAATCACCACCAAGAAGTTTAGTTGTAGTCTAAACGTGACGTATTCCTTCATGGAGCACAGGAAATAAATATTCTTATCTTTCTCTGTACTATGTAGAATTCAAATATCTGTCAGGATGCATTTAAATAAGAACTAGTTAAAGACGTAGGCTATCATGGAATGGAGGTTCATCCAGAAGAAACTTGGAATCTCTATTAAACAATTTAAATAGTGGGTTAAAAACAATTTATTTCAGGAAATATTGTTATTTCGGCTTTCTACTTCCGCGTGACTGTCTCTAATTTCTTATTTCTGTAATTCTGTGAGTTCTTCTGCTCCGTAAACAAACGCTACACATTCTGAGTAGCAATAGCAAGAACTGACGCAATTTACTCATCGTTTATTAACAAACTCGATAGCAAATTTTCATAGTGTTACTGGTGTACGTGTGACAATAAGTTACAGAACAGAACAAGCCCTTCTTGAATAAAACCCTTTCAACTCGCTTGTGTGCAGTCCATCTGAATTGTGTAGTAAGATCTCAGGAAGATAGGGACACACTCCTAGTGCCCTAGCGATTGCTGCTCAGATGAAGTAATACATATGGGAACTTCAATGACCTTCTTCGAAAGGTAGAATTTGAAACACGGTCATCAGAGCAGCTGATTTTAGCGCTCAAATTCATAGACTCAATCAAGTTGAAATTCTCCAGTGGATCTCATCTTAATGAACGTATGATAAAGACCGCGTTCTTGTAACTTCTTATTTCTAATAAGTAAAATGAGAGGCATAGTCTGGTCTAGTGAGTTCCAACATTGACATAACAGTCGACACAAATAGATCAGATCGTCACCAATCATCGTTTGAGAGGCTCGAAAGAAGACTGTCTACTGGTTAAACTCCGATCACACTCTACTGATAGCACGCATTTCCACGTATTTAAAAGGATGTAGAAAAGTCACATTAATAAAACCCATTGGATGTCAATCTGATATAGGTAACAGTAGACAACTGTTCGACTTATTAGGAAGGGCAGTATTAAGAAGTCGGTTGTCAGTGAAACCGTATCGGGAAGATGAACCCATGATCCACCCTCAGTTCATGAAATTGAACGTAAGAGTAGGCCACTTTCAAGAACAGTTCAAGTGGATTCCAGTCACCCTTCAGTTACTGACTATCTCTAAACAACCTGAGCGATAAACGGACACAGGTTCCCCAACTCATAACGAGGTCAAAATTACTATGAGTAATTTGAAGTGTGACAATTACTAGAGCCTGATAAACTGACTCTAGATGTGTTTAAACATGGCTGTTCAATTTTAGCAGGTAGATTGACTGATATATTAGCAGATGTTTCAATTCTGGATGTAATCCCATCTGACTAGTCCCAATTGCTTAATGTCTCTGCTCAGTAAAGAACGAATAGAAATCGTTTTATGTTAAACACAGAGGAATCAATACGCAGTCTGAAATATTGGCCTATCCAATCACCCAATGCTAATCCAAAGCTGGATAACAAAAGCAACCAGGAAAATCTGATTAATTTCAGACGTTGAAATAGATGCAGTGACCAAATATCCATTCTCTGCTGATTTAAAGACCTCAGAAATACTTATCAATGTTTGAAAATAAATGTTTTTTTCACCTTAAAAGTAACATTCGATCCTATAGACTGAACTCACTGAGTAACGATAAGAATAAATTTAGGGTGTGGTTTTTTCCATCAAAATGTAAAGCTTCACTTTGAAACTGGTCTGCGTTATTTCCTGGACTGATCAGAGAGTTGATTACTGAAGTGTGTTAATTACTCAATAATCCGCGTAGGATCCAACGGGACAAATCTAAAAATTTCGATAGTCTTTTATCGATTTTTATCCATATATAAAAAAGAACAACCATACCTGCTTCGCACTAACTTACAGTGTATCCTGTGCTGATTTACGCCACCCTGTGAATTAGCATTTAACCTAGAACCTAACTTATGTTGATATTTAGTTAAAACAGAAATTGTAACCAATTTACTAGTAACAATCCGTTTTGACGAAAAAGGTTACTGGCAACTAGAGCGCACAATATGTTTGATGTAGACCATACGATGATCATAGTTCACACAGATGTTCCAACGGAACTCCACTCATATTCTACCAGAAGGCTCACTTATCGACTACGAATATGAAAACATTATTGTCCAATGTTGTGAGTTGCTATTAAGCATTTTTGTAATACCTTACCTTTCTATATGATATTAATTTAAGGTTCATATATGATAGAGTTTACTTTGTTTTTGAGTAACTCATTCTCTGATTGTCGAATAAACATGTCTGTGTAACTTTTTTTGTGTAGGTTAGAAACGTCGACTCAACATTGTTTAATTCATTTTGTAAATGGAAAGTATGGATTCATCGAAAAGTCTTGTATATATGAATCTTTGGAGGCTTTAATTTGTTATCATCATATCCATAGTTTAAAACGATACAATAATCTGCTCAACATAACTTTAAAGTATCCAATTAAATTACATTTAGATGAATGAATAGAGATATTGGTGAAGATTGTACTCCATTCATTCTACTTCTTAATACTTTATTAACTACTGCGTGTTGAATCATTGATATTTACTCATTTTTAAATCAATTGTCGATAAATTATTTATTGTTTCATTGTATACAATTTTTTTAGTTCTGTATATTTTGTCATCTATTGATAACCAAATGCCTTAATATTGATTTTTTACTTGTTTCTTACGTTTCGGAAACTATTATTACAGTTGCTTGACGCAGCAACTTCACGTACATTGTGCTATTCTCTCTCTTCTCCACTGTCTCTTTTTTACCTTTTATTCTGTGAGTTATCCTATTTTTTGAATTATATTCTTTTGAAGAAAATAATATTTTTGTATTCATTGTATACAATTTTTTTAGTTCTGTATATTTTGTCATCTATTGATAACCAAATGCCTTAATATTGATTTTTTACTTGTTTCTTACGTTTCGGAAACTATTATTACAGTTGCTTGACGCAGCAACTTCACGTACATTGTGCTATTCTCTCTCTTCTCCACTGTCTCTTTTTTACCTTTTATTCTGTGAGTTATCCTATTTTTTGAATTATATTCTTTTGAAGAAAATAATATTTTTGTATTCATTGTATACAATTTTTTTAGTTCTGTATATTTTGTCATCTATTGATAACCAAATGCCTTAATATTGATTTTTTACTTGTTTCTTACGTTTCGGAAACTAAAGTATTTTGTTTGGTACTGCACAGTTTAGTAGTGATTATTTGACTGTATTGATATTTTGTTTTTCCATGAATTCCTACTTTACATGCCGTTGTTAATTGTATAATTTCTCTTTAAGTGTTTTTGTAGTTATTTTATTCTTTATTGCTTTGCTTCTTTTCTTCGCCAGTTTATTTATCTAGATATGCAAGCTACCACTACTGTTATCTATTATTATTCTCCTAGCTTCACCATTTTAAGATAAAATCAACCGTAATGGCTTTCATCCAGTCAGAGAACCCTCAGTTTTCATTTATTTTATACATCAGCTCAATGCTTCTCGTTCTGTGAGCATTTTTAAATTGTAACCCTAATTTTTTTTGAATAGCATAATGATTTACGTATGACGCAGCAACTTCACGTACATTGTGCTATTCTCTCTCTTCTCCACTGTCTCTTTTTTACCTTTTATTCTGTGAGTTATCCTATTTTTTGAATTATATTCTTTTGAAGAAAATAATATTTTTGTATTCATTGTATACAATTTTTTTAGTTCTGTATATTTTGTCATCTATTGATAACCAAATGCCTTAATATTGATTTTTTACTTGTTTCTTACGTTTCGGAAACTATTATTACAGTTGCTTGACGCAGCAACTTCACGTACATTGTGCTATTCTCTCTCTTCTCCACTGTCTCTTTTTTACCTTTTATTCTGTGAGTTATCCTATTTTTTGAATTATATTCTTTTGAAGAAAATAATATTTTTGTATTCATTGTATACAATTTTTTTAGTTCTGTATATTTTGTCATCTATTGATAACCAAATGCCTTAATATTGATTTTTTACTTGTTTCTTACGTTTCGGAAACTATTATTACAGTTGCTTGACGCAGCAACTTCACTACTATTTAGTTGGACTCCATTGACTACGTCTTTTTATTAGAGTCCTGGAATAACTTCCTGGAGTCAGTCACTAGTAAGCATTTAATGACTGCTATTAATAAATACCATGCAGCTTATTGTATTCATTGTATACCATGAACCAGCTTTGAAGAATAATTAAAATGATGCAAAGATGCCCATTTGGTCTTTAGGAAAAGACAAGAGGAAGGGAAGGGGAGAAATATTTATTTTCATTTAGTTTTTCACTAAGGTTATATATATAGAGTCAATTAATTGGCTGTGTTAGGTTGCAATTTTATGTATATTTCATGTTTTTATAATGAAGCTACAAATGACTTGTGAAACAAGTCAGGAGATGACGGTAGATGGAGTAAATACAATGTTCATAAGTATTAATTAACAATTGAGTAGATTAGAATTAGTCATTATAGGATTGACAGATGACACCATACCTTTTTAAAAAGTTGATGAAAGTTTGATCAAAAACTTAATGCAAAAACTACTTTTCAATAACCAAGGCAATGTAACAATATAAAACAATACATTTTAAATGTTTTGCAACGAAAATTAAAGTAGTCGTAGTCTGACTAAAGCATGTGTTAGGTCATAAGCAAACCACCAAGATGTTGCCTGTTATGGCCAAAGTAGGGAGAGAGATTGTACAGATTACCTTTGAGCACACTTGTAGTCTCTTGAGATGGATGCTGATGGGTAATGCTGTATGTAAAAGAGGTAAGCACAAACCAGGCGGCAAAACTAGTGAGATTTAGACTATTATAGTAGCTCTGTTCACGTCTACATGATGTCCTTTGACAATTTTATGTTGAAGTATAAAGCTCCTGATCAGTCACAAACGTCGCGTTGAGTGACTTGAATTTGAAACAGATTTGCCTAATTGTGGACTCGATTTAAGTAGCACTATAAGCTTAGTTAGATTATTAGATGCATATGGATGAAGCAAACTTAGGAAGTTTGTCCTTATTTCGTGCTGTGATTTTAAGTTGGCTGTAGAATATAGCATAAAACTTGACTACAGTGAGCGTCTTTTGCAGCGTCTTCCTTAACCATTGAGTTATAAATTCACTAACATTATTGTTTAGGAACTGCAATTTACTATCTTATTTCTTAGGAACTATTGTTTACTTTGCCTTTTTCCTCGCTTGTATCATTTATATACTTTTAAACTTTAGTGAATGCGCATTCGTGCTGAGTAGGTTACAGACCTCACTTTACTTATTTTCATTGGTATATTTTTTTCGAGCAATTATGTTTATTGCGATGCTCTAAGCTTTTCACTAATTCTTTTGTGTCTGAAATCTACGACACTGTAAAAGTGAATATATTGACCTACAGATACTGATTTTCTTTGTATACCTCGTTTTTCGTATAAGTTAGGGAATGATCAGCCAAAGTTATTCTGCTGAAATTTTATGCTCACTCCATAGATAACACCAGAATGTTTACAAATGAAATTGACAAAACTAATATAATAATAGCTTTATTCAATCGTATGTTTAGTACAATGTGAATTTTCAGCATACAGTGTCTCAACAAGTTACTTTTTTACCGTGTACACATACGATTGGATTTAAACAGTTCGTGTTCACGAAAGTAGCGACACCACCACTGCACTTCTACTTGATGACTAGTCGATCCTGACGAAAATTAGGTTATGTAGCGAAGACTATGGAAAAATTGTAATTAGTCCAATTTTTTTAATAAGAAATCTGTAATTAAAAGTAAGAATTTCATGACTAGACGTTTGATGAGTATTGGTCCTTTTTAACACATGTTACCAGCCATCATATCTTTGTTTAGATCTAACTGAATTACTCATGATAGGTCGTTAACATTTTATAAAGGCGCGTGAGTTCCCGATGCGATTTCAGAATATGATTGAGCAATTAAAACAAATCGAAAAAGTAACTTCTGGAGATATTTGGTAAAAAGTGGTAGCCCAAGATTTCAAGCAGGCGTTCATCTGTCTCTCGCTATATTAAATAAAGACGAAAATAGTATTGTTTTATTCCCAAACGTCTAGTTAACTGTATTGAAAATGATTTCAGTGGTCGTATGACTAGGGTTGATTCGTAATGTGGAACTTAAAATTAAATGATCATACATACATTAATAGTTTGTTAGTTCATTGATACATTGAAGTTCTAGACTATAACAGTTATCGTTGCTAATAGCTAGAAATTAACAGATTAACCTATTGTTATTATTATTCTGAGTTGTAAAACCTTAGAAATTAATTGACTACTATTTTCATAATTAGACGTTTGGTAGATTTCAGTACAAAAATCAGTGAACTGGACATAAGTAATAGGTAGAACAGATCGCATTAATTTTGGTTCAATTAATGCAAAGCATCCTGTAATGCTGAATTGAATATAAATGTATTTTGTTGAGATATGCAGCCAACTTAGAAGTCATCACTCCTAATACTACTTTATTTGTAGACGAGTGAGATAATCTGTGTGTATACCAACTGATTACATATTTGTTGAGTGCTCTTAAGATTAATTAATGTATATAGTAATGCATCGCTATTATTTACTCATCGGTTGGTAGCTGCATGATTGAAGTTATAACGGTTATCTTATTGCTGTATCGTAGTTCACAACATTGATGGTTATCCAACTAGCGACTCGCTAGTGCTTACTTCCAGTAAAATGCTGTTTAGACTTGAGTATTGTCTAGCTTTTTGTTATCATTTGCATATATGTGTTTGTAATACCCACTAAGTAATAAGCAAATTTATCTCGATGTTTGTGGCACAAGTGTTTTAATGGTAATAACTAACTTGTTCAAATAAGTATACGTTCAGTTTCAATAGAACAACTAAGCTTCGTGTGACTTTTAGTGCGTTATATAGTGCACATCGACTTGTTGATTACACCGTCATATTTGGATACAAATAACGGATCATCAGGATGTATCATTTTCCAATTATTCATGGATTAAATTTGCAATTTCTATTATACTGAAGCTATTCAGTGAGTAAGGAAACTAGATAATATCTGCTTATATGAAGTTTGCAAATTTTATGGCAATAAAACTATAATTACAATATACATTATAAATCAGCGGCAATAGTTGTACATACATTATCTACAGAAACGAATTGAAGTAGGTTTTATAATATTTCATAAAGTTTTACGTTTAGCAATATCTTCAACTGAACACTACACAAAGTTTTAGAGAAATAAATATTAAATAGCCATTCATTCTAATTCCATTTTGTGGAAATATAATCTTACAGTTACTAAGAGTAACAGTAAAACCTCATATTGAAACCTCCCTTTGATGCATCAATGAATGTTTCAGCAGTACTTTTAATTATGCATAATTTTACATTACGATTTTCTTCATAACTATGTTAGTTTTTTCTCAAATATATACATATTCTTCTGCATTATTGTGATACATTTTTGTTATTAGTTTAACTAAGCATGTGTATCAACGATTCAGCATCATTAGAAACTATTGTTCGATTACAGAATGTCATTATATATCATCTGTCGATCTACATTCACTTCATTGTTTTGAAATATCTAAACAAATGATTAGAAATCTTAAAGCTTCTCTTGTTTAATAGTTTATCTTAAATGAATGCTAAGTATAAATTATTCTAATTTTCATTCCATTGAACAGTAACTGATTATTATTATTATTATTATTATTTTGATAGAATACTATACTGATGAAAAATTTCTTATATATGAAGGATAATTAGAAAGTAGCCAACAATATATTTGAAGTAGAACTTTCAATTTAAAGATGATAATTAAAAATATTTAGTATGATGATAATAAGCAAATATAATTTGAGTAAAAAAAATTCAACTTATTGACTAAGAGCATTATATCTAATCGTTTTAACTAATTAAGTATAGATACATATATACTTTCTGAGATATAGTGTTTTGTTAATGTTTTACTTTCAAATTGTCAATCATTTTAATAAGTCATTAAATTAGTTCATAAGAATTAATAATAGTTGGGCATAAATTAAATTTTTGTAATTAAGGAAATTTCATTTTATTGATCAATAATAACCTAATATAGAAATTACCAGTTTAAAAATAACAAAATTATGAATAAATAGTACATAATAATTTGTATGGTATATTACAAATATTTATTAAATTGTTTTAAAATGTTTATGTGTTTATAATTCTTTCATTAACCTCATAGGGATAAATAAAGCAAAGATTAATCAAATTGAAAGAAAAAAAGCATTATTCATTTTTTAAACTTCAAAAATTAATTTCGAGTATTTTGTAACTTCTTTTTATGTTTGAGATCTTATTAGTATTATTAATTTGATTGGTTAACTATCTTGTTTGTTATAAGTTATCTCACAAAGTTTTTATGCAATAATAAAACACTATAATTGTAGGTAAAAGTATTTTGTTAGTGTCAGCTATATTACTTATAAATCAATCAGATGTTGGATTATTAGGTTTGCTTTAAAGGAGTATAATGGATCACTTTGACGAAAGATCGACTGTGGACAGTAGTTGAATTCTATCATAGAATATTATATGATATCATTTTAGCTGAGACAAATGTAAGGTATTGAGTTTCATTAAGTATTGAATTCTAAGTGTACTCTGCTAAAGAGTCTTGAACACAGAAAATCCAGTTACTCACATGTTCTTTTTATTAATATCTCTCTGCAACGAAAGTATTCGTGAAAGCCTTGATTATTTCTATCATTTTAAATATTTTTACCTGGATACATTCACTATAAAAGCATGGAAACAGTTTTTAATTTAATTTCTATTAAATATCCATGATAGTCCCTGGGATTTTTTAAGCATACTATACAAAAGCGCTACCTTGTTAACATTGGATAAATGGTGATCATATGATGCACTTGAAAATAATGTAAAAACGTAATTTTGGTCCCCGTTTGTAAAGTGTAGCATGAGTTATGTTGTTTATATCAGCATTATACGACCTTGATTAATCTGTTATACTTTATTTTTACAAATTATTTACCGTATCTACTTATTCCACTACGATCACGTCTCACCTTTTAATTCATTAACTTATTCAAATTTTAATAGGTTTCGTGAAACAAAATATTACTGCTTACGTGTCTGTTGCTTAACAGCGAAAGTTTGATGTTACGAAGAGTAGTGGAGGTAAAGCATATTGTTTCTTACTCGTCCTTTTTCTACTCATATTCAAGGATAAAAAATTTAGACTATGCACTTCTTTCTATATATGTAACTTTGAGTTGTAATTGAGGATGTTCTAAGAACTTAAATTTCCATGTTGTTAGGACTATAAACGGTGTGTTCTTACTCCATTTTGTTAAACATGTCACATAACCAACATGAACTAGTTGTTCACAACCATTTATCAAGTAGATAATTATTTTGTGAAATCCGTCAGATGTAAACTTCTATGAACGTTACCGGTAGATACACAGAGAGGGCAACCTATATTATTTATCCAATAGATATACGTCTAGTTTCCAAGCCGAACATGTCCCACTTCAAGTCAAGCGACTTAATTGTGCAATCCAATCTGACCAATCTCCAAATATGCACTTTGCATTTTGTATTTTCAGATTTTGTATTAACTTTACTCAAATATCGTTGCTTTCATTAATTACACATTACCATATTCTTCTTCCCAATTGTAATACTTTTATTATTATTATTATTATCGTTAATCTTGCCAGTACATAAAGTCTTTAATTAGTAGTCACTTCATACGTTAACTAACCCTTGACCTCAAATTTCAGTTTACTTTCTGATTAGATTTTATTTTCCTTACTCTAATTTTACCTACAATTATAGTGATTATCGGTTTAATATTATAAACTTGTACAAATTATCTGTATATACTGTTTATTATGACATTAGCAGTATTAGTTCAGTTTTAGAAATCCTATATTCAGGTATATTTTTTTTTAAGGATGCATTTATCTCAATCTCATTTGTTCATAGGAGTAATTAATTTGAATGTATAAGCTATAGAACTTAATGTGAATTATTTAAAAAAAAAATTCTTCGTTCATAAGTCTTTGTCTTATGTTTTAGTTTTTATCTTCTTCATTCACTTATATTACTTCATTTTTTTTTATTGTATGGCATAATTATTTGATTGAAAATTTGTAATTTCAATAAAACAAACAATTCTATTTCATGAATAAATGAACATTTGACCTACATAGAACTTGTCTACTCAAATCTCACTAATTAAATGATAACCTATTTCATTCTACTAGATAAAAAGCTTTTTTTTAAAGATTACAAAGTATTTATTAGCAATAATGTGGAAATATCATGGAATCATGACTGACATTATATTTAAGTTTGTAAAAATGTCGTCTATATGATTATAAGAAATAATGTATCTGCCCATCAGTGCGACCAATATAACTGGTTTCATAAACACAGTTGAACTTGTATATATGCTTGGAAGCATATCCTAAATTGCATCTCACTTGCACTATAGGTCTAGAATGCTTCTCTTTAAAACAACAGAAACCATAAGCTGAAACCTAATCTTTCTGTATATAGGTAGTGTATCCATTTTTTTAGTTTACCCCGACCTTCTTCATAAATTTGTTCCTATGTCATCTCGAAATTTTTTTAATTACAATTTTAGCCTTGCATAGTCTGTGTTAAATTTTTGTTTTGTTTCAACTCACAAACTTAGTCATTACGCAATTACTAGTTTATTCCATTTTGTTCATATTTAACCAGTGATGTAATTTTTTAATTTTTCATGAGTGAATTATTAACTGGCTTCCTAACGTTTACTTGGCATTGATTTTTTGTTCACTTGTAAATTATATATTAGTGTAGAGCCTTGATGGAGATCTAAATGAAAATAAGTATTTGTGTACTCTAATTTTTATATACCTAAATTAATGAAATACGGATAATTATAGCTGATTGGTTCAATAACATAATTCAGTATCTAGTGTAAATCCCCCCCCCCCCGATTACCGTACAGTATGATTTAGATTCTTTCACAGAGGAAACATTTAACTCGTCGTTTATCAGCTTTAAATGTTAATGCTAGTGATAGCTATTTATTGTAGTTTTACCTTGAGATACATAATTTTAAGTTTAATATGACTTTTCATATTTTTTCTTTAAGTCATTTGTAAATCTCAATTCTTTATCTGCATTCATTTCTCATTGATAAATTTGCTGACATATTAAAGATCAATATAATGTATTTTCTTAGAAAACTACATGGTGTGAAATTGGTGTCTATAGTTTTTAATGAAGTTTGATTATGTTTAGTAGTGAAATTAATGATGCGGTTTTCTCTTACTGAGTATTCGTTAGCTAGTTACACCTGTACCTGATTGTTAATGTTTACACTGAGGTCCTAATCCAATAGCATTCTCTTTAACTGCCATCTTGTTGTTCTAAGAGATAACGAGTTCACAAAAGTATTGGATTTAAGTCTCAGTGTAGGCACCAACACCAGAGTACAGGTACAACTAGCATTTTTACATTTTATACATAAATTCTAATGTGGCTACGTCTCCTTTTACCGAAGAGTATACAGAGAGTGAGGCATGAATGAAATGAATGTTTGTATCTGACAAAATGATACTCTTTAGTTATTTCAAATGTTTATCCATTACCACATTCTCAAAAATATAGAATATCCTACTAGATCTTTATCGCATTCATAAATGTGCAGCAGACTATCACATGTCACCATTTTTCTTGTATTTTTATTGCAAAATTTCACTTAGTCTTTAATAAATTATTTGCTGAACAGATGTAGGACTTGGCATAGCCTTAGTATATTTCTGATTAATCAATCCCTCGTAGTATCACGTATTGATAAATTGTTCCTAATTATTCTGTTTAGCATATTTTGTAGAAATGTCATTTTGTGTAGCATACCACAGTCACTAATCTACAAAGGTTAACTTATGGAAACTGGTATTTGCTGTTAATTATTATTTTGACTCAATGTAGTGTTTTCAATCAATAGTGAATGTACAAATAAAAAATAACTTCAAATTCAAATAATACGATTTACCAATTTGATTCGTTTTTCTTTATGTTTACAAAACTTATAAACCAAATTTTTCATTAACATAAAATAATCCTCATGATTTATAATAAAAAAAATCAGATCATCATCAAAAAATACGTAGCTACAATTAACACAATATGCATAAATTTAACCAATTAACACTTCTGCTACTTCTTTTTATTCATTTACAGATATCTGATACTATTACATGCAAGCTTTTAAAATGATATATTAAATGTAAGATTGCATTTTTTTTATACATTTGATAGTACTTCATTCATACGCGTTTGAAATTTTCCAGCTAAGAGGATGTTATTAAAGAAGCTCCAGTTAAGTTAATATGATTTTATGAGTATTTTTGAAATAAAAAAAACATATTTCATATATATATTTAAGTTGGATTGTGACTGGGAAGCGGAATCCAGGACGTGCGTTTCGTCCTGTTTAGGACTCATCGGCTGGATGTACCTGCATCCCAATGTTGATGTTCACACTGGGATTCGAACTTAGTCCGCTTCGTGCCAAACGCCACTGCGTTCACTACTAAGCTACTATGTCCAGACAGTCACACTTGTGCAACGGGCATACAAGCTTATCCTAATTACATATTTCATATATATCTTACCAAGAAACATATATATATATTCTCCATTTTTTCTAGTTTTGACTTTATTTGTTATTATAAGTTTATTCAAATGGAACAATAAATGAGTAGTCTAGATAAGTGTTGCTAAAAATGATATTTGAAACATTGTAATATACATAATTTATTTTCTGTTATTTTTTATTAGGTATTTTAAGAAAACAAATCAATCACTTATGAAAAATTGATTGTTTAACAAACAAAATCATCCACTGACGTAAATTTTATGCTACAACTAAAAAAATAAAAAAAGTTTCGTAATATTCAAGTTGGATTGTGACTGGCATATGAATTCCATGACGCGAGTTTCTTTCTATTTGGGACTCATCAGTTGGATACACCTGCATCCCAATGTTAATATTTACAGTGGGATTCAAACTCAGTCCATTTTGAGCTGAACGCCACTGCGCTTACCACGAGACTATTGGCGTTCGATGCAAAACGGACTGAGTTCGAATCCCACTGTAAATATTAAAATTTAGATGCAGGCACATCCAGCTGATGAGTCCCAAATATGATGAAACGCGCTTCGTGGAATTCACATGCCAGCTGAATCCAATTCAAATAATACTGTTGAATAATAGCTACGTCGAGGTAATCCGCTCTAGTTGCATATATAGCAACAGAGACTAACCATCTTCGGTCCATAGCAAATCAACTGAAACGTACAAGTTAATCCTAATAAAAGTTTCACAATATTTTTCTTTAAACAGGTGCATTTAAGTAGTGTCTTAAAAATGCAGGTAATAAGAAGGTATATGACAAGTCAGAATAAATATAAGTCATTTTATATCATCAATATGTTTTTTCAGAAATTTTACCTAATTACGATTTTAAAACAAGGGAAAAATAACATTCATTCCGGAATAGTGTAAATTTGTATGTTTCACAGTTTCTCATTAGCTGCATTACAACCTGGAATCAGTCGTATTATAAGAATTTTCATTCAGTTTTAAAAGTATAGATTCATAATGTTATTCTGTTATGGATGGCTGCTTTATGAATTACATTAGTAAATATTCTCAGTGGAGAAAATTAATAAACGTTTCGTCCGTGTTTTACGAAGAAAATGAACAAATGTCAAAATTATCTGATATATAAAATGGGCATTATGAAATTATATTTAGTAAAGACATTTGTTAATGATGAGTTAACCGGTGTTTAGAATGTGTAGATTAAAAGTTTGTACATGTATGTAGTTCATGTTTTACGAAACGCTTTCTGTCTCGTGTACAGCCATTAACTATGGCCAGGGATATAACAATCCTGCCTGCTTTGAGAACAAGTTAAAATTAATGTATACTGAAAAAATATAGATTAAAGACCAGACGCAAGCTTTTTAATAAGTGAATAGGTGAACTGTGAAATTCGATCGAATAATTGGAAGGTAAACAAGTAAATGCATTTATATTTATGTACCCTTATTCACTAAACTGGTTGATAAGGCAAACTTAATTATATTTAGTTTAGCAGATATTGTGTAATTAGTTAAAACTAAAACGATTTTAGTGAAAAAACTTCTAGAACAGTAGATGATGTATAAACTTCATCTCAATAGCAAACAAAATGAGGGTGTTCTTGAGATCTAGTTACGATTGATGCAATCATTTCTGTATGTTGTGAATTAAAACAAACTCAGCTTTATTGATGCTTTTCAAAGAAACAATGACGTTTAGTTTCCGTTTAGCAAGTAACAATGAGTTTTTGATTAATGATTGATGAAATCCTAGTTTCTTTTAAATTTATTTCTTATAAATCCGATATTTAAGCCAGTAATGTTTAGAAAACCTTTTAATGGCAAGAGTAAAAACTAATATATATATGTATATATGCATATATATAAATATATATGCATAGGAATATTATAAAAATAATTTCGGTCAATTATTTAACCGGAGAAAAGGATTTCCGCTAACTACGGAAATTCATATTAGAAGAAAAATACCTATCTGTCACGTCATCATATCAACAACGTGGCCATTAAAAAAGCTTGAGGCGGCGGACAGTTGTTTCATCTCATTAAATACTCATTAATGACGGCACCACATATCAAGCAAAACGTTTTCAGGCCTAATAACAAAACATAATGAATTGAATTTATTTTCTGAAGTTTTGCTATTGATTTATCAAAGTTTGAACTCGGTTGGATGCCAATGAGGCCTAAAGACCATTGGATAACTGTTTCAGATTAACATGGAATTCGTCAGCAGGCTACACATCCAACTACAACGGTTTAACATTGAGAACTTGATCACACTATATTTGATGGAAGAGACGATAAGTTACATGCTAGCGCATAACAAATTTTCGATGTTTTCCTGTACAAATGTACAAATGTAAAGCACAATACTTTATTGCATATACAATTATTTGAAGTAAATGTTAGCATTCCGAAAATGTAGCAAATTAGCAATACGAAGAGAATTTGTGTTGGAATTCGCAATACAAATTCCTAGAATTTTTTCTAGGATTAAAGAAAATGCTTTCATTTACTAAACATACACATAAATCCATCAATTCGGAAAATTAGAGAAGCAATAATTACTTTCTATAACTTCATTATAATTCTTTAATTTAATAATCA
Source organism: Schistosoma mekongi (assembly GCA_034768735.1). Taxonomy (NCBI): domain Eukaryota; kingdom Metazoa; phylum Platyhelminthes; class Trematoda; order Strigeidida; family Schistosomatidae; genus Schistosoma; species Schistosoma mekongi. The sequence continues at coordinate 62,300,300 of CM068305.1, forward strand.
ATTTATTCATTGTTAGTAATGACAATGAATAATATTGAATTTTTAAGAAATTTTAAAACTGATGGGAGAAATTTCATAGTTTCTCTTAGATTTTATCGTAGTTACAATTAATTTAGTAAAATATTACTTATGGCATAATTATTTAATGTAATTGTTTATAATGTTAAGTTTAACAGATAGAAAATTAAGTGTAATCATGCATACTATGATCAATTTTCAATGTAGATTACAATGGCTATAGAAAATTGGAGTCTCTGTATGTTTACCTATGTATACTTAAACAAAATGGTTATAATTGTTGTTTATTTACATTTGATAGAGAAAATATTAGTGCTACTTATTGTCTATCATTTTTTCTAGTTAAAATTTCTAAATGTTACCGTTGAGCGTTTTTGAAATAACCACAATTCATAAATTCACCTTGGTATTTGAAGTAGGAAATATTAAGCTGACATAATCTTTTATTTAAAACAAATTTAAATGAACAGATTGGCATTAACTAATTAGTATTTAAACTACTTGAAGTGAGTCAGTTACTGAGAATCTGTAGATTTTTTGCCGACTATCTAGCTTTCTGAGGCTATTTTACACATATGAGTAAGAACTCTCTTAATAACCTGTGTCGACACTGATCGGCAAGTTGTATGTGCACCCTAAAAATATTGAAAATTATTGTTAATTAGCATCATTTTTAGGGGAATTTTTTTCACATCACTGATATCAGTAATGAATGACTCAAGTGAATAATTTGTACCGTTTTGTATTGCAGAGGTTGTTCCACTGAAATAGTACATGTAATACGTGTCAGATAAATATGATTTCAAGAATGGAATTATGCTTATTTTTTTAAAGTTTGCTGACACTTTATAATTTGGCGTAAAATATATTCTTCACCAACAGCAGTGCTAGAAACTAAGTATTCATTTTGTTTATGATGTGTTCTGTGAACTACTCGATTTCTTTGTGACTTTTCGTTGATGATTTGGACAGTATCAACAGTGTTTACGTCTATTTAAAAGATACGCTAATGATATTTCTGAGAACGACAGCGTTAAATTTGCAATGAAACAATCTGGCTCAGACAGCATAGCAGCTAAAAATGTCTCCTGCAGATACGTGTCTTCTTCATAATTAAAATTTTCTATATTATTTTATATGAAAGTCGACATTATAGTATATTTAAACTAGAATCGACGGCTACCATGACATGAATGTCTATAATATTTATCACAGATTCTACGATTTTAAACAAATTATTCAGTGAAGAAAAAGTTCCTTCTTGATGATTTCATCTTTAATAGATGCACGTTCGTAAATCTTGTAATTACAAATATGATAAAATAATTCCACATAATACTGTTCGATTTTGAAAGTACGTAATTGAAAGTCATTGTAAACAAAGATTCAAACTGTTCTACACCACAATAATAATATGCTGAATAAAATGACTAAATGACAATGCAATGTATTTAAATGTGAAAATTGTAAGAATAGCATAACATGTGAATTAAAAGTATGTTAAAAATATTGAATTATTACGTTAAGGGGAGTTTTAGAAGGAAGAAATGTTACAAACTGTTTTTGTCTGAGAAAACTATGCTTTATGTTGCATATTACACAGACTTCACCGATGAAAAATAAATTGTATGCGGACACATTTAGGTAGATTGGGCTTATTAATGTACACGATCTTAAGAATTTATTCTGATACTGCATAGACATAGTCTATGGTATGTTGTAGAATAGAAGATTTTACTCGTTTCCTCTCTCCTTTACTAAAACAAATTGGTGAGTACATTTTTATGCGTCGACCGATATTCTCGTTGCATGACCCATGAACTCAGCTCCACAGAAACAGATGAATAAATAGATATACATTGATATGGTTACACAAAAATCTTTATCCTTTATGGATGTATGATAGAGTGAATGGTTAGTATAAAACACTCAAAAATGAAGCTACATTGAATAATTTTCTTAATGGTTTCATCAAATTATATTTTAAGTTTTTATTTATAGTAACATTTTTATACTTTAGGATTATACATATTTAGTTCTCTAGTAAATTCATTACTTTTAATTATGATTTCCAGCTATAATATGCATACACAACAACATAGAAAATTTATTATATTCATTATTTCGTATAAATTACTATTATACATAGATATTGTAAATCATTAGAAACAAAAAAAAATTTTATTGTTGAATTGTTTGTTTTAATTTGTAATGAGGATTATGAATCTTATTTTACAATTTATTATAATTCTTAATAAAGTATTTAAATGGTAAAATTAACAATGATGCATAAAAGATCTTTATTAAGTATGAATTTAATGATAGTTTCTTTATAGCTACTTATGAATTATCTCTGTGACTATAATTATTGGTGAAATCTTATGAGGAACCTATACGATTTATGATAAAGTAGATTTTATTTTAACTGTGATGGTTGTCAACAGGAAAATTATTTTTTTGACAATATTTAAGTAAATACTGCATTTGACTATGATAATTATGAAGTTCAATAATATTCAATATTTTTCTGTTCCTAGATTGATTATTTCTAGACATCACAGAATGAAACAATAACTCACAAATAATAAAGGAAGTTGTATGTATATTAGAGTAAATCCATCTAGGCATAAACTTCTTTAAATACATCGAAGTCGATTTGTGTTACCTGAATATATGGTTATATGAAAATATAGTATAGAACTTTAAAATTGAATTAGCAGCTCATAAAAATATCTTTATTATAATAATATACCATAAACTAGTAAGATTATCATAAATTCCATATCCATAAGATGAGAAAAACAAGGATATAGAAAAGTTTTTAGTTGCTTACACAATAGTGATCCTCATGAAATACGATATGCACACATACACATTTTTAGACGACTCTAGAATGTCGCATAATCACTATGGTATGTTGATGGCATCTATTTTGCAGGATATATTTTTGGGCTTTTAAATCCTGTATTAATTGTTTTTCATAGGAGAACATAGATCTTGAAAAGTAGTAATAGAATAGCCATTGTTTAATCAATGGTGCACTCAAAATGTTCTTTTCCTTGGGCCATACCCCAAATGTTGAACAAAAAGAACAATAACTTATGCAATATTTATATTCCTTCTATGACTATACTTATGTTTGTGAATTGCCAACTTATCAATTTCAATAATTCCGAAGACCCGAATTGTTAAAATTTGAGTCCTTAATAAAGTTAAAGAACAGATCCCTATACAGTTCTGGTACAACTAAACCGATATGCTTAAGGTGGTGTTGGTGTGTGTTGATGCCATAGTCACTGGTACTTTTATAAATCAGTAAACTACCAAATCCCTTACTCGTTGTAACTTAATTTCAGTCCTACTATGTGTGAACATTACTGACCAGCGAAAATAAATTACCACGTTTCTCCCAGCACTTTAATACATCTATTTGCTATCTACAGTAGCAAACGACTGTCCCCTAAATTAATGCTTTATCGTGCAAATATAGTATTTCCATACTTCCATTTCAATTATATTGCATGCACTTCATTAGCAACGTCTCACTTTGAGGCATAAGTTGAGACGTGGAAGCAGTTCGCTGTAGTTTTGTTGTTCTGAACTGGCGAACTTGATGAATTCTGGTTACTTAGTGTCGCTCTCTACTGCCTTTTCCATTTATCTATTTGGGTCACGACTGACCATCTGTAGGACATAGACGTCTGCATTAATAATTCGAAGTGTTGCATTTAATGTCATGTTTGTCTGGTTAATGTAGATATGAATAAATACTAGTGATCAAATCTCAAAAAAAGTACATATGTATCATCTAAAAACTTGTACGTATATACATATATTTGTGTACTAGATTGTGAAGTCTGAGATCATAAAATAATTTGGTTTTATGAATAGGAGAATAACATTTCATTTATGTGTACAATTTCCCTCTACTTATCTAAATACTACACTAAAACCATTGTTACAATCTCGATTTCTTATGTATTTTTAAGAAGAAAGGAAGAACAAAAATATTCAAACAGTCTTATGTTTTTTTTGATAATAGCATAACAATTCATATTTCCGAGATAGTATCTGCCTTATTTATTTGATTTTTGTGTTCCGACATTTCTTTATTGATCAATCAATTGTTCTACAGACAGTCTTATCAAGAAAGATTGGTATCAAATAAGCATTACTTTTTTCGATAGTGCAGTTGGAAGATGTAGCAAATGTAAAAAATAAAATAAATGAGCATATAATATTTCGAAAATATTTAATCTCCAACATATTTTTGAAGGCATAAAAAGATGCATTAAAAATAATTAAGCATATGCTAACACCTGGATATATAAGAGATTCATTACTAAACATATAGGTCAAATGGAATTAAACAAGAATTTGATGTCTGCCTACGTTGCTAGTGAAATACTAACTCAGAGGCTAAGAAAAATACAGTGAAAACTTTCTATAAGATCAAAATATACGTAATATATTACAATAGACATTTTTACTACAAGGCAAGAGCCTATTCAGATTTATCCTATACATGTATATTCCTCAATTTAATTGCTTATATGGAGCCAGTTATATAGGGCGCACAGTCCGAAACTGTGTCTTCATGTCTCAGAACCTCGTCCATCTTGGTTTGCATAATTATAAGTTGATGACATTAAAAGTTCAATTCTGACCATACTGATTAACGTACGTTATCAAATCGACCTTGATTAATCTTTTAGAATTATTTATTGAATTCCACCAACCCTTCCACATGGCTTATAGGTCACTTATACATATGGCTGAAGATACTGGAGTCATAATCCACAAAATTGATACGTGTTTTCAGAAAAAGTGTGTACGACCCCTCGCTGTGCCTCGATTATTACCACAAGCTATAGCAAAGCAGGGCTTGAAATACAAAATTTGTCCACTGTTTTTGTTTTTTTCTCAATTTTTTTCAATTTTTTTACGTCTTTTTCAGTTGTATGCTTACGTTGTTCTAATAGTTGTCCATTATCAGTTTACATATAAATTATTGAAAACATCCTGTCCTCTGCCTACAATACTTTAAACACCTTGATGCATTCAAAACCTGTATGTATATTTTTAAGCATGTAATTCATTCTTCGTACTTTTATAGATCTAGTGTTAATATTCGATATCTTATTAAAACATTTTGCCTATTCTCTTGTTTGATACTATGTAATCAGTCAATTTTATATTAACATATCTATATACATTCATCTATGATACATGCCCTACGACTAGTAGGAACTTTGTCCATCTCACCTTTTGTTGAACCTTTACAATTATTTTTATGAACACCCTGGCACTTGTTATATTGTAATCTAATTGGTATTAATTTTATTATCATTATTATAAATTATATGTAGATGTACTAGTGTACAACCTTGATTAAAAAGTTAGTTGAAGAGAACTCTCTTCGATCAGCTGTTTTTTTTTAAATTAAATGTTTCAATCAAACATTCCACATATTTTAAAATGTAAACTCATAACTATAACGTCAGTCGAATGACTCGCTTTGTTTATAGATTTCGCCAATTTGGATTATAATTTTTTTATCATCAGTATCTCTGAAAATGTAACATTAAGTTATATGAAAGGTATTTAGACACATATTCCACCAACTTTAACCAGGAATTTTATTGCCTACATGCATTTTGGTACAGAGTGGTCATTTATAAGAAATGGTGGCATCATGTTTATTAGCTGGCTGTATTTAGTCACCGTCTTCAAGCAGTTCTATTTAGTGCCATTTTATAAAAGCATGTAATTAAGATTCTCTTCTTCTAGACAGTCTATTTTATAATGCCACGAAATATATCTAAGAACAGAAACTTTTTGCACATTTCTTCCTTACGAGTTGAAACTATATCGCATTGTAGATTGTTAGTACTTATTAGATATGGGAAATACTATTAATTTTTTATCTTTGATTACCATCCAAGCGACAATTTTAGTAGTTTTTACAGACAGATAATTTTGTCTAAAATAAGATAACATTTTATGGTGAAACACGCGTCTGTTCTCAAATGAATACATGTATGTTCTATTAGTCTGACATAATATTTTAATGTAAATGCTTTCAGTGGATGAAAATGTTCATTACTGTAAGCAGAAGTTTTGATATTCATCACTAACAAATCAATTTGCATATATTTTATTCTACATAACGTAAAATATCAGGAAAATGTGTTTTATAAACGTTATTACAAATATTTTTTTCTAAAATAGATGATAATAACTTTTACTGTCTATTTGGTTACGCGTAAATCACATTCACTTTCTTCTGTTTATTCCGCTTTATATGGAAGGTAATCTGTGAGGGAATGTTTTGCAGAAAAAGATTGATCCAAACAGAGAAGGTATGCGTATGATTATATTTACACAGACTTTGAAAATAGTATAAAAAATATATCGCAACAAGAGAAAAACTTACCAATAGCAAAGCAGTTTTGAGCTGTTGCGAAAACAGAAGATATATTTCATAAGGGGTGATATGTTGATTTACTGTAAATTTATTATACTTAGTATTTTCTGTCATTTTTCCTTTAAATCAGTGGATTAGCACTGTATAACACAACTTTTTTTAAATAAATAGAATACACTGACTCATATTCAAAATAAATTTTACTGAAACAAGAACAGTTTTTTTGAGTTTACTCATTTCTATGATTGTTTGGTTAGAGTAACTATTCCTTTCTGTGATTTTTTTGGGAGCTTTACAATCGAAACCTTTGTAATTCTTAATGACATAATCTGAAGTCAAGAAAAAAAGCAAATTTATGTATAACTTCGTTTCAGTGGTGCAAAATTTACTTAAATTATAAGCCGATCAGGATAAACTTTGCGTACATCAACGCAAGTATTCAACAGATTTACTACAGTGTAGTATTAGATTGCAGATGATAACAACCAACAGTGAAAACCATGATGTGGGTTTCGGCCAAGTATTTTGACATTCTGTTTTTTCCCCGCAATCATCGAAGATCCAAAAGAATTCGTATGAAGTGGCTTCACTTTTGATAAGTTTCGTTATATCTCAGAAATAGCTTCAAAGCAAAAGTCATTCTCGTGATGAGAATCACTTAAAAGTTAAGGTCTCCGTAATCATAAGAAAAATGTAATATACAGTTTTACAAAACGTTTAGAGCAGATTTCAATAATTAATCTCATATTTATAGTCATATTAAAAGTTCATGATCAAAGTTGCAAATGAAGGTCGAGCAGTTACAAAATATGTTGAAAATGTCATGAAATTATTAATTTTGATATAGTGGCATTGGATCTACCCGACTATCAATAAAGTTTACAAACAATATTGTTGGTTGCTCAACTTGCGCTTGAATGCTTTTTAAACAAGTTAGTACCAGATATAGTATTATTTATAGGTATAAATAAATATGTTTTAACTAAAACGTATGAACTTATACTCATATTTCCTAGAACGTTTATTCTGATAACCGTAAACTTTCGAGTATTTATTTGATGTTTATTATTAACAGACAGAACCATTTTAAAAATAAAGTGAAACGAAACTAACATCGAAATAAAAGTTCACAATGATATTCAATCCTTTCTTTCAAATTTAATTGATAAGATTACCTTAATACTGGTAACGGTATAGTATCTAATCATTATATAGGCTTGTACTGTTTTGATAATATGTACTAAGTCTATATCTCCCCTCCCACATGCAAAATGTTACTCCAGAACTGGCCTGATTCTTCTAACTTAGTTATAGGGAGTGAAGTAATTGAATGCATTGATCGCTTCACTTATCTCGGAAGTCTTATCATCCCTGGTGGGTCAGTGTCTGACGAAATCTCAGCGCGGATTCAGAAAGCCCGACTGGCATTTGCCAACCTACGGCACTTGTGGCGCAGACGAGATATCCGTGTCTCAACGAAAGACCAGGTGTACTGCGCAGCAGTCTGCGCCATTTTAACATATGGCTGCGAAACGTGGGCCATGAAAACTCAAGATATGCATCGACTCCAGATATTTAACCATAGAAATCTTCGTAACATCGCTCGTATACCATAGAATAACCGGATTAGTAATAGTGAGATTAGACAAAATGTTCTTGGGAAACACGGTAAATTAGTCGAAGAGGCCATTAACCTTCATCGACTGAGATGGCTAGGACATGTGTTGCGCATGCCCGACCACCGTCTACCCCGTCGCGCGATGTTGGCTAGGGTTGAAGTAGGATGGAAGAAGGTTAGGGGCGGCCAAACTAAAACATGGCATTAGTCCATGAAGTCCTTGACTACTGGTCTAAGCCATGTAGGTAGATGTAGACTACTTGGTTGGGGTCCGCGTGAGGATCGCAATAAATGGCTGGAGACACTAGGCGATATGGCTCAGAATCGGTCACAGTGGCGCAAGTGTATTCACTCTTTAACCTCATCTAAATCTTGAATTCTATTGTTATTTACTGAACATCTTTACTCACTCTTCTCTGTTGTATTCTGTCTATACGTTACCTCAATAATCTCATAGTGCTAGTGTGGTATGGCAACTTGAACCTACAGGCGTTTGTGCCCGGTTCTACGTTGCTGCTGCTGATGATTACTAAGTCTATAGAAAAAATATTCCTGCTTTCAAATTCAGAATTTGACGTATTCAGTTAATTCCTAGACATTCAATTGTACAACTTCTTAATTACAAGACTTACTGGTTAATGCTAGAATATACGAATCTATAATTACTTAAATTCAGTAATTTGTTAAGGTATTTAGTAAATTTAAGCATAGGATACTTAAAAAATCAAAGATTTCATCTATATTCAGTATTTTTGTTTTATATATATATATCATTTACAAAAACTGTTAGTATCGTTTGTGTTTCTATCTTAAATCTGCTTACTAATTTATTATATAACTGGATAGACTATATGCAAATATTATGAATGATATTTGTTTACAAGGATTTTGTTAACCGTAAACAAACAGAATGATAGAAAAGATTTACTATATGATTATAGATGTTGACATAACTGATCAAAAGAATATAAGCATCCATATAGGATGACTTTTATTTGAAATAATAAAAGTTCTGCTAATAGTTGTATGCTTGCTACAGTTGAATAGAAACTGATTTAAAAATTCAGAGGTATGAGGTAAATGAAGGTAAAACATTTAGTGGCTTACTGGGTAAGATGAAATCATTGTAATGCCTTTGTCTTGATTTTATAGACAGTGATTCTTTGATGCAAAGACGGTTAGAAAATGTCTATTGTCATTCATTTGTGAAGGTTGTTAGCCAGCCAAAAGCTGCTGTATTTAGTTAGTGCCTTTAATAGTTACATATATTCTACACCTACTGTTTCCAATCTGTAAAAGAATATTAGAGATATCTTATTACGCCCTTCGAATAATCGATATAACTCATACAAATATTCACTACAAAACCTTCTGACAGTGCAAATTCTTTAGTAAAAATGATAATAAGTATGATGATCTGCGTATAACCTCGCAGTGTTTATTTCATTTTAAACCCAGCTCCTAATTGAATGAGTTCAATGATGGAGCTGATACCACCTATTCGCGTATCGTGTTCCATTCTTTGACCACTAGAAGTGAAAAACGGATTATCACTCTGAGTTTCTCCGATATCCGTTTTTGAACCTTTCCGGGACTGCCAATATAAGGTCATCTTGTTATCTACAATAAGATGAGAGGAATGTTTTCAAGCATTTTAGACACTCGTCTTAAGAGAATTTTGCAAGGTATGTGACCAGCCGAGTACCTATCTATTGAACGCTCTCAAGTGTCTTGACATCCTTAAAATGATAAGGATTTGTTCCTTGGATAAAATATTCAAGATTAGGTTTTACATACGTAGAATATGGGTTCCGGAACATGTCTTTATCAAATCATTTGTAGTATGACTTACATGACTTACATTTACACCGTAGTCCCTAAATTCTTCTATTTGTAGAAGTGGTAAATTATTTATGGTGTATTAGTGGCCCCTATCTCAGGCGATATACATTAGTGCACTGTTACTGCAATTGATATCTGATCTCTAGCTTTGCGACCATCAAGCTAATTCCCCTAAATTAGATTGGAGTTTAAACTGATCAGCTTCACCGTATTCTGTCTATAACTTTAGTTGTAATAGAAATTCGTTAACATAAAGCTGGAATAAAATAGAACTTAAGATGGTACCTTATGGGACTTTGCTTAATACAGGAATCCATTGAGACAGCGTTCCATTTACTCGAAATTTTTGTCCTCGCTAATATCGGAAGTTGTTAGTCCAACTTTGAACTGACTCTATTATCCTGAAGCTTGATAGTCTTCGTAGAAAGAAAATGTGAGACAGTTTTTGCGAATGCTTTACTGAAGTCAATGAATAGTACATCCCCAGATAGTTCCTACGTCTACTACTTTTTCTCATTTAGTAAGTCATTAAGATAAAAGAGCTCTTACAAAGCCATATTGTTCTAAAGTTAGCAAACTTAGAGACTCTATGTGAATTAGCATTTTATCTTGGGTTATTTTCTCTAAACTTTTAACTGTTATACTAGTTAGACTAATGAGTCATTTGTTAGGTGCCGGTTACCTATTTTCACTCTTGAAAATGGGGCTGATTACAGTATCCTTCCAATCTTCTGCAAGTTACTCTTGGAAAAAGCACATCTTTGAAAACTCTGAGAGTAAATCTAAAATTACGTCAAGGTGTGATGATAACAGTTGAGACCACATCTTATTAATGTGTAATTAAATTACTTATATAATGTCAATGCGTGGCTATGTAAAACAGTTGAAAAACTATATTGATGATTAATTTAGAAAGTATGTTGATAATAAAATTTACATTGGTTTGAAAATTAAGACCATTTATAGTATTCAGGGCTGGAAGGCTGTTTCAGTAGTCTGTCGAGTATAGCGTCTAGTGTTTTAAGTATTTGAAGAGTTTATTCATTCACATAACAAGTAACGAAGTTTTATTATTGTCCTCTGTTTACATCTTTCTTTTAATGATTTTGTTAAGACATTCGATAGTATAAAATGTTTAGTAAGGACTTATAAGTACTATATTTCTTAAATTAAATTATAACACGTTTTTTATTGTATGGACTGAAGTTCATTGCTAAAACAATTAACTGATGAATTCCAACTCCTCTAAATAGCATTTCACCAGATATATGTGATGACCTTAAAATTGGATTTCAGTTGTCGAACGCATTGACAATTTAATGAAATGATAAGTTGAAAACTAATAGTTTTTCCACCGTAATACTCTAGTAAGTAGTATGATACATTTGATTACTAAATACATGAAAAATAATTTAATTAATATATATTATTACTCCATAGTTATAGTCCCCTGACTCAGAGTAAAACGTATGATATTCCAATAGTTATTCCAAAGAAGCTTTCTCAGAAACAAATCATTGATTCAGTATGACCTCAATTCCTTACGATCATGCTATAAAACTAGTAATTTTCTGCGTCCTCGAACACTAAAGCAAAGTACTTTGTATTGATTAATTTAAATTTTAAAGTATTTTCTCCATCCAAACATGTTGTATCCTTTGACATTAGAAATAATTATTTTTGCCTGAAATTTAACATAATTCGATTCATTGAACATGTCTGAGCTTATTAGAATTAGGGCTTTGATAATTCTAATGTATTCGTCTATAGTCTTTATATGTCAGCATGAAACTCCATCTCATTCCCCCATATATTTAAGGTAAATTTTATCCTGAAATCCAAGTTTACCACGATAACGAGAAATAGTTGTAACTATAAAAGTAATAACATCATACATACTTTGTAACTTCTTCTTACAAGAAATTAAGTTTGGTACGTCATCAGAAAACATTCAGTCGAATTATTAAGTCACTAAAAAACCACCTTAATAGTTTATTTAAACTTAGATTTAATTCTGATCAGAATTATTATTTAGTGTTTACGTACAGTCATGACATGAAACACATGGTTCTCAATACATTGTGATTTCCAATATTCATCCTCATAATATATTTTTCTGACTATTTATTGATAATGATCCTAATTCTACAGTATTGGAATTTACATTATATTAATCTTTCGTATTAACAATATGGATATAATAAACTTATTTAGATGAAAGTAAAGTATAATATTATAGACATTCGGTTTCGTTACAATAGTTAGAAGTTAACGTAATTGGATAGTTAAGAGAAGATTGTTTTATTTTAAGAAAAATTTTAATGATGAAATAGTGAAGCAAAGTAATTTGGTTTTAATTAGTTTTTCACACAGTCTCTACACTCGTACACATATAATCACTAGAAACAATAAAATCACTGCTAATGAAATGGTGGTGTTTTAGACCATAGTATATCATGTATCAGTTCCATGATTCAAATTTTGTGTGATTAACAAAAAGATGAATTGAACAAAAGTCATAAATAGTGGTGGATAAATAAAGACTTGTCAACATAAAATTGATCGCATCATAGAATGGACAAAATATTTTGATAATGTAACACCTATTAGTGAGGTTTGTCCTTAAAAAGTCGAGTTTTGAATAAGAAAAAAATTGGAAACTTTTGGCTAAAGCGAGTTGGTATTGATTCATGTGTCAACTGATAATGGAGTTAGAAAAAATATTCAGAATAACAACTGCTTAAAAATAAAAAGATGACTATTAAGACGAAGTAAGAACAAAGAGATAAATTTGAGAAGTTACAAAAAGTCGTAGAGTTACTTTGTGACCCTATGTTGAAATAACATATATCAATGACCTGAGCAGAATAAGTTTGTATAATACAAACTTGAATTTCACTAGGTATAGTAGAATATAAACGACTGATCTGTAAGTCATGTAAAATATGAACACTGTGTTACCTGTTATGCTATAATCTGAATCGCTACCACTTTATTAGAACCGATTTTATTATCATTGTACATTAGTAATAGATCCTTGATGTAGTACTAATTGAAACATTCCTTTGTTTTATTGGTTATGATGCTTTAATGGAATTTTCCACATTTCCGAAACATTAATAGTAATGCATTTTTAATTAGTTTATTTAATAAACATGTTTTATGTACAAAAATTTACTTTCTAATTATTTGAATCTTAATAAACTAAATTTACATTTTAGATCGCGAATGTGTATAGGAAAATAATTACAGGCTAATTAGTATATTCACATGAATATAGTGTAATGAACCAGTACGGATGATCATTGATTGAAATACAATTCCTTTGATACAGCATTTAATAGTCAGTAAAAGTTTCTTGTTTATAATCCATTACATATATAGCAATATCTAATATTATTCGTCTTATAACACAGCTTTACTACTTTTTAACTGAATAGAAAGTATTTAAAACGTTTTTCAAAACGAAATGACATTTTTTGGTCTCATGAGACAAATTAGAATAAATAAACACTTTTTAGAATAGAAACAATTTACGGATTAACGGAATAAGTAATGTAAAATTATTGTTAATCTACGTTAGTTAAATTTTTTGGTTGAATGCGGTGGGTTAGTGGGTAAAATTTAATAAATGAGTATAAATTGTAAAATGTGCTGCAGCATATAATCCGGTCAAAGAATAAGCAAACTAACAAACTAGATTGAAGTTTTTACTAATAAGTAAAAGTTGCACAATCATTTTTGATATTCCGTCATAAATCAATTTGTTCGTTGTTGTTTGATGTCACATAAGAAAGTCATTTTAATTGACTTACTTCATGGATGTTTAATGCAAACGCTTGATTATTGCAAGTAAAATATGATTAGAAAATGCTATCATTGATTTCTCAATCAGTTACATAAAGATTGAAGTACATCAGAAAAGAAGCAAAAGATTGTCGTAATTGAAACTAAATACAACGGAATCTATAAAAAATTTCAAAGATTATTTTGTTTTCTTTAAATCAATATAAAATGAGAAAATTCCTCAGGAATGAAACTCGTGACAATTTTGCATAGTCAATAATTGAAAAAATGGTTATGTGATCATGCTTTTAAATGAAAACCTCCAAGTTACACGCTTGGATCCAAATAAAAGCATAAACTTTCAGTTAGATTGACTAGACAAAAGCTGAAAGAAGTTAACGTTTCTATTTGTTACCATATCAGTTATTTCTAGAATGCTTCAACACTTGTTTGGAGATAAGGTATGTAATTACTTTCGTTTGTAAGTAAAAAAATACTGATTTTTGGCCATTATTCTTTTAATCATATTCCATAGCAAACGGTTCCATGCCTACATGTAGATAATGTCTATTTTTCGGCAAATTGCAATCAATAAATCAGTTTAGACTTCATAGTTGGGAAATATTTTTACGTTTTATTTGTGTAGTTTAGTGCAGATGAGTTGCTCTATTTAATTGTTCGTAGGTTTTAAGATGAATATACGCACTTATTATTAAAATATCTATGTTTAAATAACAAAACACTTATTATAATTGGCCCATCTTGTTTAGCTTTACTAGTGCTAGTTCTAAATCATCTCTCATGCACGACAACCAATAATGATCAGAAAGTAACAGTGTCTCATCATGTATTTACTTTGAATTGATTGTTAAATTTGATGGATTTACACATGTTGAAAACTATAACTATGAGTAAACAAAGACAATTTAAGAAGGATACTTTTTTTCAATGATATTATTTGCAAATATGTACAAGTGTATTTACATTCAGTTTTACATATTTTAGTCTATAGAAAACGTTTTTGAGTCCGAATTAATCAAAATTATTAAGTTTTTGTTTAATTAATTGATTGACTAATTAGTTAATTTTTAAAGGTAATGCAAAGTAAGTGTATAATTGAAATTTAAAATAAAATTATTTTGCTTGATAACTAAAATAATAATTGATGGATCATCTACAGGGGATAGGGTAGAGTTCAACTTTGAATTTATTTACCCATTGAAATTTAATCTTTTGATTAATTTTGTACCTTTATGTCAATTTAATCAACTTTAGCAATCGAGTGAATGATATGGCTGTCTTTCTGACATGCAAAATTCTAGGAAAATTTTCTAATCACTTTAACAGCTTCATCTTTTTAAAGTTATACAGTTGTGGACGTCAAATCATTGAAATATTGTAAATAATTTCCAATTATTAAATTATCGTTTTGCATAAGTTTTTTGGTTTCAAACGCAATAATGGCTGTTTAGATACAATGAAATTATTTACTGGAATGTAAGATTATATAATATGAATTGTATAGTCTATTTAAAGTAATTTGACATTACTAATCAAATTAGTAACGAAAAAACTACATCGGCTGTTAGGATAAACTTGTATATTCCCGTTGATTTGTTATAGACTGAAGCTGGTCAGTCATTGTTGCTATATGTGCATCCTGAGCGGATTGCCTCGATATAGCGAATTTTTCATAAGTATTATATAAGTTGAATTGTGACTGGCAAGTGGAATCCAGGACGGGCGTTTCGTCCTATTTGGGACTCATCGGCTGGATGTACCTGCATCCCAATGTTGATATTCACACCGGGTTTCGAACTTAGTCCGCTTCGTGCCAAACGCCACAGCGTTCATCACTAGACTACTGAGTCCAGACAGTCACACTTGTGCAAAGGGGACATTGGTACTAGGAAGAGCTTGTATATTCCCGTTGATTTGTTATAGACTGAAGCTGGTTAGTCTGGACTCAGTAGTCCAGTGGTGAACGCGGTGGCGTTCGACACGAAACAGACTGGGTTCGAATCCCAGTGTGAACATCAACATTGGGATGCAGGTACATTCAGCCGATGAGTCCCAAATAGGACAAAACACCCGTCCTGGATTCCACTTGCCAGTCACGATCTAACTTGTATAATACATCAGCTGTTGTTTTAAAATACAAATCAACATCAGAAGTAACTAAAAAGAAGTAATTATGTATAGTATACAAAGTAATTTCATGAGTTTCTTATTACAAATCGATATTCAAGCAATAACGTTTTCAATCCATCAATAAAAATTCATCGTAAAAAATCTTCATAAATCAATTTTTACACAGCATTATTTCCTACTACATGTTCTATGTCTTTCGATTTTCCAGTCGTAATGTTCTGTTGTATAGCGCGTAATTTAGACCATGTGTTGAAACTTGATAGAGCTCTGAATCACCGTTTTCATTGCACTATCATTTTTTAAACCCCGTGATCAATCTTTTAAAATAATCTGCTAGGCAAATATATAACGGAATTTTAGCAGACTTAGAAGATTTAATTATTTTCACACCCGATGATACATAATGAAGACGTCTTGTGAGGCTCCTTCTTTCCATAAATAGTGTATTCGACTTGCAATTTTTCACTGGAAATGAATTAAGGATAAATGCTTCATTCCCGATAATTCATGAAACGATGAGAATTTCATATTAACATGTAGCAACTTATTATTACAATGAATCAACTATATTATCACTGTATACAGTCTTTTCATCTTTCAAACACGAAAAAAGAATGAACATCCACAGCAAATAACTTATCTGTATAGTTAATTACTGGATATCAAGAGGAACTAACGTGTGTGTTTATGACGATACTGACTGCCTATGTGGATGCTTCTAATTCAGCATATAAATTTGGCACAAGTATCATCTACTTTGCGGCGTTTATTTAGGATAATGGAATGGCCATTTGAAAATGTGGTTATTTCACCCCCTAAAGGGTTGGTTGCCTAGTGAATCGTTACAGTTTATATGTAGGCAAAAAATTTACACCTTTCATTGAGATTTAAATATGCTTACTACTGATCGACTGTAAAAACGATACAAAGTAGAGAGGAAAATTGAACAACTTTCATTCTGTTAAGCATTCATTTCCTGTAAATAGCACGACATTTTAAAATCGATAAAGTTTCAGATGGTGTTGCATTTATTTATAATGAACTTGTTATCCTTATCTAATGTACATGAACAGTTAGCTAGAAAACTCACTACATTAATATCTATTTTGTACTACTGAGTATAGAGTCAGAATTATAGTGAAATGTCTTGGCTGAATCATTTCACCAATGACTATAACAGTCTATTAAGCATATATTATTATTTCTGCTGATTCATCATATTGCAAAACAGACTTTTATATTATTATGGCTTTGGAAAACTTCTCTAATAAAATTAATCTTATAACTATGGTACAAAATATAATTTAAGCATAATAATTTCAATGTTCATAAGATTATTAAGAAAGATATTCAATTAATCAGAAATAAAAGATATTGAATTTATGATTTAATTTCAATCCAAATATGTATCATTCAAAATCTATTAATCAATGATAAATTATTATTGAAGAAATGAAATTGGTGTAGATATTTAGTTCCGATAGGTTGATTTTATTTGATATGGGTGAAATGGGTGAAATATTTTCTTTATATTTGGTATCATACTAAATAAAATTACTAATTACATTGTAGTGTTTATTTGTATGATTTTTGAACTACCTATAGAATAGTATCATCATCATCATCAATGCCTGTTACCCCAAGTGGAGCATTGACCGCCTACCAGCATTCTCCAACCAACTCTCTCCTGGGCATTCCTTTCTAGCTCTTCCCAAGTGCTGTTCATTCTCTTCATGTCTGTCTCCAATTCCCGACGCAATGTGTTCTTGGGTCTTCCTCTGTTTCTTTGGCCTTTAGGATTCCATGTTAGTGCTTGTCTTGTGATACAGTTTGATGGTTTCCTCAGTGTGTGTCCAATCCATCTCCAGCGTCTTTTCCTAATCTGTTCCTCAACTGGAAGTTGACTAGTTCTCTGCCACAACAGGTTGTTGTTGATGGTATCTGGCCAACAGATCCGAAGAATCCTACGCAGACAGTTGTTTATAAATACTTGTATCTTCTGTAAGATACTTTTCGTAGTTCTCCAAGTTTCAGCTCCATACAACAGGACTGTCTTCACATTTGTGTTGAAAATTTTGACTTTATTATTGACTGACAGTTGGTTTGAATTCCAGATGTTTTTCAGTTGTAGAAATGCTGCCCTTGCCTTACCAATCCGCGCCTTCACATCCGAATCAGACCCTCCTTGTTTGTCGATGATACTGCCCAAATATGTAAAGGTTTCAACATCTTCCAGAATTTCTTCGTCATAGAATAGTATGGTTAACGATATAATAATTTGTCAATGCTTAATATTAATTTTTTCCTATAAGCGATGTATTTTTTTGTTCAGTTGACTAAACATTTTTATCATTAACAAAAATATTTTTAAATAAGAAATTTATTGCTATTTTATTGTTAACGTTAATATAAGAAACTTGACAAAATATTACAATAAACATGATATTTCATTGTATGTTGCTATCATTTAGTTTCTTGAAAATTTATAAAGTAGAAATTATATCGGTTACGTATTTGATACCTACGGGTGCTAGTCACAAAAAAAGCAAGATTATTGATTTTACTTGATGGGATGCATATCATCAATATGTTAAATGCTAAGTTGGAGTAAAGGTTAAAATGTTTTCTTAAAGGCCAAGAGAAATATTAAAATAGGTTTTTAAAAAATCAAATATGAATGTTAGTAACAATCTAAAGTCCTTTTTTAAACGACGTTAATGTCGCTGCAAGCGGAACTGATTATCAATCCGGTGGTATAAATATATATATATATGTATATATATATATATGTCTATTGCATCTATGGAGAAGTTTGTATTATGACAATCCCAAATAAGCATGTATAGGCTAGTAATGTACGAATACTTCGTTTATACGTGAAACTAACGATGTGAATGTCATTAGTATTCAATGTCTATGTGTGAAGTTATTCAGAGAGTAAATTGTTAATTAACTTCTTACATAAACAATGAGTGACATGGATTAATTGTTGGCAGCATATTATAAGCAAACTCCTTTGCAGCTAATGATTAGTAACTAATCGCAAACACGATTGTTAAAAGTCTTAAATTAGTTCTACTCATTCTGTCCTGTATAAATGCTTAATTAAATATTCTTAATAGAAGTAAATCCTAGTTACCAGTATAATTATAGTTCTAAATGAGTATATTAGTTATTCATTATTTTATAAATTGTCAGTAAAAGTTTTAAAATAATGTTTTGTCCAAGACTTGTCTAATCTGATTTTAAAACAATGAAATTCTAGTGATAATGATTTTTTCAAAATTAGCAATTAAAATAGAAAATGAGACCGATATTGTAATTGATTAGACCGATTTAAAGAAGTAAGAAATTTTAATATTCATTTGGTAATAACCACCAGAAAAACCATCCAATCATTTGTGTTTTATATGATGTTTTTCATATATGCATATTGTCACTAAATGATCAATAACATTTTGAAATATTCAAGTTACAGTTCAGTAAGTCATATTTTCGAGAACATTTGGATGTTTTTTACAAACTTGCGAAATTGTTGATTTATATGTTAAGTGGACGCCAAGTGTATCGATGGAGTTAGTTTGTATCTGGTTGATTACTATATAGTAAAATTATATAGTTTTAGCCTTCGACCAAAAGACCAGTTTTTAATATTCTTCAGAGAAATAATAAATAAGATTTGATTAAAATTAAATGTCACAACAGTTGCAGTGGGAACTTCAGTCAAACTGTGGTATATATAATGCATATTTATTTGTCTATTATATTAAATTCGTTAGTTGAATGGTGCCTTCGTATAAGGCCTTAGTTATACTAATTAGTTGCGATCATAATTCATCTAAATTCTGTTAAGAATAGTGTAGACTTGTTATATTGAGCACAACTAGGGTCTATATGTTGGTTTATGAATTACTGATAATGCAGATTACTTATATTTCAGAAAATGGATGGGTTCAAGCTGGATGTATTGGTCGTAAAGTGAGTAAATATCTCCGATCTTACTAAAATTATATTCGGATATTTTCATTAGTGAAACTTCATGTCAAAATCATTTAGTATTGTTTAGGCTGGATTGGGACTGGCAAACGGAATCTAGGACTCGTATTTCATCCTACTTGGTATTCATCAACAGAATGTACCTGCATCTAAATCTTGCTGTCTACACATGGATTTGAACGCAGTCTGTTTCGTGCTAAACGCTGTTGAGTTCACCACTAGACTACGGGAAGATACAAGTTCATCCTAATTACAAATTTATTTAGTTCAGAGACATCGACACGAAGGTACAAATTAATAATAGCTAAAGTTATTTCCAAACATAATAATCAGGTGAAATAAATAAGTGTATGTTGTCTTGGTTCAATCTATGCAAATAAATTAAAAGTGAAACAGTTAACTGTTATATGAGATAATATTTACTAAGAAAAAGTCAGCACACTATATAATAGTGCATATAAAAGACTAGTAAATTAAGTCTATATGTTTTCATTCTATTAAAGAAATCTTTTCTTTGTCTCATCCCACTGTCAGTCATCCATAATGAAGATAGATAAACGATTAAAAAAGCAAAAGGACACAAATAAACTTCTCATTACATACAGCGTAAAATATAGTAGACAATGTTTTTATGCATCATTTATTGTTCGAACTTGACAGGAACTTGATATTATGTTGTATAATTAATTATTTTTATCTAATTTCAGATATTCGTGCATAGTATGTTAAAGCTAATGCGTGATAACAAAGAGGAATTCATTTTATAAACTAAAGCAGATCATCTGATTAAAGTAAGCAGGTTCAAATTCCTTCAAACTTTAAAAATCAAGATCACTTTTTAAAAATATATTTGATTGACAACAAAAACTTAGTTTGAGTGATTTCCTTAGCATTCTATAGAAAGAATCCACAAGGAGTATATTTCTTCACCAAGTATTCTCAGTGTCTACAAAATTTACAGTCTTTTAACACTGTTGTAATAAAATAGTTTTTTACTTGTGGCAACCCGTCTGCATCTTTAATTAAGTCTATGACTATGAACAGAATGAAGACGGGAGTAATATATAAAGCAGGTAAGAAATTGTAAGTGTATTATTGGGACTCTATTTACTCCATAGTGGTTCCAAAAAATCTTGTAGTAATTATTGACATGTCACTAATTTTCTCCACAGTTCAGCTGTAATCTCTTTGATTGAAGGTCACAGCTATGTGTTCAATGGAATTTTATCTATTGTCACATTAAAGTATTCATAAACTAATCATATCTAATTTCTTACAATGAATCTGTAATCAATACTGTTTTGTAATAAAAAGAACTGTCAATACTCTGTTGGAAAGCATAGTTTACTAGTCTGCCTTGACACACTAATTCTTAAAATGCATGAGACAGTATCTCAATATAAAAATTCCAACTTGTTTAAAGTAATTAAAATTCCATTCAGGCTCTAGTATTCACTATGAGAATGTATTAATATAGATCAATCAGGATCGATGAATAGTGAACAAGTAGAAATAATGTCGATTTCAAAGATATCTGATGTAAAAGTAGATTCAGATAAATCACTTATAAAGGAGCAACTGTGATATAGTGAATCATAGAGTCATTAAAATTGAAAAAGACAGTTCATCGAACCAAAAAGATATTTTTAAAATGTTAACAATATTTTATTAGCTTTGACTACATTAGTGCCAAAAGTTACTTAAATTTAGAATGATAATATGAAATAAGGAAATATTAAATATAGATGTATTATAACCATTACTATAGAGATGAAGACTTTTTATTTTGAATCCTATTAATTAGATTTACTTTTTAGTCGACGTTTTAGTAAGCTACAGTGAACGTGGTTTTGCATATCACAGAAGAGGCTGTAACATAATGCCCAAACTCATTGATTGGTTTTGATAATTTGAATTTCTATTAAAAACAAATCTGTGATGCAAGATGATTTATTGAATAAACCATTAAACGTCCAAGTTTCGTGACTCTGAATATAAGACATTGAAATTACTAACTGAATGTCTTGTTAGATTGCATGAAGCATGAATCCTAATTAATAATTGACTATATTTTGACAGGGATGTATCAGTAACCAACGCTGACAATTGAATGTGTTTAACAGCCGATTCATTAACATTTTACTTTTCTGAAAAAAATGTGTGACCCACAGATTGCATATTCGTATGCCGGACAAGATTAATCAAAATGTTTTGTCTATGAACTTATATCAAAGGAACAAACTGAACATAAATGATAGAAAATTAATCCGATCATATAAAGGTTGTTTGTGAGCATGTTTAAAAGTACTGTTTCAGCAAGTAAGTTTCATTTACATTGAATGAGTAATAATTCAAATCAATTTGTCCCTTTAGGATAAACGTGTATATTCCCGTTGATTTGTTATAGACTGAAGCTGGTCAGTCATTGTTGCTATATGTGCATCCTGAGCGGATTGCCTTGATATAGCGAATTTTTCATAAGTATTATATAAGTTGGATTGTGACTGGATTCCACTTGCTAAAATTTCAATAAACTTTAGTATACGTCCTAAAGCACTTTTATACAACACCACAAAAAATGATTTGATATCAACAATGTGACCTATCTAAACTAAGAGTTTAGCGATAGACGATAAAGGTTGTTTAACCAATACTTTTATTTTGCCTTTCGAGTCCATATGTTTCTGGAGCCATTCAGGTATGCGTTCAGCTACTCTTACATGCACATCACGATTGCTCCTCCCTATGTATGTGCGTCCACACATGCACGTAAATTGATAGATACAGTGGGATTTGATGCACTCATTTACGTGCTGTTTAGGTTTGTTATAAATCAATACTCCATACTTTTCTATTGCAACTACCTTAGCCGTATAAAACCGACTTAAGCCTTAGTTTTAACACAAGGCTATTTTAATCACCTCTGAAGTGTAACGTGATACAGACTGATTTTTTATGTTCTAGAAATACAGTAGGTTTCGCCATACTGCAACATTTCCATAGATTTATGAACTTCTTTGGATATCCGTTCAGCATTAGCGTTTCTGTCAGCAGATTCTCATTTTCTTCAATAGTGTCATAAGTGCAAATACAATTAATCATATTAAATCAAGCTTTTACTAGATTCTTTTTATACTTCACCGGACAATAACTATGGAAGTTCATTTCACATAGCTTTGATAAAATTCGTCTTCTTATTGCATTATCAAAAAATAGGTAATTATTATTAAGCAATAATCTGTATTATCTTCAGCATTGGTAAAGGTCAGTGGATAACAGATTTATACTTTCGAAATGCGGTTAGATATTATATTTACCTCGATGTACTTTGGTCGGTTGAAGTTATCTGTTTCATATGTTCTAATTATCTAACAATACTTTGTACTGATTTCATTGTAATTTAATTTCGATATAAAATGATGTATTAGAGATTAGAAATTTACTTTAAAAAGCGATAACTATAAACTTCTCACTGAACTTGAATGCCATAAGAATGACTTATCTGATAACATAATTAGATAAGAAGTTGCTTTTGTTTTAGCTTTTCTTCGATACTTTGTATAATGCAAGACGCCTAGGTAACATTTGTGGAATCGCCTTTAGAAAAAGGAATATATTTGAAGAGATCAATATAAACGAAGTTGAATTTACAGCATTCTACATTAGGTTACATTGAGAAGATTAAGAAATTATTGCTTAGATAACTATGTGCTGACTTCTCACAATAGTTTATTCATAATAATTTTTAGAAGTATGTACGTAAACTAGCAATGAAGTTATTAAGTAGGTTTTAATTAGAGATTCTAACATGCAAATTCATCGTTTTCTGCTATATGAACAAATTTTATGAAAAAAGACAAATACATTACTTTTCACCCCACAGATAAATCGTTACAATATGCTTAAATGAAACCTAAGCGTCTTGAAAAAAATGTAATTAAATATGCTTCACTGAAATGACGAAAAGAATTATATGATTGGATATATCACAGATTGATGTTGGCAGGGTACCATTGAAAACCAGGGAGCACTGGACAATTATGGAAATTGATGGAAGTGGGAATTCTACCATTGGATGCCGACCCAGTGGTGCAGATGGTTAGGCGTTCGCGTCAACCTGAAGCCCCTGGTGCGGAATCGTGGGTGCGCACTGCTGAAGAGTTCCACACTACAACGAAACAGCTGTCCAGTGCTCCCTGGTTTTCAATGGTACCCTACCAACATCAATCTGTGATATATCCAGTCAAATAAAATAACCAATCTCCACAAAAATAACCATCCCAATTAAACTATATGATTATTAAGATTTTATAATATTTTAACCAGGATAATAAACTAACATTTGAAATGAATAACTATGATTAATGAAATTATGTGCTATTCGAGTCTGATTGAACTATGTAATTAAATAGCCAGTTATTTTGAATAAGATAGTGCTATGTAGTC
This sequence comes from Schistosoma mekongi, assembly GCA_034768735.1. Taxonomy (NCBI): domain Eukaryota; kingdom Metazoa; phylum Platyhelminthes; class Trematoda; order Strigeidida; family Schistosomatidae; genus Schistosoma; species Schistosoma mekongi. The sequence continues at coordinate 62,324,584 of CM068305.1, forward strand.
AGTACATAGTAAAGGAACTAAAACATTTCAAGTATTTCTAGCCAACATTTTATTTTAATAAGCTGCCAAAGTTTAGTTGAGGTTTCCGTTATATTTTTAAATACCATTTAGCAATCCGACTTTGCTAGGCAGGTAATCTTATTTGGTAAATGGTATGGTTTGAAAAGTTACTTAAAACTACTCATTACTTGATATATTTAATTTTTTTATTTTTAGAATGCTCAACGTTATGTAATTAATGCACTACAAATACCCTTAAAAATCAATTTCAATCATTTCAATAACAGCGTCGTATTACTGAATTACTGATAAAATTAAATTCAGTAATGACTGTAAATAATGTCATTTTCAAACAATATAGGTGTTTAACAAATAAACCAGTGGAGTTGCGAATTATAGATTATCTTATTTCTGTACTGATAATTATTACCATCTTATTAAACCACTTGATTCATTCCATTTGATTGCAATGAATGTGTAGAAGATTTAACAATGGAATATTTTGTTACGAAACGAGGAGATTTGCCCACCGGTAAGAAAATATTTTCAACAAAATAGTTTGGATAAAATTACTATCATAAAAAATTATCATAAAATTATTATCATATATTGATAAAGATAGATAAGCGATTGCCAAATTTTTACACCAAATAACGATCATCAACCCTTGTTTTTATTCTAATTCTCTTTTTATTGAACTAATCAACACAATTTTCTTTTCAAATAGTTAGGTGGAAAACAATCTTGAATAATGTTTTTAAACTTGAGCTTAACTTTACCATTAAACTGCATTGTTAATATCAACTTTTCTAGTTTAAACTGCATATACTAGCGGTAAATTTTTAAAGTTATTTTGATATTCAGTTAATATTACAATGGTGTATAGTGGGAGAAGTACTTTTTTAATATATATGATTGTACTGATCAACTGGGGTTTTTTGATGACGACCAGAATAAATGTCTTTATAAGTGAAGAGACAATGTGTGACTTAGTAATAATACTAGCAATGAACAGTAAGGAACTACATAATTGTATATAATAGGACTTTTTAATACCATTTATTTATATAAATGTGGTATATTAGTAGGGTCATTTTAAAAAATCTCGTTAAAAGTAAAAGCTTTATAAACCTGTGTAGGATATTAACAAGTATATTATCATGTGAAGTGATCTGAATGAACACACATTATCACGTGAATCTATTCTTTGTGCTTAATCATACAACAATACAATAGATTTCTACCCGTGTTCAGGATAGGAGAACATCACTATGGTTGCTATCACGAATAGATTGATTTAGTGTTGAAAACACCGTAATTAAATAAACTTGTATACTGTAACTTTGTTTTGTTGGTTAATAAAACATTCACCCTGGTCAAACATGTAATATGGCTTTATATTACATCAGTGGATTGTAATGTGTTTGTGGTGAATAAATCTCATTTTGCTGACTGGCTAACGTAGAAATAAATGTGAGTATAAATATTCGAATACATAACAGTCTTGCTGCATAAAACAAAACCATAAGATGTTTTATAAAGCTGTGTATATGGACGTATCTGTATACATAATCTATTAGGAAGAATATTGTATTTATTATCTCTGATAAGAAATAAAGTATTCAAGTGCAAATGATCTCTGTTTTTTAATAATTGTATTGCTTAATTTCATAATTAAGGATATACTAAAAAAGTTCTACAATTTTTTCACTACACTGGATTATCATATTTCAGGTAAAATACAGTGGTATATACAGTGGTATTTATAACGTAGTTACCAAATTGTATTTAATAAAATCACTATCACCTGGAGATAAAGTATAAGTTATGATACACTAATGTGATACTTCTTTTTTGCATCGAACAACTTATAATACGCTAATAGCATTATATTAAATCAAACAACTAAATTTTAAACTTCATGCAGGGAAAAATGCAAAATAATAAGCACCAAAAGGGAAATCTAATGACATTAGGGAATATTAATTAGGATAAAAAAACTGACTAAGCAAGTCTAAACAAAATAATTTCATAGGAAGGTAATTATTTATCATATATATGTCTTTTACTTTGAGAATTTTGCCTACCAATATAGATTGTCTGATTTTTAGAAAAAAAATTGTTTTTACTGGAAGGGTTTTTAAAGCTAAAAACATTTTACGGATACCCATAGATGTGTAAAAGTGCCAATTTTCATTATAAGGTAACGTTTGCTCTCCAAATAGTCAAGTATTTCTTAAATAGGATCTGAAATGAAAATAAATCTCTTAATTAGAATATTGTGATCAGTGTATGAATTATAAATCTAAGTGTTTTTAGTTATGTAAATGTATCTTGAATAAAGGTTTGATGACTAAATGGATTTTGAATCAAAATGTATATGCTTACTATGTATGAATCAAGTTGTACATCATTTATGTTACAGAACGACATTGTATACAACTAAATAAACTTAAAGGTAAACCAACTTTACTGTACTATGAACAAAGATCAAGACAAATATACACTAATATCTAGATAGAATTAACAATTTAGTACATTTTTTCCCATACTATTTATCCATTTGAAAGTAAGCTTTATTTAATACAATTCAGTACATCACATAAATGTTGTTGCTCTAAACCAGCTGTTCGATTTTTATAAAACTGAACTAATCTTTATAAGAAAATAGTGACTTTAGTGTCGTCTTGGTTAAAGTCTATAGTTCTTCATACAACTTGAAACTTCACTTTTATAGTGCTTTAATGAATATTTAGCTCCAAAAATTTTAACAAAATCAACTTGGATTATATTAGATGAGTAAACTGTAATAGAGAATGTGTTAAGATTCATTTGCAACTACATGTTTTATTGCCATATTTATGCATATCCTTGACAGGATGTTAATCTAACGCTAGAAGTTTTCGTATTATTTACTATAATAATTAATTTTGATATTCTTATGCAAGTTAAAGTTTATAAAATTCATTCTACTCTACAGTCATAATCATGTCAACAGGCGATGCCTGAGCATTCTTTAAAGTTTTAATTTATTCAGAGTATCTAGAAGTTTATATTTTGAAATATTAATTAATTTATCATATGTTAACCTTGTCTTATCAACATTATATTATTTTATCTATATCATAACTGATAATTTACCCATTCAATGCACTTTCAATTGACATCTATCTAGTTTTCAAATTTTTTAATTTCAAACTGATAACTAGACTATACTGGGAATAGAAACAATGTCTTGATTAAACTTAAAACAAAAATACATCCGTTATTATGTCATATACAATTAATATTTTCTACTTATTGTAAGGTTATGTAAAATGAACTTCTCCATGAGGTCTGTGAAATTTTAATGGTTTCTTCTGTTTACTTAATTCAACAATATTTCTGAAACAAAACAATATTGTAATTTTTTATAAATTTAGCAGAATAATTAAATTAAATTAAATAAAAATAAAACAATATAATCATAGAAATGCATCATTAAGTTTGATTACACTTAAAGTGAGGTATGTCCAACTTTTATAAATACAAAATTTAAATTGAATTTAAATGTTAGTAGGGTTATGTTGTTGTTTCTGTTAACATCACGCAAACTTTTGTTATTATCATAAATTTTAAATAACATTTTGTTTACAATTTAAAATATTCTTTAAATATCATTTCCTTAACAGTATTATTATTAAGAAATATAGTTTGCATGTCTAAAAAGCAAAAAATATATATATATCTATTCCAAAGTACTTTTAGTTAATAGAATAAAAAGGAATTAAATGAAAGAGCCGACGAAAAACACATGACTTATTAGTAATTTTATATTGAAATTTGTTACGATTCTATTATAGTTTTTCAGGAAAACAATACTGCTATAAATTAATCATGCAGATTTACTCGCTGCATAATCGCGTATATATATATATATATAAACATGTTCATGCATATGTATACTATCACATAGCTTTCAAAATGAAATCGAGGAAAATAGATTTCTTCGCTAAGTCTAATTGTCGAGTTTTCAAGTTTCAATGGGTATTTTTTTAGCTTTTTACATACATGTACATCATAAATAAATGTTGGTAGGTTGACAGAAATTTCAACTTACCAATAGATATTACTAAAATTAAGTTTATAAACATTTAAAATTCATTTTATTTTTTAAAAAAAATATTCAGAATATTGACATTCTGATAAACTTTTATTATTAATAACGGATATATATTTAGATATCTTATGTCAATCATTAGAACGGATAATTATTACATTTATTGGTACAATGATATGGATGATTCAGTAGCACATTGACTAAGAAGAAAATGTTTACCTTTTAATTTCCATGTTTATGTGTCGATATAATGAAAGAAAAAAATAAACAAAACTGCATTATGTATACACAGATCTCATGCTATAATAGATAAATTAATGTATTACGTGTAAGAAATTTTCAAAAGATTAAATCCAAATCATATTATGCTTTTTACTCAAAAAATGATATTAAGTTCAAAGATGTTTCTTTTTATGTCAACCCGTTATTGTACAATAATCAATAAATTCCCAGTAACATAATTACACTTATTTTCGTGATAACTTTGTTGAATTAGTGCTTGTTTCACAGATATATAAGAAACTAGAAAGCAGATAGAATGAAAAATGTTTGAAATATAATTGTCACATACCTTAAATGGAATTACATAAATCGATTAGTATATTATTATTATTATGAATAAACCATCAATGAAATTGTTAAACAACTAAGCAATCATCTGATGCAATAAGAACTGATTATGACAATAAACACATAGATTATTTTCAATAATAATTATCTAACTAAATTATGTATGCACTAATGTTACATGCATACTTTTAATCATATGAAGTTATCTTACTCTCGTGTAGCATATGCTATCACAAATCAAATAGGTAGTATTTAAATGCAACAGTGAGATCAAGAACATTTTAAATGAAATCATTACATTATAAACAAAGTATTAGTAATCTAATCGTAGACATTTTTCAAAATCTCATGAAAATATTTGTTTTTAGTATTTTACAAAATCTTTAGATGGCCAATTACAGTTATACTTCCCTTAGAATGATTTAAGGTAATAATGAGAATTATTTTAATTCTTATGAAATTAAGCTCATTTAATGGAATAAAACAAATACCTTTTTGTATAAGCGCGAAAGTAAGTAGTTTATTCAACTACGTTTTTTGGTAAAATATTTTCATTAGATTAAAATAGATAATTGTGATTAAAGAATATTTTTTCAAGGTATATACAAAACTAATTGCCTATAGTAACAGCCTAGCTTAAAGCAAATGAAACTATTGAAAATATAACACATACATTTTGTAATGTTAATAAATTTAGATAATATAATTAGGATAAGCTTGTATCTTCCCACTGATTTGTAATGGACTGAAACTGGTCAGTCTCTGTTGCCATATGTGCATCCTGAGCGGATTGTCTTGATATAGCGTTATTACACAAGTTATATATTTAAGTTAGATTGTGATTGGCAAGCGGAATCCAGGACGTGCGTTTCGTCCTATTTGGGATGAACATCAACATTGGGATGCAGGTACATCCAGCCGATGAGTCCCAAATAGGACGAAACGCGCGTCCTGGATTCCGCTTGCCAATCACAATCTAACTTAAATATATAACTTGTGTAATAACGCTATATCAAGACAATCTGCTCAGGATGCACATATGGCAACAGAGACTGACCAGTTTCAGTCTATAACAAATCAACGGGAAAATACAAGCTTATCCTAATTACATATATATATGCCCGTTGCACAAGTGTGACTGTCTGGACACAGTAGCCTAGTGGCGAACGCGGTGGCGTTTAGCACGAAGCGGACTGAGTTCGAATCCCAGTGTTAACATCAACATTGGGATGCAGGTACATCCGGCCGATGAGTCCCAAATAGGACGAAACGCCCGTCCTGGATTCCACTTGCCAGTCACAATCCAACTTAAATATATAATTTAGATAATAGTTTTTATGTTGAAATAATTGATATATGCTGTGTTTAATTTATTGTTTGTAACTGTTACTGACTGGTATTTGTAAGATACCACTAAAAACTGGGGAACACTAAATAACGGTTTCGTTCTGGCGTGGAACAACTCAGTAATGAATATTATCTTTCCCACTAGAAAAATTTAATCCAAAAACTCCGAGTCTCTTGTTGAAGACTTGACCATCATTATAATTTGGCTGAAAAGAATGAATTAAGTGGCTAAAGGGGGGCTTGATGTTAGCAGTTTAGATAATAGTGGCCATCTTCTACAGCTTTGTTCAGACCACAACCTGTTTCTGGTCAGTACTAACTTTTTGAATAGCGATCCGGAGGCGTCTCCTGGCCTAATGTTACTGCAATGTAAGCCTGGATAGAGGTTGATCACATAGCGATTAGTTTTATCCATTGTGTTTGTGTTCAAAATTAGCGTTTCTTTTAAAATATCTTGTTGAACTGTGATTATTGTATGGCTCGTGCCAAACATATTTTCACTTTAGCTGCCAGTAAACGTCTTGGTCTAGACATGTTGATACTAGTAAGTTGTTCACAGTTTCTGTTTTTACCAAATATCAACCTGAGTTAGGTCCTAGGTTACATTTTAGTTCGCAGAAAAGCGCAAATTAGTAAAAGCTACATTTACATGGTGCTATGAGATTGTTTGTCCAAGGCTCTTGGGGTTTTCCAAAATTCCTTGCTCATAAGAATTGGGCTTCTACGGATTCTTTATAACTACTTTAGGCATGTACGTCCACCCCGATAACTCAGAAGTTTAACAATAAGCTCATATTCTTACATCAGGAAATCGTTAAAATTTTGCACTGGGACCTATAAACCTGATGATAGGAGAATAGTAAGGAGTTAAACGCATCATTTACATCCGTAATTGCCGGAAGCTTTTTCAGATCATCGAAGTCAATGGCAAAATGAAGCCTGATACCACTAAAAAAATATGTGAAGCTGGTGGTATGTCAATTATTAATATACAGGATCATTTTTGACTATCGATTGAGTTTATTGAGGGTCGGTTTAACTGATCTGTAGCCCCAGTAACCTTGATCTGATTGTTGTTCCTTCACGGCTAGTGATGGTTGATACATTCAAAAAAGCTGCAGTCGAAAAAGAATTCCAGCTTCTGAATCGTAGCAAATCAACAAGCCCAAACGACTTACCTTCATCTCCTTTTAAATATGGTGGCAAATGAACTAACAGGTTTGTGTGAAATGTTATGGGAAATTGATTATTTTATCATCGTAGAATGAAACGATCGTCGTTCTCATCGTTAAAAAGAATTTATGCGTTCATTGTAACAGATAACAAGGAAAAGTCTAATTTCATCTACATTCAAACCATTGGCTTTGATCATGCTGCCGAGATAGTACAAAACACGTGAAACACTAACATAAGGGGGAAATACTGATTTTTGATCAGGTCGTGGGTATATTGATTGCATATTTACCCTACATCAACCAACAGCGTCACACTTGTAACTTTGGGATCGCTTTCGACTGATTAGACAGAACTGTATCTATTTAAGAAATGTGTTTCTAAGATGATTATTTGCATTCTAAAGTCTCTGCATACAAACATATCAGTCATAATGAGGGTATATAACCACCTTTTTTCGCTGTTCCAACCCAACAGTGGGGTTAAGGAATGTTGTCAGTTCTCACCATTTCTTATCAGCTTCGACGTCGACAGTTCTGAAGACAATTCGTTGTGACGGTGTGAATCTGCTTCCTAGAGAGGGCAATTTTAACTTAGAGAACGCATACAATATTGTCTTACTGTCAGATAACATTAAAAATACTTAATCAGTTAGCAGTAGGAATCCCAAAGTATTGGCATCAGCTCCACACCTTTTAAATTCAATGAACTTCTGAAAGACTGTACGTGTTCTAGTGTTTTGTGGTAAACAGTTGGAAATGGTTTTGAAGTTTTGCGTCTACGGGTAGTTGTGATTACTTGTGGTGTTATGTTAGATAAGATCAATCTACGCATTATAAAAGTCAGGTAGACGTTTTCTTTGACGCCGTTTCGATATGTGTTTGACTGTAAGACGTCGGGTTCACAGTACAGTATCATAAAGCTGTTCTGTTCTTTGAAACCTGGCCTCATTATTTCTCTATGTTTAAACGTTAGTATCTCCGTAGGATTTATGACATCCTGAGGAAACAATACCCTAGTAATCTAGAAGTTTGACAATGTGCTTTCAGACGCACTGGTGATAACTCAACTGATATTATCATCTTGAGACGCCCTCCCTAGCGGCTTCACCATGTTTTTAAACTATCGCCGCATCGGAGAGTTTAGTAGTGTATAGAATAATATGAAATATTAAAAAATAAGCGGTGTTTGAACTAAGTGTTAATTAAATTACTATGTTTGTATTTCTAGCAAAATCTTTTAGACACGGAGTTCTCAAACTACATGAGTTATAGTCATTCAGATTAGAAAAACCTATGGCTTCAAACATGAAAGAAATATGCTTAACCGCGTCTTTAATTTTGACCATCAGGTCAAGTAAATCAATTATCATTAGTTAGCTTAATTTAATTAATTTGTATATTGAATTTCACCTTCTATATCTTTATGACTTACATTTATCTTGTTCGAATTCGGTTACTATTCTGTCAGAATTTTATATATTCGGAATCTTCAATCAACCCAAATTTATGATCTGCATAAGTTTTATTTTTTTCACTTAAATATAATAATGATTACATTTAAGAATTCGATTGACGTTTAGACGTACAGTGTACTATTCATTTTGATAGGATCAATTTTACGTTTTAACAATTCGAAATTCATTAACTAAAATAAGGAACTGCATTACACCCGGTTATTTACTTAGATTAATACTTAATGTGAATTTATAACTGTATAGAACCTAAAGGCACTTAATGACATAGAATATTCCTTATTCATATATCTTTGTTTTGAATAAAATAGAAATCCGTATACTATAAGTTTACTTTTTTTTAATAATTGGTCCCTTTGATAAATTTTGATAATGTAATACGGATAAGAAATTTGTCATAGCTATATGATGCACAACACATTTAGAACAATCTCATTATACATACGCTTGTTAGGACATTTATATATGAAAAATAAAAATCAACCGGGCTATCAGAATACAAGATATGAAAACAAATGGTAATCTGAAAAGCATTGTAAATCATCATGAAAGCCTGTTTGAAATCTTGGGCTACCACTTTTTACCAAATATCTCAATAAGTTACTTTTCCGTCTTTTTTTCGTTTTATTTGCTCAATTATGTCCCAAAATTGGATTTTGTGCTTATACAAGTTTATTAAATGTCTACGACCTACCGTGTGTAATCCACTTATAGCTTAACAAAGAAATAATCGTGGCTGGTAACTTGTGTTGCCGAATAACCTCGAGTATATAAACATAGAAAGGTGAATAATCAAATAGCTATATTCTTATTTCTCCGTATGAGAACAATATACTATGTATAAAAGAGTGCTCCGCTAACGTATTAGCGAAAGTTAGTTTGCCTCAAGGTTCTGTTCTTTCCCATTTGCTTCTCATTTTTCATGAATAACTTGCCCTCCTCTATGACAAATGTCTGTGTTAAATACGCAGATGATCATACTATTTTTATGCCAGTTTCTTCCTAAATTGTTATGAAATGAACTGTTTCTTAGCGAATGTTGAACGATGGTCTAGTTTGAATGGTCTTCAAATTAATCCGCCTCCCAAATTTCAAACAATCAATCTCAGACCTAAATGCTCTCGTGTACTCGCAGGATGTTCGTAAAATTGGAGATTCTATAATTAAGTCTACGTCGAATGCTACTTATCTTGGCGTAACTTTTACTTCTGTCTTTGTTAACATCAAAGAGGGTTTTTTGTTTAATATATTATGTGAAGCGATTACATAATTTTGGTATTACCAATAACATATTTTTGTTGACAATATATATACATATATATACATTATCAGTGAATAAGTTTATAGTTGTTTCTAACTGACAGTATTTTCTGCTCGTTATCAAAATCATCTCCTAACAGAAATTATTGTTTGAAGAAAGACAAACTTAAGAAGAATTGAACTGTTTACATTTACATGCTTAGATAAATAACGTCTATTTATCTTATCATTTAACTTATACAGAAAATAGGATCAAAAGCGTACGTCATACAATCAGAAATGTTTCCTATTCTACAACAATGAATATTGTTTGAGTTTATTTTATAATTTGTATCTTTTTACGAATATTATACATCTCTAGACAAACATCTAAATGTTACAAGTCTTTTAATTCATAAAATAATAGTTTTACTGTTACATTTCATAACACAAGTAACAATTGGTTGGAGTATACGAAATTTAAACAAATCACAAAGGAATCATGAATTGTAAGCGTACATAGTCTCGACAGGTATTGATTGTCGTCTAGTAAAACAGGCATATGCTTAAATCAAAGTTAAGTCATATATTCTGTTAAGAAATCAACAGTTCCATCTAGTGTGTAAAAAGAATGTCTGAAACATAAAATGAAGATAGTCATTCACTAAGGAATCATTTGTATAAAGTCAAAAATATTTTATTTACTTAAAACGTAAATTCCGGTATAGTAGAGAATAGACAAATGTACTACGCGATTGATTGCGGAAAGGTAGTGAAATTAATAAATGAACGGTAATTGTAAATCCAACTAAGGTATATTTAAAGTTATTAGGGTCTATCTTGCCTTTATAAATATCTGATTACAAGGATACAGAAGAATAGCCACTGGTATTTAATTTTAGCCATATCTGACGGTCACTTAAGCCACTGAACAGTATCCCACTATTTCAACCAAGGAATAATGTGCTATCTCATACTGGTTCTATAAACCTATCGTCTACACCATGGTATCATGTTTCAATGTGAGTACCTGTAGGAATTCTAACGACGTTCTTACAACATAAGCTAAGCGTGGTTACTCGGCCTATCAGATAATGTTAGTTAAAACACACAAACTGAATATCTTTCAGCGCACCTGAAAACAAATTGTCAGACATCATTGCCAATATGATGTCACTTGATTTGGACAGTCCTAAGGTGACTACGATAATAGAACAGACAGAGTCCTTGAATACCCCTGGTTTGGTGGCCTGGGTTTCACGAACATTAAACTATACTAACTTTATCGTTTTGTCTTGAACCCACCGTTGAATAACTAGATTAATATAACGATAACTTTTAAAATAAATTGAATTTATATATATCACGCTATTTGACACTATATATATAGGCTGATTTCATTTGCAATCTTACCGCCAACATTAATGCAACTCCCTAAATACACAAATGGAGTAAGCAGTAGTGCAAGTTCCTGTTTGTGTTTCGTGAGTTTTCTAAGTTTCAAAAATGCGAAGTGCGGTCTGTTCATATACGTGCAAATCGTCAACTCTTTAAATGCAATTCGAACGAACTCAGTATCACCAAACTTCACATTAACTAAAAAACTTGTAAAAGGATTAGGGACATATAACTTGTGCCGCTTTAGAGGTTGAATTTTCTTCTTGCGTTTCATTATGGACTTCGTGGTCACCGGCCATAAAATACAGAACATAGCCGATTTATCACATCTCCTGAAATGTTCTTCGCACTGCTCAACTAAACGTTTGACTTTTCTTGCTTCTTTATCAAATGAATTGAAGTGTTCTTCCTTACGTCTTTACATGCAGCAGATGCTGCTTAGATTCTAAATAGATTCTCAATCTTGTGGTTCGCTAAAAATGTAAGCAGGCTTACATTAAGGAGTTTTACGACTGCATATACTGTGTTCACATGCAGAAAATCACATGTGCCTTTATTCCCATGAAGTCATCCAGATGAACTCTTAACTAATTTGTATGTAAGAAAAGTAACCAACAATGCCACTGATAAAGTAAATAAAACACCCGAGTAAAGAAAAGTTTCTTTATGATGAATTCATTAAAGGTAATTGTGCATTCACAGTTATACTGATTTATCATATATGCCAGCCAAATGAAAACAGAAAATAAATTGCTTCATCAAATGATTAGTTACCATCAAAATGGTTGTCTGCTATCTAAATGTTGAGTGTCTTCTTAACAGATGTGAAAATGAGAAAGAAACTAGAAACGTGGGATTGTAAAAAAGGAAAATTCCCGTAATATGTTTGAAAATAAACCATTTTACAAAAATGGATGAAATTATGTATTTATGGCTAAGATAAAGCAAGAATTTGAATAAATCGCCTGAGAAAAAAAACTTTTACATTAAAAATGGCGAATTTCAAACTCTCTGCTGGCTTGTTCATCCTTTGAACCTACTTGTCCGACGAGTTTAAAGGAGTTCACCGGAAGCGCAAAGTTACTAGTGCCTAGATGTTCTAAACTTGAGGTACTTACCGTTCTGCATACCTTCTTAAAGCAATGCAGGGAAATATTCTAAGAAACCTTTTGAAAGCGTTTGCACTTTGCCGCGTGTACACTGCGCCACATGAACAAGTATACTTATAAATACTTAATGACGTGGGTCAAACTGGGTGTTTGCCTTTTGTACAGTTGAAAATCATTAGATAATTATAGAAAATAATGTGCAGTTTGGTTGTATAAAAAGTTCTTTCATAAGGTCTTGGAAGTAGTTTTCCCAAAATTTGTCTTAGAGTATTAGCTTTTAACTTAAGATTAAAAATGAGAGTTTTTGATTGTTCACGACGATTATAACACATTTACCAAGTACTTCATGAAACAGTTTATCTTCTGTTTTTCGTTTGACTAATATATTTGTAAAATAACTGCGACTGTAAACGTATATGAATTAGTTGTAAAGAAAGTTTTTTTTTATTAAAATGACTTATTTCTTATAATCTATATGTTTAAGATGACTGAATATTGTTCCGTTTGATATCCAGTTATAAATGAAGGTGCAGCCACATTATATGTGTAAGTTTGTTGATAATGTGTATTTTCTTATCACTGAAACATGAAACATATTTGGACTTGCAAGGTATTTAGTTCAAGTTAAGCGGAAGTTTCGTACACGTATACTCCAGATGCGTTTACTCATCGCGTTATGCTTTTTACATAAGACGTAAGGTTAAATGATTTACTGTTATTTAATTAACATTGATCACTCAATCAACTGTTGTTTACACAAGAAAAACTATCCTGTATATTTAAATTTGAAATTACCTGTACAATATCTATCAAACGGACTTTATTTGTTACGTTACTTATTTTTTGGGAGAGCATTTTCTTTAAAGAGCAGACACTATCCCTGCAAAAAGTGTACTTGACAACTTATTTTTCCGTCGATAGGACGGATTTAAAGAAATGTATTGGATAACCTAGGTTAAGATATTCAGGAATCACCATACGTTGATATCGAGGCTTTTCAAAATCATAATAAAACATATCTGATTTTCCTTGCTGTACCACATGGCAAAAGTTAATAAATGACAAAAGTTTCTCCAGGAAGGTTTGTGGAATTAATTTTCAATGATATCATTTATTCAGTAAGTTGAGATTGTAGACAAGAATGAACTTTCAAAAGAGGTGAGCTACAGTATTGGCTGAAAAGCAAATTTTACTGGGATACGAAATAATAGTCTGAATCAGTTTAGTCGTGTTTTCATTTGGGTTTGAATGACCACAGTTAGTAGAGTCAATAAGTATGTGGATGCATGAATTCATTTTTGGGAGAAAAATTGCCTCACTTTCGTTCATACCGAGAAATTTAATAGACCAAACCATAGCCAATTATAGTATATCATTATTTTTAGAAAAAAATATAAGAGTAAAACCCAGCATGTTAATATGAATGAGACTCATCTCGTGACCACTAGCCACTCACTACTTCTCCTACCAAACATGCCAATAAACATTGCATTTTCAATAATTTAAACAGAGTCTATTTCCAGTTTTCCAAACAAGTTCAATCTGTGTGCCATCTTATCAACATTTACTGTGATACTGCTTAAAATGTAACTGAAACGATCAGGATTTCTGATCGTTTCAACTTCAGATTCGAAAATAAACTTGTTTGGTTTTACTACCACACATTGACATTTATTGATAACATAGTCAATCAATCAATGCCTGTTACCCCATGTGAAGCATAGGCCATCGACTAGCACTCTCCAACCAACTCTATCCTGGGCTTTCCTTTCCAGCTCTTCCCGAATACTTTTCATTTTCTTCATGTCTTTCTCCAATTCCCAAAGCAACGTGTTCTTGGGTCTTTTACTTTTCCTTTGACCTTGAAGATTCCAAGTTAGCGCTTGTCTTGTGATACAGTTTGATGATTTCCTCAATGTGTGTCCTATCCACCTCCAGAGTATTTTCGTAAATTCTTCTTTGATTGGAAATTGATTTGTTTTCTGTTGCAGAAAGATGTTATTGATGCTATCTTGCCAACGGATCCGAAGTATCTTACGCAGACAGTTGTTTATAAATACTGGTTAAAAAATGTTAACCAGTTGTTAACATAAGCTTCCTTTAAAAGCTAATTTAATTATTTATTCCTTCAAGTATATACACCATTTATTTTCATTATGAAACATCCATGAATACATCAATATATTCAAATGACATTCATTACAATAAACTGATGTTCCAAGGGTTGTCATGTGAAACCAGATTGTTATGAATTGTAAATTGTCAAAAATTAGTGACAAATGTTACTTAAGTTTTATATATATATAGTGAGAGTGTTTATAAATATCTCTTGATCTAATATTTATTGACTCTAAATAAATATGATCCTACTGATAAGGTATCTGTACTATGAGTTGGAAATTATTAACAAAGTGCAATTTTTTGTTAAACAGAACGTAAACTAATATAAATCAACTTCTATTGAATTGTTGGATGAAGCCATTCTAGAATGACATTCATTTATTTTGTCATTATATAAGCTTCTTATATAATTTCAGTACAAATGTAAGCAAGGAAATGATAACAAATTTATAAGAATAAAATCAATTTATTTATTTATTAGTTTCACAGCTCGAAAAAAATTAACAATAATTACAATTTAAAATTAATATACAAACCTTGTGTTGTATTAATGAAGACTTAGAATGAAGGAATTATTGAGGGGGGATTGTAAAATGCTGAGAACATTTGAGAACTAATGTGAAAATTACAAAAGAATATTTACAGATACATTGAAACAAACTTTTAATTAAAGAAAATCTAAGCCAAGAGTTACGTAATATCGTTTTTAAAATGGATTAATCAATAACATGAAAATGAGTAATGTCCAAAAATTGACGTAAAGATGAAAGAAAAGAATTAATTATCAAAAGCATAAACATGACCTTATACAATTAAATGTTGAAATTTACAGTAACCAAGGCACTTCTAAAATATCAAACATTTTTGAATACATGATTTTGATTTCAGACTTTGATAGCTATAAAATTTGACAGTATATAATAAAGCAACTGTTTTGAAAATAATGATTATCCTGATGTATTCTAAAATATCAACCTCGTGTCTGTCACGTGGTGAAAAACTAGCATTGGGGCTAATGTAAACACACTAGCCATCAATTCTTAGTTTGTACAATATTTGATACAAGAAAATTCACATTCCCAATTACTCTTAGAATGTGACACAATCATACACATTGGTAAATGTAATTAGAGGTAACAATATCTGAAATATATCCATTTTTACCTATTTAATTGATAAATATATTTGATGCGAAAAAAACTAGTTTAACAGCCCGATACGTTCATATTAATGCAGCACTTAATCTGAAGTTGGCATTCTGTTAACATTTCAATGAATTCTTCTTATTCGGCAAAATTCAGTACTCCTTTTTCTAAAAACTCGTTTTTGTATAACAGCATTACTGATTGAACTGGCGGTATTAGCGCCAATTAGATGGATTCTTGTTGACAGCTTTCTATTTGCCGTTAGATTTAAGTAACTCGGAAGGATAGGGACATGGGTTGTTGTATCTGATTGGTCACCTTAGCTTGAAAGAAACGAGAGATAAATTTTACAATAAGTTCATCAGAATTCTTTATAAGGCCTAGCATTCAGGAGTAGTACTAATCGTAGGTAGTCGAAATATTCATTTGGGTAGATTAAACCAGACTGAAAGGATTGATTACTTGCAGGGAGGTTCATTTATTGACTTAAACAACGAAAAATTACATAATCTTGTTTGGTGAAGTCACTGATAACTGTAGAACTTTTTTATTCCCTTTGAGCAATATTACAAGTAAATCCGGGATTTGTTTTCACCCTTGTAAATGCAAGTTGTTGCTGTAGGACTGGTCTACAGCACCACCTGAAATTACGTAAGCGGTGATATGGGCAGGCGCGTTGACCACTTCAAATATCTTGAAAGTCTTATTAACCCCGATGGGTTGGTGTCTGACGAAATCGCGTCCAGGATTCAAAAAGCTTTTTTGGCTTCTATTAACTTACCCTACCTATAGTGTAGGCGAGGTACCTGTCTCTCCATTAAAAGATGAATATACTGCAATATATTTCCTTTTACTGTATGAATATACACTTGGTCATATGGTCGTTTGCATTCGTAGATCATTGATATTTAGTAGTTGGAGTCTTCGGAAAATCGTTCATGTTTGTTGGCACCATCCATTAAGTAATGGTGATGGAGAAGATGGTAAATTATTTGACGAGATTGTGAATCTTCTTTGACTGAACTGGTTTTGATATGTATTTCATGTGCCCAACCACCGACTAATATTGAAGATAAATAGAAGCTTCGGGAGGCCAAACCAATGCGTAGCATCATTTCATGAAGTTGTTGGCAGTTCATCTGATACACAGAGGTAGATTGTGACTACTTAATTATGGTCCGCGTGACCGTAATAATCAACAGTCATATAGGCTGGGTGACGTGGGTCAAAATCTGTCATTATGGGGCTGATGCACTCACTAGTTATTTTTCCTTAAATTTTGAAGCTTAACATTATTTTGTGCCTTACTTTTCAAGAAATAATTTGTTCGTCTTTTATCACACTCTCTGCTACTACACATTTTTAGAACAAGTAATGTAACTTCTACTTCTACTAATTTGGTGTTAGTTTACTGTGCTACTGAGGTGTGTGAACTTGAACCGAAGTACGTATCTGTCTGGCTTTTCGTTGTTTTTTAGTGACAGTCGACTGCTCCTAATTTACTTTTGTTAAATATTTTGCCTTCTTCAAATTAACAATAAGTTTTTAACTTGTGCTGAAAACAGTTAGGCGACAATCCAGAATAATTTTCTTGTCTTCGGGAATCGCGAACTACGAATTCATAAATGAAGTACAGGTTGACATTTCCACTATTTTACTGATGATATGTTTATCATTTTAGCTTGGTTGATTATGAACAACACAAAAACAACTGCAATTGTCGTCATTTAGTTAGGCTCATACTGATATGAGCTTGTTACATGTCATTACTCTGAAAATTGCCATAATTATGCTAGCAGTATGAGTCACGGAACAGTTAAAATTGATTTATCTTTTCATATATGCAAATAATCAGTCTCTGTTGTCATATGTGCAACCTAAGTGAATTAACTTGATATGGCTTTGATTCACAATCACTATTGCGTTTTGTATAAACAGACTGAGTTTAAGGCCCAGCGTTAACATTACTACGGATTTAAGCTAAGCCGGTCTAAAGAGGTCCGTAAAGAAATAAGATCACATCCTTAATTCCACTTTCTAGAAACAATTCAACTTCGGTTATACTATGCGTGAAACACAGTATAGTTAAATGATAAAATTTGTCATCACAGCCCTGGCTGACGTATGTTCAAATATTGGGAGTTAACGCAGGTAGATATGCTTTATTAATATGGAATAAATTAAGCTTGACAATTTCTTACCATTCAATTTAATTTGTAAAAGTAATATACATGCATATGTTGTATATTTTCTAAAACCACTATTTTGTAATCCTAATGGCTAACGGTTATTTCAGTTAGAGACAATAAAACATAATTAATACATCATGAAAATATATATTTATTATCTATTAATTATCCATAAAGATTTAGTAAAAAAGGAATGACATCAAATATGATATAAGATTGCAATAATGAGACAAAAACTGAAAATATTCTCAACATAACAATTTTCTGAAGCATGGTTTTCATCTGTTCTATGCTTGCATAAATTATATCATTCTGCATTTATTTAAGTACTTTTAGAACTGGGTTTATTGGGGGTTGCTTTTTCAATATTCATTGAACTAATTTTAAAATTAAACACAGTCAACTAGAGTCACATTCATTCCTAACCATTTCTAATGAACGTGAATTTCCAACAACGTCCAATTTCTGTTTACGTACACGATTATGAACAACTGGAAATGTCTCAATGGGTAGACCTATTCCAGTAGAAGAATGTATTGAATTGATTGGCATTGAATAACTTGTATTAGAATGACTCGTTGTAGATGGTCGAAAAAAGAAACGAAAAATATAACGATGATAGTTTGAGCATGTTGCAATTAATAGTAGTGGGCCTGTAACAGCATTTGACATAGCTAAACACATTGAATAATCAAGTAAAATTTCAGTGAATGGGTAATTAATATGAAAGGTTTTTGTTAATAGATTACATACATGATTAGGTGACCAAGATAAAACAAATAGTAATGCCATTAGTACACATAATCTTGTTAGACGTTGACGTCTTCTTGTCCAAGCTGTGGTATTACGATAACCAGAAAGCATCAATAATCTTTGTGATTGTTTTAAGTGAACTGTGACGACACGTTGACTTAAACAGACAACTATTAGTGGTAAAACATATATTGCAACTATTAATATTACATCATAAGCGAGTTGAGCTTCTCGTGACCAGGAATCCCTGAAGTTAAATAAAAAATGAAATACAATCATGTTAGTCATGATACATAAATAATAAATTGTTAGATTAGCAAATAAGAAAAAACTGATGTACAATTAAAATAAATGATTTGTATAATCATTTTAGATTACTACGCAGGTACTTTTTGACTAAGTACAAAAATTCAATTTTTGAATATGAGAGTGCCGAAAACTTTCATGCACTAAAACGCTAATACGTTGCCTCAAAGATATTCGTTCTAATATTTCGTCTCGATGTTATGAACATTATGACGAAATAATACTTGAATTAAGATGTACGCAGAGTATTTGTAACAATATAAAGCAGTGTCACAGGTAGTTGTTAAATATGTAATTATTGCAATTTTTGAAATAATTATTTAGGTCATTGTTAAATTTAGTTGCAGTCTTTAAAGGTCTCCTTAAGGCACCGTGTTTGTATAAACTAAATGTTGTATCACAAAAGAAATGCCTGTTTTAGAAAGTCATTTACACACATATACATTCTATCTGGAAGTATACTTGTTTTAACGTTTCTACTTGCAAAAATTAAAACATTTGCTAATGTAATTGTGTTTTTATTTTATATAAATTGAAATGACCAATTAATCTAACTAAGGTGACAAAGCTGTTTTGAATGTTAAGTTCAATGATTATGTTCAATTACATCCTGAATTTATAAACCTTTTATTAAATTCAGAATATTTAAAGTCTTCCAAAATTTTATTTAACATTCTATCGTTTTGCGTTTAATTTTATTGTACTAAATTAAATTAGTTCATAATAATCATAATAAAACAATCTTTAGAATTTTACTTGACGACGGTATCCAAGTCTACTATGAATTAATGCGAATTAAAATACGGTAATGTGATTGTTTTACTTTGATATTACAGAATGAATTATCATAATTAGTTTTGAGAAAAAGACTGTTGAAATTCTTACTCACCTAAAATGAAATAAAACCTATCTCGAAGAATATGTATCACAGTACTTGGTTATGGTAGGCCACTTGTGCTACTGTAGTTTGTATGTATGCTGATTAACCTGTTCTAAGTTCACTTTTAATCTATCGAGTTGCACATGGACACATTTTCTTATAATAAAACCATTTACGATATGCAGCATGAACATACAGAAGCCAACTTCATAGTACCCCCCTTCTCCCATTCCGATAACGGATACAATTTCATGGACGATTTATTTTAATTTCCCTTTATATTTAATCTTCTTATTTTCAATTTATTGCATTAAAACAGAGTCTACTAATTTTGTTAATTATGTTATCACTATTATTATATTTGTATGCCCAAGCTATTCTCATTTTTCAATTACTATGATGTTCATCTATCTATCGAAAATTAAAACATAGCCACTCATTTTGTAGTTGTGCTTAAAATCTTTTATTATCAATAAGTATTAGTCAAAATCTACACTTGAACAATAAATAAATGAACACAAACAACCTAGTAATTTACACCTAATGTTTTGTTTTAGGCGAATGTCTTAATGCTTACCAATGAAGTAAGTTCATGTATTCTTAATTAGGATGATTAAATTTTTTTTACAATTATACAAAATAGATGAAAATCTTCTTGATGACTTTTTTCTTTTGATATACCAACATGACTGCTTTTAAATGGAATATAAATTAAATATGAAAATAAGTCAATGAAAATTTCTCTGGTAATAGAGGTCGCCAATGGTGTGAAAATAAAATGCAATGAATGATACAAAAAGAGATTGTGTTAATTATAGATTTCTCTTATTTACAAAAATTAGTTACTGGGTTGATCGAAAGAAAACATCCTAGATAGTCAGTCATTTTACTCACATTGTGTGATATCTCATTGAAATTTGTGAAAAATCCGACTTCAGTTAATGTTTTACTGAATTATTGTAATCTTTGCTAAAAATTATCTGGTGAGTGATTTGCATTATCTCATAAAGTCCATAATAGTTTACTGAAGAAAGAGGAGGGAACTAAATAGGGGCTAAATAATTAACAGTTAAGTAAGATATTCAATATGAACCTTGAGTAGGTAACCAACCTTCAATAGTTTACTATCTTAGAAAAATAGTTTCTATAATTCGTATTCACTCCATTTTCATTATGTCATTCGTATAATAAATTTGTTTTCGACTAAGATATTTTTTCCGGATTAGCATTTCACATCGATGCTAAATGACGTATTATGAAATCATGGTTAAGTTCTCTGTTATCAGCGTCACAATATGTTAGTATATAGTGGTAATCTTATTTGTATTGTAAAATTAAAAATAACTCCATCGCACCATTTGGGTAGGCATATTCAAGCCCTTTGTTTATAAATATAGACAGGTACTCTGTTTACTTCAATGATGGGGTATTTTCTGCTTTTAGAAATCTTACGCAACAAATATCTTTATTAAAATACAAAGTGTGCTTCCTTACGGATGCTTTACAATGTTCTAAGAAATTTTTGTTACTCTAACTCACAAATATAATGAGCCAAGTAAAATCTAACATTAAAAACATATGAGTGTTTAATTTTATATGAATCTTATTCTCATGAATTTACTCATTATTTAGGTTAATGAAATTAAAATGTTCCAAATTCTTCTTTACCTTGATTATATCAACATGATGTTTATTTCCGATTATATCACTAACAACAACTACCATAGTGACTAAGTTACGTACGTTAACCACATGTATATGCTCTATAATTCAATAAATCAATTAATACCGCTAACTTAAAGAATAATTTTTCTGTGTAAAACGTTTAACTTATGAGAATAATAAATTTACGAAAATTTTTGTACATTACCATATTTATAGATTCAACTATTTATCTTAATTTCATGTGTACAGGGAAAAATTTATATGACCAAAATGCATTAATGCAAAACTACTCGATCGTAATGTGAATAAATACACATACAAAAGTAAAGTTAATAAATATTAAATGTACGTTAAAAGTAATTTAAAGATATTTTTATTTTCTCGTTAATTTATTATGGAGTTAAGTTGATCAGTTAATAACAAATTAACAGGGAGATAAAAATACCTTCAAATTAGATATAGGCCCACGTTGTTTAAGTGTAGCTTAATAGTAAACAAGACAGAATTTGACACAAAACGAATTGAATTCGAGTCCTGTTGCATATATCAATACTAGGATGCAAAAATATCCATCTAACGAGTCTCCAGTAAAACGAAACGTTCATCTAAAATTCCATCTACAAGTTACAATCTAACTAAATCCAAATACTGAAAATCATTACTAATTAAATATGTGAATAAATTCAGGTTTTACATATAGAACTGTTAATATGTTTTGATTTGATTTAATTATAATTCATTAAATTACTTAAATTGCTAGATTATCAGTAACATAACCTATGACGCCTATGCGTAAATATAATTTTAACATTTATTTATAAGCATTATTATAAAGTCATATACAAACACAATTGGCTAACCATAAGACATTGTCTTCCAAACAAACATACATGTGATTATTTCACTAAACAGTTAATGAAATATGTTATTCACATATTAAACAGTAACTGAAACACGAAGAAAAACTAATTGTTGAACAGATTTTTTTCTTAAAAAAAATTATTATGATACAGTAGTAATCACTAAACAAAGTTGAACATGATTTTTGGTATATTTTTAGAAAATATCGACTAACAGAACTATATTTATAAATAATTAATCAAATAGCTAAATTTCGTGAAGCAGAATTTATAGATTAATAACTATGGCTGTGAACTTTTTGCCAAAAGCATGATAATTTTGATAATTTAACTACTAAAATTGGTCACCAGTAGACGCTGAACAGCCAATGCGTCTTAGTATGGGACTCTTCAACAGTGTGCATCCAGAACTCTATCAGAAATCCAACTCAGAATCTTCTGGCTCCACAGTGAATGCCTTGCCTTTAAATTACTAAGACAGATCCCGAATGTTGATATTTCTATTACGAATTGACTAAATTAGAGATTTCAACCTTTGGGAGCCGTTTCAGTGGTCTAATTGTAAAGCGCTTGCTGAGGAGCCAGATGGTCCTGGGTTAGATCTATAATGGGGTCGTGGATGCGCATTGTTGAATTGTCCCGTACTAAGATTCAGTGGCCGTATAGTGCATCCTAGCGTTCAATGGTTGTCTGTTTCAGACCAATATGTGATTTAAAATTAACATGTTCGGATCAGATTTCTCTAAGAAAACTTGACGTTGGACTCTAATAAATTAGCAAACAAATGAAAAAAAACTAGAATAAGCTTGTATCTTCCCGTTGATTGGTAATGGACTAAAACTGGTCAGCCTCTATTGCCATATGTACATCCTGAGTGGATTGCCTATATATAACGATAGTACACAAGTAATATTTAAGTTGGATTGTGACTGGTAAGCGGAAAGATACAAGCTTATTCTAATTACATATATACCCGTTACTCAAGTGTGACTCTCTGGACATAGTAGCTTAGTGGTGAACGCAGTGGCGTTTGGCACGACGCGGACTAAGTTGGAATCCCAGTGTAAACATCAACATTGAAATGCAGGTACATCCAGCCGATAAGTCCCATATATGACGGAACACGCGTCCTGGATCCCACTTGCCAGTCACAAGTCAACTTAAATAAAAAAATTTTGGTCGATTATGGCAATCTAGTTCATGAGAATCATTTCAAATCAACAA
Source organism: Schistosoma mekongi (assembly GCA_034768735.1). Classification (NCBI taxonomy): domain Eukaryota; kingdom Metazoa; phylum Platyhelminthes; class Trematoda; order Strigeidida; family Schistosomatidae; genus Schistosoma; species Schistosoma mekongi. The sequence goes on from CM068305.1 coordinate 62,348,136, forward strand.
GTGTACTTACACAAGGACTCACAGTCCACAAAAAGAATATGTTTATTAACCTTTTAATCGAAAGGTTGGTCTTAGCACACAGAATAATCACCGTTTCAGGATCATTATAAAAATTGACTTCACCTTTTGAGAATATGATTACCACCTTAGGTAAATGACCACTACTATTTACATTCGGATGGGTCAAACAGTTTACATTTATGTGCAATAACACGGACGTTGGGAGGATTTAGATGGTGTTTTCTGGTAAAATCACGTGGTATATACGAAATAATTCGTATTTAATAGTTCCAAATTACACAGCAGTGCGATAGGAAAACAGGTCACTCTGAGGATTGTGATGTTACATGATGAATACATTATTCATCAAAACGTTTGACCTCCTACCAATTTGTCATAATATGTATTTTTACGTAACCTCAGACTATTGTATTCATCTCCACTATCATGATTGATGATTTTAGTAATTAATACTGATTAACTTCGCTTAGCCTACTGTTAACATGATATGCTTCCCACATGTGATTACATCATAACCTCCCTATCTCCCCCTTATCCAACACGTCTACAAACTTAATTTGCTATTATAAATATATTGTTTTCTTTTGAAATCAAATGACTGTATGCCTATAGCATTCAGTAAGACTACATTTCTGAATGGAAGGAATGTAAATTTTACGATTAAATTAACCAACAGTTTTTAAATTTATATAAGTCAAGGATATTAACTTGATTGATAGTGTGAATAATAACCGAGCTTTAAATAAACGAAATAAATGAAATCAAGAAAATGCCGAATCGATTTATTTGAAAGGCATCGTATGATTTAAACTGAATGTAACACATTAACGCTAATTCGGTGAATTACACTTTTCCGAATACTCTGGTCACATTGATTTTTTGTTGCAAATCGACAAACTGTGAATTAATTTTGCGTTTTTCTAAATGGTCTTTAAAACTTTGAGCTAATCGAAATGTCCACGTATCATGTCATTAAAATAGCTTGTATGAAGTTTGTTTAAAATGATTTCTAACATTTTGTGGTAAGGCCTGCGTTATGTAGGTAAGCCAATGAGTATTACTTATATATAGTTAGATTTAACAAAATGCTTATTGAATAAATTTAGTTCGATGATTGAAATAAACATTATCAACTAATCAAATATAGATCACTCAGAATTGCAAGCCAATGTATTTCTAAAATAACTCATATAAAAATCTACTTACATTTTATATAAATTGGTTTAAACATTAAAGTGATCACTACTAAGTAACCTATTGATTTATTCAATAATATGACGTAACTTAATGTAGCTTAAACCATTAAACTCTTATGATAACTTACGTGTCATTCATGTATGTATATATGTCAGTCAACGGAACCATATAAATGTTATAACTTGATAATAAAACATATTTACATGTTTGATATGCTATGTCGTTTATTTTTCATTATTTCGAAATCCCTGTAAGTTTACTATTTCTATGTTATTCATGAAGGGATGTATGAGGCTTAGTGGTAGTATAAGCTGGTATCTGCAACTAATGCCCTTAAGAAAATGAGAATTATTATGTTACTAGTACAGAATAATCATGTGATATCAACATTATTCGCATTCAATGAATCAAGTTATTGCAGTGCAACCAAAATATACTTGCTCATGTAGGCAGTATGAAAATTTTTTAAGATTTTTAATTTTTCCATGGTTTCTCATTTCCTATTCAATGACTTTTTGTTTACCTGAAATCATGAGGAATTTGTAAAATGTGACAAAATATCTAGACCAGTATAGTAGTAAAAGAAGTGTGTTAAAACTTTACAAAGACCATTCTGAATAAGACTAAATGAATATATTTATGTTGATAGTAAATTTCTAGTCTTACTTCATAATGCTTTAAGTGATAAATGACGATTTATTTATGTTCTTTTAATTAATGCATTTCTAAAATTTCCTGTCGGATTTCAAAGGAAAATTAAAAAATTCGCCCTCCCTTTACCGCTTCTATTTACTTAAACAAAAAGATTTCTTTTATCTAAATGTTTAGAATTGTTTATTTCAATTAAAATGACATTTTGTTTTCTATTAATTCACATTTGTACAAGAAAATATATCGTACATAAAATCAGATTTGTGTTTAAGCAACTTTTCTATTCTCATTTTCCTAGAAACTTTTCAGATAGATATCTTCATGCAAATGATGTATATTTCTGTAAATATTTATGAGTTTATTTTAAAAGAAAGACATTTCTGAGAGGTTATTTTAAAATGTTGTTAGAGAACTTTATTGATTTGGTAGAAATAAAATATTGCTTATTATGTGGGTCATATGTAAAGACGTAACCATGATGTAAGTAATAGCCATTTGCCCAAAAATATCCTGAAAAAGTAAGTCTACTCAAGCCTGTATTAAGTAAATAAATATCTGAGATTCTTTTATATTGTATTCAATTCATTGTTTGCTTCCATTATAGATTGCTGTTAGTTAGATGCCACCGAAAACCAGAGATTATCAAACAGTTATTTGCCCTAGTATGGAACTCTCCAGTTATCCACACCCTCAATTCTCCCAAAGAATCAAACCTGTAATCTTCAAATCAGCAAACGCTTAATCTTCTGCACAGTCCATTGGCAAAATTCCTACTTCCAGAAATTTGTGATATAGAGTGACGATCACCATCATTTATTTTGTCATTAATATGAAATGAAACTTACTAACATCTTCATTTGTTTCTTACTGAAGAATTCAATGTATCAATCTGATCATATTTATTTGATTTCTTGATACTGATCAATAATTGTGAATATTATGATTTTATCCAAATGAATTATCATAGTTCTTCTATTTTTTTTTATTTATACAAAAATAGATTTTGTTTTAATTAAATATACAATTTGCATATTTATATTCTATTACAAAATCTTTATTCTCGAAAAAATTTGCTATTCTTATTAGATTTACAAATAAATTTAAAATAGATTTCAATATATTCATCAATGATAATTTCTTCATACAAACAGAAATAATAGAAATTACTTTATCAACTAGTGTATAACAAATTTTATAAGACAGTTTGTTAATTATTGTTTAGTAGTTACTATGAAAAATATGTAATGCTTTTGTGAACACTCAATAAAATGAGTTAGTTACACAATTATACATGTTTCATAGGTTGATACAGTAACATTTTACATTTCCAATGTGTTCTTTTATACTTTGTTACACTATTAATGAAAGACACATTGATACATTTTTCAAAGTTTTTTGCCATATTCATTCTTTCTACAGTTGTAAAAATGTTCAAATAAATTATTAGACTACTTGTTTATGATTAATTTGTCGAACCTTAGGTTAGTCTTGTGGATATTATTAATTGACATGATGAAAGTGGATTTTGCTTTAGTAAAATAAAGCTCATTCAGCTTTATGTTACATAAAATCATATTTCCTATAATCCGTTCCATTTGAATAAAGTAAGAACAATAACTGACGCAGAATAATATGAATTAATTTCCATTTTACTGATTTTTATCAGCCTCACTACAACTACAACTTTTTCCATTGATTTGTACCTCCGAAATAGGTAATGTTTCAAGTCAATAAAAAATATTTTGGTTGTAATGCAGCTGATATGGACCAATAAAACGGAAATAAATTAATGTTGTTCTGCTTTACTTGTTATTCTGTTGTTATTCAAAGCTTTTTTTTTTCAAGACAAATTCAAATTTTCTCAACATTGTGAATAAACAATAGTCATACTAATGAATTCGTAATCTTTATTCTAAGAAGTTACTTTAAATAAACACAGTAGTCTTTATGAATCTGACCTGATTTTCTCCGATTTTCGTTAATGTCTTCTCTGAGTTCCTATCAATTATCCAAATGACGTAACATATTTGCTTAAATGTTTTGATTTGTAAGAATGAATAATAAACTGTTTTAGCTAATTCAAAAATGACTTCAATTATGTAGCTTTGAATATTCATTGAAGTTTATGTAGTTAGCTACTGTTACAAATTGAATTCGGTGTGATTATTACTATATACTAAAGAGCACTGTAAAAGTGTATTTTTAAGGTATGAGACAACTTACTGAAATTGACAAAATTACAGTAGATTGACCCTTAAATTTCATTGCCCAAGAAATATTTATGTCATCAGTTATTGAATGTGAATTTGACCACAACTGCAATGCTATTGGTTAATGAAAGAGCATTTTACATATTTATATTCTATTATTGTGTGCATATGGTGTAAATTTGTAAAGCAGTCAAGTGATAACTTCAAGATACATAACATATCCAATGTAAATATGTACATGGACTCAGACTACCAGTCTTGCATAGTAATACCTTATTCAGCCGAAACAAAACATTTCAATATGTGGAACGATATTTTCATTTATTTATAAAATGTATGCATTAGTTGTCCATTAATTGCATTAATTAGATATGTCAATAACAAATGAATAAAAAGTACAACACTATAATTATTATAACAAAAGTTGAATTATGGAAATATTTTCAGTACCTGAAAAATATACGAAATAATTTAAGTCTCTCAACGTTTACAAAATATTGAACTCTTACTTAATGCTTTATAAATAGTAATAACACATTCATTAAAAACTAAAAATCCACTTTACTGAAATTTGATTAACATAATAGATTTGACTGAAAAATAAAAACAGTAAATAACTCGGTATATTCTGGTTGATTATCATATTTTAATGATATAATGACTTCATATTACTATTAGCTTAAAATAATAAGTATTTTAAGCCCAAAACATCCGGTCTTTGGCAATTTTAGGAAATGGCGATCTCTTGGTTTACGTCTTCCAAACGCTTTCCTTGAACCCTGGGGATTAAAGTCTTGTAAGTATTAAATTTATTATGTTGTCCGACGATACATATATTAAACCCTAGCAATAATGACAACTAGTAGCCTTCGTGTTGACTACATCACGGCCAACATGCTCGAAGTTAATTCTTCATGACTTCCTACTACACCTGCGGACATAATTTAATAAAGATCATCGGCAGTCATTCAATATTGTTTTTGATGTAATGAGTGCTAACTCAGTGGTGAAAGAGACAAAAATTGGTGTAAAATGATGAATGTTATTTGCTTTGTTCTACGGTGAATTCCTGTAACCATCTAGATAAACACATGACTCAAATGTTTTTTATTTTTATAAGCGTCTTGTCCACGGCTATTGTATACTCATGTAGTTATTTATATGTGTGACTACTTGTATGTCTTCAAGTCTATTTTCTCTATCACACTATTCTAGGGTGTTACTTTAATAATTTGGTTTATGCATCCTTTACATATCATTTATCTTTTCCATTTTGTTTCCTTAAGAAAACCATATTTAGACATAACAATATATTTCTATCGTGCTTCTTAGATTGCAGGAATCTTTATTACTGCTAGTTCAATACAATTTCCATATTACAGATGTAATGTTCTCTGCTTTTGTTATGATTAATGCTAAATATTGACACTATATTTATTAATGGCAAATAAGAACATTACTTATTATTGTATGACTGCACAAAGTCAGAATTTAGGACAGATTATATATTGTGTTCTGTGCCGTTTAAAGGCAACTTAACTCAGATTAAATTTAGCGAGAACCAAAAAATAACTGAACATAACCACACAAAATTGTTTACGTTAATAGAATATTTGAGAGTAAATTAAAATCTAAAATGCATATAAAAAGTGACAAACGACATAAAACGACAGATCTTTTCTAAAAATAAACAAAACATTCATTAATATTGCTTGAGTTGGGTTGTGACTAGCAAGCAGAATTCAGAGAGCACGTTTTGGGACTCATCAACTGGATGTACTTGCATCTGAGTGCTGATATTTACACCAGAACTCGAACTCAGATCGTTTTGTGCCAAATGAAACCGCATTCACCACTATACTGTTGAGTTTATGCAGCCACATACGTGCAACAGAGACTGATTTATATCAGTCCATTATAAACCAATTAGAATATTAAGATAAATTCACTGTTTATTAAAACGTTTAGTTTGACAGAGCAATTCATCAATAGGATATAAGCAGTAGCATTAATATTCGATAGAACAGTTGACTTAAATTTCTTTGGCATATACTATGCTTGTTGTGCTGCCTTGTACTGTTCATTGAAAACTGAGAAAGGTCAGTAATACATTATATTATATGCAGCAAAAATTTAACCATTACTTGCCAGATTTAAATCATTTTTTTAAAAAACCAGATACAAAACAACATTTGGAAGATATTTGTGTTTGTATTCTGTTTATGTGATACGCTTTTAGGTACAGATGTTTTTTTACTTCAGGCAATTTAAAAAAGGATCATATACTAAAATCAACTACCATTCGAGGAAGAAATTAAGAAAAGACGCTGGAGATAGATAGGACACACATTGAAGTAGTTATCAAACTGCGTTACAAGACAAACACTAACTTAGAATTATCAGGGCCAAAGGAAAAGAGGGACTTGAGGCAGACATGAAGAGAATGAACAACATTCGGGAAGAAATGGGAAGAAAACCCCGGAACAGAGTTGGTTGGAGAATTCTGGTCGGTAGCGTATGCTTCATGTAAAGCAGCAGGCATCGATTGATTGATTAATAAATTGAAATAACGGTTTGTAGTCATTAAATATTTTAGACTATAAATACCACAAAAATATTTACGTCATATATGAATAAAACAAACAAAAGTGATTTGGAGATGAATTTTTCATAATAACAATCACTAACCACCATCATCAATGTCAATAACCGGATGTACACATCTACAAAAAAATAAACGTTATCCATAAGAATCTAAATGTATAGCTAAGTATTTATCAAAATATCTTAGGAGCTGAATATGAACTAATTATTGTGTAAGACGTTACTTAATATTTCAAAATGAAATTTTCGCGAAGAATTTTTCAAAAATTAAAATAAATCTATTCGGAGTAAAAGGTTTATAAAGAAGGAGGGGTAAGTAGTAATATTTTTGGAGAAAAATACATCTGATTTTTAAGAAAATGATAAAAGCAGAGGTTGAATAAAGTTTTTTGGTTACATAATTCTGGCTTCAGTAGGTAAGTAGTCAAGGTTTCAGCATTTGTAAGTAGACAAACGAAAATTCAAATAAATTCCTACATAATGATCATTACTAATCTCCTTTTTTTCTTAATGAATTTTTATACTGAAACATTTTATATGTTATATATAAGATGTATAAATTTACTTTTATCTTAATATTACCACAGCATATGTAACCTAAGACAAGCAAGGACAAATGCAACTGTTTAACCACCTAAAGTGTTATCCCCATTGAAAGATTAAAAATTCAGGAAGAGAGATTTATTAGTTGAGTTTTGAAGAACTTCATCTTAAGCCATCAACACAGCAACCGACTTTTGATTGTTACTGAAAGGGTAGTAAGCTTAAAATAATGTAACTTACTGCTTAATATAAATGGTTACAAACGACAGAAATTCATACTTTATATGTATTAGATATTTTGAATAATAATAGACACTGTTATGTAGCGAACTATTTTTGTCAACGTTTATGTATTACTTATTTACAACTATTTAAGAAAATCGAAAAAAATTATCCTCTACATTTAGTTGTTACATGGAACAGTATCGCATGCAAACTATTTCCTCTTTACAAACAAAATGTCATCATATCAATGAGCATAATATTTAAATTATTATCATGAATGATTGTTCAAATTGTTTTTCTTTTGTTGAAAAATTTAACAATAACAGGGAAACAATTTATTTTTTTGAGATGTTTTCATAATTCAGTTCTTTTTTTTCGGCTGTTGTTTACATCAATTTGATCTTGTCATAGTATGTCTGAGATATTTTAATTTTATCAAATTTCACACCAGTATAGAATGTACTGTTAGCTTTAGTGTCAGTCAAATGTTTTTTTGTTTAATTTCTTCATTTATTTTAGAAGTAAGTTCTAATGGAGAATATTCACAGAATATTAAACACCAAAAAATAATTTTCCAATAACTTGTAAATTATGTACATAAAGATTAGTTAATTGTTTTGTGGAAATATTCGATGAGATAAAAAAAGAAGTTTATAGATACCCTTCATTTAGAAGTGCGACTTTATTACATATTTACTTGTTAGGCAAATCTGTACATCAAATTCTAACCTCTTCTCATTTTTCTTTTCTCAGATTAAACTATAGTAGAAGAAATTATAATTATTTTGAAATTAGTAAGTAGTATAAGCATATAACAATTTATTGTTAGTATTAAAATCATCAGAGAATTACAAATATTTGATAAATAGTAGATTTTAATTTGCTTTCATGTCACTGATTGATTACTATGAGTAAAACTTTAGCTCCAAATACAAATTTTCTTAATTTCATAATGAATAAACTCAAACGACCATATATTATCAGCCTTAATAATTTATTTTAGTGTACTTATACAAACATTCAGCGTGCTCAGTTATTATGTGGTTTTGCAGTGGATACTAATTCCAAGATTTCACATGACTAAAATATATCAGGATCTTTTGTAGCGCGACAATAGTTGATAATGGATAAGACATGAAGCAAGAAGTATGCAGAATACGTATGGGATAAAAAAAAACAATTAAAATAGAGCAATACCAGACAAACATGAGGAGTGGAGTGAAGAAGAAAGCAGTTTTCAAATAAACGAGTAATGATAATGTATACATAGTTTATTACTTTCTGCAATAAACTATATCTTCCAACCACTTGGTCATTCTTCATATTGTTATATCAGTCTTAAGGCTAAATGAAATATTTTGAAGAAGGCTATGTAACTACATGTCGCTGATATTAGTGAATCATATTGGTAAGATGTAAAAATTCTGGACTAACAGACTTCAATGTACCTCAAAGTATTTTTGGTACATAATTTTTAAAGTCTACAGATCTGAGAAAATGTAGAACAACAAACAGTAGATTATAGTGAATTCATATACCTCACATAATCTCACTATCTGTCTTACAACTTAAAATTATTTGCATTAATTATCCACAAAACAAAAACAAATAGTTGTACATGCTACATATAATCATAGTATGAGAGATCTCAATCAAGATTATAGAAGTAATCAATAAATATTGATGGTTTATAGTAGATGTCCATATGGTTAAATATTTATTTTTTGAACATTGAAAATATTCATAGATAAAAAATCATTTGCGTAAAACACTGAGGTCAAAATTAGATAAGTCAAAAGATTAAATTGTGTCTAACTTAGGTAAAACTTAAGAATAAATAAAATTCTTAATAGAAAAATAACTGTTACTAAAAAGAAAATCAAGTATAGTGATGTAATCGAAGTAATTCAGGTTAAGCTATACATTATTAATTATTTGCCATTAATAATAGTATTTTATGAGCAATTCCGGATTCCTAATCATGTTCAACTTTGTATCCTCTATGTAAATGATGTATTTGTATCAGAATTGAATGTTTTTGTTGTGTCAAGTGATTGCGTACTTTTAATTAAAGAACCTATGGAGAATCTTTCTACATGGTTATTCTTTAGTCCAATCTCATACTACTAAGGGTGTCGCCTTGTATAAAATGCATAAGTTCCAGGCTATCTATATTATTCATTCCAACATTTAAACTCTTTTATTATTATTGATTGATACAATTCATCTTATTATAACGAAATAGAATAAAAATTAATTTGTTGTTTGAATAATCAATACAAATGGTTTTAAATTAAGAAGTTAGTGACAAACTTCAAAATATGTGGATTCATACTATTCTTCCATGAGTTGTTGTTCTTGTTCTGTTTGAATGTAAAGCATATAACTGAAAATTCTAGCAGACTGATTGCATACCTCCTACAACTATATCATTATCTAACGCCGAAATTAATAGTGTTTCACCTACGACGTGCACTGCTGAGGCATCTCATACTAGGACAAAAAAACTATCCAGTACTCCCTGGTTTTCAGTGGTATCTCGCCATTATTAATCTGTGACGATATAAATCAACTAAATTTAATATTAGATTTGCTTAATTATCCGTTGTTTATTACAATATTTCACTAAATGCCTATTTTATCTATCCATAAAACTAGACTATTTTGTAAGCACTTATGAATTTCGAAATATTTTCCCTCATTTTATTAAAACAAATGGACAACAGTGTACAGCACTTAATGAAATTACTATAGTACGGTATTCCGACATTCAGGAAATCTTTAGATCATTTGTCATAAGAATGTGATTCACAGTTACCATTCCTCGCTATTCTATTTGCTGGAAGAATTAATGGATCTCTGACAAACTCCTATAGTTGAACTCGAAAACGTAGCCTGATCCGCTTTCTATGTTTATGATACCTGTACAAAGTCGTTTCAGAAGATTGGTTTGATAAGTGATTCAGTCTCCCGAAGAAGATACTCAATGTGTTTTATTGATAATAACATGAAAGAGGAGAAATTTCCACAGACAAAAATAGCAGTTTTAATGAGAGCTATTTGTACGAACCTTGAACTTAAAATAGATATTGTTAGCTCGATAGCCAAAATCGTCTGAAGAGGTCAATTAGATGAGTGTTTCTTGCATCAAATCTTTGTATACTACGAGGCCTACGTATGAGTCTACTTTACAATGTATCTATAGCTATTTATAATTGAAGCCATAGTTGTGCTTACAATATGTTAGATCTTTTGTTAACCATAGCCTTAGATTATAGTTTATTTTATCCGATTTATTTGTTGGTACTTTTCTGTTTCTTCCTACCTGACTTATTGTTTTCATTGTACTGTTCACTTTCACTATTCTAATTATTATAATAGCAATAATGGCGAGCTACATTTTGCACCTTTTGACCTACATCCAACTTACAAGTGTTGAAATATGGGTTCTTATTGTTGATATTAATCTACTTATCTTACTACTGGTACATATGCCTTTCGACTAAAAATTTACACCTTTTACTTATTACAATTAGTTATTTAGTCCACCAATTGTGATTGTCCTCATTAACTAAACATTACCTTCATATTCGTATTATAAATGTTCCTGTAAATTAGAATAAAACATGATGATGGCCTAAATGAAAACAATATTGTTTGCTTATGTGTTGTTTCTAGTAAGGATTGTCTCTTTCCATATTTCCTAATATTAATTTACACCGTTTCACCCATTTCTATCAATAATCACAGATATCGTGTTACTACAATGCTTTCTACACAATTCCCATATATTACAGATCCCATTCTGCTAATTACCTATTTATTAATGAAAACTAATTTGCCAATGTTTAACACAACAACTCATTATCTACTTACAGTTATTCACTGTTCAATGAAAATTTAAATATATACGATTATACGGTGTTGAAAGTGAACTTGTCTAAAGTTTCCCTTCAATAAATACACATTTGACAGTTATTCAACTTAAAAAACTAAACCTTAAGCTTTTGTTGGTATCTTATGCTTATCTATTTTTGAAGAGTTTTCTTGATTGTCAATTAACAATCAAGTTGTTTTTGACAAATGATTATAAGTTCAAAAAAAAAGTACAACTATATGATGGTCAATAGATGTACTTAAAACATAAATTTTAATCACTAAAACGTATCTTCGGTGTTACATACGAGTATACTACAAATATGTCTTTTTTTTATATTATTCTCCTCTAACAAAGATTGTAAAAACAAAACATACATAAGTAAACAATCCGAAAAAATATCCATAAATATCCTAAATCAACAACCAACCAAAAAAAAACATTATCATTAGATAAAACAGAAAAAGCATTTTACGTTGAATATGTTTATATCATTTATGTTGAATAATAATAATATGAGGTAAACAGCTGGACAAATAAACGCTATATGAGCATTAATAAGAAAACGTTGTTTATGTGTATAAATGAAGAATTAGCAATGGATTATCTACTTGTACAAAGTAAAACAGATTTATTTATCTTCATTGATCAATTTCAAGTTTATCATTTCCGTTTATTTTACTTTACTTTTTTATCATGGTTACTTTATTTTTCCATATATTACAGATCCCATTCTGCTAATTACCTATTTATTAATGAAAACTAATTTGCCAATGTTTAACACAACAACTCATTATCTACTTACAGTTATTCACTGTTCAATGAAAATTTAAATATATACGATTATACGGTGTTGAAAGTGAACTTGTCTAAAGTTTCCCTTCAATAAATACACATTTGACAGTTATTCAACTTAAAAAACTAAACCTTAAGCTTTTGTTGGTATCTTATGCTTATCTATTTTTGAAGAGTTTTCTTGATTGTCAATTAACAATCAAGTTGTTTTTGACAAATGATTATAAGTTCAAAAAAAAAAGTACAACTATATGATGGTCAATAGATGTACTTAAAACATAAATTTTAATCACTAAAACGTATCTTCGGTGTTACATACGAGTATACTACAAATATGTCTTTTTTTTATATTATTCTCCTCTAACAAAGATTGTAAAAACAAAACATACATAAGTAAACAATCCGAAAAAATATCCATAAATATCCTAAATCAACAACCAACCAAAAAAAAACATTATCATTAGATAAAACAGAAAAAGCATTTTACGTTGAATATGTTTATATCATTTATGTTGAATAATAATAATATGAGGTAAACAGCTGGACAAATAAACGCTATATGAGCATTAATAAGAAAACGTTGTTTATGTGTATAAATGAAGAATTAGCAATGGATTATCTACTTGTACAAAGTAAAACAGATTTATTTATCTTCATTGATCAATTTCAAGTTTATCATTTCCGTTTATTTTACTTTACTTTTTTATCATGGTTACTTTATTTTTCCATATATTACAGATCCCATTCTGCTAATTACCTATTTATTAATGAAAACTAATTTGCCAATGTTTAACACAACAACTCATTATCTACTTACAGTTATTCACTGTTCAATGAAAATTTAAATATATACGATTATACGGTGTTGAAAGTGAACTTGTCTAAAGTTTCCCTTCAATAAATACACATTTGACAGTTATTCAACTTAAAAAACTAAACCTTAAGCTTTTGTTGGTATCTTATGCTTATCTATTTTTGAAGAGTTTTCTTGATTGTCAATTAACAATCAAGTTGTTTTTGACAAATGATTATAAGTTCAAAAAAAAAAGTACAACTATATGATGGTCAATAGATGTACTTAAAACATAAATTTTAATCACTAAAACGTATCTTCGGTGTTACATACGAGTATACTACAAATATGTCTTTTTTTTATATTATTCTCCTCTAACAAAGATTGTAAAAACAAAACATACATAAGTAAACAATCCGAAAAAATATCCATAAATATCCTAAATCAACAACCAACCAAAAAAAAACATTATCATTAGATAAACAGAAAAAGCATTTTACGTTGAATATGTTTATATCATTTATGTTGAATAATAATAATATGAGGTAAACAGCTGGACAAATAAACGCTATATGAGCATTAATAAGAAAACGTTGTTTATGTGTATAAATGAAGAATTAGCAATGGATTATCTACTTGTACAAAGTAAAACAGATTTATTTATCTTCATTGATCAATTTCAAGTTTATCATTTCCGTTTATTTTACTTTACTTTTTTATCATGGTTACTTTATTTTTCCATATATTAACAATGAAATTCGTCATTATTAAAACAAAATGATGAATATCATTAATAGTAATATGAATTGTAATGGGGTAAATGACAGTTACAATAACAAATAATATACTTGCATTGAATAGAAAATTTTAATTTTTTCACATTTCATGACCTTTATTTAAGTCGTCTCGCCAGAGAATAAATAGCTGAAATTAACAGTAGGTTAACTAGTGTAAATCAATTAAGTCAATTGCTAGACTAACCATAAATATGTGTCTGTGTAAATGTACAAATCTGTTGTTTATTCTAAACGACCTAAACTAGTACTAAATTTATTTCAAATTGTCAAGTTCATCTTTGGTTATAATAACTATCGAAACTACAATGTTCATTAAAGAATACTGAAGGTTTAGACTCTTTTGTAATCAGTTTGTTCATTAATATTGTTTGTAACTCAAATCATAATTTATATATTTAAGTTGGATTGTGACTGGCAAGCGGAAACCAGGACGCGCGTTTCGTCCTATTTGAGGCTCATCGGCTAAATGTACCTGCATCCCAACGTTGATATCGAGACAATCTGCTCAGGATGCACATATGGCAACAGAGACTGACCAGTTTCAGTCTATTATAAATCAACGGGAAAATACAAGCTTTTCCTAATTACATATCAAATCATAATTGTTATTTAATATATTTTAACGTGAATCTAATCATAATAGTAGTTGATTGTCAAACTTACTTTATTATTTCAATATCTTAAGTTTATTGACTTTTAATTTTTTGGTTTGCATTTTCAACTTCATCAAGGTCATAGTATAACATGGATATCATCGAAATTCATTAATAATATTTGTGATGAAAACATTTATAAAATTGAGTTTCTTTGTTTAATCAGACACTATTGTTTATATTCGAGATTCACTTCATAAGTTCTTGTAGGCGTTTGTAGTGGAGCTCAACGATGCTCAGAATAACATTTAAACATTCCTAATACATGTTGAGTATACTACTGTACAAATACATTAAGACATGCAGCAAAAATGCTGAATTACGTCAATTTAATTATGATACACTTACCTGTGTTGAATCATTAATGTGACCATTATAGAGAATACAAAAATTCTTTCAATTAAAATGAACACTATACCCGTTAAACAAGCTGGTAGCTATCTGAACTTAAGTGCACAGTGGATAATGCGGTGGTTCTTAAAGTGGAAGTTTTTATGTGAACACTGACACTGAGATGCATGCATATCTGCCTGACAAGATACAAATAGAAAAAAACATTCTAGCTTCCACTGCTAGCGTCAATTTACATGTTCTAAATGTTAAATATACTCACGATTCTACAACCTCTAACCCTCAGCATTAGATACATGTGACGATATTTTATTTATGTAAACAGAAACCACAAATCTCTCAGGATATAGTTTTCCTACTGTTAGCAAGCGTTTTTGTAACAAGTCATATCTAGATATCAGATGTAATCTATTTAACTAGTTTACAAGGGTTTCTGACCTGTGCCATAAGATATGCAGTTTTTAAAGTATTGTTTCGCTTTTCAATTCACTCAACTGTCTTAGAAATAACCTCAAATATAAAAACACACGAACGTCATTTAGAGAATATTTAATTTGCATAAATATATAATGGTCATATCTCATAATTATTCTCATTAACCAACGATGATATGTTGGCTATATTGCACGAGAAATATTTCTAACAGATTTAATAAGTTAACTCCTTTAAATACCCGTTATTGTTTATCTTTAGATTATACTAAGGTCGTTCATCCAGTTTACTTCAAGTCGTCTGAATATTCAGATACTATTATCTTCTGGTCAATGTATGAACCAAGAGGTGTTAAAGAAGTAGACTTTATCTTTAATCATTATCTTACTAGTTTCTTAGGTTGTTTAAAGCTTAGGAACCTTCGACATATGGCTTGCATGAAAATCGAGAACTAGTACCACTAAAAAAGAATAGCGCGAAAACTTATGTGTTGAAAAGACAAAAGTTTAGTAAGTGACAAATTTTGATAAAACATGTTTTTGAAGAAAGCTGTTATTTATTCATATTTCAGAAGCAAGGGTTATTGTAAACAATTAGTTTATTGGTACAAATTTGATCGCCTATTTAGAAATACACATAACTATGATTTACCATTCAACCATTTTATTTTGTTCCGTGATATATGCATACTTTATTCTATTTTTCACCATGAGCAATTATATATTTTTTTAAACCGATTTTTACCAAATATCTTTAACATTGTTGTTTCAAAGAATAAATACTAAGAAGATTCTCATTTGTGTCAAACCAACAATGCTGCAGGTACATGATTTCTTGTATAAACTTAAAGTAGTGTGATTGTTTCGAATGATGATAAATTTTTAGTTAGCTTAATGGATGCCGGACGTTATCTCAAGGATAATTAGCATTTATAACTAAATAAATGTAGACCCCTAATTAGGATTCTATTGTTTATAAGTAATGTACTGTCATGCTTTTATACACAAAAAACATATGAAGGCTTCCTAAGTAACTATCCTGAGGTAGTTACCATTTTATCACCATATATGATATCTCATTATTATGGTTTACATATTAAGGGAGGTTACGATGGGAAATATAGTTAAATTATCATCTGTTTATTTAAATATAAAGTCTATTTTTAGTGTATTGCAGTAAAATTATGTATGAATCTATGTTTCGTGACTATTAATTTCATTAAAACAATTTTCATTGTTACTGATATAGAAAATGAAATAAACTGTTCTAATTAATAATTACATGAATTCCGATAGATACAAAATTAATCAACAACAAGAAAACCGATTAGTTAGTATAGGAATGTGTTATCTTTTTTTACACCTACACTTAAACATATGAATGTCAAAGATTCTATGTTGCAATAAGTTAATCCATTTTGTATTTAAACCATTAAAGCAGATTGTAACAAAAACACTTAATCTGAAAATTAATTAAATTGCATGGATATATTGTGAATATAGTTTTAGCATCAGAGTATTTGAAAGATGTATGGTTCACCAACACATATAACTCACTATATGTTACTACATGTAGCAGCTCATTCATTTTTTTCATTGTTCACAAACTGTTAATGTTATCATCCTATCTTCATTTCTTTGAAGCTATACACTATATTATAGGTGCTTAGAAATTTTCAAAGTAATAGAAGGTTCTATTGAAATGTGTGTGGATGAACGTTATGATTCGTATTCCATTTCATACAAAAACGCTTGGTATTTATTTAGGATTATACTAACCAAATTGAATCATTTTGCTGTATATAGAACTTCAACATTTCAGACACATTAGAGGTTATTCTGACTATAAACATAAAACCATTTAGAAATATTCTGAATTCTCTACAGTGTATCAACATGCGGATATCATGTTCCAGTTATGTTAAATTGTGCAACAGTCTGAAACAGCTTAGAAGAATTATGTTATGGGGGTATTTATTACGATCTTATTGATCAGATAAGTTATGTGATTATATCCTGTTATTGCACATGATATTTAGGTGATCAGTGTGCAAACTTTAATCGACGGAATAAATATTATTGTATATACGTCTGTTTTCATTATAATATTCAGCCATCTTAGTAACAGATAAAAAGCAATACATCCACACATTTTTCGGAATTTATGACAATCTTGGTAAGTACGAGCTATGTGAATTAGTAAATAAATGAAATCTAATAATCACCAACTACCAGTCAATAAACCTCCTAGAATCATATTATAAGTCGAAAAGAAGTCAATCAATAACGGTGAAATATCAAAATACTAGAAGAGAAGACAGTGTCAGAATTACGTATTAGCTAATTCTTGTGATTTCTAGTATACAAAATTTGTGCGTGATTCAAAAATATATTGGTGATTGTATATACCTAGAATAGTCTTAGTCAAATTTTATAACTTAGAAATTTATTCATGTTATAAAATCTTAGTGCTATGTAATTAAAATTATCTGATATTCGATGGCACAAGTTCGTGAGCACCAAATACTGATTCCATCTGATATGTTAACGGTTATATTTTAATAATTTATGATTGCTCTTAAAGTGTTTTGAAATTTAAAATGTATCCTAATGACGCATTATTCCTAAAAAATCTGTACCCTAACCTTATTAAGAATTTTCTCATAAAAGGACATTTTGCCACTGAGAGAAAAAAATAGCTCTTTTGATTTCCTAAACGTTATAATGCTACTTACATTTTAGTTGCAAATAAATATGTGCGGAAACTGTTTAGTTTGAATATTTTTATAGGACAGTTATGTGGAACTATCGTCATATTGAAGCTTCAAATATTGGTAAACAGAAACTGATTCCTTTCATCAAAGAATTTCAAATAAATGTGGTTTTATCCAATGCCAAGGATGTCTAAATTCACTCAAAGTCTATCTATATACAGTAAAGTATAGCCACTAATTCCTAAGTGTTATTTGTTTATTGACCACGGAAACTTTCATTCATAATTAATAACTACTTTTTTTCGCCAATCAGTGTATTCGTTTAAATATGTGATATTATTACATCAGTCTTAAAAGTCTTTTGCCGCAAATAAACAGGAATGGATATAGTTTAGACACCAATGATTAATTCAATTAGTCGTGATATTTTTGAGTAAATTTATAAAATAGACCATAGTGAAATACCACAGTATTAAAAGTACCACCAAAATATCTCGTGTCATGTGTTACGCCCTCGTGTCTTTCAAAATATCGATAGTTATAGTGTAGATTTGAAGCATTAAATCTCTTGATGCCAATGGTTTCCTTATTACAATATTTAATAATTTATCTTTGAAGTAAATCAAACTGTATTGTTTTCGACAAATTCTCATACCGTAAACTGTTAACGCATGATGATTTACAGCTGATATCTTCAAGTAAACATGAAGTTTTCTTCGAAAGCGTACAACGTTTCGGTATATTAAGGAAGAAATAAAAATTTAAAGTGCGGAGAGAACATTTTAAATATGTATGTACTTATATGCTTATGAATCAGAAACGGTAGGATTCGGAGCAAAAATTAATTCACTTTATAGTTTTAAAAATACACATTAAAAGCCTCACCGATTACATAATCCCTCACAAACTTTAGATTTTTTCAAAGATTTCGGTTAATATAGGATTTTAAATAAATATGTGTTTACTGGTTGATGATGAAATAAAGACATATTTAGCTTACAACAAAACAAAAACAAACGTCAGATCTGAATAATACAAAATTCATTTCACTTCACTCATCTCTCATCAGCCGTTCACAGTCTGTGATATTTTAGGACTGAATCTATAAAACAGAAATTTAACACATATATGTAGTTAAATTACATGAATTGGGCATGTATAGCATAATTATAGTCCATCAATAATACAGGAAGAATGCAAATCAGATGCAAATTAAGTTACAAAATAAAATATTTTAGAAATGTATCACGTGTAGAGGAACTTTTAATCAGTGATAGTAACAAGATGAAACAACGACTAAAAGGAGAGATAACATTATGAATAATCACTAAGTAAAATAAAGGTGTATAACTCAGCCAGTTGGGAATGAAGTTTTCAAAATAGAAGACATTTGGGAAAACGACTTAATTATGTAGTGAAATGATAAAAAGATTGTTATTATGTTTAGAATGTACTGAAAGAAATTATTTTGCTAAGGAATAATGTACAAATCAGCATTACCCAATCTGTTGGCATTATGTTTAGCTAGTTTATAAATACTAGAAATTAAGTATTTGTTAACTCATCTGAAAAATGTCAGTCAGGCTTCACATATTCAAGTGGTGTCTAGTGAATGGGATAATCAAGGCAGATTTTCTTCTTAAACAAAAGTTAATGAGGTGAATTTAAGAAAATCAGAGTAAATCCTTTCTCCTTTTTGCTCAGTATCGCTACTTTGGTAAATATTTATAAATTTATAAAGACAGTTGACAGTAACATGGAAGTGGTACTTATGTATCCTTGATTTAATTATTTAGCCTGTTGTAATTTATATGATTAGTAGTCTCGTTGTAGGTTAATTTAATGTTAGTTTAGCTTTATACCACCTACTGTATGCTCATCCTAATGGTTAGAAGGATTAGCAAATTTTCTTACAGATTGTAGCTACTTTGCCTTTAGTTATTTAGTGTTTATGAATGAATTTTCGTAGGCGGGTGTTTTCTCTTAGGTGGCTTTTTGTGGTCATTGGTTGTTCTTTTAATCTGTCACCGGTACATATACTTTCCACTCAATAAAACAGAATGGTGACTAGTACATTTTTGTAATTGGTCGGCCAAAGCCTAATAAATTTCAAGTACGAATACACAAACGGTGAGTTGTACTACTTGATGCTAATTGCCTAGTTACATCAGGAAGATGGAATTTATTGTTCTTTACGTGTTCCATAGTAAAGTGAATGCAGAAAAAGTTTAGCACAGGCAATGCATGTTATCGACAGTTACACGTAAAATTCGAAGTCAACTTGTCTGAATTGTATCATGATCTCATTAAATGTTTGTTTAGGCGTGAGCTTTCTGTATATCCAATAAAAATACCTATCAAAATATGACTCACTGTAGTACGCATTGTTATAACGTTTATTTCGTGAAACGTTTTGTTGAACCTAAACTGAACATGCTTTATATGATAGTTGTTTGAACTAATATATTCGTAGAGGTAAAAGGTTAGAATACCAGCGTATAACGTTGGCATATTTAAGAAACGGTATGTTATTTTAACAGATGTTTTAATTTGATCCATTCTATCTTGAAATCTGGTCTGAGTCTTGTGAGGTATATACGGCTAATTATTCACGAATCATTTTTAACTTCTGCCGAATTCGAATGAGTTTATTTTGAACATTCTGTATGTCGTGCAATCTGATAGTGTATGCATGTGAAGCTCACCTTTGATTCGTACTATAAATGCTAATAATCAGTTTTACGAACTACAAATAATCCAACACTTAGAAAACAAATAGGTCTAACCTAGCATTTTGAAGGTATTCCAAATATTAATTGCGAAAATGTCTAGGTGTAGGAAATGATTGTTTGAAAATAGAGAGATGGCAGAGAAAAGATAACAGTGTTTTCTGTGTGCGAAGTGACTAATTATAGATATGACTACATTTTATATAAAAATGACTTGATGAATGACAATATTTGACCTTCGTTATAAAAATTGAACAGTATTTTGCTATAATGTTGTGAAGTATTTGTTAACTCATCTGAAAAATGTCAGTCAGGCTTCACATATTCAAGTGGTGTCTAGTGAATGGGATAATCAAGGCAGATTTTCTTCTTAAACAAAAGTTAATGAGGTGAATTTAAGAAAATCAGAGTAAATCCTTTCTCCTTTTTGCTCAGTATCGCTACTTTGGTAAATATTTATAAATTTATAAAGACAGTTGACAGTAACATGGAAGTGGTACTTATGTATCCTTGATTTAATTATTTAGCCTGTTGTAATTTATATGATTAGTAGTCTCGTTGTAGGTTAATTTAATGTTAGTTTAGCTTTATACCACCTACTGTATGCTCATCCTAATGGTTAGAAGGATTAGCAAATTTTCTTACAGATTGTAGCTACTTTGCCTTTAGTTATTTAGTGTTTATGAATGAATTTTCGTAGGCGGGTGTTTTCTCTTAGGTGGCTTTTTGTGGTCATTGGTTGTTCTTTTAATCTGTCACCGGTACATATACTTTCCACTCAATAAAACAGAATGGTGACTAGTACATTTTTGTAATTGGTCGGCCAAAGCCTAATAAATTTCAAGTACGAATACACAAACGGTGAGTTGTACTACTTGATGCTAATTGCCTAGTTACATCAGGAAGATGGAATTTATTGTTCTTTACGTGTTCCATAGTAAAGTGAATGCAGAAAAAGTTTAGCACAGGCAATGCATGTTATCGACAGTTACACGTAAAATTCGAAGTCAACTTGTCTGAATTGTATCATGATCTCATTAAATGTTTGTTTAGGCGTGAGCTTTCTGTATATCCAATAAAAATACCTATCAAATATGACTCACTGTAGTACGCATTGTTATAACGTTTATTCGTGAAACGTTTTGTTGAACCTAAACTGAACATGCTTTATATGATAGTTGTTTGAACTAATATATTCGTAGAGGTAAAAGGTTAGAATACCAGCGTATAACGTTGGCATATTTAAGAAACGGTATGTTATTTTAACAGATGTTTTATATCTTTATCAATTATCATGTCATTCTATATTGTTTAAATCAATAAACTCTTTAATGTGATTAGTCCCATACTTGAAAATATAATTGCTGCTTTATAGAGAGTTTTAAAAAACCCATGTGTTACTTAGAATCCCTTTACTCAATAAGCTTTGTTAATTTATATTAGGAGAAGCACCGAACACTTGCATTTTCAAATGAATGGCAATGCAACCAGTTACACACAAGTAATACATCATCACAGTAACTCACTTCAAAAGAATAATTACTAGCTTCAAACGTCTCATTCCTGCCTCATAGGCATTAACCATATAATACATTTAGCTAACATTTGGTTTTATTTTTTACGAACTATTATCAACACTGTAATCATGTTGCAAATTAGTTATTACTCGCAGAATAAATTAATTTCAATTCAGGATCATTATCTTCATAGAAAACTATTTTTGTTAGATTTGTCCATTCATGAACATAAATAGGATCGATTTCTTAATAAGGTTGTGGATGTACGCGGCTGAATAGTCCCATACTAGAACTAAACAGTAGTTGATTCATATCTAGTTTTCAATAGTTGTCTAACTCAAATCAATTCGTGGTTTCGAGTTAGGAAGGTTTAATTTTGATTTTTTTAGGGAATATGATATTTCTCCATCCTAAATTTTCAAATATGAGTATAACAGATTAAAGACCAACACAGTAGTGTAATATCAAATACATGTTTATTGAATTTATAATAGAACTTCCAACTGTCATCAATCATTTCTCTGCATTTTTTGGATAACAATTAACTAATGAAATGCATTTTCAAAAACCTACTCAAATGTATCTTGATCTTTTAGCTTCATACTAATATTTAAATAGAAATACAATAAAGTTGGTAATTTTTAACATTCTACTTATTTAAATAAAACTCAGTCATTGTACATAATTTGGCAAGTATACAGTTTATAACTGAAATTTCTAACTACATTAGAAATATAAATTTATCAAAAATATTTGAAAATGTAAATCGGATTTACATAATTATTTCAACATCTAAAAAATAACAAAACGTTTTGTTATGTTTATATGGAATAATTAATAACAGATTTCTACCATCTAGACAGAATTCTAATCTTTAGCATTTACTACAAACCAAAAAATGCTATTGACAGAATTTTCCTCTTGTTTTACATAATATGATTATTGGTCTATTTGTCTCCACCCATCTCACCCATTCACTTTTCAATGAAAATTTCTTTACAATTATAGAAAACTATAGAATAATATGTTATTTTTATTAAGAGATACAATCTTTCTTTTTATATTCCTTAGAAAGTAAAATTAATAATGAACAATGAAAATAATCAGCTGGAAGTATGATCATCTAAACGATGATTCTCATGACTTAATAAGTGTATTTCTTTTATTCAAAAATATAATCGGTGGTTATTTAAGTAATTTAAGGGTGTATCTGCAACGGAATTATACATATTCAGAAAGTAATTACTTGTTTAGTTACATCGGCTGACAAAATTTTCAAATGTATGTTTCCTATAAAGCTGTTTTTAATTAGTAATTAATAAATAAGTCTACCTAATGGCATAGACCAGACTTCATTAATTAAAATGTTTCTAGCCGAAATATATTTCTTCCTATTGGTAACAGTACAATCTAATAATATCATATGAAAATCTGTATTAAACCTATACATGGATCATTTTTTGTGCATAATGGTTATCACGAAAATAATTATCTAAACTGTGAAAGTTCACTTCGTTATTCACATAAATTGAATTCCCTTTATAACACATTATATTTTTAAAGTTTACAAGCAAATTAACTAAAAAATACAGAACCATTGAGAATCTGTAAGTACACGACAGGTGTCTAGCTTCAGTATGAAGCTCGTTACAATTTTCATGATACCCAATAATGAATAACAGTAGGTTCCACATCGTATTTTCTTAGTTCATTCGAATGATAAAACATACTTATTAAACTTGGGCTATTACTATATACAGGACATTAAGTGTAAGCTGTTTATTGATGTACTCAGTTACTAAAAGTAATAATTACATTTATCATGATTAAATTAATGTAAAATGACATTTTTAGGAAAATAGTCACAAACAGTAAATCAGAAAACTAAGTCAACGTTATTGGGCAACGAAATAAAGCACATGCAAAAGAAGTCAAAATTTCTAAGAAAGCTACATAATTAAATAGACAGATAGTTACTAATCTGTAATGTACCTATGTAATATAACTATGGCAATCCTTTTGGGTATATTGTACGTTTTAACTTTCTACGCTTAATGCATAAAACTCTTATCAAAACTAACGAATCACTGTAACAAAAATTCTACTTTTATCGGCAGATTGCATAATAACATTTTTCTAATGACATATCAATCCGAATCAAATTTGTCTACAAAAACATATTATTAACTGTAATGTTCATTGTAAATAATATTCTACTGGTCTGTCACTCATAATACATTTCATCAATCCACTCATTATCTTTCATCCTATACAAACAACAATTCGCATATATATCTAGAATAATTCAATTTTAACTTCATGAATTATGCTATGAAAAACAAATTGAAGTTAGATGATTCGACTTATTTCCCGCCAACTATAAATACACATTTCATTAAAATGACTGAAGGTATATTCATGGATTTAAGCGCTACTTACGCTTGTATATATACATATATATTCTGTTTGTAGAAAGCGTAAAACCTTATGATATATATTGAATATTTTAGAGATATCTTCATCATTTTTCAATTCATTTATATTATCTTCGTACATCTCATCCATCAGGGTAATAATGAGGGATATATAGTAATAGATTATAAGTTTCATTATAAACGGAAATAGATAAGTAAAATAGAAATTTCTTATTAATACATATATTTTTAAACTGTATTACTTTTATTCATTTTATCTTAGACTCCATTTTTAGAATTATTTTGTTTTAACATTTGATTCTAGGTGTAGATATAAGACATTTGATATAACTTGAACCTTATAACTTGCATAAATTGGACCTTATCATTTTACTCTGAATGTAATTCTTAGTAAAGTGTAAGTTGATTACGTATGAAAAAAATATCAAATTAATAACAACATATCGGATAACAGCCGGATTATGATCGATTTACAAAATCAGTCCTTCAAAATTGACTACTATTTCATTAAATTAAATAAGTCAGAGATATATTTAACTTCAAAGTTAATATATAAATAATTTAGATGGTAATTTTTCGAAAATTAGTTACATAGTTGATTGAATATGTCACAGATTGGTGTTAACAGGGTAGTCGTGACTGGTGAAGTTCAGACTTGTCGGGAGTGAGACAGTTATCACTAATGATAATAGATGATCACCGCACTACATATCACAAGTTGATGGGAGTGGGAATCCTCCAACTGGATGCTGACCCAGCGGTGCAGATGCTTAGGCATTCATCGTCAACGTGAATCTCCTGGTGCGGAATTTGGGGTGCGCACTGCTGGGGAGTTTTACACTAGAACGAAACAGCTGTCTAGTTCTCCTTTATTTTACTGGTACTCTGCCAACATCAATCTGTGATATATTCAATCAACTATATAAATAATTAATGGTTTTCAGATAGCAATGATTTTGATAAATTTATACGGCTGAAAATTACACAAAATCATTAGTTGAATGCCCAATGGTTAATATAACTAATAGTTGTCTACTAATACAAATATCAGTGAGGTTGATAGTTGATACTGTACATTTTGTATTTTTCACATATTATGCATTATTGATTGAAGAATCTATCTATCTACCTAAATTAAGCATAAATAAAAGTATGTAATATCAATATTCTAAACTTTTACTTTTAAAAGAGTAGAAATACATTACAGTTTCCTAATTACAAAACTACTAGTAGGTTTAGTATTGTATTGATTACTTTTGATAGTTAACTGATTTTTATTACAGTGTAGTCAACTTCTACAATAAGAAGTAAATTAATTCGTTATACTAGAATAATTTTATTCGTTCACAAACATTGTTAATATTTTCATAATGATACTAAATAAAACGTGACTGATTTAAGTTTTGCAGTTTGATTAGTTAATCAAGATAATCAATTTATAGTTTATTCATACTGTAATCGAAGAACTTTGTACGTCACATACTACTGACAATCGACAAAGTATTGTACTTGCCAAAAGATCTGAACATATTTTTCTATATTCCGATACTATTCACTCAATTACACTACGCTTACACTGAGGCATGCAGAAAATTTCAGCATTTTCTGTCTAATAACAATAAAACAACTAATCAAATTTAAGAGTACTGACAAATATGTGGAATGTGTAGGACCTACTTACTAACTGATAGTACATTCTCGATGACAGTATTCAACAATGATTATTTTTTAATGCATGAGTGTATTTGGAAATAAATAAGATGTGATTGCTAGCTAGTTCGCACAATATTTAGTTTATAGATATATTCTTGTGTTGCGTATGCAGTTCATTTTTTAAGTTCATACAAATTCGATTTACAGTTTGCTAATTCCTGCACATAATATCATTCGTTTAGTACAGTTAAGTAAATTAACATCATTTCAACACGGAAATACCATTTTTATTTAGCGAATATGAATCTCTTATTTTGTTAGAAATCACTTCAAACGTAATTTTTAGTGATATTTAGATATCCATAGTTAATTACTTTAGATAACAAATTCATAGAATAAAACAATAACCTATAATAGAATCAACTTGAAATGCC
Organism: Schistosoma mekongi; assembly: GCA_034768735.1. Lineage (NCBI taxonomy): Eukaryota > Metazoa > Platyhelminthes > Trematoda > Strigeidida > Schistosomatidae > Schistosoma > Schistosoma mekongi. The sequence goes on from CM068305.1 coordinate 62,374,766, forward strand.
AAAAACATTTGGAGAATTAAGTGCTCTTAAATACAGAAGTCGGTTGTTGATTTGTTTTATTGTATATATAGTTAATCAATTCGTATAGTAAGTGTTGTTGAGAATGTTGAATTTTAATTTATTATCACGAATTGGCTTGAGCTAAACAACCTTTGAAAACCAGGTAGTATTGGTCAGTTGCTTGCCCTAGTATAGAGCCCTATAGTAGTAAGTATAATTTAATTCTTCAGAGGATCGGACCAGAACTTTCAAAACTTGTGGTGAACGCCTAACCATTAAAACAGTGAGCTTGCTTCTAACATTTGATATTTTTAACTCAGAAAAATAGGAACATGCATTTGGATGCAGGATCAAAGGTTTTATAGTTAAACATGAAGGTCATGGGCTCAATTCCTGATTAGGGTTGCGGGTGTACATTCCTAAAACGACTCGAAATTGCACAAAACAGCTGCCCATCGTTTTCCGGTTTGCAGCGACTTTCTTACTCAGATCAAATTGTGATATCAGATTAGAATTTGAATTAATCTAACTTGCTCACACGCCAGGAAACACTGTTGGCAACATCCTGCAAAAACTATAAACTACCATGCTTACAATAAGTGACGTTATGAAAATTCATAATTGAGTTGTAGTCATAGATATGGACATTTTAAATTTATTTCAAGCTAATTACGTAAACTTTACGATTACAGTTAGATCGTCACTAACATTGAATCTTTGTGATCATTCTTTGATTATCAGACTATATATATATATAGTCAAAACTCCAAATGTTAAAGCAGTGAGATAATAGGCTACTATAATAAACAAAAAATTATTATGATGCAAAAATACAATTTCACATTATTAAATAATGGACTAATTAAGTAGGTATTAATCGGGTGTACATGTACCAAGAAGGTCGCATGAAATAATAACTGATAAAGACAGAGGTGATATATTTCTTGATTATGTAATTTAAGTTCTATTTGACGGAAGATGAAACATTTGGTTTATTAAATAAATGAAATGGACATTTATAAAATTTTTTGGAATTCGATTTCATTATCAGCCTTACATTCAGTATATAGATTAGATTGATGCTCTAAATTTACTTTACGTTAAAAAATCAAGCCTATAATCACTTTAGCTTCATTTCATAAGATCAAACTTCATTGCTTTCTTTTGTAAAAGTGTTGAAATGTAGTATATTGTTATACATCATCCAATCTCATGTTCACCTGAAGTGAAAAATCGTTGTTTATCCTTTATATAAATATAGTACAATCGTCAAATGCATCGAATGCATCAATTTAAGTCTTTATTCTTCACAAATCTGTGGATTATTTGTTCATTTTCGCCTAATCATAATTTTAGTTTTCTAATATATGTAGATTAACAAACCACTTTTCATATTAAGTAATCAATCTAATTCCAATATTTTCTACATATATCATCTTTTTGAACTGTAAACACTATATTAAAAGCCTTTTTTAAGTTAACTCTATTCTAATCTTGTATATCACTTGACAAGCAATGCATACCAATTAAATTTACAATGATACTTACATGTAACACTAACTAAAATTAATTACTTGTAAGTAGCTGATGAGAATTCAATGAGATACAATAAATTCAATGTATTCAACACATTTTGTTATTCTAGCTTAATTAGAATGTAACTTTTTGTTGTAACGTGAGGAAAAGTTATGTCGGTTGTGAGCGGACGTCTATTGAAGTGTGCCTAGTTGATAATTCGCGACTGGCCTAAGCCCACTCAGTCCCAAGCCAGAGATAGAGGAACAAGACAATAAACCAACCAGACAGATCGGAATCAGATTCGGAGTCAGATTCAGATTATATTTTACACATTCCGTTATATATACAAAATAATCATAGTGATTATTCATCAAATGAAATTATCAACATTTTTAATAATACAATTAAATGTTGTCAAATGTGCTCACATAAAAGTGATGAAAGTTTACAAATCATGTTAACAAAAAATCAATAAAACTTGATAAAATGACAATTGTATTTCTAGGGATTTCGAATCCCTAACACTTTTATTAAGATTACTTTTAATAACCAGCTATTATCATCTTATTTGAATCATTCATAGAAACTTTCTAATGATTAAAATAAAAATAATACATCCATGAACGTTTTCTTTCTGTAGGAAATAAACTTTTTTTTAAAGATATTCATTAACTCAAAAAAATATATCAACATACATTAAAGTGAGTTTCTTTTTTACTGTATTAAGCTTCTATTTATAAGTACAATAAGAAATAACTAGTAAACTGATAATATATAAGATCACTTGTTAAACATTTGTTTTATATTACTAATTGAAAACATTGAAATTAATTAAAGGATGTTAGTTACTATTTTCATATTTATTAAATGATTAAAGTTTATGTTGTTTTAATAAATATGTATTAAAATTATTTGTTTAAACTAACGTTGTTACATACATTTATTTATTGAGGGAGATAAAATTAAACATATTTAGTTAGTATATTTTATGCTCCTGACCATAGCTGCCACCTTGACGTGGTAGTCGGGCTTGCTTATCGTAATGACCCACTCGAGCTATGTTGGCTGGAACGCATGTCCCTCTAGGTCCTACCATGCCAAGCAGGTTTGTTGGAAAGGAATAAGCCTAAAGGCAACAACCTAAAATCTGAAGGCGAAGTCGTACTGCTGACTGCAGAAGGGTGTGACAGCAGTAAGGTGTTCCCCTCGGGTAACCAGTATCTACAGCGACCATGTCTTCTTAATGGAAGGAAGGGGTTAGAAAAAATCGGCCTTAAAATGCCACACCTCACCATACTCCATGGATTTCCGTTTCCGGCAGTAAGGCCTTCTAGAGAACGGAGCTAACATTTCGAAAACATCCCATAACAAGGTCGTGTGTGATCGGCCTCAAGCAGTTGCTCTCTGGGATCTGCGATCTTGCTCCCGAGTCACTATGACCAATACTAATCTAGTTTCCTTTTCATGTACCTCAGGAAGTAATATCCTTCCATGGTGTGGGCAGCCAAGAAGTGACAACTGCCCTCTTACCTCTAAAAGCGCAAGAAATCATCTTGCCCGAGGTCAAGTCACATCATCAACTCCTAATAACTCTCTTACCCCACAATTAATCCGTTTAGCCTAAATTTACCACTTCACGCCTCTAATGCCAATGGTTCGAAATCACAAAACGTTATTCCTGGTCTCCTAAAACCTTGCACCAAACTATATATCGGATCTCTTAACGTTCGGACCTTAGGCCAAATAGGACAACAAGCCTCCTTAGCTACGATCCTAGGGAGCGAATAAGCTAAATATTTCAACCACTTCACTTATTTTGACAGCCTCATCAGTACTGACGGTCTGATATCTGCTGAAATCTCGGCTCGTATACATAAGGCCTGACTAGCTTTTGGGAATTTACGTCACTTGTGGAGTAGGCGAGACATCCGACTACTGACCAAAGGATGCGTTTACTGCGCAGTAGTTCAATCCGTTTTAATTTATGGATGTGAAACATGGCCATTAAAGATATTCGTAGGCTCCTAACATACAATTATAAATGACTTCGAAGCATTGCTTGTGTTTCTTAGGACCACCGAGTAAGCAATACGTGGGTTAGGAATAGAGTACAAGGTAGATACGGTAAGTCTGTTAATGAAGTAGTAAATCTACATCAGCTCAGGTGGTTAGGATATGTGTTACTTATACCTGACTACCACCTACCTCGATGAGTAATGCTATCTGGTGTAGGAGTAGGCTGGAAGAATGCTAGGGGCGGCCAAACCAAGACATGGCACCAGTCCATGAAGTTATTGACAGCTGGGCTGAGCCATGTTAATAGGTGCAGACTACCTGGTTGGGGTTCGCATGCTGATCGTCACAAATGGTTAGAGACCTTGGGTGATATAACTCAAAATCGTAGGCAATGGCGCAGGTTCATCCACTACCTGTCTTCCTCCAAATTCTAAGTTACTGAACTTATCACAATTTTCTCTTTACTAAATCATATTTTCTTAAATCTTATCTTTGACCACCGTTCCTTTCCATTAATACATACTGTGTTACTACCTTCCCTACTCTGAGATTGGGTCACTTAATTTAATTTCTATCTGTTAATTTGGTATGGCAAATTGAACTGATGTACGTATACACCAAGTTCTATGTTGTAACTGACTGACTGACTGATTTAATGCTGAATTTAATTCTGTTTTTCGTTTAGCTTATTTGGTGGTAAAGATGTATCTAGATAGATTGAAATTTAATAATGGCATAATTAAAAGTGTCTCCAACACCTACGACCTTATTTCAATAACTGCGCGATTTCGACCTTTTAATATAGCTTATGATGCATGCTTAATATTTATGTAACATTCCTGTTTGTACATAAATACACGCTACCTTATCGTAAATTAAGTATAGTGCTATCTGTTAATGCATGTTATGCCACAAAATATTTGAATATATCATATAACATATTTATCTGAATTAAGGAGAAACTACTGTGCATTTTTCAACAGAGTGAATCTTGTGTGATAAAACATATAGGCAGTCATCGCTTGACAACCCTCTCAAGTGTTTTGTATGCATTATTTGTAATTAATTGACAGAAATTGGTATATCATTTATCTAAGTAGGTTAAAAATGCTATATCAGTAATAAAAACACAGTGTGCAAATAGAACAGCTCCGCCCGGAGCCCCCTAGGGTTGCTGCCGCTCCCAAGCCAGGATAAAGGAGGAGGGTTGGGCATTAAGTTAGCAACCCGATCCCGTAAAAGAACAGCCTTGCCAAAAAACGCGAACCAGTAAAAGCCTTTATAACCAATTTCACTCCTCCTTGGGAGTTAAAAAATGTGTTATGACGCCTCATGGTTATAGCCGTTTCTTGAAAAGCCACGAGACCGATGTCCCTTCTGATAACCATAGCAACAATTAATATAGGTACTTGGAATGTCCGCACGATGTGGAAGGCAGGGAGAACCATGCAAACAGCTGAAGAAATAAAAAAATACAACCTGAAGATACTTTGAATAAGCGAAACGAATTGGTTGTAAGCTGGACAGCAACGGTTATCCTCGGGAAATGTGCTTTAATACTCCGGCCACGAAGAAGAAAACGCCCACACACAAGGAGTATCACCAATGTCGTCCCAAGAAGCTTGGAAGGCTCTTATAGGATGGGAATCTCATGGATCTAGGATCATCAAAGCATCCTTTAAGGCTAAGAAGGAAGAGATTACAATGAATATCATCCAGTGCTACGCATCCATATTTTCTTATTAACGCATACACAAAACTACATGGGTTTCACCGAACCACAATACCGAGAACCAAATCGTGCACATCTGCATCAATAAAAAGCTTAGAAGGGCTATAGAAGACGTAAGAGCAAGGAGAGGAGCTGACATAGCTTCAGATCACCATCTGATGGTGTCTGAAATGAAACTGAAGCTAAGGAAGCACTGGACAACTGGAGCAGCACTTCTCCAGGATACTAACAAACGCAACGAACTCAAAACAACTCTCAATAATAAGTTCTAGGAATTTGAAGATCTACTAGAAAAAGGTGGAACTAATATGGACGACAACTGGAAAGAGATTAAGGAAACAATAACTTTAACATATAAAGAGGTTTTGGGTCTCAAAAAACAACACCATAGAGAATAGATTTCTGTTGGTACTCTGGACAAGATCCAATGAAGGAGGAGCAGAGAGATAGCGATTAATTACAGCCAGGCAAAAACAGAGAAAACCAAGACACAGGCCGAATACACAGAAGTCAACAAACAAGTGAAGAGAAGCATCAGGTCGGATAAACGAAAATATGTTGGGGACTTAGCAGTGGCAGCGGAAAAAGCTGTAAGAGAAGGAAACATGAGGCTCCGATACGATACAACGAAGAAACTAGCTGGGAAATTCAGCAAATCAGAATAGACAATCAACAACAAGGCTGCCAAACCAATCACTGAAGTGTATGAACAACGAAGCAGGTAGATAGAACACTTCGAAGGACTCCTGAATAGACTAGCCCCACTGAACCCACCAGTCATCGAAGCAGCAGTCACAGATCTCCCTATAAACACCGACCCACCAACAGTCGAAGAAATCAAAATGGCCATCCAACAAATCAAGAGTGGCAAGTCAGTAGGGCCAGACAGCATACCAGCGGAGGTACTGAAGACAGATATAGATGCAACTGCAAAGATACTCCACATTCTCTTTAGGAAGATTTGGGAGGAAGAACAAGTTCCAGCAGACTGGAAAGAAGGGTACCTCACCAAGATACGAAAGAAAGGCGATCTCAGCAATTGTGAGAACTACAGACGCATCACTCTACTTTCAGTACCAGGAAAAGTCTTCAACAGTGTTATTGAACGGAATGAAAGATCCAGTCGACGCCCAACTTCGAGATCAACAGGCCAGATTCCGTAAACACAGATCGTGTACTATCCAAATCACTACTCTACGATTCATTGTTGAACAATCAATTGATTGGAATTCACTACTTTACATCAACTTCCTCAACTACGTGAAAGCATTCGACAGCGTGGATAGGATAATATTATGGAGCCTTTTATGACATTATGGCGTACCCGAGAAGATAGTCAACATCATACGGAATTCTTACGACGGACTACATTGTAAAATCGTGCATGGAGGTCAGCTCACAGATTCATTCGAAGTGAAGACCGGTGTTAGACAAGGCTGCTTTCTCTCCCTTTCTCTTTCTGCTTGTGGTTGACTGGATCACGAAGACTGCAACATCTCAAGACACTTTCGGAACATAATGAAAACATTGATGCAACTAACTTACTTGGACTTTGCAGATGACCTACCTCTTCTATCTAACACACAGCATGAAATGCAGATTAAGACAAACAATTTAGCAACAGCCTCGGCAGCAGTAGGATTCAACATACACAAAGGAAAAATCAATATCCTTCAATCCGAAACAACAAAAAGTAACCTAATTACACTTGACGGAGAAATTCTGGAAGACGTTGAAACCTTTACATATTTGGGCAGCATAATCGACATACAAAGAGGATCTGGTTCGGATGTGAATGCGCGGATTGGTAAGGCAAGGGCAGCATTTCTACAACTGGAGAACATCTGGAACTCAAACCAACTGTCAGCCAAGATTAAAATCAAATTTTTATTTACAAATGTGAAGGCAGTTCTGTTGTATGTAGCTGAAACTTACATGTGGAACTACGAAAAGAATCCTTTAAAAGATACAACTATTTATAAACAGCTGTCAGCGTTAGATACTTCGGATTCGTTGGCCTAATACCATCAACAAAAATTTGTTGTGGCAGAGAATAAATCAACTTCCAGTAGAAGAAGAAATCAGGAAAAGACGCTGGAAATGGATAAGATACACATTGAGGAAATCATCAAATTGTGTCACAAGACAAGCACTAACTTGGAATCCTAAAGGCCAAAGAAACAGAGGAAGATCTAGGAACACATTGCTTTGGGAATCGGAGGCAGACATGAAGAGAATGAATAGTACTTGAGAAGAGCTGGAAAGGAAAGCCCAGAACAGGGTTGGTTGGAGAATGCTGGTGGGCGGTCTATGCTCCACTTGGGGTAACAGGTATTGATTGATTGATTGAAATAAAACACAGGATAATTAGTGAAGCTGAAACACATCCAAACAAACGACAGTAATCTATGTCGTTGGTGTCATTGTTAATTTGATTTTTTTTCAGTCGTTAATTTCAACTGACATAGAGTTGTAACTTGGGTTCCTGTACATTAGTTGCAGGCTCTTTAATTGATTACATAATAACATTTTAAATGTTTCAAAGGTGAATTTGTACATCCTTTCAAAGACAGTCTTGTGAGAACAATATAGTTGTCATTTCAATGATAGTGATTTATAATATCAGGTATATTCTTTGTTAGCTTCGTTTATATTTCTCATTATTTAAATTGAAACACTAAATATATGTTGGTAGTTAAGAGAATTTACATATAATTCACACAAAAGTATGTTAGCCTTTTAAAATAAGTTAGTTTAAAAAAATATTACAGTAAATATTCAATAATCACATTAATTTTCACTAACATTAAGTTATTTTCATTAATTTTAAAATTCATAACCTCATATGTAATTTACTGACATTGATCTAGTATACAATTAGAAATAAAACCAATAGCGGAAAATAACAATTTGTGCAAAATTTAAACAGTAAACAAATAAAACTTATTGGAGAATGAATAATTAGAAAAAAACTAATATAATCACAAAACTTAAATTTAATGTCATGATTTCTCTTGGAATAGACAACCATTCACAATCAAGAAACAATAAAACAACTTCTCAATTCTAGTATGGGACTCATTAGTAACTCACCTTTACGATATCGCTAGGAGGACAGAGCCCATGGTCTTCAAATTTTACATCCAGCGCCTTACCATTAGACCTATGAGCTAGAATCCTATGGTTGATATTTCTAACTTTAGTCATTTAGGTATTACCACAAATGCAACAACTAACACAGAAATAAAAAGAGAATGACTTGTGGCTGACATCTTGATGAATATAAAATTGTGACTAATATTTTTTATAATTAAATAATACAATTTAATTTAAATAATGTTTGAAATTGATACAATTCCTATTGACGGAACTGTGGTCAACTGAAAAACAAGTATGACATACAATCATATGTTCAGTGAATTAAAGCTAATAGTTTTTCACAGATAAAAGTTAACTGTTCATAAGCTTATGAAAAAAATATGGACGTCATTTGGTACACTGTTATTTGATTTTTCAAATAATTAAATACAGCTATTCATTCAGGTTTTACACACGGTTGTCATTATACCGCTTTAAATTATCTTGATAGATATTAATAATGTGAAAAAAATTGATAAGAAGTAATTATCACTTAAACTTTATTCTATTCTTATTCTTGAAATACATTACATACATATTTTTGATATCTGCTTTTTCTTAAGTTATGACTTAAAAATGAACTTCCCAGATATCGTGATTTCATTCATATGTCGTGACAACTGGATTGCTTATTAATGACATTCATGTGTACAATTTATAAATCAGTTCATTCCAATAGGTGGACTAAATATATTATTTTAATTAAACAACTACGGATAGCGACTAGAGAAGAATCATAGTGTTACACTCATCAAGTAAAGTAAGAGAACTATATAATTAGCATAGTTTAACGCCTGAAATTAGACTATTTAACCTTCACTTTAAAATATTAAACTATGCTTACGACATAATATCGTAAACAATATTTTTGAAGAGCAAAATCAACAATACTTATTTCCTTATCTTTGTGCTACCTTCGTAGAATTATTAACCAAAATGTTTGGTACTGACATCAAAGTGATTCTACTCTTGGTAATAGTCCTTAAGATTATTGCTTTTTTTTTAAATATTTCAATAACACAGAACGATTAAAGTTACTCAAAATCCAATAAATTATATTTTGACTATTACTTACCGAAAAGATCACAGTTTCAAGTGTAAGTTGGATGTAATGGAACGCAAAAGTAAATGGAAGGCGCCGAAAATACAGTTTACAGTTCTCATATTTGTTTTTTGTTAAAGGAATCTGAACGATAGACAAGTATAATGTTTTGAGTTTTAAAATGTTTCGGTGACTAGGTTTATATTTTGTTACACTTAAATGATGTTTTTACTTTTAAAACCTTTTGAAATTATAACGTATATTCCTTACTTTATTTGTAAACACGTACTAGGAAATGAAAGTTGAATATATCTGACAGGTATGATGATTTATAATTTACTGAAATCTCTAGTCCTGAAAAAACATAACATTACGTGAACGTTTTAAATAAACTAAAAGGCGTCAGTGTTTAAATAAATTACATGACAAATTGAATTAAACTTTACAAGATATACTGAACTTTTTATTGATTTAATTAGTCACAGATTGATGTTGGTTGAGTACCACTGAAAACCAAGTGGCACTGGACAACTGTTTCGTTCTAGTATGGAATTCTCCAGTAATGCCAGTCTTAGATCCCCCCCAAGAAGCTTCAGGTTGGCAAACTCTCAACCCTCTGCATCAATGAGTCAGCATCTAAAGGCAGAATTCCTATTTCCATAGCTCGACAATCCTATACGAAACAGCTACTCAGTGCTCCTTGGTTTTCAATGATACCCTACCAACATCAACTTGTGATGAATCCAGGCAACTATAAAACAATCCCAATCTTCAAAAATTACTCCATTTAAATAAACTAAATTGTTTCAAAAGTTTTTCACATGAAAATGTTCATAATGTCAAACAAAAATTAGTCAAATTGTTACCTCATACACATAAAATTGTAACAACTTGACTCACCATTCACTCTAATGTTAATAAACTAGCATAACATCCTAATCGAAAGGCAAATGAACAAATAAATGATATTCGAAAAAAATTCTATAAAATACATTTGATGAATAAATAAATTTGCAAATTTTGTTTATTGTATGTTGCATGTCGATTGTAAAAAGTCTACTAAGCTCACAAGTGGTGATATTATACATGTGTTTATTAAAAACATGCTAAAGTGTAAAGTAATTTGTAAGAAACTGTAGTATAAACTATAAGTAAGTAAATTATTCTAGTAATTATGCAATATATTGAATAATTTTTATTATACTATCTCTTGAAATGATATTCTGATTCTGTCTAGTGACCTTACACATTGGTGAATGGCTGCTTACTGTGGAGCTCATTCTAATTTATCGTTTGTAAATCAATTCAACTAAATCAAAGTCTTCAATCTATAAATTTTAAATAGAATTCTTTGTACATTAAGTAATAAATTACGTTACATGTCATATTATTTACATTTCAGAAAAAGTATAATTTCAAAATAAGAGAAGATACAATATTCCATAAGTTTGGCTTGTTTAGTGTAGATATCGTGAAAATTTCGACCACTGAAATAAATCAAATGTAAAACTCACTGTGGCTTATATGGTAGTTATAGGTTATTATATGCGAAAATTATTGATTGAAAATACAACATAAAATTTTTCGTGAACGATACTGTTATCATGACCACCTGGTGAGATAAACAGTGTACAATAATCATGAGATGAAAAATGTCAGCTGAATGTATTACTTACATTGTTGGTAGTATCCCACCAAGTATATAACGTAGTGACGTCAGATAGACAACCATTGTTAACTGTCTGAAGTTTGTTACGAATCAGATATTAACTGGGTGAAATAAATTTAATAGTCTTGCAATAATGCCTGAATGTCATGGGTTAAACTCTCTATATGCTTATGAATTCCAAGCTAGTATGAAGGAATTTTCGATTGTTACTTGATTCTACTTGAATTCCAAGGTAAAATGAAATAATGATTTCAACTTCCTTAAAACCAACTATTTTAGGTAAATTACTCATTCTAATAATCTTCCATCCATTTTGAAAGCAAATACTCATTTCAAAATTTGTAAAATCCCTTAGTATCTATATTTACAATGCATTAAAACTGAGTTTTTTGGCAGTCGGATGTAATGAACAATTTGGACAGATAAGTTGATCAAGTTAAATCAGTCAACTTTTAATTGCAAACACATAGAAACTTTTCTGTTAGATTGATTGTTTCGTTAGTGATGGATTGTTTACTTCTGAACTGACATTCTGTTTGGAAAAAATAGAGTGCTCGAAAATAATCACATATAATTGGATACATAAGGCATACATTATTGGTGAATATATAATATATATATATATATATATATATATATATATATATATTTCTTCATCGTAGTATAGTAAAGTCAGTGTGATTCAGAAATGACTAAGTTAATTATAACGAGTTGTCTAACTTTAATTTTTGTTATTGCTGATCAAAGTAATCCCCTTCTTTTTCGAAAATTTGAGTATCAATGGTAGTTTTGAATGAATCAAAGGGAATCTAAGAATAAGCCCAAAATTCTGTTAGACACTAGATCAATATGAATTGACTTGCATTCAGTAACTACTGAACGTTCAACATGGTTAACCGATGTTCAGATAAAATATTAAGATATGCATTTAAGACATAACCATTGCAAAGATTTACAAGCATTCCTGAACATTGTAACACCTCCAAATTAACAATTACAATAGTAATTACGGTATTATTATGTTACATTTGCTTGACTTTACTCAGTTAGAATACGTCGTACGACTTACTTTCTCATTAATTCTCACGATTTTTAGTAGGTTCTATGTTTTTCCAAACTTTAATAATTAATAAGTACGAAGAAGTTATCATTAAACCATATTTTATATCTAAATTAAGATTTATAGTGTATAACTTTGTTTGCTATTCAATCTTCAATATTTGTTAATCTACTTCAATAATATGAAAACACTGGGAATAAAAATCGTTGTTATTATTCATTCTGAAATCCTTCCTCTTTTGTCCAGGACTGTCATGTTTCTTCTCACTGATGAATAGGTTGACACTTATGTTGGATGCATTCATTAAAATGATTTCAAAGATATAGATTATTCGTATTTATCTAAATCTTCTAACTAGTTGTGTGATAAAATCAGAAAAGAAAAACTGTTTTACTTGGTAAAAACATACTTTTGTTTACAAATTCTCGTTTGTTTCTCACCTTATCCTGTTATTCCGTCACTTATTTCACACAACTTTACTAAAATGATTACAGGTTTTAGACACGTGTAACAAGTTTACCACGTATTTACTTTAATTCCTTTGAATCCGACAAGATGAAAAGTTTTGTGAATTATTCTTGTCCAAGTGATACTTAAATCATTAATGAAACCAGTGTTCAAGCTGTTGACGAAATGATTGAACTGAAAGACCTAGAAATATTATTCTTCTTGAGGCATATTAGTTTACTGAATAAGACTTTTATTAATTAATTTTGTATTAGGTGATATGAACTGTATAATTTCAAGCAGAGTTACATATCGATTGTCATTACTGAGCAAGGTAATGAATAAAACAAATAACAAACATTTATAGATTAATAATGACTATACAACCTGATACTACTTGATCAAATTATTTGGCATACTGTAAAACTGTCATTCTTGACATTAAAGTATGAGCTTAATGAATTTCTTATTGGCGCTTCCACAATTAGTCTTCAGATATTCTTATGGTAATGGGGGGTGAATTTTCCATATGCACATGAATGATGTCGCCCCAATATGTTTAATCATATTTCAAAAGATTTCTGTAAAGGAACAAAAATATTTTGTGGTGCTATTTCTAGACTAAAAGTTGTGTAAATTTGTAAATAGTCAAGTGCAAATGTTATCATATGTTCTAGTGCTTTAGTTAACAGTCTAGTGAAACCTAGGCAGTGTTCTTAAAGGTATCAGATTTAAATCATTCGAGCCTTTAGCACATCCGTATTTAATTATATGATAATGCAACTTTATCTTGGTTTGGAGTTTTAATTTTCAGCTAGCTAAGCTTGCCCTCTTTTATTCTTTGATAATAATAACGTGTAGGTAGTAGCTACCGTTATTTATACAAGTTAGTATACAGTTGAAGACCAATTAACGTTAGACAGCTGTCCGACCCTAATAAGAGACTCCTAAAACGTTCATTTGACGACAATCATCCAATCTGATCAATAGTGGCTGTTTTGTTTTGGACATGTCTAAATGCTTAAATGACGATCTCTAATGGGTATGTAAGTGTACGTTACTGAAGGGTCTTATACTACAGCTCTGGTTTTCTTATATCGATCAGTGAGGAATACCTTCTCAGTAATAAAGCGGTTTGCAAAAAACCGCATCATCTAGATTATCATTAGTATGTGCTTAGATATCCCACTATACAAGCATTTTTAGACCACTGGTGTCATTCTGTTATTTGACTAATGTTCCAGAAACTTGCAAGAAATGCCTCCTTTTGTTCGCTGAATACTAAGATTACAAGTGCAGTATGTTTTGAAAATGCATTATATATGCAAAAACTTAATTATATATATATATATATATATATATATATATATATATATATGGTGTCAATCTCTGTTTAACGACACCAGGTTATATCAAGTGAACCATGCAATTAACAGCACATTTTATTAGAAATATTAAGTCACATAGAGATTACTTCATAGGCAAAATGAATTATATAAGGACAGGAAATATACGTAAATTAGCTAAGGTATCAACTTACTAAATCAGCTCTTGAGGAAAAATAAAAGAAAGAATAAAATACTAAAATGATCGTGGATGACTAGAAATGAGTGAAGAATTTAAAATGCATCTGAGCCATTATGAGATGTTTGATTAGTTTACTGGGAAATCAGCAAACATTGAAGTATCAGTATAACATCAATCTTAATTAATGGTATACCATCAATCATAACTCTAAGATCACTGGGCACTAGTTCCATATTTTCGAATATTTTTCGACTACATTTAGCCATTAAAACATATTTCTAAACACAGTCGCCATGCTACACCAATGAATTTAATTTTTTATCTAACGAAATCAACCTATATGAATCCCGATTTCAAGAAGACTGAAATTTACTTGAAAAATGGCTGAAATTAGCTACTATATCAATAATTATTTTATCTCCGTATAACAAAATGCATAAGACCGCAATGTATATATACATATATATACCATTTAAGATGCATGAGAATTTTATCATTGTCATTAGTTGTGGGCATTTATATAATAATAAATTAGCTAACTTCTGAAGGTAGATTATAGTACTAAATGAATCATAACGGATATAGGAATTTCAACACTACTTATAAATTCAAGATAAACAGCTTATGAAATAATTGACAAAATGTTACCATAAAACAATAAACATTTTAACTCTCTTTACAATTACAATAAAACATCGTATTCCTATTGTATATTCAGTGTTTTTCTGTTAATCAAGTTGGATTATTTCATCCTTAGATACTATTAGAATACATACATATAAAAACAAATATGAGTATGTTTATCCACAGATAATAAAGCATTATAATAAACAAAACTCATGACTGACAAGTGAAATTAATATGGTTCCCTAAATACAACGTTACTACATAGATAGTTGTAAATATATGTTAGGTGATCATAATGTTCTTATAAATTTATCAATGTCCGTTATATAGACTGATATGTTAATTGTACATAGACAAATACATGTATAAATATACCCTAAAATGGAAAAGCGACAGTATAAATCAAACAAATAAATTGATTGTAAATTTATTTTTATATAGCAAAATGCATATTTTTGTATACGAAAGCAACAGATTAAATAAGATTTATGGTGTAAAATGCACTGCAACTGCATTCATTGGCTCTGTACTATTCTCATCATGATCTAGTACTAATTATCCTGAAATATATATTTAATCATGTAAATTATATTTAGATTATAATTTGTTATTCACATAATTCTAATTGGTGTGAACATTTAAATATTTAGATTTGTTAATAACTTAAAATTCGTAATCCTTTAGACATAGTATTAGAGTATATGTTAAATATAAAACTAGCTCATATGTAATACATTTTACTGTAGTGCTGAGTGATACAAGTTCGTACACACATTAAAAATTTAAATTTTATCAGACATTTTTGGGTGACGGTTTTAAAGTAGCACAAAAATTAAGCATATAAGGCATTTGTCGATTGGCTTTTGCTACCAAACACTATGTAAAAGGTTAACCGCTTCCATATAAAATGAATGTGCTGACTTGATAGATTACTTCTAACGTTACTTTCTTAAGTAAATACGGATATTTATCAAATGCATTATGACTTAAAAAGAACATTATATAAAAAGTGTTATGAGTAGAAACGAAATGCTTTACATTAGGAACCACTCTACAAAAAGCATAGGTTGTAATTCCTGACAAAGTATTAAAAGTTAATTAGTTGATATCGGGACTGTATCAACAGTAGTCATATACTAGTTGAAGTAACCTCAAAACTTTGTTGCGTATGTAAATACTTAGTCGAATCATTTGCCGAAATCATAGGTGGTTGAGACCAACCTAATTGGTTACATGCCTAACGTTTGTAACCTTTTAACAAAAGAGCCATATTTTTTAAACGAAACATTCACTAGTTTGCATATTTGCATATGCGAAATATAGGTCAAGTAGACGAATAAAAAATAGGAAAGCAATAAGTTGGTAAGAGAAAAATCAGTAACAACCTCATCATCATGGATATCAGGTCGATGTTATTCACTATCATTTACAAGTAGATTTTACACACTCAGGTGACAGTGAGTAAACTTTTGCAAGGCTAAGATACAAGCTTAACAAAGTATTCGCCCCAGATAGTCCTTCGAAAATTCCACAGAAACATAATATCAATCTTACGACAAGTTCTAAATATACGCTGGCAATAGAGTTAGATGGGAGCTTGTATTTTTTTGACTTTATTATTTCTACGATTAATCCTAAAAACTCAACCATTTTACTTCGTATCCAGCTACCTTAAATAGTTAGAACTACACCAATAATGTCTCTAAAACAAGAATAAATAAAACGCCAACTCAATGGAGAAATGGCCCAAGTTTTCCAATATAACTCGCCTACTGAACATTGAAAACTTTAAATAATCTCAGCTGAGCCACCTATCTAATGAATATAAAACTGTTAATGAGATATGAACACAAAATAACTACTCATTATTATAAAGACATTAATTTGAATTTAATTGACTAAAAAACAGTTCAGGAGTTTAAAATGTCATGTATTAACTGTCCTTAATTTCATGTAACATATTTTTAGAAAGAAAAGCAAAGTCAATGTACTATTCAGTGTCCTTCTAATCCGTTACGTTGTTTCAACTGTTAAGTAAAGGGAACAAATGCAACCCGTTATTGTTTAATAGGATTATTATATAATGGAACTTAGTTGTCGAAACAAATTTACAATTATCATAAAATCACTATGGTACTGAAGAAAAGCTTTTTTTGTTGCTAACTGAATTACGTAATGAAGCATTTAATCACTTGCTTGTATGAATTAGAGAATGTGGAGTAAATATATACCAATTTCTAATGATTGTCTATCATTATTGTAATAACAATCGTGATTACGGAATAATGTCATCATATCTTTATAATTGTTTAATAATTTAAATGCACATCACATAACATTATATAAAAGAGTATAATTGATAACTCACATGCATATCATAGGTATCATTTCTGATATATCTGTATTTAAATCAAAATATATTTTCATTGTTTCAGGTAATTTAATTTGTACTTGTTCACTAACAATTCCACCAGGAAATGCAATAATCAATGCTAATAATCCAGCTGCAACTAGTAG
The DNA here is from genome assembly GCA_034768735.1 of Schistosoma mekongi. Lineage (NCBI taxonomy): Eukaryota > Metazoa > Platyhelminthes > Trematoda > Strigeidida > Schistosomatidae > Schistosoma > Schistosoma mekongi. The sequence continues at coordinate 62,392,059 of CM068305.1, forward strand.
ACATTTTACTCGACATGGTACACTAACAGTTGGATCAGTTAAATGTTTACCATTTTGACTAATTCCTACACTACGATTTAGACAAATAGCAACAAGTAGGAAATTATTTAATGCAACAATGAAATAAATAAGAAATGCAGAAATTTTACACATTATATTACCTAATAACCAATTTTTATATACAGCTGTATATGCTGTATATGGTACACCAAACCATGCTAATGCTAAATCACATAATACACGTATTAATAACATTCTTCTGTTAGCTAAAGATTTTGGATTACGTAATTTTCTAATTGTATGTATTAGTAACAAATTAATAAATGTACCAAATATTAAAATTAATATATACAATGCTAATAATATCCGTTTATATGGATTTTTTAATAAAGTATTCACATAATTATTAAAGAAGTAATAAATTTGTTTTGATGTATTTGTTGTTGATAGATTAGTTAAACTCCATGATAAAATGAATTGTATATCATGTGATGCATTAACATTATGATTAAATATTAAAAATTCTGAATAATTATTCTGTAATAGTGATTCATTCATATTTATTTAATTTTTTGATATGAACTAACCAAATACCTCTTAAAATATATTGAACCATCGTTACTTAATGATTTGATAAATTTTTACAGTATAGTGAATTATGTTCAAAATCCATTGAACTGACTTATTCATTACTTCCTAATAAATGCACATATTCCAAAATTGATAAAGAAAATTAAATGAGGAAATAATTTTCTTTTACCTAGTTACAATGAAATATCCGTTTGATTATTTATAATACACACATTGTAATCTGATTGGTTAATTATTATATTTTCTGTCTTATACGTTTTAGCCAGTAACTTCTTTTATAGTCAAAATTTGACCAGATAGAATTATGTTTTAAATTCTGTTTTATAAAAGAATAGTAATTTGGCTATTATTATTTTGCCTTTAGTATCATACAAGTTTTTAGTGATTATACTTTAACAATTCACTTATGTTAGCTATCAAATAAAACTCCAACCCAATTATAGATAGTTTTATTCAATAATTCATCGGAAGAGTTGAAGAAATGATAATTAGATTTGAGTAAAACATTTGCATAATATCAAGTAACATTTTATTGATGGTTTTTAGAAATATAACTGTTTCCATTATTCAGATTGATATATAAATTAGCTACAGGTTATGAAAGAAAATTGAATTCATTATTATTATTTCTTTTTACACAATTGAAAGATTGGAACAGTATACCAACACTTGAATGTATTCAATTACTGTATGTATAAGAACGCTAATATTATATTTAGTCAGATAGACAATACAAATAAACGATTTATTTACAAGTGAGGGCACTTAAATTAACAAGGAATGTTATGAAATTACTTATGCTAATAACCACGCCAATCTGTATACACCATACATTTTGCGGAAATATTAGTAATGTACAGAGAGTAAGTATAAAACAAGAGTTTAAGTTGTACCACAAGTGATTTATTTTCTACATACTTCCGCGTGATACTAAACACGATAAAATGATAGAAACTATTGTCATCTTCGTTAAATGCAACTGTCCCACGTCCAAATATACTTATCTTCTATCTACCCTCCGAACTGTCAACATAAACAATGAAACACATCATATGGCCTCAAACTATCTTTCTTATGAATACGGAAAATCTTCCTATAGTCAACTTCAATTAAACGTGAAATCGTTTAACCTTTATAACAAACTCTAATGAGAGAACAATGCGAAAAGTTTACATTCCAACAAATTAGCAAACTAACACTTAAATGCAGAGACATATGAATGAGAGGAAATTCAAAGTTGCCTTTAAAAAAGAATATACATAAATCCATTACGAAGAGCGACAATTTTTCCATATGATATAATGAGTAATTTTCTGTGTAACTAGTTTCCATCAGGTTTAGATAGATATAATGACGAATTCAATATGTAGATGAATTGGATAAGGGAGACAGGGGGTTATGATGTAATCGTATGTGAGACGTATACTATTTTTCATGTTAACAATAGGCTAAGTTAAGAAAATCAATATTAATTACTGAAATTACTAGCCATGATAGTGGAGATGAATATAATAGTCTGAATTTATGTAAAAAAAACACAGAATGACAAACTGGTAGGAGGTCAAATGTTAAGATGAATAGTGTGAGAAGATAATGAGACCAAGTTACAAATTAATAGTTCTACTAATAATACATATGAGTTGTAATAAAATAAGCAAAGTGTTTATGAATGTGATAGACAGAATATACAAACGAAATGCACTGCTTCCGCGTATATTGTTGGAAACGATGAACAAGAATAAAGAAAGGCTAAGATGATGTTATCCAGAAGAATCTTTGGACACATACCAATAAATAGTTCTAAATGAACTAGTGGTGCGATAGGAAGACATGCCTTGAACGTAGATCCTCAGTAAATCATGATGTTGTCAATAAAAAAATAAGTGAAATAATTGAGGATTCTGACGTTATTCGTACACATGGTTCAACTTAAATTATCATAATGAGTGATTTCTGATTATCAGGTGTTTCTACATTTTTCCAACTCATTTTCCTTTTTCTTGTTCATCGTTTCCAACAATATACGCGGAAGCAGTGCATTTCGTTTGTATATTCTGTCTATCACATTCATAAACACTGCTTATTTCATTACAACTCATATGTATTATTAGTAGAACTATTAATTTGTAACTTGGTCTCATTATCTTCTCACACTATTCATCATAACATTTGACCTCCTACCAGTTTATCATTTTATGTTTTTTTTACATACTTACTTATGCCCGTTGCTCCTCGCTGAGGGGTATAGGCCGCTCACTAAGATTCTCCATTTAACTCTGTCCTGAGCAATCCTTTCTAATTGTTTCCAGTTGCTGCTCATCCTTTTAATGTCTGCTTCCAATTCTCGACACAGCGTGTTTTTTGGCCTTCCTGTTTTCCGTTTCCCAACAGGATTCCATGTTAATGCTTGTCTCGTGATGCAGTCTGATGGTTTGCGTAATGTATGTCCTATCCATTTCCAACGTCGTTTCCTAATTTCTTCTTCAGCTAGAAGTTGCTTTGTCCTCTCCCATAGTAAGTTGTTGCTGATGGTTTCCGGCCAACGAACATTCAGTATCTTTCGTAGGCAGTTGTTTATAAATACCTGTATCCGTCTGAGGGTGTTTGCAGTAATTCTCCAGGTTTCAGCTCCATACAGCAGGACTGTCTTCACGTTCGAATTGAAGAGTCTGACTTTGAGGTTAGTTGATATTTGTTTTGAGTTCCAGATGTTTTTTAACTGTAGGAATGCTGCCCTTGCTTTGCCAATCCTTGTCTTTACATCTGCATCGGACCCTCCTTTTACATCGATGATGCTCCCCAGATATGTGAAAGTATTCACTTCTTCCAGAGTTTCTCCATCAACTTGAATTGGGTTGGTGCTCCTTGTGTTGTATTTGAGAATCTTGCTCTTACCCTTATGTATGTTCAAGCCTACTGATGCTGAAGTTGCTGCTACACTGGTTGTCTTCGCTTGCATTTGTTGGTGTGTATGTGCTAAAAGAGCTAGATCATCTGCGAAGTCCAAATCATCGAGTTGCATCCTACTTGTCCATTGAATCCCGTACATTCCCTCAAATGTGGAGGTTTTCATGATCCAGTCGACCACTAGGAGGAAGAGAAAAGGTGACAGCAAGCAACCTTGTCTGACTCCGGTCCTCACTGAAAATGCAGTTGTCAGTTGTCCTCCATGCACAATTTTGCACTGTGTTCCGTCGTAAGAGTTCCGGATGATGTTGACGAGTTTCTCTGGTACGCCGTAGTGTCGAAGAAGTTTCCATCGTGTTCTCCTATCTACACTATCAAACGCCTTCTCATAATCAATGAAGTTGATGTACAGGGGCGAGTTCCATTCAATTGATTGTTCAACGATGATCCGTAGTGTTGCGATTTGGTCTGTGCACGACCGATCCTTACGAAAACCAGCTTGTTGATCTCGAAGTTGAGCCTCCACTGAATCTTTCATTCTGTTCAACAATACTCTGTTAAAGATTTTCCCTGGTATCGACAGTAGCGTGATCCCTCTGTAGTTGTCACATTTGCTTAAATCTCCTTTCTTTGGTATCTTGATAAAATGTCCTTCATTCCAGTCTGTCGCCACTTGTTCTTCCTCCCAGACCTTTTTGAATAAAACGTGGAGTATCCTTGCTGTTAGGTCGATATCTGACTTGAGTGCTTCAGCTGGTATATTGTCCGGTCCTGCTGCTTTACCACTTTTGATTTGTCTGATGGCCATCTTGATTTCTTCCATCGTTGGTGGAGTGACATCTATCGGGAGATCTGTAGGTGCTGCTTCGATGTCTGGTGGGTTCAGTGGAGCTGGCCTATTCAAGAGTTGCTCAAAGTGTTCTACCCACCTATTCTTTTGTTCTTGAATCTCAGTGAGTGTCTTGCCTTCTTTGTTCTTGACCGGTTGCTCTGGTTTACCATGTTTATCTGCCAGTTTCTTCGTTGTGTCATATAGCTGTTTCATATTTCCTTCTATTGCAGCCTTCTCCGCTGTCGTTGCAAGGCCTTCGATGTATTTCCGTTTGTCGGCTCTAATGCACTTCTTTACCCGCTTATTTACTTCTGTGTATTCAGCCTGAGCCTTGATTTTCTCTGCTCTTGTTCGGCTGTTGTTGATTTCTATCTTCTTGTTCCTCCTTTGCTGAATTTTGCTCAATGCCTCAGTGGAGATCCATTCCTTATAATGGTGCTTCTTGCGGCCTAGAACCTCCTGACATGTTGACGTTAGTGCTTCTTTGATTTCTTTCCAGTTGTCCTCCATAGTGGTTTCTTCTTCTTTCGGCAGATCTTGTAAGGCTTGGAACCTGTTGTTGAGAGATATTTTGAATTCGTTGAGTTTGTCAGTGTCTCGGAGAAAGCCTGTACTGAACCGTTGTACTGCTGCCACTCCAGTTGTCCACTGCTTCTTTAGCTTCAGCTTTATTTTAGAAACCACCAGGTGGTGGTCTGAAGCTATGTCAGCTCCTCTCTTGGTTCTTACGTCTTCCATTGATCTTCTAAGTTTTCTATTGATACATATATGATTGATTTGCTTCTCTGTAGTATGATCCGGTGAGACCCATGTAGCGTTGTGTATGCGTTTGTGGGCGAATATTGTACCACCTATAACCAATTTGTTGAAGGCACATAGGTTTGTAAATCTTTCACCATTGTCATTTCTGTCTCCCAGTCCTTGTCGTCCATGATTTCTTCGTATCCAGTGTTGTCCATTCCGACTTTGGCGTTTAGGTCCCCCCCATCAGGATTGTCAGATCCTTTCCTCGACACTTTGCTATGATTGATTGTAGTCTAACTTAAAACTGATCTTTGTCTTCGTCGTTGCCGCCGCTGGTTGATGCATAGCATTGGATAATATTCATTGTAATCTCTTTCTTCATTGTTTTGAAAGATGCTTTGAAGATCCTGGGTCTATGTGGTTCTCATCCCACATGTGCATTACGTGCTTTTTTGGACAGCATCAGAGCAAGTTCTTGGGTGTGAGGAGCATTTTCCTCTTCGTGGCCGGAGTATAGTAGCGTCTCTCCTGAAGCCAATGTTTTCTGTCCAGCTTGAGTCCAATGGGTTTCGCTGATTCTGAGTATTGTCAAGTTGTATCTCCTCATTTCTGCAGCTATTTGATTTGTCTTCCTGCTCTCCCACATTGTTCGAACATTCCATGTACCTATAAAAATATGTGCTCTGGTTGTTAGAAGGGGGGTCATCGGCCTCATGACTTCCGAAGAATCTCGGCTTTCATCATGAGGCGTCATGAATCCTTCTACTCCCAGGGCAGAGTTTAAATTGTTTATCTTGTTTAATCTGATTTGAGTTTTTTTTGGCAAGCTTGGGTTTTACAGGATGGGGGTGCTAGCCCCATGTACAACCCTCCTCCTTTACCCGGGCTTGAGACTGGCAGTAGCCCTAGGAAAGCTACAGGCGGAGATTTTTTACATAACTTCAGACTATTATATTCATCTCTACTATCATTGCTAGTAATTTCAGTAATTAATGTTGATTTTCTTCACTTAGTATATTGTTAACATGAAAAATAGTATACGTCTCACATATGATTGCATCATAACCCCCTGTCTCCCTTATCCAATTCATTTACAAATTGAGTTTATAATTATGAATATTATTTCCCATTGTACATAAGTGTCTAAATATAAGTTTCACTGAACATTACACTTGCAGATTATTCTACTTATTCGTATGACTATGCATATGTGTAAGAATTAGATCATTTTATATAAAGTGAATTCACTTCATCACACATTGTTTATTGTTCTTACTTTGAAAGACTTTATCAATAGTATAAATAAAATTAAATTGTTATTTAACTTTATTACCTTACTATTCAATTAATTCACATTCTATTCTACCCACTTCTATGTAGGTTATGTATAATTTATTCTCTAATCGTATAAGTAGGCGTTAATTCTTTAAACAATAACTATAAATTCTATTCTTTCTTGTTAACATCTACAGTAAGAATATTAAGTTGTTGTTGTTGTTTGTTTTGTTTTGTTTTTATAAATTTCATGACAAAGATTAAATTAATTTAATGCATTTTAGTCAAATAATTATCATATTCTATTACTTTTCAAGATGTATTCTATTTTGAAATTTTATGATGTATTATTCACGTAAATTTCATAGAAGTCACCAATTTTATACTGAATACTAAGAAATTTGTCATACATCCTTGAACTTTATTATAGAATAGTTACTATATCTTTGTATATAGCTTAATGTAACTAGTTCCGAATAAGTCTTCCATTCAATAGAACCAAATTAATTCAAATATATAGTTATGTAGTTTGCTTCGTTGATATTTTTTACTAGTAGTAATATAACATGAATACATTTATAATGAATGTAGAAAAGTTAATAGACACGCTATATAAATAGTAATTCATAAATTTATTCTTATGTAACAAAACAAATGCTATAATGAAAAGAAATAAAATAACTTAAAATGACTTTGTTACAGCAGAAAAGCATATTCAGAAAACAAGTTAATAAAATTTTTAGTAGTGAGTTATAAACGATTGAATTGCATACGAGTGAGGGATAATATGATTATGTTAGTCGTTACTTACAGTGTAATAAGAAATTAGTAAAACAAACAAGTTTGCGAAGGTAAATTTAATAAAAAAAAACAAGCACTTGAATCTGATAGTGAGATGATGAGCATGAAACATTGGCTTGTTAAATGAGTAGAAATACATATAGAAGGAAAAAAATGAAAAATACTCAATATAAGACGGACGCATTTTAGTCTGCTGAGTTTGCATTGACTGAATACAACCTGTAATATGTTATTTAAAAATCAGCCTACTACACACAGCATATTTTAACAAATGCAATTAGACAGAAGTCTGTAGGTATATTCGGGGTAAAACAAAGATTCCGGTAAAGTTATTAAGATTCAAAATGTATAGTATATAAATCTATTATGTAATTGAAGATTCTAAAACAACCACTTATTAGTGGAATAAGTGGGAAAACGTGTGAGTCATTTAAAAGTGGTCATAAAACTGGATGAGGTGAAACGGTATAACTAAAACAAGGGAAAGTTACAAAAATGCTGTAATACGATAAGTGGAAAGTTACCACGATAAGCTAAAATTGATCACTGCTTCTTTTCACTGGTATAAATCTGGGCTGAAGCGTTTGTTTGGAAGTGCTTTAGCGCATTTAGGAAGACTGCTGTCCGGCAACTTGGATATTTAACTGATTGTCCTATATTAGCTAGATGTTGCGCCATAACACCATCGAAAGTTTTAATGCATTTGATTCGAGACTTTGGAAATATTCTCTTGGTAATAAGTGTAAATCCTTCTTTTGTTCTGTCACTGCAACTACCTTGGAAAATAATTGTAAGTTTATATACATATTATCCATATGCATAACTATGATATTTAGAAATATTTTATTTTGTATACAGCTAATGATAAATTGAATTTATCTTATTCTGATCATTTCTTTATTCTTGCTGTCGTGGAATAAATAGATGGAAACATTTGTGTGAAATTGGAAATATTCTCGTAATGACGATTAAAACAACGTGATTAGAATATGGAATAACTGAAGAAGAGTAATTGCCTTATTCCAATTATAAACGACTTCCACTGGTAATGATTTATCACTAGCATTCATCTTCCAACCAGTGGCCAGTAACAACGTGAATAATCTTCAACTACTCACTGTGATGATGTTATGGGTTCTGGTGGGGTAAAACATCTCGACTAATAGAATACTGAATATTTAAAAAAACAGCTCTCCAGTGCATATTACTACTCAATCAATCCTTCGTCAATAATAAAGCATTAGGCAAACTTACTTTAAATTACACTGATCTGAACAAACTATCCAATAAGGTGTTAATCAGTTTTATCAAAGGTCCAACCAGATATCAGATAGTGGATAGAATAACATGAATTACTTAAGAGATGACAAATTGAAAAACAAGTTGATAAATAACTTCAGTATAGAAAGTTCAAATTAATAAGATAATAACAATATAATAAAGTCATTTTATTTTGTAAAAATGTTATCCGGATTAGTCAGAGGAAACCACCTAATAACTGTGATGAATAATACCACAGTGAGTCTGAGGATAGCCATATTGTTAGAAGGGTCTGGATGTTTTTTTTTCACAGACGCAGAGTTTCAGGTTTTGATCCATATGGCTATAGTGGCTTACAACTTTACTTGCTTGTAAGGATCCAGGAACAGTGGCTATACAAAGTGGATGCAAATTCAACGTATTTTTAAACACTACCTAATTTGGCTTTTAAAAAAGAATGTAGCCTTCCTAAATTGAATTATCTTATAACTTTGGATCATGCTGTCCCACCTGAACTTTTTTCAACATTATCCGTATCGTCAAATATTTGAACCCGAATGAAGCCCAGATTTCTAACATGTGTGTCATAGGAGATTTAGCATTTTGGTAGGTCATACCTAGACTCTGCTGAGGCGTCTCATACTGGGACGAAACGTCTGTCCAGTGCCTACTGATTTTCAGTGGTACCCTGCCAACATCGATCTGTAACATGTTCAATCAACAAAAACAATCAATCTCCACAAACCATCTCAATTCAAATTTAATGATCTAATTTATTTTAAAAGTATTTTAAAGTATGGCTTCTGTTTAATATAATCTGACAACGTAAACTTAATTTTTCTGTTAGTTATTTATCGATTAAATCTTTATTCACATCACAGTATCAGTAAGTAGTGAGATTGTTATTCAAGGAAATAGAATAAAAACAAATTGATTATTTCAGACTTTGTTATTTGATAAATTGTCACCAGCTGAAAAGAACCATAGTTTACCATCAGATCAAGAACGTTATTATTATGTTATGTTAATAAGAGTACCAATCAATACTGATGATCAATTTTTCCTCCATGAAACATTAAAAAGTACACAACTTTATCGTTATGTTTCCGAAAGTTCATTAGTTAGAAGTATCTGCACGTCCTTTCGTCGTTACGTCTAACTCTCCTAATCGTGCAATAGTAAAATGGCTAGTTAACCTAATAAAACGATTACATAAAGGCTTAGTTAAACATAATGTGGAAAAGGTTTTCGAATTTCTAAGTGTGATAAATGAAATGAATTTTGAGTAGTACTATTTTACCGTTCGATATAAGTCCGTTATTCGCCAATATTTCATATATCAAAACAGCCGATTATATCTACGAACAACTAATAAAAGTGAAAAGACTTGTCTTTATACCAACAGAAAAAAATGAAGGGACTCCTGTTACAATAAACGATGAACATACGTTTCATTTGTGAAAGCGAACTCTACAGGCAAATAGAGTGAGTAGCTAAGAAGTCACCCTGGAGTCCTATACTTGCAAATATCTTTCTAGCTAAATTAGAGAATGAACCAATACAAAATGCATTAAACTATATTACTACTGTAAGTACGTAGATGACACATTTATCGTATGTAAAGAATCAGCCAACCAATATGACGTACTAAACACCATCAACAATATACACTCTTCAATTTACTTTACATGTGAAGTAGAATGTAATAATATTGTAGTGTTTCTAGACGCCCTTTTCTGCATACTCCAGACAAGTTCATACGAAGGAATCTGTTTAGAAAACAAATGATGACTGGACAGTATATACACTTTCATAGCATCATACCTATCCAACATAATATAAATCATGTAAAATGTATAAGTTGTCGAATTCGGCGTATTTGCTTGGATGATAGCATAGAAGAAATAAACAAACAAAAAAACTGCATTAACAAAAATCAGAAAACCAGATAGATTCATCCAAAAGTATGCAGCAAAAAAAACTAAGATTAGAGGAGATTTAGTCTGGAAAAAAAACACTATCTACGACTTGTCGTTAAAGGCGATATAACATGTAACATCCTGACAAGAAGATTAAGCAGATCTATTAAAAGTATATTCAACAGCCAGTTTCCTAGCCGTACTCAGGAGCCATTATCCATGGCAGCACGTAAATACGTTTTGGCTTGGTTATCAAAGGGTTAAACGAAAACTTCTACCAACGTGATTGTTTTCCATCTAATGGACTGTGACCATGAAATCAAGATTGAGGAAGCCTTTTCGATTGTATACGAAGTATCGGAAAATTCGCCTAAAAATGTTAAAATACGCCTTGTTTACATAGCGAAAGCATTAGACATCATCACAGAGAAGTCGAACTTATGCACACTAAAGAAATATATATTTAACCTCACTGTTTGCCTCGGCCTACAATAGGGCTTTAACTCTAGGAATGTTTTTGGTTCAATTTTTTTTGGTTATCCTACTTACATTTCACTTCTTTTTCTCATTTTTCTTTCTTCTTACAAGATATTCATATTCATTTTTATTATCAAGTTTTTATAATTTTAGTTTAATTGGTATGTGATGAAACGCCTGTTTCGTCCCATTTGGAAATCATCAACTGAATGTACCTTCATCCCAGTGTTCATGCTCACACAGGGACTCAAACTCGGTTAGTCCCTTGCCAAACGCCACCGCATTCATCACTAGACTATTGAGTCTAGAATGATCAATTTCAGTCCATGACAAATCAACGGGAAGATTCAAATACATTTTAATTACATTATAATTTTAGTTTATTTTCTGTTGATAATTACATTACAGTAAATTTGGCTTATCGTTAATTCCACTGTCGTTACTACTATTACTATGATTTTACCTCCTAACACTTTGACCTTATTGACTAAATATCACCATCATCACCTTTTAACAAATTGCACTCAATCTTGCTAATAATTAATTTGCCTTTACAGCGGATTGTTATATAACCTTCCGTATTTGTCTAGAGCCATTTTTAAGTATTTAATAATAAGATGGACATGTAATTGCTAGTTTCGATTTATGATTTTAACATATTCAATCATATTTCTTACCTGACATTATCCTCTCATTGTAAAATATAATGATATTTATGAATTTATAAATGTAGAACGTATAGACAAAGTTATGAAAAACAATTGTTTGCTCAAATACTCTTAACTTCTGATTATTATATGAGATTCTTTAAATTATTAGTTCTGTTTAAGATAAATTATTGGCATATATGAATTTCTATTGTATGACAATATATATAATCTTAATTTATTAATAACCTTTATAATGGTAAATCATTTATTATTCTTGTATTAATTACATTGTAAGTTATTTAAATGAATAACTTATTGAACTTAAGTAAATATTTTATCAAAGGGCATACATATTCATAAACTCATTAGTTATAAACAAAAGAAGAAATCTAGAATAGTTTTAGAATTCATAATATAAATAATTAATATTGTTCTTTATTTCATTTTAAAAATAATAATATATTACTTTAATGTTACTATTATATGTATAGATATATGAATAAATGTATACAGTGTAATACATTATTAGTTTGTTAGGTAAATTTAACTCTCAATGGAATAAATCATCAACTATTCAGTAAAATATTAGTAAATTATAATTTTAATGTAAAAGAACATAAAGTCAAGTAATTCATTATCTGATAAGAAAAATTAGACTTTGATATAAAAATAGGATAACCTCTTGTTTTGTTTAATAATTTGTATTAAGCAGATTACGTTAAATTGGTAATGTAATATGGGATCATTTCAGAATTCAATGTGATTTATATGTAGCATGGTATTTGATAATTTTTAACTTTGTTTTGTATTTATGTTAGTAGTGACATTTTATTTTATTTTACTTTAATGTGATATTTATTCAGTAAAATATACAGAATAGTCTTGTATTTAATTTAATATGACTCTTATTTCAGAAGTACTGATGAACTAATTTAATGAAAAGTTATATATTTTTGACTGGTTCACTTATGTATGATACGTTGTTGAACATAGATCTATGTAAATTAAGCATAGAAAAACAGGTGTATTCACACATAACGTTTGACTTATTTTCAATGTTGAGCCAATTTTTCACCCAGCAACTTCACATTCTACCTTGATCTTGCTATTTACCAGTTTATTTTGTTTTGTTACAATACTTTTAAATTTTCATTATATTCATTCTAAATAATTAGATAATATTAGTTAGAGAACACTTTTGGTTAAGCAATACTAATCATTTCCCAATGAAACCTCAAATTAAATGATATAAATCAATCCATTCAGTAAATTGTCGCATTTCATTAATCAAATGCATTCTACCTGACGATATTTATTAAACCGAAAATAAGACTATTTGATAAAAAAAAAAACCTCATATGACTATTGATTCGGGTAAAGTAATCGGAAAGCACATACTATTGAGACTCTTATGGCTAAGCTGAATGTGATTAAACATCCAGGAACTATGATAGTTGTATGAGCTAAATTGAAAGTTCATCACAGACTCACTAACGATTGTCATATCTGTTTTCCTTCCCGTACTATAGCGACCTTCCTATGATCCCGTTATCCCAAAACCTATAAGCAAACCCTATATTTCAGCCTTTATCGTAATTTCTATTTCCTGTTATCAATTGATCCAATATATGAAAGCCACTGTTTTCGCTCAATAGATGGTTTGGCCCAAACACACATTATGTGGTGTTTACTCTTTCTTTCCATACCTCTGGAAAAACTTTAGTCATTCATACATCGTGCCAGCCAACTGTCGTCTTCAAATCTATCAGGTTGTAGTTATAGAACATGTATAGTTAGCTTGTCTTCACCTCGGCAACTGCGTCACTTTAATAACGTCAATTTTTGGATAAATAACGTATAAAAATCATTATTATCAATTGAAATACTTTAAAATTGTTTCAACACACTTGAAAACAATTTACTGTATAATCGGTTGCATAATTTTTGTAGCAAATGTTTATATAAAATTAGTGTTCTTTAAATAGGAAATCCAATCAAAAAGTTAATTTGTCGGGCTAAGGCGAAAATAGTAACCTATTTCCAATTAAATGATTTGATTCTATTTTCACATATAAAGCATCACATTCTGCATACTTACTTTTATATTACCGGTGTATTCAAAGAGAATCTGACCAGTATATATATATATATATATATATATATATATATATATATATATATATATATATATATATATATATATATATATATATATATATATATATATATATATATATATATATATATATATATATATATATATATATATATATATATATATATATATATATATATATATATATATATATATATATATATATATATATATATATATATATATATATATATATATATATATATATATATATATATATATATATATATATATATATATATATATATATATATATATATATATATATATATATATATATATATATATATATATATATATATATATATATATATATATATATATATATATATATATATATATATATATATATATATATATATATATATATATATATATATATATATATATATATATATATATATATATATATATATATATATATATATATATATATATATATATATATATATATATATATATATATATATATATATATATATATATATATATATATATATATATATATATATATATATATATATATATATATATATATATATATATATATATATATATATATATATATATATATATATATATATATATATATATATATATATATATATATATATATATATATATATATATATATATATATATATATATATATATATATATATATATATATATATATATATATATATATATATATATATATATATATATATATATATATATATATATATATATATATATATATATATATATATATATATATATATATATATATATATATATATATATATATATATATATATATATATATATATATATATATATATATATATATATATATATATATATATATATATATATATATATATATATATATATATATATATATATATATATATATATATATATATATATATATATATATATATATATATATATATATATATATATATATATATATATATATATATATATATATATATATATATATATTAGTGTTGTTATGAAAATTGTTAAGTTAATTCATTACGATTTTTATATTTAATTGTTTGGTATAATTAAATTACTAGGATTTGGTTCTCCACTTATTACAAATATCGAATACTCTGAGGCTCACGCAATCAACTCAGCTACCACAATGTGATCTGGCCACACTATGCACACTTTATTTGACATCACAGATGACAATCAATCAATCAATCAATGCCTGTTACTCCAAGTGGAGCATAGACCGTCCACCAGCATTCTCCAGCCAACTCTGTCCTGGACTTTCCGTTCTAGCACTTCCCAAGTGCTGTTCATTCTCTTCATGTCTGTCTCCAATTCCCGACGCAATATGTTCTTGGGTCTTCCTCTGTTTCTGTGGCCTTTAGGATTCCAAGTCAGTGCTTGTCTTGTGACACAGTTTGACGGTTTCCTCAGTGTGTGTCCAATCCATCTCCAGCGTCTTTTCCTAATTTCTTCCTCAACTAGAAGTTGATTAGTTCTCTGCCACAACAGGTTGTTGTTGATGGTATCTGGCCAACAGATCCGAAGAATCCTACGCAGACAGTTGTTTACAAATACTTGTATCTTCTGTAGGATACTTTTCGTAGTTCTCCAAGTTTCAGCTCCATACAACAGGACTGTCTTCACATTTGTGTTGAAAATTTTGACTTTTATATTGACTGACAGTTGGTTTGAGTTCCAGATGTTTTTCAGTTGTAGAAATGCTGCCCTTGCCTTACCAATCCGCGCCTTCACATCCGAATCAGACCCTCCTTGTTTGTCGATGATGCTGCCCAAATATGTAAAGCTTTCAACGTCTTCCAGAATTTCTCCGTCAAGTGTAATTGGGTTAGTGTTTGCTGTTTTGTATCGGAGGATCTTGCTTTTCCCTTTGTGTATGTTGAGGCCTACTGCTGCTGAGCCTGCTGCTATATTGTTGGTCTTCCTCTGCTTTTGATGATGTGTGTTAGATAGAAGAGCTAGGTCATCTGCAAAGTCCAAGTCATCTAGTTTCGTCGATGTTGTCCATTGTATTCCGAGAATGCCTTCAGATGTTGCAGTCTTCATGATCCAGTCGATGACTAGTAGTAAGAGGAAGGGCGAGAGTAAGCAGCCTTGTCTAACACCGGTCTTCACTTCGAATGAATCTGAGTTGACCTCCATGCACGATTTTACAATGTAGTCCGTCGTAAGAATTCCGTATGATGTTGACTATCTTCTCGGGTACGCCGTAATGTCGTATAAGGCTCCATAATATTCTTTTATCCACGCTGTCGAATGCTTTTTTATAGTCGATGAAGTTGATGTAAAGTGGTGAATTCCATTCAATTGATTGTTCAACAATGAACCGTAGAGTAGCGATTTGATCGGTACATGATTGATCTTTACGGAATCCGGCCTGGTGATCTCGGAGTTGGCCGTCGACTGGGTCCTTTGATCTGTTCAATAACACTCTGTTGAAGACCTTTCCTGGTACTGAAAGTAGGGTAATGCCTCTGTAGTTCTCACAATTGCTGAGATCGCCTTTCTTTGGTATCTTGATGAGGTACCCTTCTTTCCAGTCTGCTGGAACTTGTTCATCCTCCCAAATCTTCCTGAAGAGAATGTGGAGTATCTTTGAAGTTGTTTCTATATCTGTCTTCAGTGCCTCCGCTGGTATGTTGTCTGGTCCTGCTGACTTGCCACTCTTGATCTGTCTGAAGGCCATTTTGATTTCTTCGACTGTTGGTGGGTCTGTGCTTATAGGGAGATCCGTGGCTGCTGCTTCGATGACTGGTGGGTTCAGTGGGGCTGGTCTATTCAAAAGTTCTTGGAAGTGCTCTACCCACCTGTTCCGTTGTTCATGCACTTCAGTGATTGGTTTGGCAGCCTTGTTCTTGATTGGCCGTTTTGGCTTGTTGAATTTCCCAGCTAACTTCTTCGTTGTATCGTATAAGAGTCTCATATTTCCTTCTCATGCAGCTTTTTCCGCTGTCATTACTAGGTCCTCAACAAATTTTCGTTTATCCAACTTGATGCTCCTCTTCACTTGCTTGTTGACTTTCGGTGTATTCGGCCTGTGCCTTGGCTTTCTCTGCTCTTGTCCGACTGTTATTGATCGCTGTCTTTCTGTTCCTCCTTTCTTGGATCTTGTCCAGAGTACTAACAGAAATCCACTCTTTTTGGTGTTGTTTCTTGAGACCCAAAACCTCCTGACATGTTGAGGTTATTGTTCCTTTAATTGCTTTCCAGTTGTCTTCCATATTAGTTCCATCTTTTTCTAGTAGATCATGAAATGCCTGGAACTTGTTGCTGAGAATTAATTTGAATTCGTTGCGTTTGTTAGTATCCCGGAGAAGGGCTGTATTAAACTTGTGTAATACTGCTGCTCCAGTTGTCCAGTGCTTCCTCAGCTTTAGTTTCATTTTAGTTACCATCACAGATGACAACTGTAATTTTATTGCAGTAAATGAAAATCCGATTAAACTACTTATAAAGTATTTTTTTGTAAAAATAAACTCTTCATCTGAATGTTGGTTCTGTTGTTGTATTCAGCCATAATCATCAATATGTTTATATTTGGGCTTCAGCGTTTGGCTTCATTTTGTCATTGAGTTAAAGTTCTTGTCCCATACATTTTGGTAAAACATGATATTGAAGTAAATCAGAATTAGTAGGTACATCCAGCCGACGAATCCCAAATAGAACGAAACGCGTGTCCTGGATTCCGCTTGCCAATCACAATCCAACTTAAATATCAATTGAAGTAAATTGTTATTTTATCTGCTATTCTTGTATATGAATGAAATAGCGTAATCACGATGCGAAGATCAGGCCTCTTTCATTTATGACACATTTCGGAACTTCCTTATGATGCCATTATTTCATTATTTCTATACTAATTTTTTTAGCTTCTAATCAGGTAGTTTGATTTAACAACTATCGTATTACTTTTAAAAGCATATTTGATAAAATGTAACCTTAATTATTTCCGTTAAGAACAAGATGTTTTGAAATATTTTGTGGTTTAAATGTGCAGTTTATTGTTTTTTGTACATTCGAAAACTTGCATATAATGTTGTCTTACCTTTATACACAATTTGTCCCATTACTAATCAGCTTTAAATTTTTGTTGCAGTTAACGACAGTCATCAGTGTTAGCAGCTATGTTTAAAAAAATAATGTGTTAAATGTAGCCTGTGCTCTCACAAGGTGTATACCTATTTTACAATGTACTTGCCTAATCTTAGATTCCTAACTGGTTTGCTGTGCGGTCTGGTTTTATATATATATATATATATATATATATATATATATATATAAAGGGATGTGTGAAATATAATATGATTCTGTCTGCTCAGTCTATCGTCTTGTGTTTTTCTATCTCTGACTTGGGACTGTGTAGGCGTAAGGCAGACGCACAATTATTGATTAGGCACACCCATTTGGTATTCGATAAATCAATCATTTTTTGGAGTCATAACAAAACGTGTAAGGCTGGTTTCGCTGTTTGTCCCCCGAAAATATTAAAAATCACAAGGGCGGTAGGTTGGATTTGTAATGATTCTTTGAATTTATTTCAGGCTGTCATATGATTAAATTGTTCTGTGGGAAGTTGGCAGATACAGAATAATAAGTTTATTCAAGTGACTATTAATTATTTTACTCTTATTCTGTTACTTGATATGCTGAGCTTATACATAACCAAGCATACTCTAACATCAATACTGTGATTATGAAATAGATATTTACTTATGAGATGCATTTTGACACTGTTGTTATTAATATTATTGAGCTTCATAACACTACAAGGATACATTACGGTATTCAATCAATCAATCATTGTTTTTTACCCCATGTGGAGCATAGGCCGCCGACCAGCATTCTCCAACCAATTCTGTCTTCGGACTTCCTTTCCAGTTCTTCCCAAGTGCTATTCATTCTCTTCATGTCTGTCTCCAATTCCAAGAGGAATGTGTTCTTGGGTCTTCCTCTTTTTCTTTGATCTTGAGGATTCCAAGTTAGTGCTTGCCTTGTGACACAATTTGATGATTTTCTTAATGCGTGTCCTATCCACCTCCAGTGTGTTTCCCTAATTTCTTCTTCTACTGGAAGTTGATTTGTTCTCTGCCATAACAAATTGTTGTTAATGGTATCTGGCCAACGAATCTGAAGTATCTTATGCAGACAGTTGTTTATAAATACTTGTATCATTTGGATGATTCTTTTCGTAGTTCTTAATTCAAGTTTTAGCTCCATACATCAGAACTGTCTTGAGGTTTGTATTGTAAATTTTGAATTTGATGCTGGCTGACAGTTGGTTTGAGTTCCAATTTTTTTTCATTTGTAGAAATACTGCCTTGTTTTTCCAATCAGAGCCTTCATATCTGCATCAGACCCTCATTTATTGATGCTGCTAAGGTATGTAAAAGTTCCTACATAATCTAGAATGTCTCTGTCAAATGCAATTGGGTTAATGTTCGTTGTTTTGTATTGAAGGATCTTGCATTACGGTATTAGAAACTGTGAGTTATTAACACTATGATCATACATACATCGTACTGCTTTACTTGCTGGCTGATACAAAAATGTTAATTCATGTAAAAAAATGTATTAACGTTATTTATTTATTGGGTTCTTATTAGTACGCTTGTTAACTTAGATCTTGTCATTGTTGTAGGAACACATCAAGAATAACCATGTACAATATGCACTTCCTTGTTGCACTTTCACTGTTCTATTCACTTATTTTCATCCGCTTCAAACATACACTAACACATTAACACTGATTCACACTTGCTGCACATTTAACGGTGGTATAGGTTAGTGAAATATAGTTCAACTCGAAATTTCCACTTTATATATTATCGCTGTGGTTGAAACAATTTAAGTAAAAGAATTAATGTAGTGGAGATTTTTGCATCAGTTTTCTCTGTATTGATTAATAAGGTGACACAGGAAGAACAATTAACTTTCAGAAATGTTTTCAGAAAGACCATTCCATATATTTTGGTTGTATATATATATGACATTTTATTTTTAGTACTATTATGTTCCTTATTTTATAGCTTCCTATTTGACCGTGTTGTGCTCCATTTGTACTGCTGAGTTCGCAATCTCCTTTGGTCCAGCAACTATATATATATATATATATATAATTATATCTTCGTCAATAACACTGACTAATGCATACACGACAATCATAGAGTACGCTACGGTGAAGAAATCCCGAGCAATAATGTGGCAGGCATATGTTTGAACTTAAAGAACCCAACTTGACAAAATCACACAACGCACTGAAGTTCAACAGTACAGTACAGTCTAAAATTTAGCACCCGTATCAACAAAGGAATAAACAGTACTGTGCTATTTTGACTTTGTGTATGTGTAAAGTAAACATTTTGTCTCCATCATCGTTGTTTTTACTTTGCCTTATCCTTCCGTTCAGAATATTTACTGTTAGTATGCAATCCCTCATTTATAAGCCACGGTTAATTGATTGTGTGTACATTGCCTCGATTCTCTGCCACTCTCTCACTTGTTTGTAATACTTTAAATTCCCTAACTGGCTTACAGCGTGGTCTGTTTTGTGCATATATAAAGGGATGCTTGAGATACAGCACGTTTTGTCTGGTTTATTTATCGGCTCGTGTTGATCCCATTCTGGTCTGGGATTGATTGGGCATCATGTATACATGGAGGGACCAACCAAGCACTCTGAATGGTTAATGTTGACTTAAAGATATCGTTCCATCAATCTTACTATTTACAAGAACTGTACTAGTCCCAGCAAGTTGGCATCAATAAATCGGTCAACTGTTTATCATTATTCGCTGAACTTAATTTTACACCTAGTATTTGTTGTAAGTGTTAATTATGTTCATAATTAACCTGACCAACGACATCCGTTTAAACGCGTACCACTTGGACTCAGTCTTATTGTATAAATTATTTTCGCTTAATCACCAATTAGAGAACTGTATTCCTTTTATAAAAATAACTAATAAACACAATTGTTCATCTTGACGCATTTCTCATCACTGTTCGGTACCTGTTTTTTATATTTCATTTTTGACTGGCTATATTGATTATGTTCTCATGCAAATTGTGCTAATTTACGTTTTTAAAACAGATACAAGTTTATGCTTAGCCCTTCCTGTTTTGACTATAGTTAAGCCCAGACTCTGAGTCAACACTTTTGCGGAAAGTGCTCGAAAGGTTATCTGTATCCTGGAGTGTTCGCTCTCTATTTTTTGCAGTCGGTGTACTTCTTGAATCTAACGGTTATCTTGAAAGCCAGTGTTACTTTTGTTAAAGAATTGCTCGGTACTAAGCCCTCTGTATCTGTTAGTGTTACGCTTTTGATCCTTTTACAATTATGTTTTTATCAGCGTTGATACAACAATCGATGTTAATGTTCAGTTTCTGGCGTTTTCGTGCCAGCGCTACTCATTATGATGGTAACCAACATCTGTGTAATTTGTTTTTGAGTGATGGAAGCAGCACACGCGCAACGAGTTGTCGTGTGTGTGCTGAATGGACCCACTACTTTTGGGATCTTCTGAGACCCTGGGCTTGGCAGCTATAACGCTGCATATTCCTCTGTAGTATTCTTGTTCAAGGATGTGGGCGAACTACCACATTCCTACCGGCTTACCTGAATTCCAGTTGTTTGCTGAATTACTTTTGTTTCACACATATTCCTGTTGAATAAACAGCTTTTGTTCTCAAGTAACATTTTGCACTTGAGAGCATGCCAGTTTAAAATCACGATTAGTTTGATATGTGTTTACATGCATTCAAATATTTCGATGGAGTGTCACTGTCAGAACATTCGTGAAAAATTAGGATATGATTTTAGAACCAAACTAATGGCATCAAAGTTTACCGTACTGAAGCTATGAATATATGCATTGTATCATGGTGCATATATGACCAAGAAAAGCGCGCTTCATGACTAGAGCGTTACAGTTCCAAAAGACTGCAGACAGTGAGCTGAATGGATCACTGAACATATCCAGATGCGGGATAAGACTAAAAGAACTTGGATCTTGGACAAAGAAGAGAAGTCAATAGTATTGTGTCAGTAGGGTCCATAATTTTTTTATACATTATAATCTACAACGAGATAAAAGATGAAGGCAGAGAGAGCACACAAAACAACAATGCTGGTATCCTAAAAGTGAGCAACAATTAGTGTTTACACAAGAATTGAAAGACACGACATAGCACTTACGGTTGTAAATGATGTCATAAGTGTAGGAAACGGATTTTATGTGGTTAGTAACCAAGCAGAAAGTGTCTATCTTAATGTCATCCAAGGGTTTACCCTTGCTAGCAGAGAAATCGTTGAACAGGTTGGCTATAATATTATGGCCATTAATCAACACGGCTCGACTGATATTCACTACCATAACATAAATGATGCTTTAGATAAAATTGAACTAGTAAGACATCCAAAACCAAGAATTCTTAAAGATTAGTACATTCCATCGCATAAACGATGACGCCTCCGAAGACATGCTTCCGAATTTCATGAATCCAGAGACTTTACCTCGCTAGTTACAATGAAAGAAATATATATAATGATTGTAGAAATACGCATGGATAAAGCCATGGTGCAAGACAAACAAGCTATCATAATCAAAAATACCTTTGCTTCCCTAACATTTTTGGAAACCAAATTAGATGTTCTAAAACGAAAGATGGAAGTCTCTTTATTGGTGAAAACCAAATATACGACAACCCTAAACTCACTGCGGAATTACTTAGTAAACACTTTAGTACCACACTAACGAACGGAAATTATGAAAATGACTACGAGTCCACCGTAACGCCATCATGTGAACTCAGGAATGTAATCTTCACTAGGCAAAACATTGATAAAGCCATAAAGACTCTAAAGTACTCAAACAACAAAGGACCTGATGTTATCTCAGCAAGCATGCTTAGAAGGGCGGACAAAAATCTCCATCTACTACTTCTTAAGTTGTTTACGGTATCACTCTCTACTGCATGCTACCCATCAATCTGGAAAACTACATACATTATCCCCGAAATCACAAGTGAACCGGTCGCAAATGTAGAAAACTACCGACCAATTAACCTAACGTCTGTTATCTCTAGAGTGATGAAGAAAGTAGTTGAGGTTGAAAAATCTCAGTACCTCCAGAAACAAAAACTGATCCGTACCTCACAACATAGGTTCCTAAAGAGTAGGTCATGTGATACGTGCCTATTAGACTATCTTAACGATATAACCACTCAACGCGATAAGGGGATGGTAGTATCAACCGTTTTCCTTGACTTCAAGAAAGCTTTTGATAAAGTCTCACATCATAAACTTCGCCATAAACTAAAGTCGATCGGAATCAAAGACCCATTACACTCTTAGCTGGGCTCATTTATCACAGGAAGAGGCCAGGTAGTTAAATATAATGACCACCTTTCGTCACCCAAACTAATCACAAGTGGGGTTATTCAGGGCAGTGTCCTACGTCCTCTTCTGTTTCTCATTATATATGTAAAGTCATGCATTTTGGCAGACCATACTTGTATGCTGATGACCTGGAAAAAGTGTACAGCTTTAAACCTAGTACATCTAATGAAAGCAAATCCAACATCCAGAAAGACCTAGATAACCTGTCGATCTGGATCCAGAAAGGGCAACTGCCATTGAACCACAGCAAGTGCCGGGATATACGATTCGGAAAACATGATGTGACAAAAGAACTCTATTAGAATGTACATAAAATTCAAACTCCGAACTCCATATGTGCTACACTACTAATGTACTCTTCTGTAATAGCCAATCTGTCAAGGATAACAAATTAACACTAACCAAATGAGCCTTAATATCCGAGTATTTACCAATTTAAGCAGTTATGCTTTCCTGATTGCCTAAATAATCAAAAAAGTATAGCTGTCATAATGCCGTTTCCCCATTCTGCTGTTTATTTTCCTCCTTTCCTTTTAGCACTTAGAGACCGCGTTATATTATGCAATAGGCTGAACACCTACATTTCCCATCATAATATAACCGCTCAGGATGGTGCCGTTCCACTAGTCTGCACAAGGTCATTTCAAAACCATGTTTGTAGTGGACGCTACATAAATGCAATTTAAAACAATGTTTATTATCTTACCATCTCTGAGTATTGTAGTATAATAAATTTGTGCAACAAGTGAACTCTTTTCACAGCCTGTTATGTTATTGTTGATCTTGCCTGTAAAAATGGCTTGCTCCTGATATCAGGAAATAAATTGTTATTATCATAACAATAGCGCGCTGTTCGAAGGTTGTTACTTTTTTACACGTGGTTTATATATTTTGATCTTTGCGACAAAATTAGCCAACCGCCTTATCCATAGTACTATAAAACATTATATCACATTAAATATATATTGTATATCACGTCATTCGAGCTAACACATTTTCAAACAAATAGCTGTAATCCTAGTTACAAGTTTGCCACTACCTAATAAAAGTATACTTCATACTGAAATCTCACCCCCCCATTTATAAATGGCTCGAAATAAGGCTAAAAGGTCCAAGCTGGATAGCCGTTCTCCCAAAAACCCTGAATCTTCCTCTAATGACCTATTTGCCACTGAACCGCTGATAATAGGCAATCGCACACCACTTGTCAAGGCTATCAACCTGACTGATCTAAATAGTGATATTGCTGACTATAAAAACGAAGTTGAAGAAGTACAATTAGCATTTACCAAAATGCAATCTATCCTAAATGACCTAACCCCGCTAACCTACTTGCTTGGAAAGCAAGAAGACATAGAAATAAATATGGCAAAGTGAGCTGAAACATTCCTAGATTTTATTGCATCAGAAGTTGTAAAGCGACTCACCTCGCTTCACAAAGCCATCGTCTACAATGTTCCAGGGAATTTTCCACTTAAAAAGGTTAGAGCGACCCTACTAAAGGCTAGTGGCATGTCTCATATTCCGCGCGAATGTAACCGCGTAAAAAAGACTGGCAGACTAGCTGCCCAATTCTATTCCACTTTGCATCCATCATAGATTGCAAGCGTTTTATAAAATCAGTAAACTTTATTAGATCCGGCAGTGACTTCAAAAATATACTAATAGTCGCTGATAAAACACCTCTACAACGTAGATCTCTCAACCGTTACGGTGCTGTTGTTTCAGACATAGAAGATTCCGAATCACAATTAACCACTCCAAATGAACTTTCCAAAACAAAGTCTAAAACGCACCCTAGTGGTAGTACTCCACCACCTAGACTTTGCACTCCACCCAGCCCAACCATACCCATAACTCTACCTAGTATAGACGCTCATACCCCAACACCTCTCACAACCAACAAAAATGACAGCGACCTAGTAAATTTAGACATCACTCCCAAGGGGAGTACAGTTATCTCACAAAATAAAGAGGTGAACAGGATCAAACCATATAACTTAATCCACCACCCTACCGTTAAAACAGAATTCATACCTTATCCTTACAACAGGCCTAATGCTCTCCCTATCAATAAGGGTCAGCATAACCCCATCCCTAAAGTTCAGAGTAATAAAATAAGTAACAAACGCCAAACCGCTGGGCACAATATCTCTGAATCACTAGGTTTGAAGGCCAGTGTTAAGAACAGCAACAAGCGGTTCCTCTCCTATCACCCTATTTCTGTTCCGTCGCATAAATACTTTAAAAGCAACAGAATGACGCATGCAACTGCGTCAGAGTACCATGTGCGAATGACCCCGAAGGCTGATTCCAGGAAGAAAACCCTCCTTCCTCTACCTATATCGTTTCTGTCCCAAACAGATAATGGGAATAATTTTAACGTGGGATGTCACCCGTTCTATCAACATAAAAACCCTCTTAAACTTGGAAACTTACGACCTATATACTTTCCTACAGTAAACAGTTGTAACTACAACCACTTGGCTGCATCCCAAAACTCATTGCCTAACTACTATGATCCATATGTCACGTACGCACACTCGAACCATTTTTTAGAGTATCCTCGTACGATAACTCACAACCATTCTCACCCCCTACTCATTGCCCCCGCAGCCATTACTAAGTCAGCTGATGACGAGCCCGAACACCACCAACTTCCACGTCTGCCACTACTAAGTAATCAATCCCACAGCACCATATCTCCACTAATCACAAACACTTTGAGCGTAAAAAACGACGATAGCAGTGACAACCTAAACATTGAGGCTGCAGAGCAATCACCCATTATCTACTCACTAGTATCTGAACAATGCGAAACTCCGCTATCCCCAAGTCAAAGTTTCATCCGGGATTCTAAACCTGACGCCTTAAATTATTTCAATCTCACTGGCCACTCGTTTAGTCTATGCCTACTTAACGCACGATCAATATGCAACAAAATGACCGACTTAGCTCTGTTTGCATCAATCTGCCAACCATCAATTATTATGGTAACTGAGGCATGGACTACCCCTAACGTCTCTGAACTAAGTATATCCCTTGATAATTATAATCTGTATCGTACAGGTTACATGGACGTGGAAGGGGTTGTTTAATATATGTTAACACAAAGTTAAACTCACTTCTGTTTGATACAACAGACTTAAACAAATTACGAGACTCAGTGTGGATTGTTATGAGACCTACTGTATCACAGTCTTACCTATTCGGTTGTGTATACCAACAACCTAGCCCATCAATAGAGAATATACACTTACTGTCAGACATTTTTACACTGGCCTCTTCCCTACCCTTTACAGGTAAGGTCATTTGTGGAGACTTTAACATGCCTGAAATCTCATGGTTCCCTACCAAAGCGCCGAAACGCTATGACTTGCTTATGGAAAGCTTAGAGCTTGGTGGCTGGTCACAGTATGTCCGTAGCCCTACCAGATATAAAAATATTTTGGATTTAGTTTTTACAAATGAACTTTCAACCATGCACCGTACGTACAGGCAAACAATTTCCAGGTAGTGACCACAAAGTTGTTATGTGCAGCTTTGACTTACAGACTACACTGTATAAATGCCCGAGCACAATACCTAGCAGATCCTTCCACAAGATAGACTGGAAAAGCTTTAAGACTTACTTCAATTATCTTGACTGGAACAACTACTTCACGGAAGACGATGCTGATAAGCTGACTGGTATATTCTACTCCAACACTTATAATGTACTAGATGTAGTAGCACCTCTAGGATATACTAAACCTAGAATTCCGAAGTGCATGCTTATCACCACTACTGCAAGAAGAAGCCTACGTAAACATGCAAATAAATTTTATAAACTTAAAGATTTTTCCTCCCTCATAACTATGAAAGAAATATGCATTAAGGCCAGGGCAGAGCGTATACAGATGGAAGTTGCACTAGAAAAACAGGCTACTGCACAGAATAACTCTATGGGACTTTTCAAGAGCTTCCGGAACAAAATCAGTAGCTCTAAGATAAAGGGTGGAAACCTCTTTATCTGTGGCAATGAAGTATATGATGACTCCTGCCGCATAGCTGATGTATTCAGTGAGCACTTTGCCACTTCACTTACTATTGAAAACCACACAGATGGGATCGAGCCCACTCCGCCACTATCATGCGAAATCAGTGATATAGCATTCACTATAGAAAATATTACCAAGGCCATCACTACGCTAAGACACTCATACACTTTGGGCCCTGATGGTATACCAGCCACTGTACTTAAAAATGGTGGCACGGACTTCCATCTGGCACTTCTCAAACTATTTGCAATGTCACTCTCTACTGCATGCTACCCTACCCTTTGGAAAACTACACACGTCATTCCTAAGTTTAAATCCGGACCTGTAGGAAATATAGAGAACTACCGTCCTATTAATCTAACCTCTGTTGCATCAAGAGTAATGGAAAAGATAATCAAGGAGGAATTACTCCAATATTTACTTAAAAACGAACTACTCTTCCCTTCCCAACATGGATTCTTAAAGAATAGGTCGTGTGACACATGCTTGTTAGACTACCTAGATGACATAACTACACAACGGGACAAAGGGCTTCTAGTGTCCAGTTTATTTCTCGACTTCAGTAAAGCTTTTGACAAAGTCCCTCAAAAACGACTGCTTTATCGTCGTCACAATTAACCACTCCAAATGAACTTTCCAAAACAAAGTCTAAGACGCACTCTAGTGGTAGTACTCCACCACCTAGACTTTGCACTCCACTCAGTCCAACTATACCCATAACTCTACCTAGTATAGACGCTCATACCCCAATACCTCTCACAACCTTATGGGGTCAAAGACCCACTTCATTCATGGTTTGCGTCTTTCCTGGAAAGGAGAAAGCAAACAGTAAAGTTCAACAATAGTCTATCATCGCCTAAACCAATTACCAGCGGGGTTATACAGGGAAGTGTACTGGGTCCCTTATTGTTCGTCATTTACATAAATGACATAAATAACGTTATAAAACATGGCCGACCGTATTTATATGCGGACGATCTCAAGATTGTTTATAGCTTTAAACCGGACTCTTTAGAAGAAGGCATGACTCTAATTCAAAAGGACCTCGATAACCTAACTTCCTGGAGCCAAAATTGGCAACTACCACTTAGCTACAGTAAATGTGGAATCATGCACATAGGCAACTATAACCCACAGTCCACGTTTTATTTAAATGGGTCAAAGGTCCAAATACTCAAATCAACAAGCGGCTTGGGTACAAAATATTCCGGCAACCTAAAGTTCATGGAACATGCCTCCTCTATTATCTCTAAAACTAGAAGATTAACAGGCTTCCTTCTTAAAAACTTCCATACAACGGAGGCTAAACTTACTCTGTTTAAGATATGTGTAAGACTTATACTGGAGTACTGCTCATTTATCTTTTCGAGTATGAATAGCATAGATAGAAAACGCGTCGAAAGTGTACAAAGATGTTTCACACGTCGAATTCTGGCAACTAACGGAAACATGGACTACACGACTAGATGTGAAACACTCTCTTTAGAACCCCTGTGTCGTCGCCGACTACGACACAACTTAATATTCTTCTATAAAGTAATCAACGGAATATCATTCTCGGCTTTCTCGCCCATGTGGAACCAAATGCCTAGATACGAACTTCGGAACTACGAAGCAACATTACTTATCGACAAATACCAAACACAACATCGCGGTAAGTTCTTTATCGTCTACTACAGCAAACTCTGGAACAAACTACCACAACATATCCGCACTACCAAATCTATCCTAATATTCAAACGCCTGATCTCCCAATATCTAAAATCAAAAGACTTGTACCAAATCTTAGACGACTTACCACTAAACCTCGAATCAATAAACAATGGCTTATTAGGGTACTAAAACTGCTAACACTAAAATCGTGTACGTTGTAGTAAATAAAAAAAAACAAAAACGGAAGACTAGTTTTAAACTGATTATTTTGATACCACTAATCAAGTTTATTTATTTATTTCTATCTCATAATCTATGTCACCGTCTTCCCGAGTCTATGGTCTGAACTGGCAAAGAACTGATCTCCTTTAAGTAACTTACTCCAAACGCTGGCCCGGAACTCAATCAATGCACCAACAACTCACCGCTCAAGACCAGTCCACACAAACTGGCTGCCTTATCCAAACTTCAAAATACCAGCCTTATCCTGTCTCTGGATAGTCTCCATGGTTCGTCCTGCTCTCTCGCAGCTATTCCCTGAGATTACAGCACCAGGGACAAAAAGCGCGCGGTTGTTTACTGGAAGTGTTATGT
The DNA here is from genome assembly GCA_034768735.1 of Schistosoma mekongi. NCBI lineage: Eukaryota > Metazoa > Platyhelminthes > Trematoda > Strigeidida > Schistosomatidae > Schistosoma > Schistosoma mekongi. Next base: position 62,421,360 of record CM068305.1, read on the forward strand.
AATACAAAATATACCTCTGGTACTGCAGTACTGTAAACTGTGAAGCTAGCTACCGTTGGCTTCCTAATTAATTGATACCTTTGTATATCGTCAACTCCATAACAATAACTCTACTAAAACTCTGTTACGATTATGCCATATCATTCTGATCATGCCTGTAAACTGGTATGCTCTCATGTACAAATTGTTACTTGAGAATAAATTATTATTATTATTAAATTATTATTATTACTATTATCAATCAATAATCCATCTTGATTAACGGGAGGAAATTATTATTCCGGGAAGGTTTGAGGCGTTTACTGAACAGCCTTACCATGTTTTGTACCTTGAAGCTACTGTGCTTAACTGATAACTACTTATTAACCGCCTTTAACCTGTGGACTTCTTTTATTTGGTTAAAAGCGATGGCGATTTTCACGAATACCGAGAAGTTATTTGACTTAAAATAGCACTTCTATAGGCATCTTTGCGTCTTAAGGCAGTGAAGTAGCAGATACAAATCATATGACTCAATTACATTGCTTAGTTTCATAGGTGTAATGGAGTCTAAACACTAGTCAATAATTTGATTTAAAAAATACCCGGTGCAGCAGTAAGATTATGAAATAACAAAAAATTGCCCCAGCCACAGAAAGTTAAACTGGTGAGTAAAAGATTCCAGTCCGTATTTTTATAATCTAGATATTGTCTAATTTTTGCAATTTATAATTATTGGAGTGAATAAAATTAAAAGGAAGAGCACATAGAACTATTTTGTGGTCACTGCTTTTGAGATCTTTGCTAATATGAAGTTTGAGAGTAGTAACATCATGACAGAAAACTAGGTCGAGAATGTTATTCTCTCGTAGGAATGTGTGCCTCTGTGTCCAATAATGCATGTCTAATGTTATTAGAAGGCTTTTATCATTATATGACATTTAAAGCTCTTAAACTTAAACGTACAACAAAAAGAAAACAATGGAAATCCCCAATATGGCTGAACGGAACATAAGGTTAACTGCTAACAATGTGTCTACAGTACTCTAGTACATTTGATGAAAACGAAGGTACAGAGTGTTAAATTAGTGCGTATATTAGCCAGATTTACCAAAGTGGACTAGATACCATAACTGAATTACTGAGTCGTAGCTTCATTAGGTTCAGCTAATTACAAGTCCTATGTACGTATAATTCTCATATCAGTTGACTTCTCGCACAAATGAGGTTGATCGAAAGCAATTAAATGGAAATGTCGATAAGTAACATAAGTTAGGAGTGTATTTTAAGACCAGTTTAGTCAATCATGCGACTAAGAATAAAATAACTCCTGTAAGGAGAGTAAGTTTAATCACACATTGGACGTGCATACACAAAATATCACAATCTAAAATCTGATATATTCAGGGGACAATCTGGCTTTCTACATATACGACTATTATTAATTCACCAAATTCCTAAGGAAATATCGACTTCGAAACAGATTAGTATCAAGGCATAGGTCTAAAACTCAAAGAATTTTGAAAAAGGCTACCAAGATTCGAGTTTTGTTTCTATCCTAATCTCGAACTTCGAGTTAAACCCATATACTATGTAACTTAACGGAATGTGAATCTTCGGTGTTTTCGGATAGAGAAAATAATGATCAGGTAACCTGTGGACTCCTAAGGTCATTTTAGAGCTACCTCGTAACCAGAAAGCTACGTCTGTGCCACCTATCGCTTAGACAGATTTCATGAGATTATGAAGACCTAGATTCAGCGTAGTATACTAAACCTTACGCTTCCCCGATTGTCGTCGAGATTAGCTAGTGCAAACTTTGATACGCATAAGGAGCAGAAAAGATGAAAAACAAGGCCTCCCTAGCCTCATCACAACTGGCCAGCAAGCATCTCAGTGGTCAAGACCATGAACTGAATTTTTACTCCACAACGTCAAACGACCAGTCGAACTTAACCAGGCAACATTATATATTAGAAAAGGACCTGGACTCAATCCTCTTACGACACTCTAAGTATCTCTACATAGTAACACTCCGCAGTAGATAAGGTCTGCTGTTTCTTGGGGTTCCTTCTAAATACCATCGGAAACATAACTCTTTAATCATTCGGTAGTGTTTTTAGTACATACCTAGGACAGTACCTTCAACAAAACCTGTGTATCACATCCTTTTTACCTCATAAAGGATGCTGCAGTCTAGAAAACACTACAGAAAAGAGTAACAAGGAAAGTAATGGGGTTACAAACTAAATTTGCGGAAGAACGTATAGGATAGGACGGAGAAAACTCATGAAAGTTGGTGCTGATATTTTGTGGCTGAAATAAGCAGACCCCTGAACTTTTTGACTAAAGAGGTAATGTAGGCACTTTTCTATAGGTCTTTCGAAAGTAGTTTTATCGTATATCTAGTCTGTGAAGTTATCAAAGGACAATATTTCACGTGCAACTTTTCCTCAATTCGTTATTATTTCGTAACTGAATCATTTTGCACCCAATTTCAGAAGGAATACATGAAGCGCTCTATTCTCCATAATATCTACTACCTAGGTGCAAATCTCGAAGCCAAACATTTTATATGGTTAGTGGAATACTCAACCCTAAACACGTGTCGCCGTCCGTGTTGAATGCATAATAAATGGCGTTCGAAGACAGCGTAAGAAATTTTGTTGATAATGACATGCTAATTAACATGCGTTATGGGAGTTGTCTCAACGTAGCGTGTTTTACTACGCTTGTAACCATCCATAATAATTATCTGACTAATAATAGTAACGGAATTATTCTCAAGTAGCTTTTTGTACATGAGTATATACCGGTTTACGGACATGATCAGGATGATATAGTTTTAGTAACATACGAGGGTTTTTATAATTATCGATAGGGAGTTTACGCAATATAAAGGTCTGAATTAATTGCAAGTCCAACGACATCAAAGTTCACAGTACTAGGGTGCCAGATTTACGCGTTGTAGTATATTGCATTTTTGACAAACAAGCGCGCGCTTTTCGTCTCCGGCAATGCGCTCCCAAGAGCCGGCTGGGAGTGAACAGAATGGACCACACAGCATATCCAGATACGGGGTAAGATGAACAATATTTGGATCTTGTTTATGGACTCAAACTGAGCACAAATATAAGGGGTATTCTTCTGTAGCGGTGGAATAACATGACCATCTACCAATTTACATGAGTCGAATACATGGAAGCTGTGGTTAGGGTGGTTCGGGCTATTAGAGTCAACAGGAGGTGTATGCGGTTGCACTAAGCTTTAAACCATGCTATAGGAACTAAGTAAATAGTTAAGCCTATGGAAGAACCCAGCGAGCTTTTGTTCCTATAGGTTTATTAAACCTGCAAGGAAAAGTTCGAAGTTTGAGTGATATTACACTGGCGATGCGAACCTGGCTATGCCTTGAACTTGTGACTCAACGGTGACAAAAATCTGTTATTTTTACACTCATTGTAGCGCTGTGGTAGCGCAATCGGAAAAATTAAGTTTGCGAACTATAAGCAATAAATTCTATGCTTAACATGGTCTTTCAAGGAAATTCAATCAAAAAGTAAAAGAACAAGAGTAGCTGGGTAAGTTTTATGAAGGGTTGTAGTGTTAAATAATTAAAGAAGATAATGATTTTATTTGTGCTCCGGAGAGTAATTTGTAAACGGTAACTTAAACAAAACCATCATTCAAAAAGTGCTAAGGGAAGATGTCATGTATAAGCAACGATTAGCTGCTCAGGAATATGCAACTAACTTAGCAAACTAGAGCAATTTGAAAAGGCTGATTAGATTTCGCAACAGTGACAAACGTGATTAACAGAAAGAGCGCTTTTCTGTTTATCAAGTTTACACGTAAATAAAAATCAGTTCATAAATCATTGGACATAAAGTGCACCATGTATATGAGTATGTTACATGTATTGTATAACTAGTGTAGTTTCTTACTCCACCTACAGCTCTTCTAGAATTACTACCGGTAATAAGCCAGGGTATAGAAGGAGGGTTGAACATGAAGCTTGTATTTCCGTACCGGAAAACACAAGCTTGCTGAATGAAATGCTAAGCGAATTGATTAAACTAAACCAGCAGTACAACGGTCTGATACAGATTTACTTCGAGATAATGACAAACTCAAGGAATTCAAAATATCTCTCAACAACAGGTTTCAAGCCTTACAAGATCTGCCGAAAGAAGAAGAAACCACTATGGAGGACAACTGGAAAGGAATCAATGAATCACTAGCGTCAACGTGTCAGGAGGTTCTAGGCCGCAAGAAGCACCATTATAAGGAATGGATCTCCACTGAGACATTGAGCAAAATTCAACAAAGTAGGAACAAGAAGATAGAAATCAACAACAGCCGAACAAGAGCAGAGAAAATCAAGGCTCAAGCTGAATACTCAGAAGCAAATAAGCAAGTAAAGAAGAGCATTGGAGCTGACAAACGGAAATACATCGAAGGCCTTGCAACGACAGCGGAGAAGGCTGCAATAGAAGGAAATATGAAACAGCTATATGACACAACGAAGAAACTGGCAGATAAACCAGAGCGACCGGTCAAGAACAAAGAAGGCAAGACACTCACTGAGATTCAAGAACAAAAGAATAGATGGGTAGAGCACTTTGAGGAACTTCTAAATAGGCCAGCTCCACTGAACCCACCGGACATCGAAGCAGCACCTACAGATCTCCCGATAGATGTCACGCCACCAACGATGGAAGAAATCAAGATGGCCATCAGACAAATCAAAAGTGGTAAAGCAGCAGAACTTGACAGTTTACCAGCTGAAGCACTCGAGTCAGATATCGATCTAACAGCAAGGATACTCCACGTCTTATTTAAACGGATCTGCAAGGAAAAACAAGCGCCAGCATACTGGAAAGAAAGACATTTTATCAAGATACCAAAGAAAGGAGATTTGAACAAGTGTGAAAACTACAGGGGGATCACACTACTGTCAGTACCAAAGAAAGTCTTCAAAAGAGTGTTGCTGAACAGAATGAAAGATTCAATCGGTGCTCAACTTGGAGATCAACAGGCCGGTTACCGTAAGAATCGGTCGTGCACAGACCGATTCGCAACACTACGAATAATTGTTAAACAATCAATTGAGTGGAAGTTGTCCCTGTACATCAACTTCATTGACTATGAGAAGGCGCATGACAGCGTAGCTGGGAGAAAACTAGGGAAACTCCTTTGACACAACAGTGTACCAGAGAAACTTGTCAAAATCATACGGAATTCTTACGACGAACTACATTGCAGAATCGTGCGTAGATGACAGCTGACAAATGCATTCTTAATGAGGACTGAGCGAAATAAGGCTAATTGCTCTCTCCTTTTCTCTTCCATTACAAGTGAATACAACCAACGTAGCAGTAATCTCAGCATCAATAGGCCTGAACACACAAAAGAGATTGAGCGAGATCCCCAAATATAACACAGGAGCAACAACCCGCTTAAACTTGATTGTGAAACTGTTGAAGAAGTTGATAATTTCGCGTTCATGGGAAGCATCATCGATGAACGACAAGGATCCGATGCAGATTTAAAGGCAAGGATTGAAAAAAGTAAAAGCAGTATTCCTACAGTTTTAAAACATATGGAACCCATAACACCTGTCAACCAACCTCAAAGTCAGACTCTTCAATTCGAACGTCAAGACAGTACTGCTGTATGGAGCTGAAACATAGAGAACTACGTCAAATATTCTGTGAAGTGCACAAGTATTTTTAAATAACTGCGTAAGCATGATATTGAATGTCCGTTAGCCGAAAATCATCAGCAACAGCCTACTATGAGAGTGAACAAACCAACTTCCAGCCGAAGAAAAAATAAGGAAAAGACGTTGGAAATGGATAGGACACACGTTACGGAAATCATCAGGCTGCATCACGAGACATGCATTAACGTGGAATCTTGTTGGGAAGCGAAAAGTGGAATGCCAAAGAATACACTCTGTCAAGAATTGAAAGCAGATATTAAAAGGATGAATAGCAACTGGGAACAGTTGTAAAGGATTGTTCAGGACAGAGTATTTTTATTTTAATCACACACAACTTGTTTCCAATATGCGTTGTGAAGAAAGCGATTTGGGCTTCATCAGAAGAGTATAGCACTACAATAATTAAAACTGGCCAGTCATATTCCGAATAAAAATTCAATGAAACGTAGAACATTTAAACATGAGTATATGACTAAAGGAAACGTTTATAAATGAAGTTCTAAGGAGTTCAATACGTAGTGGTAGCTTAAGTTTATTGTGAATAGGTTTGTTATACAACTAATTAAACCCAAAAATCAATAAAAGATCAAATCTTCATTGAAACTGTGTAGCATAAGTTCAGTGAGAATAGGTTCATTAGACAACTAATAAACCCGAAATAATCTAAAGGTCAAATTGTCCTCGAAATTGTGTAAGTATAGTATAAATTTAGTGAAAACGCCTTGAACCATCCTAGTCGCAAATTCAGAAGAAAGAAGACGAGTAGACAGGAACCTTTATTCCATTAAAATGGAGAGAGTCAGTTATGTACAAAATATTTGTATATTTATAGTGACTATTCATCAAATTGAAATCATAAACATTTTATTAACACAATGAAATATTGTCAAATATTCTCTGTAAGTATAACTCACAGTGACTCACATATATGTGATGAAAGTTTATAAATCAAGCCTACAAGAAATCATTGCTCCTCCTTTTGCTTGATTTTAAGAACAATTGTATTTTTGGGGATCTGCAGTCCCCAAAAAGTGCTCATAATGACCTAATTTCTTTTCGGTCGACATGCCACTCAGGAAATTTTCGTCTCTGGTTAAACTTGCATAGTCTGATTCAGCTCGGGATATGGCATCTACCAGATATTGAATGTGAAATATCGCCTTCTGATTACAAGTTAAAGAAATTATCAAGTGAACTGAGTTAATGTAAACTTTCTCCTGTTTATTACAGTGCGATTAGTAGTAATATACATGTATTTCATATCCTGACTTTGACTTTGAATTCACATATCTCATACCAGAATTCAGCGCTAGCTATAAAGTGCATACTATAAATAAAAAGAAAACGATCTTTAATCAACTCATTTAAAAAGATATTCATAGCACGCTGAGTGCAATAAAAATATCATATGTAATGTTAATTCAAATGCTCTGTGAACCGCTCCGTTCAAAAAATGTATTTTGGGATTCATAGTGCACTTCGAAATTTATCCTTGCTTGTCGGTCGTTGGTTAAAGCGTGGCAACTTCGTCATCGTCGGTGTTTTGAAAGTGTTGTGGCGAATTCAACCTCTGAAGGTTTGCCTCATAGTAAGGCTACTCTGAGTCAGTTAATTCTGAAGTTTTCTTCGTAGCTTAGTATACCTATAATATAGCACTACTTTTGTCTTTCTAAAAACATTTTATGGTCCTTTGTAAGTTGCGTCGAGAGGTCGGTGTGGAGCATCGTGACGTACACAAATATATGTATTATATTTTAGGGCAAGATTTCTATCGATTGTTGAAGAGTTCGAACTGGTTTAACGGAATTGACATCAATTGTAAGCCTATTTGCTTAGGAGTTAAGGTCCAGGTTTGCCAAAGTAATAGTGGACACGTGAATTCAAGTTGGGATCGACGTGTATGCCCTAAGGCCGATTCCCTAACAATGCGCCCAATATCTGCTTTTAAAACATTGACAATTCCTAACAGATATAATAGGAGAGCGTTAGTCTACTGAGTTGTGCTCATGCGAAAATTGATGATTTCAGCTATCGGCGAAAATTTTCCACAAAGCCATGAGATTATAGATGGCAGGCAGTTCTAAGATGTTTGGTCAAAGAGCAAAATTTTCCCAAATCAAACTGACGTCTACAGTCTGTCGTTATTGTAGATAAACGGTCATAGCTTCCTATCCAATTTTCAAAGAAAGCGAGAGTAACCGTTTCACTAGTGATATATATTTGGTTGGAACTATTTTTATCCACCTTATAACATCAATTCCCTACATCAGTTGTTATGAAACTAAAGTTGTTAGACTATAATCACAATTGTTTCATAGTAAAGCGTGGAATAATAATATGGTTGAAACGGTAGTGAGGATAAACATATAGAAAAGGTTATATCCCATCATATAATATCCTTGGCACCTAACTTCTGAATCGACTCCACTCTCACAGCCTAAAGTCTTATGTTTAGTAACCATTATTATGACCAAATGTACAGTTAAAATATATAATGCGAACTATAAAAAGGGCAATATAATAGAGACAGTCAAACGACCATATCACAAACGTACATAGCTTGTTACCTTAGTTGTCACGTTAACAGCAAACAACTAGCATTTGGTGCATAAGTTAAGAAGAAATAATGAAGGCAATGTAAGGTAAATTTATTTACAGACAGTGTGACTACAGTATATGGTAAATAAAAAAGTTAGATGTCACTGTAATCGTCTTTAAAAATAATTACGAATAACCCTCAATTACGTTGCGAAATGCATATATTCAGTTTATCTAGTTTTTTCAAAACCGATTAGGATAACTTTTCTGGAAAAATTCTGATTCACCATGAATGCTTATAATATAAACCAAATAGTGCCCACAAAAATCATGTACATAAACATATATAAACGTCGCGAAGTCGGCTAATAACAATCGGTGATATCGACAAAATTGCTGCCTTGTGACAACGAAAAAGATTCAACGTTTTAGCTAATGTCCAAATTATCTTAAGTGCTTGATCTACAAAAACAACTTCCCTCCTGTAGCAAAATACAAATAATTTGTTTCAAAAATTTAAGAACACAATCCTTAAATTAGAACGTCTGTCAAATTATCAAAACCCAAAAATAGAGCGTCCAAATATTACATAAGTCCTGTTTGTCAACTAAAGTGAACCTTAAACTGCAATCAGCTGTATACTTATAATTCTTAATCAGGCAGATGTAATAAGAAACAGTGCTCCAATACAGTTTATTATCTCGCTACAGTCAACAAAATTATACAAAGTCTGAAGCAGCGGAATAATTATACGTACATTAGACAGTTATACTTCTAAACGATATTAACTCTTAACCGCGGCGCAAATGCTTTGCTCTGTCAATTTCCAGACTGACTCAGGCAAACAATCGAACTCAGTCTAACTAAACTAATTTAAATAGTACTCACATCCCATCCACCTCTATAAATTATCTTCTTCGAAGAAGAATTGTCTGCGAAATAACTAACCAAATATAATTTCCCCTGTAACTGTCGACGCATTTTAATCTTAGTAGAACCTTGCCCTAAACAACACGTACCCAAGAAAGGATTACTTCGACAGCACATAAATAAGTAATTTATTGTAGATTTGGCTAGACAAAACTCATCATGAAAGACTCAAGAAATAATATAAACTTACTAGGAGTTTGTTGTTTACAACAAAGACTAATCTCAAGATCAAAATCATTCACCATTGAAATCTTGGAATGACAGGTCAACCGTAAATTGAAAAACTCACTTTAGATGAAAAGTAATATTTACTAAATATTACACTTCCATATACAATACTTAAAAAGCGAATTGGCAGAAAATGTAAGGTAACATAAGCTAAACATATGGTTTACACAAAACCGCTAAATATAACTCGAGTGCAAACGGTTTTCTACTTCTAATATGAGAAATCGTAAGTTTGGTTACACTATTGATTTTAAAATTGAATAATGAATAGTGTTTGTTACTATTTGAAACTTGTCCTTATCAAGGTCAGTTGGTATAATGTTGCTTTATTTATAGCACTTAACGGTTTGTTGTTTTTAATGATACTGCCCATTGCTTCAAAATCTAATAGTTTTTCCGAGCGCCGACCGACTGATTTTTTTATTGTACCACACTCGAAGCCTATGCAGTTTGCTTCACTTTTTGTTCCCTTCGAATTCTAGTTTCTGTAGGACTTAGTATACACCGTTACTACCACCAACATTTTAAGTTGATTGCAGTTTGCCTTGTTAATTGTACATCCTGCAACTTTAGTTTGTCGGCTGCAAATATTTGTTCTAGACTATATTCATGTAGAGACAATTATCTTTTACGGAATGACGTTTTCTACTTTCGGCTTACTATAAGGAATAAATACTTTGCATGTCTAAGCTAGCCCTTTATGCATACTCTAAGATTTGGCTACTTTCAAAATGAAGCTCTCTAAACATTCTTTGTACAAAGCTTCAATTCACTTCAAGGTTTATTTAGTGCAAATTACTAGCTGCTTACCGTATATAAAGGGTGTGAGTCCTCAGCACACACATTTTCAGAACTACTTAATTGCTTTTTTCTAGCCGATCTACCGCATATATGCATACTTATTGTTCTTCCTGTCAGTTTTCTCGTTGTCCTCGTTGCTATTACAGTATTTTGTAAACATAATCCATTGTATCCACATAATTTCTTTTACCTAGTTCGTCCTAAATGTATTCAATGATTTATTTAGTGATACTTGTCAACTGGCCCAACCTAAGTAAATTCAACTTATTTCAAACATATGGTATACTAGTTTAGTTCCGATTATTTAAAACAGTAAACTACTGCCCCATGTTACTTGTTAATGAGTCATTCAAAACAAGAGCACTACTACTTAATGAACTCACTTTTATTCTGTTGCCCTATATATATATATATATATGTAACTCAGTCAATTTAGTTGGTTTGAAATGTCTACATAATTAGAATTTTCAAGTGATGGATTGTCATCGCGACGCTAAGAAATTTGTTTAGCAAATAGGATTGTAATTCAAATCTAAAATTTAGGTGGTAGTCTAGGAAGTAATATTTATTACCAGTATATTAACCGATAGTGGATGAAAATTATTTAAGGTGATTGAATGTGATCAGATGAAAACTGTGTTCTTAACGTTTTAGTTCTTAGTTACTAAAGTTGTTGAATGCTAGCTACAAACTCCTGAATACGTTGATCAGGTTTCATATTTTGAGTGTTATAGCTTTTCCGAATCCTAATAGACCAAAGTTGCATTAATTATCGATCAATTTAAATTCACACTGTGTGAATTCAAATTGAATTCATCTTGTGTCCTAATTCAGCGGTTACCTCACTGCCGTGGCATATTAGTCGTATGAGAAGATACAGTAACCGATTTGGTGAGTTCGTTTGTAATACATGGTAAAAGACTTTAAATACGGATAAAATAATCCCACAATTCATATACATTATTTGTACAAGTACAGCCATTATTACATTAGCAACAGAAGTAAGTAAAAGCTACTTAGGACCATATCACATAAACTATAACCGCAAACTTGTCTGCACAGTCCGCTTAATGTGGTATACCTTTGCACTATTTTCTGCTTTCGTTTTTCCATTCTTTAGCCACTACATCTGGTAGTATACCTTCCTTTGGTGGTTTAGCTACAATGGACTACACAGAAACAACATATAAATGTTTAATACCGTCACTGATACCGGCTATCACCCATCCACTAACGTATGCCAGGACGATGATGTTAGTAAGTTATATTGTTCAAAATTGAGTGTTTAAGTTGGGGTATGAACCGTTTCCTTCTGTCCGTCGATTTACTTTGCGAAACATCTTTCAGTCAGAATATGAAGCTTTTTACTACCCGAGTGTTTTTACTTACTGCAAGTTTCCTTCACAATTATCTCATTGTAATTACAGGCCGTAAACTTCGTCAAGAGGTTGGGCTGTATGGAATTTTCACTATTGGCCTTCCTGCCAATATTATTGGATCATTTTTCAAGTCCTATTCTACCAACGTCACTATGGAGGTATAAAATATCTAATACACAATTATTATTCGCCAAAGTATTTGACTCCGGACTTTTTTGAGAAGAAAACATTTTTTGAAGATGACCAAGGAATCAGAATTTTTTTGATCAGTGTAATTTTGATTATTATTATTATCGGTAAATAATTAACTCTTTTAGACCAGTAAACTTACTGTTGCTCGAGTAGTTGGTGTAGTTGTTAGCTATCCATTTCAAGGTATTTGAATAGTAGATGCGTTTTCATAATAGAAAAATAGTCCTGATGATTCGCCAAATGTCGCAGTTTATCAGCGGAACACGGTTATATGAGTATGAATCCTAAATAAATTAACCTAGTCCATATTTTTCCCTCAGCTGTATGTTTAACGCTTTTCCTGCTATATTGGAAAGTGAGGGCTTTTTGAGTTTCTTCAGGTATTCATTTTGTGTTGTTGATATTTCTTGCTAGTGGTCTTACACCTAGGCTAATTGGGGAAGTTATCACAGTTTGGTTGACCGCTTGTCTCGCTTATATTTTCAATAAATACATTTTCGCAAACCGTATCGACCCTTCTTTAAAGAAACATACTCCGTATGTAACTGAAGTGAGTACATATAAATTATCTAGCAGTTTTTTTTCATTAATATTATTAACTACTTTCATAAATTTTAAAACTCAGAGCTTCTTCTGTACACTATGCTAATTTTCTGAATAAAGCAGTGTACGGAATGAAATCATGTGATTAAACCATGTTGATTACCAAGTAAGTGAACAATTGCATATACAGATGTATTATTGAGAACATTTATGGTTTGCTGTTTGACATGACTATACACATTAATTTGTTTAAGGGATGCAGTTCAAAAGTGTATTCCACCTCCGAACATAATACTTGTCTCTGTCGTAGCTCAACTTGCTGTCGAATATCTAGATTGTCAAAAGGGTGAGTTGTGTATGTTTATCACATCTGTCAGGTGACCTCAAACAATTAGTCATACTGTGATGTTGTTAGTAGTTGTCGGATGCTGGTTTTGCTAGTTTGAGAGAAGAACGGATAAATGTGACATTCAATTACTTATGGTTAATCTCATACAGTCCATTTTTATGCATTTGCTTTAATTTTATCATGCTCCTTGCACATACATTAAACCATATTACATGCACTAAACTTTTGTAGGGTTTACAGCTTTGGGCATTCAAGAATGATTTTCCTAATAGCTTACTAAGCGTGGTAGTGATATGTAAAATCTCTTAACTTTCGATGCATCTCAGTTCAGTAAAAATTACTGTTTCAACCCAATATATATGAAATTTGAGGGTTTTTCCTTTATCACCCTCCATCATCATCATCATCAGCAACGTAGAACCGGGCACAAACGCCTGTAGGTTCAAGTTGCCATACCACAATAGCACTACGAGAATATTGAGGTAACGTATAGACAGAATACAAGAGAGAAGAGTAAGTAAAGATGTTCAGAAAATAACAATAGAATTTAAGATCTAGATGAGGTTAAAGAGTGAATACACTTGCGCCACTGTGACCGGTTCTGAGCCATATCACCTAGTGTCTCCAGCCATTTGTTGCGATCATCACGCGGACCCCAACCAGGTAGTCTACATCTACCTACATGGATTAGACCAGTAGTCAAGGACTTCATGGACTGATGCCATGTTTTAGTTTGGCCGCCCCTAACCTTCTTCCATCCTATTTCGGCCCTAGCTAACATGGCGCGACGGGGTAGACGGTGGTCGGGCATGCGCAATACATGTCCTAGCCATCTCAGTCGATGAAGGTTAATGACCTCTTCGACTGATTTACCGTGTTTCCCAAGAACCTTTCGTCTAACCTCACTATTACTAGTCCGGATATTCCATGGTATACGAGCGATGTTACGAAGATTCCTATGGTCAAATATCTGGAGACGACGCATATCTTGAGTTTTCATGGCCCACGTCTCGCAGCTATATGTTAAGATGGCGCGGATTGCTGCGCAGTACACCCGGCCTTTCGTTGAGACACGGATATCTCGTCTGCGCCACAAGTGCCGTAGATTGGCAAAGGCCAATCGAGCTTTCTGAATCCGCGCTGAGATTTCATCAGACACCGATCCACCAGGGGTAATGAGACTTCCGAGATAAGTGAAGCGATCAACGCATTCAATTACTTCACTCCCTATAAATAATTTGGGGGAAGAAGCAGACCAGTCCTGGAGTAACATTTTGCATTTGGGAGGGGAGAAGCGCATCCCAAATATGCCTGCATTGTTACTCAACGTGTTCAAGAGACCTTGAATGCTGTGTGCATCTTCACCAAATATGACTATATCATCTGCATATTCTAAGTCGACGAGAGAGCCTCCTGGAAGGAGACTAATCCCAGAGGACTTAAAAGAAGTGAGAGAGATTTCTAACAGTACGTCTATGATGAAATTAAATAAAAATGGGGATAAGGGGCAACCCTGACGGACTCCACTTGAGGATGAAGTTTCTCGTGACAATTCGCCATATGCTCTGACTCGACCAGTGGTGACCGAGTAGAGAGCCTTTATAAGGTTAATGTACTTTTGAGGTACGCCTTTTAATGACAAACATTGCCACAAGACTTCACGGTCAACAGAGTCGAACGCTGCTTTTAAGTCAAGAAATACAACTATAGTTGGGCGTTGGTACATATGTCTGTGTTCGAGGACCTGGCGCAGGGTGAATATGTGATCAATGCAGCCCCGGCCAGGTCTGAAACCAGCCTGGTTTTCCCGAGTCTGTTGTTCCCTAGTGTTGGTTAAACGTCGGATGATTATAGTGGCTAATATCTTAGATACTATATTAGTCAAACTGATTCCTCTGTGGTTATCACAAGAGGATTTCTGTCCCTTTTTGTAGATTGGAACAATCAGCCATCGAGACCAGTCAGATGGGATGGAGTTTAGTTCCCAGACTTTGGCTAATATATCAGTCAACCTGCACGTTAAAACTATACCACCATCCTTGAAGATATCGGTAGACAACATATCAGGCCCTGCTGCTTTCCCACGTTTCAATTTACTTATGACGTTTTCAACTTCACTGAGAGTTGGGGGACCTGTGTCAGTTTTCCATTCGGGTAGCTTGGAGATTGTGGGTAAGCTAAGCGTGGCTGGGGGCCAGTTAAACTGTTCCTAAAAGTGTTCTGCCCAGCGTTCTAATCTTCTAGATTGAGAGTAGATCAACGACCCATCTTTTTCGGAGTTGATTTCACTAACTGCCGATTTTTTGATACCGGTGTCCTTAATAAGTCGGAACAGCTGTCTACTATTGCCTGTCGCTGCTGATGCTTCTATCGCTTTTGCTTTTGTTGCCCACCACTGTTCACGATCCATACGCAGACTCTTTGTCAGTCTACGTTTCAGTTGTCGTCGCTCTTCATCATACTCCGAGCCTGCTGGAATGAGTTTTCGAGCCTCCATCAGTTCCCTAGAAGTACTAGAGATCCAATGGTCTTTCATTGGATTGGGGTTAGATGCTGATAGCGCTGCTGCGTATACACCTGCTTTAAAATCATTCCAAGCCACTTCGGGGGAAACCTGTTGGTCATGGGCGACTAAATGCTTAGCCAAACCATTCCTAAATGCAATCTTCGCCTTCTCACTTTCAAAGTGATATCTAAAGGGATTGCCCGATGTAACCTTTCTGCGACCAGTAAAACGCATAGAGATACGTGCTCTTACTAGGGCATGGTCAGAGTCTAGGCACGTGCCCCAGAAAGAGCGGCAGTCCTCTATACAACCTCTCCAACGGTAGCTGATGCCGATGTGATCAATTTGTGTCCATCGTTGCGTAGATGTTGGAGGTCGCCAGGTTAAACAGTGTCTCGCCTTATGCTTAAAGTTTGTGCTAGCTAAGAATAAACGGTAGTCTGAACATAACTGCAACAGACGATCTCCGTTGTCCGTTCTCTGGGCTGGGATGCCGAGTAACCCACCTAGGTGCTTTTCAGCCTGATTTAGTCTACCTACTTGGGCATTAAAATCTCCTGCAATAATTACTATGTCTGAGTGCTTAGCTTTCTGAAGGAGGCTAGAGAACTTCATATAGAAGTCGTCTTTCACTTCATCTGTGCTGCAATCAGTGGGGGCATAAGCAGAGACGACAAAAAGGCATCGGCATGTGTCCCTATCTTTCCGAGTTCGTACTGAGCCATTTAGACGGACAGCACATAGACGACTGTCTACAGGAATCCACTCGAGAAGAGCCTGTTCTGCACGTAAGCTTAGTGCTATACCTACAACAGCAAGGCCACGTGAGCTAGCTGTAGGGTCTCCAGATAAACGAAGAGTGAAGTGTGCAGTTCCATTGCATTGACTAGGTGAGGTCAAACGGATGACCATGCTGGGATCCTGTATGCGTGTTTCGGAGACACAGCATACATCAATTGCAAGAGATTCTAATGTTTTAGCTAAGGCAGCCTGTTGACCGATTTGACACAGCGTACGCACATTAAAAGCTCCAACATGAAGTTTAGAGCGTGGCTTCAGGAGACCTGGTATGATAGTTTGGGAACTCGGGTAACCAGTAAAAGTGGCGCGCATAGAAACTGTGGTAGAAGTGTTACAAGTAGAGACCAGAGAGGGAGAACGTGTTTGATCATGAACAAGGTGAACTCGAGTGCTATTAGCGGTATGAGGGCGGTTATCACTTCCCGGTTGCCCACACCGTGGAAGGGTCATTCTTGAGGAACCTGAAAGAGAAAGAGGATTAGGGTAGGTCGTGATGACCTGAGAGTGTGACCTCAGTGTCCAGGGGACAGCTGTTTGAGGTCGGTCAAGTATATTAAGTGTTGCTCCGGTTGTCAGAAGGGGAGGCATCGGCCTCATGGCTTCCGAAGGAGCTCGGCTTTCACCATGAAGCGTCATATTAGTCCTTCCAACTTCCAGGGCAGAGTTAGAATGGTTATAAAGATTTTTATTCGTAAGCTGTTTTTTAGCATGGTAGTTGTTTTACGGGATGGGGTTGCTAACCCCATGCCCAACCCTCCTTCTTTATCCGGGCTTGGGACCGGCAGAAACCCTGTGGGGGCTCCAGGCGGAGTTCATCACCCTCCAACTTTTTTCTGGTATTGTTAGTCTGTAAATAACAAGTATCATCTAAGGTATCTCTGCTAATTTCTAGTCACTTTGTTAACACACACAGCAGCTACAATTTAAATGTGTATTTAAATTAGAATCCTATGGATCTTAATTCATATTCTAACCACGTTCATCTCTATATTTCAGTTCATGCAATGCTCATGTATGCACTTGCTTTTTGGTTTGTTTTACACACTAAAATGCACGAAGTTGAATTAGTTCTCGGGTCGCACCATTTTACTTGATTCTTCCTTTCCCTTTGTCAGTTAGTAATGTAATGACTCTATGGCTTTTTCGTTTATATTAACTCATTTTCAACCTATTTTTAGTTTATCAGGGTTCGCTATCTGGTCTTATTTTTGCTTCTGAAAAATAGAATATATAGTTCCTGACCCATTTTATAAACTAACGCGTGTTGTGTTACATTATTCTTAGTTGAAAATTATAAAAACTTCAGCATTTCGTTGAATATCTTTCCTCACTGTTCATCACATACCTTCACTGTATGAATCTAGCATTTTTTTAAAATAAAATATGATCGTAAGTCTTATGAGCCATGAAAGTTTGCATGCTCGAAACTTTACTGTTTATACTGAACGGCGACTTTGTTGAAGATGAGATAATGTAGATTATTTCCTTTAGCCGTTAAGAATACAACATTAGGTTCTTAGTTCCTATATCCTTTTAAACTTCAAAATAAAGTCTCTTAGTTATAAAGCTCACTTACACAGGAGCACAAAAGCTAAGTTATTTACCACGTTAGTAGGTATCATCTAAATAAATAACTAATATCTTTTGTTTGATTATGGGATAAGTAATCACTTTATTTTGTAAAATGTTTCTTATTTCACTTGATTATTTTTAACACCTGTAGTAAACTGACGTTTTCAAGCAGCTAAAACCTTTTCGGCTACCTTTCATGTTTGTCTTTTCAATTTCTGGTTTCAGATGATGGTAAGTGGAGCCACTCATGGATTCACAGTCACCTCCACAGTTATGGCTGCTTGTGACTCAAAGTATGTTGGGTTTCTTGATACTTTCTTTTCAGTTAGTAGACTTTATTTCAGTGCAGTTTTATGTGTAAGACTGTTGTGATCCGTGACCACAATTGATTGGCCTATCCATCGATACTTTTCTTATATATATATATATATATATATATATATATATATATCGGCATAAACTCCCCGACTCTTGTGGAAGGTGATAAAAGTCATAAGCAGCATACGCTTTTGTTTAGATTGTAGGCGTATATGTACAACTCAGAACCTAGCACATGTGCACATCAATCCAAGTTGCCACACGTCATCAGCACAGCAAGATAAACACTCAATTCGTTGAAGTCGTAGTTACGTCAAAGTTATTAAGACAAAAGTGTGGACATAAAATTTGATACACAGAAAATTGGTTCGTGGGAGGATGGGTATAAAAATAATCCTAAACTCATGATTTAAGGAAACACAAAGAATGAATCCATCTCCGCCACTGTGATCGATTATGAGCCATATCAACCAGAGTCTTCAGCCGTTATCTTCGTGATTTGCACGGACCCCAACTAAGTAGTCTTTATCTACGAACGTGCCTCAGACCATCAGCCAACTTCATGAACTGATGTCATGTTTTGGTTTGGCTGTCTCTAGCTTTCTTTCATCTTTCTTCAATATCAGTCGGTGGTTAGGCATATGCAACTTATGTTAAAATCACCTCGGTTGATGAATATTTATAACTTCATCAGCTGATTTTTCATTTTTTCCTCATCATTACTTACTCGGTGGTGCTAACAAACATGAGTGATTTTTTGACGACTCCGATAACTAAGTACCAATAACCTACGAATGTAAACGACTATTAATGGCCACATGCACATTAAGAGAAAACAGATCGCTGCGCAGTATACTCATCCTTTAATTAAAATGTGGGATATCTCACTTACGCCATAGGTGACCTAAATTAACAAACGTCTAAGAAGCTTTTTGAATCCGGGCTGAGATTTAGTCTGATACCAACCCATTAGGGTTGACCAAACTTCCTAGATATGTGAAATGGTCAACGCTCTCAACTACCTCACTGTCTAAGTAAGTTCAGGTGGTGATGCAGACCAGTTCTGCATCGAAAGCTTGCATTTAGAAGGGTAGAAATACATCCTAAATATCCTTACATTATTGCTCAATGAGATCAAAAGATTCTGCTTTTATCAATGACTTCACTAAACTACATTATGTCATTTTTTGTTGTCTAAGTCAATAAGGGAACCTCTCTGTTAAAGATCAATTCCTGAAAATGCAGACTACGAAAACGTAATTTTTGGCAGTTTCATTAGTGCAATTAAATAAAAATTTGGATAGTGGGCGGCTTTAATAGACACCATTTGACGTTTGCAAGTCCAAGTTACAGCTTATCATAAGCGTTGATCCTACTAGCGGTCTTCGAGTAGAGAACCTTTCCAAGAAGAAACAAACAAAAGAAAGTGATTTTAATCAATAGATAAAAAAATTTACAATATAGAAAAAAAACTACATCAAATACATTTCGACCAAGATAACTTTCCATCAAACTTTTCGTCTGTTTCAGACACCGATGTTATAACCTTCCAGATCTATCTACTGCCCATTCTATATTAGTGTGTAATTGTCGAAAAAGATTGATTTAATGGTGTAAGTTTCTTCAGAAAGACTGTCAGATTCGACCTCGAGGACAGTATTCAAAAATTGGTCATTTAACGACCTGAGACTGAACAAATAAGATAGAATTTTTCTCATATACGGGTTGCTTAGTAGGTTGGATGTGAAATCGTAGTGCAGAATAAATTAATCAAAGCAAGATAGACAGATGTACGAATGCAATAATTTGACAGTAAGTATCGTTTGGTTTGAGTCAGCAATAAATCAAGTAGACGATTATCCTCATTACTATCAATAAAGGGGAAGTGAATGCATTCATATATTCATGTTAATTAACTCTCAAATATTCTCAATAGTCTTGCATTCAATTTTGTAATGAACTTACGAATTCATGCTACCATTAATAATTCAAAGATAGAAGGAAATTATCTTTACTGTCAAGTTATGTGATCGTTCGATTAATTTCAGCTTGAATTGAATATCGTCTTTAAGTTAATCAAAGATCAATTACTAACATACCAAAGGTTATATGTTTGAGTGTTTTTTTTTAATTAATAATTTGATTAAAGAAACTAATTATTGAGTACATTATAAATAACATTTTAACAATCAACTAATTGATTTTTACTGTACTAATCAGTTTTTATCTCAATTTTGAATGGTTGCATGTGTGTACTCATTTAATATATTCATTAAACAACTTAAAACTGTCCTCACTTAGATAACACTTTGAAAAGTATTGTTATTATTGGTACAAAGTACAAACTTTATTTAAAGACATATTCTCACTAAAGTTGTTAATTTAACGAATTTTTGGCTATTTTTGTCATACTTATTGTATTCAAAATTTACATTTTAATGCATAGTTTTAATAGTTCAAAGTGATAACAATTTCTTAACATTGTCTTAACATATGCGTATTTCTCATTGTTAAGTTATACTAATTCATTGTATGTTGTCTTTTGTTTTTCTAACAGTATTAACGTTGCACCTTCATTCAACAATTGGTGGCAATGTTATTCCTACCTTAGTCAATCCGTAAGCTTCATGTTTGCTTGTTTCGTTTTGTTGTACATCCCTTTTTTTTAAATTTGACATCGGTTGTATCGAAACTAGTAGTCTAACATATCTCAGTTTATTTAGACATATTTGATTTACGATAGTAAAACAGCATTTAATATGACTGAAATTGCAAAGCCTCTTACAAGTGCCATTTCAAGTTGATCTTATGACCTTATTTGTTTCGTCTTAAAAAGTTTTATTATTTACGTTTACACTATCATCTCTATTAACTGTTTTATTAAGTTTACCCTCGATTAATACGACCATTCGACCTTAGTCTTCTAGGTTATTAGATTGTTTCTACTTCGAAATACCCTTCGCCTTTGGATCGGCACAGGCACTCGGCTTCTAGAAGTTCCACAACATTGTTGGAATTTTTTATCACTCCGATCACGTGCTGGGTGTTTCGATGTTCTTGAATGTAATATAAAGAGGAATACTGTACTAAAAGAACAACTAATCATTAGTGAAAAGCCTTTATCTGCACTACAGTGTGAAAGATGGCATTTTGGAGGACAAAAATGGAAATCGAAATAAAAAGCAATAATAATAATAGCTTTATTCAATAGTATGTTTAGTACAATATGAATTTTCAGCATAGTGTCTCAACAAGTTACTCTTTTACCGTGTACACATCTGAAAAAATGATATATATATATATATATATATATATATATATATATATATAATATCAACAACAAAAAAATGAATGATAGAAACTGAATTTGGGGAAATCAATTAATCCCACATGAATGAAATCTACACTCTTAATATGAGTACTTATATGATTCTTGATATAACACCTTGTAAAATCCTAGTTTATATCGCATTTTGGTAATCACTTATTTAAATTGTAATATGTATTCCCATAAAACGTGTGACAGCTTCATAAATAAGTCTTTGCAATCTTGCTGAAATACGTTTCATTCATATCACATTGTTAAATTGAGAATAACGCAAAATAAGGTTTTGCTTAACCATCGTAAGTTATTTCTATAAAACCTAAAGCTAGCAGTGTTGTTTGTCGAATTTAGTATTCTTAAACTTCATTCCATAATGTACCGTTTCAACTCACGTCATTTATTTTAATCAACACAATACAATTGAAATCATTTAATTTTACTACTACTGTAAATCATAGTTACTCTGAGTTTACACTGAATCATATTTTGTGGTTGAATATATGGCTTCGTTATATTCACATGTTTAATTAAATTAAACTACTACCTGTCGGTATAGAGAAATGAATTATATATCTCACTGCTAATTATGCCCCAATCGTATTTTGTCACGAAATAGTTTTTTTTTCTTTTTAAAGTAGGTTACTTTTGTTAGCGAACTACGAATACTCTCTTGTAAACTAATTTTTTACTATTGTTTTTTCTTACTTTATAGGGTGCTTTTGTTAGGGGCTCATCTTTGCTCTTCAGACGTGCCCCACCATTAGTGTCTAAATCATATGGTTATAGTCAATGACATCGTCTTGAAAATAAAACTGCATTGATCTGCATGTTCTCCTTGCCCATAGTCTTCTATTATTTGACTCAAATAAATTGTCATATTTGATAGACTATTTGTTTTTAATATGGATTAAATATTTACAACACGGCAACCTTTAGTTGTCGTCAACAGTAAATCTCTTTCTGTGATATAAATGGTTGATCTACCAATCTGTTTGTGTTTGTATGTTGTGTGAACAATATAGAACTTGGCATGCGTGCATTGGTCTAAGTTACCATACCTCAAAAGCACAGAAACATTAACACAAAAACAGTAACGCTACTTCAATGATAATAATAACGAAAGCAGAGAGTGAACATATAGAGTATGGTTGAGGGAGAAAGAATTAGTCCGTGGAAAGAAAGCTATGAAATAATTTTAAGCTTACGGAGAGTGGATATACCTGCGCCACTGTGACTGATCCTGAGCTATATCACCCAAAGTTTCCAACCACTGGTTACGGAATTGGCGCGGACTCCAATCAGGTAGTCTGCATCTTCTAACACGACTCAAACCAGCAGTCAATAAATTCATCAACTGATGCCACGTTTTGGTTTGGCTGCATCTAGCAATCTTCCATCCTATCCCAATATCAGTCATCATCATGCGTCAAGATAGGCTGTGGTTAAACATACGATGAAGATTTACAACCTCATCGACTGAATTGCCACCTTTCTCTAATACCAGGCGTCTAAACTCGCTATCACTTACTCGGTAATCCCAGCTAACGCGAGCGATGTTTCAAAGTTCCTTGGTCAGAAACCAATAACCTTCGAGTATCGTCTACCCTTTATGGCCACGTCTTACGTCCATACAGTAGGACAGAGCAAACTGTTGCACAGTACACTCTTCCTTTCGTTGAAAGATGAATATCTTGCCTACGCCATAGTTGATGTGAGTTGACAAAAGTCAGACGAACTTCTGAATTGATAAGGAGATTTTGTCAGAGACCAACCCATCAGGGTTAATCAGACTTCCCAGATAAGTGACGTAGTCGGCGTGCTCAACTACTTCACTCCCTATCTTTAGCTCAGGTGTTGACTCAGACCAGTCATGAAGTGATAATTTGCATTTAGGTGGGGGGGGTGCGGTGGGATGTGAAGCTCATCCCAAACATGCTTTCGTTGTTACCCATTGCTCTCAAAGGACTTCATTTTATATAAATGTATTCGAACAGGACTATCTCATTCGCTTATTCTAAGTCGATAAGTGGAATTCCTGGTGGGAGATCAATTCGTGAAAAGTCAGACGATGAGAGTGTAATTTCTAACAGTAAGTCTATTATGAAATTAAACAAAAATGAGAATGGCGCGAACCTTGATGGACACCACTTGAGGTTACAAGTTCGGATGACAGTTCTTCATACTCTCTAACACGACTAATGGTGTTCGAGTAAAGATCCTTCGCAGTGTTTATGCACTTCTGGAGTACGCCTTTCACTGAAAGACTGTCATATAACTTTTTGGTCTACAGATTACAATGTCGCTTTCAAGTCAAGTAAAACCACCATTGTCAGGCGCTAAAAGATATGTCTATTTTCTTAAACCTGTTGAATGATGAATATTTGGTCCACACAACCAAGTCTGAAATCAACCTGGTTTTCTCGCATTTGTAGTTCAGGGGTTGTAATTATGCGTCTGATAATTACTTAATCCAGTATATTAGTCAGCTTAATTCCTTTATGGTTATTGCAAGAGGACTCTAACCCTTTCTTATATAGTGGAGGGATTGAGATTCGACACCAGTCAGATGGGGTTATGTCCAGCTCCCAAACACTAGCCAAACTATCAGTCAGCTTATTTGTTAAAGTGGGACCACCATCCTTCAAGACCTCTGGAGTTAACTCATCCGGATCTGCTGCTTTTCCTGGCCTCATTAGCTACGGCTTTGCCGACTTCTATGATAATCAGGAGATTTAAGTCGACTTCCCCTTCAGGCTGCTTGGAAGCAGTGAATAGTTCTATAGTAACCGAAGGCCAACTAGATTGTTTTTGAAGTGTTTGGCCCATCGTTCTGAACATCTGAATTGAGAGCAGATAAGCGTTCCATCTCTTTAACGCCGCTGCCCTTTCCATCTCTTTTGCTTTCGTTACCCACCACTGTTCACGATGGTTCCGTAAACTTTTGTCACTCGATATCTGATTTGTCTTGGGTCCTCATTGTGTTCAGAGCCTGACGTGATAAGTTTACGAAAGTCCATCAGCTCAACGGACGTTACCGAGACCCTGTGATTTCTCTTAACTTGTGAATTGATGTCCCCGGTAGATGTCAATGCTGATTCCACAACTGCTTGGATATCTTACTAGGCAGCATGTGGATGGGTCAAACCTTTATAATTACTTTAGTGACTTTTTATTAAATGTTTTTGAATTTTAATCTTAGTTTTTTCATTGTTATATTCTAACGAGTCTCTCTGCTATAGCTTTTCTAAGTCCAGGAAGATGTAAGCGAATTCATGTTCGTACTAGAGCATGGTCAAAATCTAAACATGTACCACAGAAAGATCGGCAATCTCCTTTCAGGCCTCTCCTGAGATTGGCGGAGATATGGTCTATTTGAGTCCACTGTTGAGTAGTTCCAGGAGGTCGCCCTGTTGCACGATGTCGCTCCTTATGCTTAAAGTTCGTGTTACTAAAAATAAATGATTTTCGTAGCATAGTTGTACCAGATGGTCACTGTCATCTGTTCTCGGAGCTGGAACACTGAAGCACCTACCTAAATATCTTCCAGACTGATTCAAAATATCTATTTTTGGCAATAAAGTCACCATTCATGAGTATCAAATGTGAGTGTTTAACCTTATGAAAATGTTTAGAAGGGTTTCTTTAAAGTTCATCTTTAACTTCATCCGAGCTGTGGTCAGTGGTTGCGTAGGCAGAAACAATAAAAAGGCAACGACGTGTGTCCCTATCTTTCTGAGTTCTTGCCAAGCTGTTTGATTGGACGGCACATAGGCGACAGTCTTAGCTAGAGAGGCTTCTCGCCCTATTCGACACAGTGTTCGCACATTGAATGCACCACTGTGAACTTTGCAGCGTGGTCTCAGTAGACTCAGAATATTATTTCGTGAGCTAGAATTGTTGGCACTGGTGGCACAGGAAGAATTTGAAGGTAGGGGTAGGGCAAATATTAAAAGTTGAAGGAGTTTGATTAAAATGACAGTGATCTTGTTTGTTGTTAGAGGTATAAGGGCCGTTATCTCTTCCCAATAGTCCACATTGTGGAAGGGTTCTTCTTGATGTACCTGAAAAGCAAATTGGGTTAGGGTTGGTATGAAAGACCTGGGAGCGTGACGGCAGTCCCCAAGTAACAACTGCTTGAGGCCGGTCATACAGCCTTTTTGAGAGGCTTTTGTTGTTGTAGCCCTGTGCTTGTTAGGACCTTTCTACCGGAGGCAGAAGTCCCTTTAGTAAGGCGAAGTGTGCACTTTTAGAGTGGACCTTTTCTAACCCCACTCCTCTGTTGGAAAGCGGCACCACTGTAATGCTGGTTGTCTGATAGACACACCGTACTGCCGCCATACCTCTGTAAAGTCGATAGTACTACTTCGACCTCGAACCTTATATTTACTACTTTTAATCTCACAGCTCTTGAACCGACCTTCCTAGAACGGTCGGACTTTGAGGAACTATTGTTCCAGCCAGCAGAGCTCACCACGTGAAGGTAACAGAAACAGTTGTGTTCCGTATTCATGGGTCTAATGACTGTTAATAATGTACTTATTTTCTCACTCCATTAATCCCATATTTTTTTCTAAGATTGGTACTAGCTCTAATATTTTTCATATTTCATACTGCCAAAGTGATCAGCTATTGACATGTAGTTGGCTTGTTCCCCCCCCCAATAAATTTACAATATTATCCAATGAGATCGAAGGCGAAATATTATAAATTTATCATAGCATCATTGGTGGGATACAAAGCTAACTAGACTGAAAATTGCATAAGAAATGTAAAATAATATAACCTCCAAGTAATAAAACTGTTTTCGCCGCTGCCAACACTGGTGCTATCTGACTTAGTCTTCAAAAATTCATCTAAGCTGTCTTGTGAATTGCAACAAGGGTGTAAGTGAACTGGTAATCACCGTTAGCCTTTTTCTGAGCGTACTACTAAGAATGGCAAACAGAAGTTGGTAAAAGAAAGTTCAAACTTATGTCCTAAGGTCAGTCGATGGTAGTTTGCAACATTGTTGACTAGGTTTCTGTTTCCATTTAGCATCACACAGTTCTAGTCACTACTACGAATTCACTCATTTACCTGGAATTTACTGTTAAAGCTTATTCTCTCTCTGCCCTTCTTGGGTAGTATGATATCTTGGAGCAACTTCAGCTGATGTATTTCACAACTTAACATATGAATCCTTTTTATGATTACAATATCTCGTCCTAGAAGCTTACAGTATCTACGAAAAATTAATTTATATGTTGGTAGGTGGATTTTGCAGACCTGAAGCTCGCTTCCGTAGTGGCTAGTTGTTATTCTTAAATTATTCTATGAATACCCAAGCGTTTCTTGGTGTATCATCGGTACAACTGCCATAAAACTTCATTGTTATTTGTATTTTATTTCTGAGGAATCAGAGCATGGAATTATTAAAAATGATGGCAATTTGTGTCACACATTTATTGTGCTGTTGAATTCGATGCTCAAATAGTATAGCAGTCGTAATACCAAAATATGCAACTTCTGTCAGTTTACAATATGCATTACGAAGATACTTAGAAGTACTTAGAAGATAATGAAGTCCTTCATTATTATATATTTCTTGAGAGTTAGTTTCTTATGACTTGCACAATTCATCCAGTACGTTGGTATATTTTCCCATGGTATTACTACTTAAAAATACATATGTAAGTGCTGTTAAACTTCGTTTGCCTTCATCCTCCACAGTGTATGGTAGCTAGAATTAAAACCAACGTGATTGTCAAGATGAGCTACAGTGTAGTTTAACGACGATTTTGTGTAGTTTTTAAAATAACTTCGATGAATACATATTTTGGCTATTCGACAAACTTTGGAAATATGAGCATACAAACGAGCCAGTTGGTTTCACGAGTTTCTACACAATCAAATTGTGCTAGTAAATTAATATCTTGTCGGCAGACAAGATAATATTAGGAATGATATACAGATCTTCTGTAATTATTATAATTACTAAAGCTTTCTACAGGCTTTAATTCCTGTCATTTAAAAAAAATTAACAAGGTAACTCCTTCACATAGTTATATAATACCCATTTCGTGAAACCACTTATACTATCGCAAAATAGTCTTTTATTCATCCGTGGATTAATTCTCGTTAGGCCTTTGTTAAGGTAAGGCTATAATTAGTTTATAAGTATAGAATAGTGCTGTCTTCTAATATGTATCATTTGTATTTAGTACGTTTGGTACTATGGATTTTACATTTGTGTCCAAAATGAGTTTTTTTTAAAGAATTGTATACTTCTTGAGGGGGGGGATCACATACAGGTATTACAGAAACTGGTTTCTCAACAGGAACGAACAATGAATGCAGTAGATTTCATTTATTGCACAGTTTCTCTTCAACTGCTTTACAACTTAAGTAGCGATAGTAATAGTCATTATTTAAAATAATCGTACATACTTTATATCATGTAAATCATAAAAAGTTATGAAGGCAATAATTATGGAAGATTTTTAAAATGTGTTCAAAGTAGTATTTATACGTTAAATGATATGATAATTGTAGAGGAAAACCTTGAAAACACATGGAGATAAATGTAATTAGGATAAGCCTATATTTTCAAATATATATATATATATATATATATATATTTATATATATGTATATATATATATATATGCCCGTTGCACAAGTGTGACTGTCTGGACTCAGTAGTCTAGTGGTGAACGCGGTGGCGTTTGGCACGAAGCGGACTGAGTTCGAATCCCAGTGTGGACATCAACATTGGGATGCAGGTACATCCAGCCGATGAGTTCCAAATAGGACGAGACGCGCGTCCTGGATTCCCTTTGCCAGTCACAATCCAACTTAGATAACGAAGAATGAGGTCACAATTTTTGTTAACACAACTTTGAAATGAATGGGTCAGTAGAGTAACGACGGGTAATGGCCAAAAAAGCAATTAATAATTACAAGCCTGATTTAAGATGTTACGCAAGTAGACATTTAAGACTAATATTACCAAAATAATGTTCATGATTGTAATTGGGAAAAATTGTACAAAAGCGATTCAATGGTTATTCCAGTTTATCTGACTTGTTTACAGATCAATCTCATTTATGAATTGATTTTCTCATAATACTTAATTTATTTAATATAAAAATGTTTATTTTACATTATATCTGACATTTTCGTTGTATTTTTTATCGTTACAGTAAACATGTCGACCGAACAAATAATACCAAAAGATGATGACTTACCTCCTCCATACTATCAAATAAATCATGAGTGTCTTCGTCGTTACAAACGTAGGACACGATGTACTTACATTATGTTAATTATATCAGGCATTACAATGATGCTGTTCGGTGTCTTTATTCTCATGATTTTGATACCTCATGAAATTAATGCGTTTCGATGGGATATAAAAACACCTTTATCAAGTTTGTTCGACCGCGACAGAACTGTTTTACTAATCAGTATGGATGGCTTCCGTCATGACTATTTAGAATTGGCTGAAAGGCATTTAGGCTCTGATTCATTACCAAATTTCATTCGTCTGACAGCAAATGGTGTACGAGCTATGGAATCAATCAATGTTTATCCTACAGTTACACTGCCTAATCATCGAACATTAATTACTGGTTTGTATCCAGAAAATCATGGAGTTGTTGCAAATGGTTTATTCGATGAGAAATGGCCAAATACTACTTTCCGTATAGATGACCAAGAAAGTTTAAATCATGCTCCGTGGTTAACTGATTGGCCTGAACCTATATGGGTTACATTGCAAAAGAGGGGTGGTTATGCAGGTTCAGTTTTGTGGCCGTTAACTGATCAGTTTGTTAGTGAAGATTTACCATTCCAACGAGTTTCACAATATACTTTACTTAATGATTATGAACACCGGTACGCCTATGATCAACGCGTCAGAGATATACTATGGTGGCTGAAAAATCCAAAATTTCATTTAAATCTAATTTTAGCTTATTTTGATGAACCCGATGAAACCGGCCACGAATACGGTCCAAATAGTAAGAATGTTGCAACAACTATTCAAAATCTGGATGGAACACTTGGTCTTTTGTTAGATGGTATTGAAAAGCGTGGTCTTACTGATAAGGTAGATATTATTCTAACTGCTGACCATGGTATGTCTGAGACATCAAATACCCGACTTATCCAGCTTGATAATTATGTTGATAATTCATGGTATAATTATACTCAATTGTCAGTTATGGGATTTCTTTATACTGTACCTGGTAAGTACTACTCAATAAATTGTTAATGAAATGTGATAGAACTTAGATTAATTTGCGCTCACGAAGTATTCGATTTTAGTTGGTCGTTTTCTCTGATTTTATACACATCTGATGAGAGAAACTACTAGAGGTCAATATGATTTTTCTTCACTTCACAACTTTTCAATTCACAAATAGAAATCTTAAGATACTATACCTCATGAACATTACGAATCGTAAATACACTAACCTATTTAATAACAATTTTTTGATGTAGTATGTAAGTCTCACTGAAAACATTACTGTAACAAGACATTAATTTAACCTAACGACGAATATCGATACTTGTTTTACTTATTTCAGACTTGGTCGTTGTCAACTAGTATTTTGCGTTTCTAATCATGAAATACATTATCTTTCAATTTCTAGTATCCTGTTAATATTTCTTAACTTATTCAGAATCTCTCACCTGTCGTTCATATATATAACCTCAGTTTGGAAACGATTATCTTAAATTTCAAGACGCGATTCACTGCAAACTTCTGTAACGCTTGTTTTACAATTTGCGCTTAATGAAGAACATAACGAAGATTTTCGTTATTTCCAGTGTATCACTGGAGATGGTCGATCTCCTCATTCCATAACAAATCAACTGGGAGATACAAATTCATTCTAAGTGGATCACTTTGTTTCTATGGCTTTGATAAATCTTCCTTGTTATAAATATTCCTACTTTTAGAAGTCTATCTCATCTATCAGTTTTCGTGTTGTTAAGATGTATTTAATAAACATAACTTTGTAAAACTTCAATTGTCATATATTTTATTTATTATTTTTTTAATATTTAGGCAAATTTGAGGAAGTGTATAAACGTTTAAAAAAGGCACATCCGTATTTAGAAGTGTATCGAAGAGATGAAGTTCCTGCATATCTAAATTTTAATATAAGCAACTCTCGTATGCCTCCATTGATACTTATTGCTAAACCTAGGTGGAAAATTGTAACGAACGCTTCACGTCCTTATGCTAATATTTGTAAGTTCATTCACACCATTATTGTTGCTCAGTAAAGATATTTTTATTTGCACTGATATTAACCAACTATTATTTTGTTTCCTTGTCATTATTAGCTGGTGACCACGGTTATGTAACGAATTTCTCTGAAATGCATCCTTTCTTCATCGCAAGTGGACCTTCTTTCAAGATTGGCGAAACTGTTCCTTATGTTTATGCTGTGGATATCTATCCATTATTGTGTGCACTACTTAACATTCAACCAAATCCAAACAATGGTAGCCTAGAACGTATCTCAAACATACTGAAACCTGATGTTGCTAATCGCCTTTTAAATTTAACTTGTTGGTCATACTTGTGGAAATGGCTAACATTTGATTTAAGATTTATTTTATTTGTATCAATAATATGCGTTTTATTTATGGTTTTATTATGTTCAGTTGCAATTATAATGCATCGTAAAGAAGCCAGTGACGCATTCATTCGTTTACCAATTGATAATAATGAGAAAAATTTCTGATTATAATTTTAAGCACTTTCGACATTTATAATTCTTGTTTATCATTATTAACCTATTCATGTTGATTATTATTATTATTACCATGTTAATACAACCGACAATGCCGACCTTTTCATGATTTTAATCTGACCAGTCTACAAAAATGAAAATTGTTGCTATTCTGCTGAATTATCTACAAATTCGACCCCTTTTGAAATATACATGTATTTGCATATCTATGAAATGATTTGTTTTTAAAACTCATTGACAAGTGTCATTTATAAATCAATCTAGGTATCAGCTACCCAGCAGTGATTCTATATATGTATGAAAAATTATCTCTTTATCTCAAAACCAACATATTTTCAAAATTCTCACAATTAATGGTGTCATATACGTAAGCCGTGTGTGAAATATTAGTGAGTAATTCAGTTTGTAAAAATCATCAGTGAGTAACATGAATTTTTGGTTCAAAAGTCTGTACCTGAAGTAAAACAATTAAGTGGCATAATGAAAGATTAAACCTATTTGAAGCAGATTCCTAGTACAACAGTTCAAACCGAAAAATCTGATCGCAATAAATTTTGAGTTAGGATAAGTCGTCACTTAATATTCGTATCGTGATTGACGTCTCTGTTGAACAAAAATAATCACTGGATACTAACTCATATCACATCGCTTCAGTGTTGATCGATTTCCATCTACCAAGAGCTTCCTCGCCACTACTAAACGTCATATAGTGCGTTGTGACTAAAACTTGGTCATTAAAATCCAGTTAACACTCAAATACTTAGCGACCAGTTTATATTAGGTTTCTTTCGTCGTCAATCTTGACATTGAATTCTGAATTACATTACCAAGGTAGTCTATTCTAGGCATATACTATGTGTAAGTCGCTTCTTCAGAGAAGAAACAACCGAAGCAAATTAACAATATTTTTCATATAATAGGGATAGACAACTTAACGTTGTTATTATTGTACGGTTTTTAATCGTATTGGAAACTAATCACCATCAGGGCTGATGTAATTCCCAAGATAAATAAACAGGTTAATACACTGAACTACATCGCTCTCCATTACTAATATTTTGCATTTGGAGTGGTGACGAGTCGTATCCTAAACATGCTTAAGGTGGTCACTGTACTCTGCATTTTGTCAGCATCTTAACTCAATAGAACTATATCACCTGCATATTTTAAGTCATTAAGTGTATCTCCTGAAAGAAGATCAGCCCCTTAGAACTCAGACGATGAAAATGTTAATTCTTAAAGCATGTCAATAACGAAATCAAATAGAAATCGGGTTTCATTGACGAACATTACTTGAAGTAATCGAGTCCAGAACCTGTTGGCCATTAGCTATGACTCGACGTGTGGTGTTCTATTAGGTTAATGTACCTCCCTGGTACACCTTTCAGTGACAAACCGCCACAGAACCCTGCGATCAACAGGATTAAACGCCATATCAGAGTCAAGAAACTCAATTATTGTCGGATGTCGAGAAGTGTATCAGTGCTCAAGAATCTGCTGGTGTAAATATTTGGTCTATACAACCATATTCAGGTCCGAAAGCACCTTGGTCTCGAGTTTACTCTTTTCGAGCTTTAGTTAGGCGTCGAAGTATTATTGAAGCTAATGTTTTAGACACTGTGTTAATTAAACTGATTTCTCGGTAATTATTACAAGAGGACTTCCATCCTTTCTTATGGACCTGGACGATTAGTGGTCGATGGGATTACAGTCAGTTCCCAGATTCTAGCCAAGATCTCAATGCCGAAACTGCATCACTATCCTCAAATATCTCGGGTTAATTCACCTGGTCCTGTTGCCCTTCCTCACTTTAGATTTCCTATAACCTGTTCAACCTGGCTATGATTTAGATTGATATTGATTTGCCATTGAGATTGTTCGGTAATGGGTAACTGGGACGAGGCTGAAGGTCATTTGAACTGTTCCCTAAAGTGTTCTGTTCATCGGTCCGATTTCATCATCATCATTACCTTTGGGGTAAGAGATAGTTGGGCGTAAAAGATAAATGTCACAACCATCCCAGTTGGCGAAGATTCACCGCCTGATAAACTGATCTGATGTATTTTCCCTGTACTCTACGTTGAACCGCATTATTGTTCATTTTGAATATCCTGACAAACACGAGTAATATTTTGAGGACATTTATGATCACATACTAGTAGCCTCGAATGTCACCTACTTTTAAGGACTATCCCGCCTACAAAATAGGTTGGAGAATAATTATAGAATGATACTGTAGTCATTGAAACTATGTTTAAAAAGATAACACAAAAGACATATCACAAAATGATTTAAGGACTATCCCGCCTACAATAGGTTGGAAATATATAGAGATGTAGCATTGAAACTATGTTTAAAAAGATAAATCAAAGTATTATCTATTCATTGGAAAAATATATATTTAATAGAATATTAATTCTTATATCGTAAAAGCTATCCTAGAAGGACAAGAAATCACGAATAAAAGAAGATTTTTAAAAGACGTAATATAAAGTGACTTTAAGAAATGTAGAGGTAACATTTAGAAATACATAGGGATCAGCTTTTATCTACAAAAATAACAGTAATAATACAAAAATAGATATCGTGCAATTTATTGACAGAAATGATTTATAAAAACACATAAAAATTTCGATTTTCATGAATAGTAAGGTTTGAGACACCAGAAATTAAACAAAATGCGAAACGTTTATCTAAATGTACACATATCCATGCATGGATTTTGAAATGAAAAACAATATAATCCCAAGTACAAATGAATGGGTAATTCATCGTAGCAATTTATCTTGCTTATCTTGCATTTATCCGCTGGATTGTGGATTTAAGCAGTATAAAATATCTGACTTTGTACAATTGAGACGAACAAGCATCGCAATATCACATCGCGACCTCTCCGTTAGCAATAATTTGTGAGCCCCAAGACTAGCACAAATAGCAAACACTTCTGATGTGGTTGGGCATGGAACACCTGAAGAAGAAGCAAAGAAAAGCTTCATATAAATAAATGTGTTTGATACAATAAGAATTCTAGTGAATAGTCAGTTTATTGTAATACATCATTAACTGGTACTTGTCAATGAAAACCAAAAAGGAGACGTATAACTAATCATCACCTATTTCAAAAAACTTGAGAAAACAACTGTATATCACTGTATATCACATAAGTTGGATTGTGACTGGCAAGTGGAATCCAGGACGCGCGTTTCGTCCTATTTGGGACTTATCGGCTGGATGTACCTGCATCCCAATGTTGATGTTCACACTGGAATTCCAACTCAGTCCGTTTCGTGTCGAACGCCACCGCGTTCACCACTAGACTACTGAGTCCAGACAGTCACACCTGTGTAACGTGCACAGTCTATAAAAAATCAACGGGAATATACAAGTTTATCCTAACTGTATATCACATCAGAAAAGGCGACTGAACTACAGTCAATGGTACAGCCCAGGAAGTAAGTAGTGATACTTTCAAAAATCACTCATAGGCATATTCCAACTACAGTTGTAATGGAAAGATTTCATTGACGAATGTAAATAACCAAATGATAGACAACTGAAGGATTTTCAACTGAAACTAACACACGGTAATGGGCGAAACAGACTAAGTTTACATATCTAAAGTAAGTCGGGACATCAATCTTCACTCAAGATACTGACTTCTGGCAGTATGACAAATAATTACACGAAACAAACTAACCTTCAAGTCGACAAAGTGCTGACATTTGACGAATACATCGATCTAATCGGGCTTCTTCTGTTGAACGCGCCTGAAATTCGGCTATAACAGCACGAAGAAACAACTTCTCATACAATGAACAGGCACATATTGCATCTGATTTAGGTGTAACGAACATCTCTTTTAAAGCAGCATTTATATGCGAAATATCTATTTCTTTGTTAGCCTTCTCACTAGATGAAACTATTTCAGCAGCTCGCTTGCATATGTCAAGAGCACGTCGAACATCACCAGAGACAGCTGCTACTTTACGTGCAGCTAATTCAAGTGCTTTAGGCTATAAAGAAGATTTAGAGAAGAACAGCTAAGAACTAAATGTATTTCATTACACGTAGATGCAATTAAAGCAGTCTAGCTCAATACATTTAGTATAATCCGCGAAAAGTAGATTAGGCAACATAGCAAATGAAATTGTGAACACCGTGATATCTCATATTACATCTATTTGGTACAAAACCCAGTGAAAAATGAATTTACCAACGGTTAAGAAACTAAACAACCATCAGTAGAAATTTAATTAACATATGGTCGTGTTGAATACAAAAACTGAGTTTTTCTTAATTTATAATGAACTATCACGTAGATATGAGACTCAAATGTTAACAAGTTTCACTGGGGATTCATTAGCCCCAAAAATACAGTTATTCAGTAAATCAAGCGAAAGGAGTTGTATTAACTTTTAGTAAGCTTGATTTGTGGACTTTCATCAAACTTACTTAATTGAATGTAAGTCATACTCTAGAGTACATTCTGTAATATTTAATTGTATTAATAAAATGTTACACTTGATTCTGTCCAATAATCATTTATGTTAATTTCTGTAAACCTGTTATATACAATTGATGATTATATTTAATTAATAATCATTATAAATTAATTCACATAAAAATGAATCCATTTAGACGTAGTTCGCTCCTCTTGTCCCAGTTTTTTCTACAATACAATCTTACTACGAGTCTAGTCTTTTGGAGTAACTCTGGGTTGAGAAGAAACAAGTCTGTCAGTTAGCAACAACGTAGAACTTGGTACGTGCGTACATCAGTGCAAGTTGGCATGCCCCAAATAGTAGATAGAGATCAAATTGTCCGACCCAATCTGAGTAGGTAAGGGAGTAACTGAATCAGAATTAATGGTAAGGATTAGAGATCAAAAATAAAATTTGAGAAAATGTAATTCAGCAAAAAGAAATTTATGATGAATTCAGAAACATAGAACTTGAAGGAAGACAAGGAATAGATGCACCTAAACCACTGTCGGTTGATGAAGATTCACTAATTCATCAGTAGATTTATCATACTTACCTAATATATTCTATTCCTAAACCACATATTGCCTACTCGGTAGTTCCAGCAAACACGATTCCTTATAGTCATCTCAACCTCACTACGACTTGGGGGACCAATACTAATCTGCCATTCAGATAGTTTGGGGATGATGGGCAACTGGGATGAGGCCGACGGCTAGTTGAATTGTTCCCTAAAATGTTCTGCCCATCGGTTAAATCTTTTGGATTGACAGTGAATAATGGTCCCATCTTTTTCAGAGATAGTTCCACTTACAAGTCGTGGTGATCAAGTCTAAAGTTCACGTATCAGGGATATCGTTCTCATTCATCGTATCGAGTATCGAAGAAATCTAATACATAATCCAGCTACCCTAGATTTATTAACTTCATCGCATCGCGAATCATATGAAACCCACAAGAACCCAAATCATTTTCCAATTCAGGAACATATTATTAACACTGCAAAGAACCCATTGAAATATTTTAAATGCCTGAATTAGGTCTCATTTTTATTTAGCAGTATATAAATCTAATATAGAAGTTTTTAATATAAGAAAACTACTTTCCGCATAGAATATATATATTAGACAATATCTAGTTATTTCAAACTGTCAATAAAGCAGCTGTTTACCAAAAACAAATGAAACGGCTACAATTAGAAAACATGATAAATTAATGTAGCTTATTTCTCTAGTTGACATTCACGTGGAGAATAGGCAGTGTTAAAATAGTGGTTAAAGTAAGCTGACAACCAGCAAGCCAACAGTTCCGATTCTCTCCCATCTCCAACCTTCGATTCGCGTAGGGAGGGGGGTAGTATCGTTGGCCATTTAGCAAACAGTGGTTCGAATCTGAGTATATTAACTTGCATTTGACAAATTGTTTACATTTATCATACATATTTAAACAGATGCAAGTAGAATAAACAATTAAACCTAACTAATGAAAATCTATGCATTTGTTCAACTGTGTAAATGTATAAGCTCCAATAAGAAAAGACGTTTGATATTAGTTCTAGTAAGTTTTACTCTAAACAAATAGTGTAAACCTCGATAACTGAGTTAAACGTAAAAATGTATAAGAAATTATATGAGAACTATATCAGTACTATTACAAAAACAGTACTTACCTGAAGTATACTTGACAAAGATGATAGACGATGTCTCACAATCTGAGAAAGTTGTTCATGGGAATAAGGTGAAAAAGTAAGTCTAGTTAAGCCTAAACGACTTGCTACTCGTGGATGAAGCAAACGTTCCGGTAGATCCATAGTATTAGCAATGGCTAATACTATCAAAACACGACGATTATTATGGCGCGTAGGCCAATCGAAAAGGCTGTAAAATATATCTTGTCGACGAGTACATAATAAATCCAATTCATCGATGACCAAAATAACAGGTTTCTCAGAAACTTCACGATGATTTGATTTTTCATTTGTGCTAGAACAAAATTCCTTTTCTAATAAATTACACGCACACTTTGTAGTTGTAATTAAACCAGTTAATTGCTAAATGAAACATTTGAAAACCAATTATTTAATTATCAATAAACGTAAACAAAAGGGAAATGAGAGAAACGATCAGCTTGAATAAAAATAACTTGTATATAAAATAATAGAAATCTTAAAGACATTCCATAATACAAAAAACCAACTACGAAACAGTAAAACTACTTCATTTGACTGTAGACATAAAATATAATCAAACTAATAACTAAATCGAAACAGTTAGAAAACAGCTAATATATTAACATGATGACTGTATTTACCTATCACAGATTCACTTTCATTCATCCACTTGACTTATACAGATAATAACACCTGTTTTTTTAAGATTCTATCATATCAGAAAAGTAAATATGAGAACGTTAAGCATTAGATGAGCTTGAATTATAATAGCAGCTTGAGTGTACAGTTGCATTATTGGGACCATAAGTATTCCAATGAACCGATTAATATTTCTAGTTATACCGCTATCCGGTTTTGCGTAAAAATAAGTGGAGAAAATTAAACCTAAAAGTCTTGGATTTAACAATTAATTTTGATTTCAGGCTTTAGAGTTTCATCAAAAATAATTCAAATTACCGATTTCAAAACAGTAGCTGTTGAAGGGCTTTAAGCGAACTTCCTCTGAATTTAGCTTGGTGTGAAGCTAGATTTTTTTCTAAATTTCAGGTAATTCATACTGAGACATGGTTTATGAAATATACATAAAGGGTCCATGTATAGTTATTCAGTATACTGAATGTGTTAATTGCCTAACCGATATGATTCCTACCGTATTCCCGATGTCTACAGCATTAGGGTTACCATTACGGACAGAAGAGAGACGAGCACTTTATGAATGATTCCAATTCTATTTATGCCTATGTGCTATTCCTTTTTTTCTAGTTGCTTTCCAAAAATTCGGTTTATTTACGGTCTCCACGAATGCACAACAAGACCATGATTAGATTGAGCAGGCGACCGTCATTTTTGTTTGAAAGATAGGTAAACCATGAAGTCATATTGTTTGTCAATAAAGGCAGATACTCTAGAGGGTTGGTGGAACATTTTAGGCAATAGATCACCTAAGATGCGCGTAGACTACATATTTTGATTCTATGATATAATTAAAGCCTTTGATTCCAGCATCTAGAGTACGCTAATTTACATACGGACTCATTAAAAAATAAGCTTAAGTGCATAGGAAAGTTCTTATGTCGAGGAAGATTAGAACACAAATACCTTACTTTATATATCTGGATGTAAACTTGTTTAGGATCACTGACACGCATGGCATTGATATAAATTACTTGAAATACAGGTAATTGACTTTCTAAACATGAATCAGCAACCAATTTATGCATAGTAGATAATACGGCTTGAACTGAAGCAGTTTTTCCAGTACCTGGGATACCAGATATATACATACACCTGAAATGAAATCGCAATAATAAGAAACACTTGTCACGTTCTTAGAAAACCTTCATGCCAAATAGTTATGAATACGATAGTAATTAAAAAGATAAAAACACCAAATACTAATATGCACAGCAAATAAAAGCTCAGAAAAGCATACCCTCCTGAACGTTGAGAGAGTTTATTAAATATAAAAGTGTAAATATTTTCAAATTCTTGTTCACGACCAGGTAACCATCCATATTCTGAATTCATAGGGCTATATAACAAAAATAACAAGAGAAAATATTGTTTGAAAATGAGTTGAATACAATTTTGAATATAAACTGTATAACTGTAGAAACAAAGTCCACAAAATGTGCAATGATATATAAGGCTTATAAAACTGCTAATTTCACAAGAAAATTTGTCAGAAATTACCAGAAAGCCACGGTTGATAAAAATAGGGTATTATATAGGCGATATAAACCAAATATTTACAGGTGTAAAATTGTTTGATATCACCACTAACGCAAAACCTCAATCACAAACTGAGTCAGTGAAAGTGCCCTATTTCTAGCAAATGACATTTCAGAAAATCTACTAGCCTCATTCAATCAAAGTACTACTGTAGTGCTTGCTGATTTAATAAGTGTGGTACAGTACATAATTGTAAATTATTACAGATTTATAATAAGATAAGCTTTTGCTTGCAAATATATTAGTGGTTGATTAAATACTAACAAGGTAATTATATAACTTCAGTAAAAGAAATGGCGAAATAAGTAGCCTATTTAAAGTGATTTAATAAGATTAATCAAATATAACAAGTTGTTATTATGACAGTTGATGTTTTACAAAATCACGGAATATTAAAATAAACTCGACAAAAATCTCAACATGTGATGATATCCGGTATGCTAAAAGTCATTAAACATTATTACACAAGTCAAGTACTTTAAGTATGAATTATATTTCAATAACTTACTAAGTAGTATATTTACATCAAATTATACGTGCCAATGACAGTTACAAGTGAATGCTGTATCGAATAACAACAATTGATTTTTAGAAATCAATTATTTTAGTACAGAGAAATGAATTTTGTCATTTTTCAATCGTAATTGTAAAGTAGTAAATTACCTACTTTTGTAGCCTTAATTTTTAAAAACGATAGAAGGTAGTTTTAGACAAGTGCACTTAAACATGTTACAGTTTGGATGCATTCAAAGTCATAACATTTCAAACTGTTTGGATAAAACAGTAACTCATAATAAGCCGTGGTTATTCATTAACATTTTGAATGTAGTGAACAATTTTTGCATTCCGAACAGTTGACAAAATGAGATAAGAATTTTGTCATACTTTGCGAGGTGGCCTTTATTTATTACTTACGGTTTGCATTTAAATATAAAGTGGTGGGCAACAATGTAAAATCAACTTGCAAAGTGTAATGAAAAGCTTTAATCACCTTTCGGATCATTCCAAACGCAACGAAAATTGCTCACATATAGCTCTGACTACTAATAAGTAGCATAAAGCCATACTCAAAATTTGTTGAGAATTGGATACCCTAAACGAAGCATGATCAAAAAGATACTGACTAATACACCGTGTCTGTTCGTTATCACAAAAGATGAATATGTAACTAACAAAATTATCGTAAAAGCAAAAGACGCGTTTCAGTGCGATAATACTTAACATTCCGGCTTTTACAACCGATCATTTCAGTATGTGGTGTATTATCAGTCTGCCAAGGTTTTCGAACTTGACATTTCGTTAATAGTAATTGAAAAGAAATTGACCATACATAATATTTGGATGTTTTTATCATTATGAGGTTGGCAGATTGCAAAATATGGTGACATAATAGGGCTTCATAATAGTATATTCTCAGCTATTGGGAAAATATGCTAGGATCATGATTCCTCTCCATCATATGAAGTGTAAATATCCTGCAGATTCTCGAACAAGTAGGTTTGTTTACTTAAATCTTCTTACGAATAATCTGTGGGACATCAAGTAATATCTTAAAAAAATCCGAAGCTAAATTATTTCGTTACTCCGTACTTGCACATGTTTACGAATAAAGATAGAGGACGATAAATTTAACACAGAATAATGTATTTTAATAAGTTTCTATTTAAGATCATCGTAGAGATGAAATTCTAAATTCATTTAATGTAACGATTTATACAAGTTTTGTGAATCATTTTTGTAAATGGCTTATCGTTTGATTCTATGCATCCATTTACTAGTGGTCTTCGTATGTACCTCAGAAGAAGGATGAAAATTTTGTATGAGTTCGATTGTTTGTAAGTTTAGAAAATCTGAACTAGTGGTTATTTCGACAGATATGCACTCATAAGCTAATTAACAAGAGGTTAATGAAAGTCCAAGACTGATAAGTCCTTTTGTGGGGTGGATATGAAAAGGAATTTGATGTTCTCTTAGAAATCTTTGCGGTAACTGTAATCAAAAAGTTCAAATATATTAGATCCGTGACGAATATATTCCATTCAAAGGAAATTATCAGCGTGTGAAGACGAATGTATGTGCTTAAAGTTCTGTCGATCAAATGTCCTTTCCATAACCTCCCATGCATTACAGACGCTTAGAATCTTCTGCAATTAAGTAAACAAAACGACTGTGTTGCATCGTAAACATCTAGTCCAGTCATCAGCACCGTCGTTGTTGTTTGGTGGCTGAAATAGTTGACATCCTGCGTAAATACCACTGTTGTTACCAACCGGTTCCTTTCTGCGCTCCGGGATTTCAGAGAGCTTATCGACGTGTTTACAATTTCGATGTCACTACTGTCATTACTGGAATTTGAGTCACTTAGGTCTACATTATGGATTTTCACAGTATTCCATGGCATTTCTGGATCTTGGGATAAAGGTACTACGTTATTGGATATGTGTGCTTGACTCATTTCATCCAACAGTTGATGAGAGTACAGTTGGATCAGGATCACCAAGCACAAACTTAGAACTTTGCACCATATGCAGAATCATATTTACTAATGAACAAAGATGCTTGTGGTTGACGACAAAATGACTCAGGTACTTCATAAAATCTGTTTCTTGGTTGTGGTACGACAGAGGGGCATCTGAAATAATTCGACATGTCATTTAAATGCCTCAGTTAGTCTTTTTCATTCTAGTTAAAAGGGATATTTCATGGTAACAAAATAGGTAGATTTTCCTTCTCGATGGTATTCAGGCGGAAAAGGGAATTTATAAAATGGTATTAGTGTTAACTAAGAAGACTTTTGCAATTCAAGGTTCTAGGTGCATACTAGTTTCAATAAGGTTTAGAATGTTGCGACTGATGCATACAATAGAAGAAATATTTATTTAATAGTATCAATGCATCCGACGAAAAACACGTACTATACGGACTCGGCATGACAATTGGTAAGTTTTCGCTTAGTTTATACATAACGCATTGATTACGAAAGCTACGATATCACGGACGAAATATCCATCTGATGTTTTTTCCATGACGGTTTATCGGAAGAAAGCCAAAAATCTGCCTGTCATCTCAGTAATTCCTCTAGCTAAAATCTGGAAGCTGCTGCCATTGGTTTCATTAATACGTCCAATAACACTAACTGGTAAACTACCGCAATTTCTTCGTTACACTTGTAAGTGCTGTCGATACCCATGACTCCCGAGTAACGAAGTGCAGAAATTTTCAGCTAACGTGTTGAGAAGAAATAAAACTGCAGATTGCTGTATCCATCATATCTGGTCAAAACTTAGCCCTCCGATTCCGAATGTATAAGGTAACGGTATCACAACTGCCCGTTAATAATTAAATGTAGACAGACGTGAAAGCTTTGATTGCGACGCGTTCTGAAGACATTCTATAAGATTATTTTCTCTCAATACGTCTCATATTCAGAGTCCATTACGACAAATGCCGCAATTCCGGATAACAATAGTGGAAAAGTGCTTCTTATCTGATCTTCAATCAAACGAAACCATGGGCTTTCCTCACAGATAACAAGTAGCAAATCGTGATAATGGTCAATTGACGATCTTTGTAACCCATATTATCCTTTTACTAGCCGAAAAAGAACAGGATTTACACTTAAAACCAGTCTTCATGCATAATGCCTACTTGTTTGATTCAGTTAGAACAGTGTCTACAATCATACCTGACAAGAAAAAGCCCTTGCACTATTTGCTTTAGTTATGTAGTTGAAATTACAAATTCAACTACAGTATCTCAATAACTAACACACAAGTGAATTCATAATGATAATCTACTTCAGAGTATTTCTCTTTATAATA
This sequence comes from Schistosoma mekongi, assembly GCA_034768735.1. Classification (NCBI taxonomy): domain Eukaryota; kingdom Metazoa; phylum Platyhelminthes; class Trematoda; order Strigeidida; family Schistosomatidae; genus Schistosoma; species Schistosoma mekongi. The sequence goes on from CM068305.1 coordinate 62,464,498, forward strand.
AAACATGATGATGGAACATAGAATTAAATTTCAATTTCACTGAAAATTTCGCTAATTATTGAAGTACATCTTGATGTTTACTTCGTTGAGTATGGACACTTGATTTTAAGTAATTTACTACTTTACAATTACGATTGAAAAATGATAAAATTCATTTCTCTGTACTAAATAAATAATTAATTTCTGAAAACCAAATGTTGTTATTCGATACAGCATTCACTTATAACTGTCATCAGCACGTACAATTTGATGTAAATATACTACCTAGTAAGCTATTTAAACATAATTCATTTCTGTAGACAATCAGTTGCCCAAATAATCTTTCAATCCACAAGTGCCATATCTTTTTTTAATGGGAAGGTCGAAAATTAAACATTAAAAATATGAGACCTGTGGTAAAGTTATGTAAGTTAAAATTGACAGTTTAGGGAGCTTAGCTTACCCTAAATTAAGAAAGGATATATCACGAGACACTTGGCTAAGAGCGCGCTTCCGGTGAGCCGACATTGAGTTGCCTTTATTAGCCTAAAACAAAACAACAGAGATCATTCGAAAGAATATCAGCAATATGATAAGAGTACTATACTAATATATCAACATTAAAGAATAATAAGCAATGAACGACATCTAAACACATCGGAATAAAATATGCAATAACTATAATTATAAAAACTAATGATAGTTAAATATGCATTACTAGTCTGTATCCGTGCCTGACTTAGCAACAAAAAAATAATATAATCAAGTTTAAATTACTAATTCATAAGCATAAATCGTATTTAAAATTCTCATTTAGTCGTTTAGTAAAAGCACAATAGAGAGAAGGAATGCTTATTTTTAATTAATTTTTCATCACAGCTCTACACTAAACGACTGTTGGTGTTTTTTCGTTACAATGTTATCAACGTGAAGGTGTGTTTATGAAATTGCTTGCGAGTGTTCAACAAAATAAAGTCGGTTTGTACAAAGTGATTAGTGTTCAAAATTGCTAATTAATGGACTAGGGCGTTAATACTAGTGTGACTTTGATGATGATAACTTACATAATACCTATTGAGAGAATGAAGAATGTTGCAAAGACGTCAAATGATAGTTGATTGAGGTTGAATAGAAGAGTGGACAAATTACGCAAAAGTAAACATAGGCAGAGAGGAATATAGTCTTTTAGTAACAAAGAAAAGCAAGAAGATTGGGTGAGTTAATAAAACAGTTTGTAAACCACTTCACTGCCAGCCATAAAGATGACCGAGGTAGGGAGAGTGGTCGTATAAATTACTGTCGGATGCATAAATCTGGTTTGTTAATGGCTGTACATGATAGGTGGATAGGTAAGCCATGTGGTAAATCAAGTGGGACATGATAAATCATTTGAAAGGCATCGTTGATGTTTATTTTATTTTCAGGATATATTAGATGACTCAATATGCGTTTATCAACTCCTACATAACTGTTACACTCTTCTAATAAACTTCCATCAACTATTATTTGATACCTGAACAACAAAAGATATTATGTAAGTAAGCATCGCTATAATCACTAGTATTAACTCACTATATCATTAAGTAGTAATTTTCAACACTAATCACTTTGTACTAAAAGACATTACTTTCTTGGAAACTTGGAAGGGATTTCATAGACAAACATTCGAATTGATAACATTGTGAAGAAAGAAAACAACAGCCGTTTTACATCAATTTCATCATATAAAAATGGAAAACGAAAATATTTGTAGAATACCTTGAATTTAATGCATTTCATCGCATTCTCATCAGCTACATACATGCCATTGATTTTAGATAGCGCAAGTTATTAATACATATGTTGATTTTGTCAATTGAAATGTTTATCAGATAACATTAGATCGTCTAAGTAGCGAAACTGCAAAGACGTTGAATTTTGTGTATTTATAAATAGATTAGATGAATATTCTAGAGTTTAATTAAGTAATATAAAAAACAGGTTCAAAAATAACCCAGATATAGGCGAGAATGAAAGTTCTAGTGAATAGTTGAAAGAATTCTATTATGTAATTATGAATACCCTATCATTGTGGTTATGTGAAGAAAGGGAATAAGATAGAAAAGTAAGAGTTTAACTCACCGACTTCCTGTTATCTATAGTTGGAAGAGGAAATTGGGTCATCAATATAATGCTACCAGGGCAATTGAAGATTAATTACTGATTCCTTTTGAATACAAAGGTCGGGTTTCAATCTTTTAATTGCAATGGCCTCAGCAAATTTTAATAGAATCGATTTATGTTGTTTATTGATAACTCCAAAAGCATTTGTTATATCTGCCTCATGTCCCGTATCTGTCAAGTGACGCGTAATTGGGCTTCTAAAAGTTGTTGCTTCTCTCAAGCATAAGTTCTTCGGAATATGTTCAATAAATAGTATAATGTATGTGTGTGTGTACAATCAACATAGAGCCTGGCACATGTGTGCATCGGTTCAAGTTGCCATACCACCATAGCACCGTAAGATTAACACCACCACCATTAGTAGAAGTTACTTCAATAAAATAAAATAATAGTAGTAACAAGGAGCATGAACATATAAAATATGGTTCAGGAAGCGATGAAACAAAGTTATGGAATAATTTAAAGCTCATGATTTAAGGGAGGACAATGAGTGAATACGTCTGCGCCATTGTGACCGATTCTCGGCCATGTCACTCTGTTTCTAGCCACTGGTTACGGTAAGCGCGAGGACCCCATCTAGGTAGTCTGCAGCTACCGACACGACTTAAACCGGCAGTCAGTGACTTCATGGACTGATCCCATGTTTTAGTTTGGCCACCCCTAACTCTCTTCCATCCTATTCCTATATCAGCCAGCATTGCGCGTCGAGGAAGACGGTGGTTGGGCATACGCAACACATGTCCCAACCACCTCAGTCGATGAACATTCACAACCTCATCGACTGATTTACTACATTTGCTTAACACCCGTCGTCTAACCTCGTTATTACTTACTCGGTGATCCCAGCTAACGCGAGTGATGTTTCGTAGACACCGATGGTCAAAAACTAATAACCTCCGAGTGAGGTCTACCCTTAATGGCCACGTCTCACACCCATACAGTAAGACAGAGCGAACTGTTGCGCAGTACACTCTCCCCTTCGTTGAGAGACCAATATCTCGTCTACGCCATAGGTGACGTAAGTTGGCAAAACCAAACGGGCTTTTTGAATTCGTACTAAGATTTCGTCAGAGACTAACCCATTCGGACTAATCAGACTTCCAAGATAAGTGAAGTGATCGACGTGCTCAACTACTTCACTCCCTATCTTTAGTTCAGGGGTTGACGAAAACCGGTCCCGGAGCAATAGTTTGCATTTAGAGGGGGAGAAACGCATTCCGAAAATGCTTGCATTTGAGCTTATTGCTGTTAAAAGCTTCTGCATCGTATCAGCGTCTTCGCCAAACAGGACTATATCGTCAGCATATTCTAAGTCAATAAGTGGATCCCCTGGTAGGAGATCAATTCCTGAAAAGTCAGACGATGAAAGTGTAATTTCCAACAGTATGTCAACTATGAAATTAAACAAAAATGGGGAAAGTGGGCAGCCTTGACGGACACCACTTGACGTTACAAGTTCAGTTGACAGTTCGCCATATGCTCTGATACGACTAATAGTGCTTGAGTAAAGAGCCTTAACAAGTTTTGTGTACTTTTGGGGCACGCTTTCAATGAAAGACACTGTCATAGAACTTCACGGTCTACAGAGTCAAATGCCGCTTTCAAGTCAAGGAAAACCACTATTGTCGGGCGCCGAAAAGTATGTCTGTGTTCTAAGATCTGACGAACGGTGAATATCTGGTCTATACAACCGCGGCCAGGTCTGAAACCAGCCTGATTTTCTCGTATTTGGAGATCACGAGTTGTGATTAAGCGTCTGATAATTATAGAAGCTAGTATTTTAGACACTATATTAGTCAAACTAATTCCTCTATGGTTATCGCAGGACGATTTTGACCCTTTTTTATATACTGGGACGACTAACGATCGACACCAGTTGGACGCAATTATGTCATGTTCCCAAACCTTAGTCAAAATATCAGTCAGCCTGGCTGTCAAAGTGGGACCACCGTCCTTAAAGACCTCTGAGGATAATCTATCTGGACCCGCTGCTTTGTCTCGCCTTAGATTGGCTATAGCTTTTTCGACTTCGACAAGAGTCGGGGACCTAAGTTGACTTTACATTCTGGCTGTCTCGAAATCGTGGGAAGTCTTAGAGTAGCTGAATGCCACCTGAACTGCTCCTTGAATTGTTCAGCCCACCGTTCTAAACGTCTAGACTGGGAGCTAATAGGCGTTCCATCTTTTTCGGAGATCGTCTCACTAACGCTGGATTTTTTAACCCCGGTTTCTTTTATCAACTTGAAAAGTTGTCTAGTGTTACCTATCGCCGCTGCCTTTTCCATTTCCTTTGCTTCCATTACCCACCACTGCTCACGGTCGTTTCGCAGACTTTTCGTCAGTTGATACCTGGTTACACGTCGCTCATCATCGTGTTCGGAGCCCAATGGGATAAGTCTTCGGGAGTCTATTAAATCAACAGAAGCCATTGAGATCCATTGATTTTTCTTGACATGTTGATTTAAGTCCTTGATAGATATAATCGTAGATGCCACAGCTGCTTGAACATCTTGCCAAGCAGTATGTAGTCGGGACGCATCATTTTAATTGCCTAAGTGATTCCTCAGTTGTTCCTGGAATTTAATCTTGGCTGTTTCATCACTAAACTGATTTCTAAAAGGTTTTCCTGTGGTAGTTTTTCTTCGCCCGGCAAGACGCAGGCAAACGCGTGTATAAATCGTATAAAGGCTCGTCTTTCTGTCCTTTCAATCTACTTGTTTTTGCAAGTACATGTGAACTGGTAAATACAATTGGAGGTGACATGAGACGGATATTTACCAACTTTTATTTAACTTATTAAACATCGTCTTCTGTAGAGCGTCAGTAGTTTGGCATCAGGGAGTGTTTGTCTGATGGTCGGTCTAACTCCTCGATTAAATTGTTTGGCTACTTGATCTCCTGTAAATACTAGTTGAATAAATATCCTTTTCCTTTCAGAATTTTCAGCTTCGAATTTTTGATTACAACTGTTACTATACTTCTCAATAAATGTTTGACGGTACCCATTTTGTCGAAGAAATTCTATCATGATTGCAATTTCATCGTCAAGTTTATCAGCAGTACATATAGTGCATGAGATTTCTTTATTGCATAAAATTATACATATTAGTGTAGAGCCCGGATAAAAAACCAAATAAAACTAAGCAGTCCATCGTGTTATCTTTTAATAAATCATATTGTGAAACTAGAATAAAGAATAATTCCAGATAAATTAAAGACTCCCTTTTAACAAATTTATTAAACAGTGCCTTGCATCTCGTTCTTTAATAGTTGAACTGACAAAGTGGCTAAAAGCGGAAATTTCCTGAAATTAAACCAATTACCCATACTATCATGAAATGATTATTAAATATACCGCAAATAAATGCAGAATTTTATTTCAGAAATTATAAACAGTTGAAGTTTAACTTACACATAAATCAACCTTTGATTTTCTTAAAGGACCTTTCGTCCTGTATTTATTTTGAAATTGGTGTCCATTAAAGTCGGAAGAAATTGATGAATCAGATGCTGAAAAACTTGATTCACTCGTTGAGCTATTACTTTTGTCAAATGAATCTTCGCTATCTATTGAACTTATTATGTGTGAATTCGAAAAGTGGAACATGTTTTTGAGGAAAACAAATGAAAATAATACCAATACTAAGAATTTATACAAAACTTATCATGAGACTATGATTCATTCATACCACTCATAGTATTAATTATCTTGGTGTAAACTAAAGGCAATCATGAAATTAAAATATTGAATCTTCGATGATGCTTAAAATAATCCGACGAAAAGCACAAGAGATTTCAGAGCAGTTGTATACAGGTAAAAATGGTCATATAGTGTGCATTAATTACGAAATTGTGATTAACTACGATCGGTGAAACATAAATACATGCATGTGTATGCTTGGCGAACGAGAGATATAAAATTACTCTAAAATTGAAATATTGTAGACCAACATAGGGACAGTATTTCTCCATCAAAAATAGCATCAGTGAATCCACAGATATGCTTCTTAAAAAGCGGAGGTCATATGTCAGAAAAATCGGATAAGTCAGATGGTAAATGAAAGACAATTGTGAGCAGGTCGTTCGCCAAGATGAAGTCGCCGCCCACATGTCTACTTCAGGGTTTGTCAGGACACATGTGTGCGCAAATTGACAGCACATGTAAAAATTTGTTATTACATAATGTTACAGACTTTGGAATCAGGATAAACCATGTTGTACTGAGGTCTAAAATATGTTCACATCTTAAGAAATGCAATTTGGAAAACTACATTAGACAATAAGTAATGATGCCGTTTGACAGGTAGTAGACTTACCTCAGGTCGCCTATGAGAGACTGGAAAATCTTAGAATGTAAATGGAGAATATAAATGAGCAGAATCCTAATTAACAAAAACAGCAGCTTAAAATATTCGCAACGATCTACCTAGATACGTAATAAAAAATAGCAGTAAAAGCACTATCGTATCTATGAAAGTTAATGAAGAATGAAACGACACGTTTTGTCAGGTCAAAGACTCCTATAAACGGCCCTCTAGTTGAAACTTTGATAACCATCCATCTAAAAGATCAGAAACGCCAAATTCAAACCGTTCATGAAGGACTAGTTCTTCGACAGTGATTGATATATGTGCTGGGCAACAGTGTAACCACTACTTAGAACAATAAAACATTTGTGAGCTATCCTATAACACTTCCAGGTTACCAGGCCTTAATTTGGAAACACAAAGCGATACTTGTTATTAAAGAATGAAATGTTTGTGGAATACCAAACCAAAAGTCATTTTCAATAATAAAAGCATTACATGAACAATCGCGTATGGACCTCGAGAAACACCCAGGGCGGAAATTCGAAGTATGGTGAAATTCCCGTTTTACTAATGACTAGTTTTTCATAATATACTAGTACAGTAATGCCGTTATACTACCTACCAAAAAAGATTAAATGTAGCTACAGTATGGGATGCGAAGATGTCAATTGACCAATTTTATTGTTAGCCCAACCAAATTTATGCAAAATGAAATAGGAGTACTCAGCTAGATCTGTCTATCTAATTTAAGAATGAACTGAATATGATGTAACGACATTATGCTAAAAATTAAAAACAAACAACAATGGTATCTTGTTTATGTAAATGTTGAATGAGATAGCTTTAAAATTAGTATTATTCGTACGGTTCGGCAGGGGATCGATGAATAGCTCATTGAAAACCGTATTTTATTTATGCCGCATTAGAAAACTGGCTCGAATTCGTGAATATTGCTGTTTTCTGTTATGTTAATGGGCAGATACGAGCTCACTCTATGTGCTAAGTCATTAGTAAATATTTTCACTTGCTCGTCTTCATCAGAGAATTTCAGGCTGACTAAATGGACTACTACCAAACGTATGTGATATGTCGGACAACTAAAGAAGATTGATTATCATCCAGAACTGTGTTTCGGTAGTTTATTTCACTCTTTTTTGTTGTATACAAAGTAGGTATTTTATTCCTATTACTATTACGTTCCCTATGCCCTATTCTCCCGTTTATCACATTAACTGTTAGTATATCATTACCTATTGATGAACTATGGTTAGCCAATTGTGCATACGTTACACCAGTTCACAATCACTGTTACTCTTATTTTATATTAGTGTTATTTACCTAATTGGTTGACTAGGTGGTCAGGTTTTATGTGAATATAAAGGATTGATTGAAATATAGTATGATTTTGTCTGGTTGTTCATCAATCTTGTCTCTTCTTATTACGGCCTGGGACTAAGGCGGCATCGGGCAGATGTATCGGGGTCGCTAGGCACTCTCATTGGCGTTTGTTATTGCAACTTCGTGTGAACAATAGCATGTCAATTAATTGGTCGCACCATTCCAGTAATAACACTTCCTGACGTCATAACAGTACGTATATCTTAATAATACCTAAATGTACAGATAAGTTGCACATATCTACTAGTAGTCGGAATTCACAAACACATGAGCTAATAGTGAAGGATCAGAAATCTAAAGTTAATATTAAATATAGTGAATCAAGGGAAAAAATATAATGTAAATTAAATTGGTTAAACTTCTTAAGTTGTCATAAAAAATAACACAACAACAAGAATAACAAGTATCGAATTCAATTCAATAATTCTAAAAGATAAGGATGACTTTCAAAATGACTAAATATGTGTTGACAATTAATTCAAGAAACTTAAAACACTAGTGTACTAACCCATATCAATAGAAATTTTACAAAAAAATTATGGGACTTACTATTGTGGGTTGGCATTTAAGGTAACGTCTTTTTCTAAAAAATAAGATTAAGAAGGAAATGACTATTATTACATTCACATAAAATCAGAGAGAGTAAAAAATTAAATGCATATGTCACGAATTCATTTACACCCCAGCCATAGCTGATACCTTGTAGTGATGAAACGGATTCCCTAAAGTAATAAACAAATTGTACTACACTGGTGGCAACAATCGCCTTACAGTGTTAAGCAGGTCATTTGTTTAGCTGCAAGACCAAAAACAACAAGGCTAAAGTACGACAGTGTAGTTGTACTGATGACTGTACAGGGGCGTGATGACAGTAAGGTGTTTCGCTCAGACAACAAGAAGAATGGAATTAGCAAACACCGACACTGAAAATGCACATCTCACCATACTTCAGGCTTTTGTCTCCAGCTGTAAAACCTTTGCAAGTATGGACATAATACATAGGAAGATGCTCACTAAAAGGTTGTTTAGATGGTTTCAAACAGTTGTTTATTGGGCACTGCAATCACAATTCTAGTCCACCAAGACTACCCTTGACCCTTTCTTCTATTCAGTTACCTCAAGAAAAGCCCACTGTGTGAACAACAGCGAAACGATAACCATCTTCATACCTCCACTTGCACTCGAGATCACTTCGTACATAATCAAACTATATCTTCTTTCCATAATATTTATTCTACTTCCGCTGTTAACCTTCAAATTTCGTCCTCGAATTCCTTCTCATATTTCATCGATGTAAACGATCCGCGTTCACGAACTACTATACTGACTCTACTAAAGTCACGCTTCAAACTGTCCATTCGAGTCTTCAATGTACGAACTCTATGACAAATTAGACGCCAAGCCTCATTAGCTAAGGATCTAGAAACTCTTGTTATCGATGTAAACTGTTTCTCTGCAACGCGCATACAGGAGGATCCTAGAGTAATCATCCACTGGATTTTACTTAGCCAGTATGTAAAGCCGACGCGATTTACACTCCATTTACCTGGTTACTAGACTGCAGCTCGTCATGTAGCTATGGCACCAAGTAGGAGAGCAGAACAAGTACATTTTGAGTAAATGCCTATCGACAGTCACTTGAAAGTTGTTCAATTAAGTGGTGCCGCAAGAGCTCTGAAGAATATGCATACTTCATTGCCCTTTCGTCATTACTGAATGTGGCCCCGTTAGTTGAGATAGAGAGTAAATGGAGGATTAATTTTACAAAAAGCCAATATCAGCCTTCCGACGCTTCCCGAAATTAAAAAGGATACAGCTAATTTGAAGTGAGGAAAGGCAACAAAACTTAACTCTAGAAGTCTATAAGGATGGTAGCCTAGTTTCAGCTATTGAGTTGACTGAAATTTTGACTAATCTGGGAACTGGACGTAATGTCATATAATTGAACTTGATCGCTGATCATCTGAGTATATAACAAAAGACCAAAATCTTCTTGTGATAGCCACAGAGGAATTGGTTTAACTAGTGCCTAAAATATTAGCTTCGAAAATTACCAGAAACCTAACAAAGACTCGTGAACCGCGAGTTCAATGAAACTAGGTCGTGGTATTATTGATCAGATATCCACCACTCGTCAACTTCATTACATAAGCATACTTATCCGCGTCCTACAAAAGTAGTATTTCTCAACTTGAAGAAATATTTGCACAAGAAACTGTGACAATATTTGTCATAGAAAGATGCACCTTAGAAGTACGTACACCGCATAAAGGCATTTTAATCGAGCACTACTAATCATCAGAGCTTATGACCAACTGTCATCTGATCTCACAACCTCTGACAGTGTCTGTCAAAACAGTTCACTATCCTTATTTTCTAAAATTTCACTATAAACACTGATAAAAATAACGCTACCTCGTTTTATTTTTAAGGAATGATCTCTTGTCCAGAAAATCTCTCATAGACTTAGAATAAGTAGGCAATATCGTCTAATTCATTGAAGGCAATTAAACAAACGCAGTCGTCTGATAAAACTGAGCAAAAATGTAATAATCTCTGGGAAGCGTTTTTCCTTTACTTTACCTAAAATGTCTTTTTCAGAAGTGGATCGCGTCAACACTTGGAATAAAGACAGGCAATAAAACAGTTGAACTAACTTACCTTGGAAATTTGATAAATCCTGATAAACTCATGTTTAACGAAATTTCACCAAGGATTTAGGAGACTTATCCAACTTTTGTCAACCCATAAAATGAGATTACCGACTCGGACTACATAAGTTTCTGAATTCATCATAATTTTCTTTTTACTGAATTATGTTTTCTTAAATCTTATCTCTCATCTCTAATACACTCTGTTACTACCTCCACAACTCGGAGATTTGGTCCGACAATTTAATCTCTATCTGCTGATTGGGGAATGGCAACTTGAACTGATGTATGCATGTACCAAGTTCTACGTTGTTACTGATTGACTGACATGAATGTGAAGCATGGTCGCCAAAAGTAGATAACATTCAAAGGCTACTAGTGTTTTCGTTTGTTGGAATAATCAAAGGAGCAATACTAAAGTAAGATGCAGATTACAAGGTTATGCCGTAAATCTTCGCCAAACGGTGGTTGGAACATTTATCACATATGTCCAATTACCTCTTACCTCAAAGAGTAGTAATGACTGGAGTAAAGGCAGGATGGAAGAAACGTAGGGACGGCCAAACCAACACGTGGCATCAGTATGTGAAGCTGTCGGTCTGAGCTGTCCTGATAAGCGCAGTTTACCTTGGGCAGAGTCTTTACAACTAGTGTAACCAGTGTTTGGTTATATGGGTTACATCGGCTGCAATGGCATAGGTGTATCATAGATACTAAGGTTACAATCATCTTACATCTCTTGATCCAAGAATTAACCGCTTCTCGAATTTTGCTCTTTGTGTATAATCTTTTTTAGGTCCAGTAATATTGTTACTAATTTTAGGAACTTTTTATAGTTTGGACTGAAGCCATATACGTGCACTGCATGTTAAGAGCATAACTTACCTCACTAGTCAATAAATTTTACATTCCCAATGAAGTAGGTAAACGTGTCTGTTATTTGTTTTTGAAGTCCTGAAGATCATGTACACTAAAAACTGTGAATCCAGTTAGCTAATCCTCTTAGACTGACCCCACCCCATAGTAACAAACGTTGCCTAAGCATCACATATCCGCCTTTATTCTCAAGACTTCAAAGAATATGCTGACCTATTTTAACCACTAGTAAGTGGTGGGATAGGGGTTAAAACAGACTATTAACGACCCTGCTAACATTTTTTCCCATAAGGAATATAGTGAACTAGTTTAGCATTGACCATATTTTAATTCGAAATCTTTCGTGTAATCGTATTTTAATTTTATTTCACAGCGAAATGATAGGCCATTATCAAGGTACTTGCACTGCAAATTTCCCCCCTTTTTACAGCATTTGGCAATATGTATATACACATAATCTCTTCAATATTATGGAATGACTTACTTTTATTTAAGCCGGTTACACGTGAAAGTGGCTTTGGAGTTCTTCGAGGTGAAGATAAGTAAAGCTCTGACAATTTGTTAGCCGAATTTAAGGTCGCAGTGCACGTAGCTCTTCGAGGTCTCAGACGAGGATCTTGTTTGGGAGACGGAACTTTTTTATGTTTTGGGTCAATGCTAATGCCTTGAGGTGAGTTTAAACAGGCGACTATGCGAGCCATAGTCATTTCTTTGCAAGCACGATTAGAGGTTCTTGGTATGAAGGGCATCGTAGATTAATACAAACAGCCTACAAATAAAATAAACCAAAAGTTGTGAAAAAAGACAACCTGACGAACACCTAACTAGTAATGGGAAAAATAAATCTTAACAGCTTAGCATCATTATTACTTATTCATTTAGTGAACTATTAAATCAACAATAGAACAGATTTAAAAACACTACATAGTCTATAATAGAAAGAAGTTACCAGTGGGTAAAAATAAGCGGCTTACATGCACCAACAAACCACTTGTGCTAAAACCCAAAGTAAGGAAACAAAGAAGTATGGAGCAACCTACAATCCGTTACTACCATTTTTGGACGTCTACAATAATAAATGATCCTTCCAAAAAATTAAAAATCCTACATACCTGTATAAAGTGTAGGCTAGATATATAAGTCGTAAGTACATCAACAGCCAAATATTTACACATGTTAAAAACTAGTTGCAACTGAAGCATCACGAGCCATTATACAGCTGAGTCAAATACACAAACAAAACAAAGAATCCATACTCATGAAAAGTTAATGCTTCTAACGAGCCAAATACCAAAAATCAGAGAACAGTGGTTACTCAAATTACAAGCAAGAGCAGAAGTTTTCGATTATCGAAAGACGAGAGCAGTGGCTCACAACTTAGATTTAAATTACTCTTTGATCCTTTATCCAAAAGTGTGGTGATTCAGTAGTGATTACTGGTCGTCTAAGTGTAGTGCATTCATGGTCAACGAAAAAGAATAGAAACTGGAATAAAAATTCTCCTACTCTATATTTGACTAATACTACAACAGTGCATTGTTGTAGTATTAACTAGAATTTGATGAGGCTGTTATTAGCGAGAATCATTTTTCTTTAAGTTTACCGGTAATTTTCATGCAAAGTGAGTCAATTTTATTCATCACAAATATATTCAGTAATGACAAGACACAATTAAAATACGAATATTTAGTGTTTTAGTATACACTTAGAACAAAATATATCAAGTACTTGTGTTTACTGGCAAAACTGGGACTTCTAACCTTATAAAAGTGACATTAAAATTTAACGTCTGATACCATACTAGTTCGCCGTATGAATATTTGAAACATTGAAATATAAAGAACTGAAAGTAACAAAATATCAATGGCAATAATTACTTGAAGTAATAAAATGATAAATGATAGATACAAGTAGACCTGGTAAAATTAAACCGAAATACCAGAACAATCAGATTTCGTTAATTCTCAAAATCGCGGGATGAACATTACTTCTACGGCCGAACCAATCAGGAACGAAGGAAATGTTTCAAGGTCATGACGGACACCTGAAGGCATTATGCTCATAATAAATATTAACAGTGATAAAATCACGTTATTCGCTTGCAGGGTAGAACTACAGAATAGGGACAAACCAACGAGATGGATATTTTTTAACTCAAGTTCACTGAGCACAGTTTAGTTGACAATGTTGACGACTTGTCGCATACTCTCTGGTTTCGAGGAGGTAGTTATCGTTAGCTATTTGCAGGAGAAAGGTTCTTAGAAAGCGTAAATATAATCGGGGACGCAGCATAAATACACTGTAGGTAAGTGGCTTTTATAGTAAAACCTACTCTGGAGTTTTGGTATTTGTGATCGATATCTGGGAAAGGACACTTCGAATAGGTTTTTGACCGGCGAAAATCTACCTTAATTCCGATTATTAGGAAGTATGTTGAACGAGGAACATTAATTTACACCGATGATTTAAAATTATATGAGTGTCTATCAAGACTTTAATACAGTCATCAGATAATGGTTCATGGCCGACACCATGTGGATCCCTCAACACGGATTCGCACGAATAACACAAAAGCCATGTGGTTCAGATTAAAAAATTTTCCTCACAAATATAAAGCAACCCGTGAAAAATGCTCTATAACCATATGGATGGGTATTTATACAGTAGTTACTTTGACTTTAAATGTTTAGAACCCTCAGATAATCTTGAAACACTTACAAATAATGTGAAAGTATTGTACACATTGAGTAACACTTAATTTTAAAAGATTTTTTAAATAGTAATATCACTCCATCCTAAGCCTCTTTTAATTGGTCAATTTTCACCCAGTCAATCTTAAGATCGTCCCTGTTTTATAGTCTTGCAGTATTTCTGGTTGTTAGATATCTTTTTCGTGAAATACTGACCTTTTATAGTCGGGATGTTGGTGCTGAAAGTGCTCTTACAGCCTACAAATTATGATTAAACTACGGAGAAAGGTGTAATTTAGTGCTCTCTAAAATGCCATTCATCGACTCCTTATGACAACTAGTTTAATGAGTACCTCTATACTGATGTCGCTTGATTTTAGTGTTTCATGCGAGAAAACCATGAATACACTAAAGGTAACCGCATAGATTGAAGTTAAAGAGGGATTACGGCTTGTACAGTCATTGTATTTCTATAATGACCGTGACTATCGTTTACGCTTCACGCAATTTAAGGACGTAATATAATTAGGGAACAGAGTAAATTGCCACTATTATTATTATTATTATAAAATCGTTGTACAACAAAGTTTACTGGTTGTATGTCAGTGACTGGATTTAGATATCAGATCAAGGGCTTTATATTACCAACGCATATAATAGTGCAGTTATACATAAATCAATAGATACTCTAGAAATGGCCAAATAGAAGCATTGTGCAAGTCCATGAAATCATCAAAAATTAGGCTGAGCCATATTAATAGGCGCGGACTCATTAGTTTGACTTCGTGGGTAATCCGAACCTGTGCTTAGAGACTGGGTGACATGGCTCAAAATCATTCGAAGTGAAGTAGGTCCTGCACCAAATTCTACGTTTCTGCATTTATATTTTTAATAACTCGTAATTTCCTATCCCATTCCTAGTCATCTCCATTAGTACTAACACTTACTACTGCTACTACTTTGGGATTTGGTCCGGAATTTCCATCTGTATGCTACTTAAAGCATGACAACTTGAACCAATGTATTTATTTACTAGGCTCTACGTTGTAGCTTACTGACTTATCATGGTTCTGACAAGTTAGTGAAAGCGAGCAATTAGTAGTCAGGCCAATGATAATTGCACGATTAGATCCCATCAACGTCATATAATGTGTTCTCGTTAAACATAGAAAAAAATCATAATAAATGGTTACCGAAATATCTGAATGAAAATTACTATATATATTAATCAGGTATTCTTTATTGCTCACTAGGAATTAGGGTTTTAGACCAGGTTTTGGAAAGCTGTATAATGTTAGGTAGGTTCATAAATGACATGATGAGATAAACTAGACAGTTTGAGGTTCGTGAGTCAAATCAAATAAGTAGAAACGCAGTAAATAATGCTTGACGAAACAGAGAAAGTAAAGCTGATCAACCAAGGTAATAATTTCAGTCACACGAGTAAATTGCTAATTACTCATACTTGTACTTCAAGACATCTAATAATTTCTTCATTGTGCAGATCTGGAAGAAGAAATGATTCGGTTTGGATATCAGAATAAATCAAGCTGATTAGAACTGATGTAACCCCATGGTTTTAGCCAGATTCGTAACCAAATCGCTGTCTAACATTGACATCGGGTTACTACTGATCGAGGTTGTCCAACTACATACTTTGTCAGCTCAACCTCGGTTTCTGTAGTTACCATGCCTCACTGTAATTACTTATCGTATTAGGATGTCGTGTCTATTAATTTATTCTGGTGCTGGCACTTACTGCTTGATTCCTGCTATGTTGTTGCATCATACTATAATACTTTTCCTAGTTGGAATTACCATACGTAAACAAGATTAGCGATAGCGATGCGTCGTTTACTCCTTTGTATGTCCTATTGGACCATATTAGCCTATGAAGATTTATTGCTCCATCAATAGATTTACCATGCCTACCTGGGTATCCCTTTCTTAACCCACGTATTGGTGGTCCCAGCTGTTATACCAGGAGAGCAAGAAAGAGTTATAAACTCTCAGAACTGTGTTTTAAAATATTATTTCAATTATTTTGACTATGGATAATGTAGGCATTTCAATTTTATGATTGTTACGTTCCTTTTACCATATCCTGCTGGTTAGTGTATTTGCTATTAGTACATTGTCTCTTATTATAAATAAATAAATAAACAGCTTTTGTTCTCAAGTATCATTGTGTACATAAGAGCACGCCAGTTTACAGGCATGATCAGAATGATATGATATTTCGACGAAGTGTTACTGTCAGGACTTTTATAACATATAAATGTCTGAATTGAAAACTAAACTAAATGCAACAAAGTTTACAGTACTAGGACACTAAATACATATATTGTAGCATGCTGCATATATGACAAAGTACCACGCACTACTTCATCAACGCGTTACAATTCTAAAAAACAGCTGAATGTTAACAGAATTGATCACTGAGCATGTCCAGACGCGAGATAGGATCAAGTGTACTTGGAACTTGGGTGTTGAAGAGAAGGAAATAATTTTGTGCCAGTAAGTTCCATACATGTCTTGCACATAATCTTCAACTAGAGGAAAGACAAAAGAGAGGACACAAAACAAAGAGCAGTGGTATTCTGGGGTTAACAAAGCTAATGTGCTGGATTAGTATTTTTGCTTCCAACATACCACTTATGCTTATAGGCTGGTTAAAAGGGAAGAACACTAGCATATGACGAAGGCAGGTGAGTAGTGCTCACAAGTACAGAGTCACTTTTATTTCGCTAGTGAAGTTAGAAACAATAGTTGGTGTGCACATTTTTAATGAGATTTAAGAAGCGATGAAGTTACTAACCTGCCGTATAAATAAAGGAAATGAATCTGTTTCCCGAATGGTTTGAGGCAAATGGTTCCAGATTCTCATGAATTTATTCGAAAAATAATTCATATAAAGGGCAGATTTAGAATGCGATATTTTTATTTTCGAGGCCGAATCGCGTTGGTTATAGCAGGAAGATTCCTGGAGCTGAATTATATTAGACAATGAGAAAGCTAATTTGTTTAATACTTTGTAAAGGAAGATTAGGTTTAATTTTAGCCGTCGCTTCCATGAGGTATCTAGTCCTAACTTAGTGCACCTAGTTTTATAGTCTAGAGTACGATCAGCCGCAGGAACACGAAGAGTAAAGCGACGTTGTACAGACTCCAGTCTCAGTTTATCCTTGATCGAAACATTACTGAGAAAAAAGGTGCACTATCCTAGCGAAGGTGTGACACAAACTTTATATAGCAGAATACGAGAATCGTTGCTATAAAAGTTACGTAGCATACAACCCAGTAGTCGATGTGACTTAGATGTCTGCATATTGACCTGTTCTGTAAAAGGCAGATTATAAGAGTACCTTAGTCCTAAGTCAACTACTGACTGAAGCCTAGATAACTTACTGCCGTTTATGGAGAGATCAAAATTGAGGCGCTTATCCCCAAAACATATCCAACCACACTTAGAAGCATTAAGATCCAACTTCCATTTTGAGCACCATACTGCGACCTTGTTAAGCTCGGTAGTGACTCCACTGAATGTGTGTGCAAATTCGTGAGGGGGGGATAAGTACACTATTTTGAGATCGTCTGCGTATATAAAGGGTCTGCCCATGCTGAAGCATTTGTATATATCGTTTATGTAAGCTATAAAGAGCAGTGGGCCTAAGACACTTTCTTGTATAACACCACCTGCAACCGGTTTGGCCTTCGAAAGGGTGGAATTAATTTTAACTATTTGATGTCTATTACTAAGGAAAGAGTTTAACCATACAAGTAATGGATTCCTAATCCCATAAGAGGAGAGTTTGCCTACAAGAAGCTTGTAGTTAACCATATCAAGGGCTTTAGATATGTCTAAGTACAATACTAATACCAAGTGCCCAAGGCTTCGTTTAGTAAAGACTAAATTAGAGAATTCAAAGTGATAAGTCATACAGGACCTAGTTTTGAGGAAACCATCTTGGGAATTAAAGATGAGTTTTTCGGAGAGTAAATAACCAGTCATTTGATCACATATTTTTTTCCATTATTCTAGAGATAACCGGGGTGATGTTTATAGGCCTATAATTATGCAGGTTTGTCCTGTCACCTGATTTAAGTCGAGGGCATATGTATGAGGTTTTCCATCGATTAGGGTAAGATCCTGTTGTTAATGAAAGGTCAAACAGTTTTAATAGTATTAATGGTAAATCAGGTCCTCCGAGTTTGAAGTAAATGGATGCTATGCCATCTATTCCATAGCTACTTGACGTCCTAAGTGAGTTTATGGATTTACAAATATTGTCATGAGTGAAGGTAACGGATTTCATATGGTTTGTAGCTGAGTTGATAATGTCTACTTCATTGTCATCCTGGAGTATACCTCTGTTAGCGAATAAATCGCTGAACAGGTTAGTTATGATATTATGGTCAGTAATCATTAATCCATCTCGTAAAATGCAGGGAATATCACTATTCCGAGAAGGTTTGAGACGTTTATTGAACAGCCGTACCAAGTTTTGTACCTTGGAGCTACTGTGCATTGCTGATAATTCTTCGTCAATCGCCTTTAACCTGTGAACTTCTTTTACTTTATTGAAGGTCATGGTAATTTTCATAACTGCTGAGAATTCAATTGACTTGAGATAACTCTTCTGTAGACGTCTTAGCTTCTAACGGTAATGAAGTGGTATATACAAATCATTTGACTTAATTATATTGCTTAGTTTGATAGGTGCAATCGTATCTAAACATGAGTTATTAATTTGATAAAAAATATCTAGTGCATCTGTAAGACTACTAGATAAGAAAAAATTGTCCCAGTCAGAGTGACTTAGAAGGGTGTGCAGAAAATTCCAGTCCACATTTTTATAATTTCGATATTGTCTAGTTTTTTTGTAATCTATGAATATTAGAGTGACTAAAATCAAAAGGAAGAGCACATAGAACCATTTTGTGGTCACTGCTTTCGAGCGCTTTGCTAACTTGAAGTGACAGAGGAGTGACATCATGACAGAAAACTGGGGCAAGAATTTTATGATATCCAGTGGGAGTGTGTACACACTGTGTCCAACAGTGCATGTCTAATGTAGTAAGAAAGTTTTCTTCATCGTGTGACAGTTCTTTGCCAACTACTGTTAATTACCTGTATTCACTGTCTCATTTGATAAAACACAAAACGGTTTCTTAACAACGCCTATTGTTAGTTAGTTGTATATGATTAAAGTAAAAAATAAAATCCTCTTTGTTTGAATGTAAAAGTCCTGACTGGTCCTATATGTAGTCTGACTTTGTGTATATGTAAAAGAATGTTTGAATTACAATATGATTTCTGGCCAGTTGGATCATTCATCTTGTGTTCTTCGTTACGGCTAGGAGTATGGTAGTCACGGGGTAGACGTATAGGGACATTGATTAGTAGTTATCAAGGTCATACAATATATTTGCCGTAAACCTTAATCTGTCCAAATATGTTGAAATATAACACCAGCAAACACGAGCAATACTTCGAAGACGTCTATGATCGAGCACTACGAGCCTACGAAAATCTCCTATCCTTATTGGCCATGCTTTACATCCACGAAGTAAAACAGATCGAGCTTCTGTGCAGTAAACACGTCCTTTGGTTAGTAGACCGATTTCTCGCCTACGCCACAAGTGACGAACATTGGTAAAACCCAATCGAACCTTTTGCATACCAGCTGAGATTTCATCACATACCAGACAGTCAAGACTAGTGAGACTCTCGAGATGAGTGAAGCGGTCAACACATTCAACTACCTTACTCCATATCACTAATTTTGATGTTGAAGCAAATCAATCCTGAAGGAACATTTTGCATTTGGATGAAAAGAATTGCATTCCAAACATGATTACATTGATACTTAAAATAGCCAGAAGGTTTTTCATTTTATCAGCATCATTACCTAAGAGAAGTATATCATCTGTATATTCCAAATCAACGGGTTCATCATCTGGAAGGAGGACAACCCCGGAGAATTCAGACGATGAGAATGTTAACTCTAAAAGCATGACCATAATAAAATAGAACAAAAATAGGAAAAGTGGACAACCTTGATGAGAACCATTGAAAGTTATCACTTCTGACGACAGTCTGACACAAACTCTGATTCGACATGTGGTTTTCCAGTATAGAGCTTGTATAAGTTCAATGCGCTACACTGGCACATCGTTCAGTTATAGATATTATGATATAACCACGCGATCGATAGAGTCAAATGCCGCCTTAAGATCAAAAATACCGCTATTGTCGGACTTCAAATAGTGTATCTGTGCTCAAGAACCTGCTGAAGTGTGAATATTTGGTCTAAACGACGATGTCCATGTCTAAAACCACCTTGGTTCTCTCGATTAAGCTCTTCAGGAGATTTAGCTAGACGTCGAGGTATTATTGAAGTCAATGTTTCAGACACAGTATTCGTTAAACCGATACCTCCGTAACTGTTACAAGAGGACTTCCATCCTTTCTTGTAGATAAGGAAGGTTAGTGCTCGAGACTGGTCACGTGGGATTATGTTCAGTTCCCAGATTCCAGCCAAGACCTCAGTTGGTCCCAATGCTGAAACTGCACCACCATCTTTAAATATCTCAGAAGTTAATTCATAAGGTCCTGCTGCTCTCCCTCACCTTCTCAACCTCCCTAAGACTTAGGAGGACCA
Organism: Schistosoma mekongi; assembly: GCA_034768735.1. Classification (NCBI taxonomy): domain Eukaryota; kingdom Metazoa; phylum Platyhelminthes; class Trematoda; order Strigeidida; family Schistosomatidae; genus Schistosoma; species Schistosoma mekongi. Next base: position 62,485,230 of record CM068305.1, read on the forward strand.
ACATTATTATTATTATTAATTTGCCATTCAGATTGCTAGGAAATGGTGGGTAACTGCGATGAACTTGAGGGCCGGTTGAACTGTTCCCTAAAATATTCTGCCCATCGGTCTGACCTTATAGATTGGCGGTGAATAATGTTTTGTGAATTACTACTTTGGTGCTAGGTTTCGGCTAGCATACTAAGTGTTTTGATTACGAGAATTAGAGTATTGATTTCCGCGAAGTGATATACTTGAGACTGGTTATGCGTTATTTTAGATGTTTCCATGAAATCGTAATCAGAATTAGCGTTGTTACTGAAATAATCCGGAATCGGCTATTGTTAAAATTTTAACTATCTTGCCTTGATATTTAACTGTGCGTGCATAATAAAACTATACTTCATGATTACCGATTGCACTAAATCGTGTAGCTGCCACCGATTCATGGAGCCTATTTATTTTGGAAATACAATTTTTACATGGTTTGCTTGTTCTAAAATGCGTCGCTTTAAGTTTCGTAAAGTTAAATGATTACATTTTATTGCAGTTTAGGACAAACTGCCGTGTTATCACGTCATAATAACAATAATTCGTTTTCTTGATATCAGGAGCAAACCATTTTTGCAGCAGAATCTGAGACCACTAAGACAATTGAAGTGAGGTTTACATTATTGTGAACTTTTCTTGATGGTTTATATTATTGCTACTTGGCAGTTAACAAACTATGATCCGCTAATGTAATATGTTAATGTTTTGCTAATGTTTTGTTGATGTTTTAGTCGTATAACTCCATCTTACGTTTTCAGTCCACATTCGGAGATGTTGTTGTGGTAATCTGGTTACATTTCAATTAAGGTGTTTAAAATTTTAAAATTCCTGTTAAACATAAACTTATAAGAGGAGAATGGGTGAGATTATGGTAGGAAATCTGTTGGATAGTCAGATAACCACATAAAATACCGAATCATTCTCGGAATGATTTAGAGGGTTTCTGACAGAGTTACCAACCGGTAACGAAAATATGGAAAGGAGATTTAATAATTTAAAACTGAAGTTTATATATCCCACGCTGTGTTAACAACTGATATCCAGAAGCTGTTTACTGATATATCCTGACCTTTAGCTTATATATTTGAAATTAGTATGGGTTCAGTGGCAAATAAAATTTTGTGGCAGACCCCTATCCAGAAATAAAAGATAGCTAAATGTGATGGGTGGCATTAAAGGCTGTCGTGTTACTTTGGATTACTTAAGGCTTATCAAAATACTGTGTCATTTTACGTATTGACAAATATTTATCTGCATATATTTCAATGCCTCTTTTCATTGTAACTTATTACTGCGAATACATAGCGGGAAATTCAATGGTAGCCGTATAGTGAACGCATCCTAATGCTTACGACAATTAGACTAAGATGTAGCCTCTCTTCGGCAACCGTGTATAGTGGCATATCGCATGAGAAAGATTTTGTTTTAGAATGTTATCTAAAGTTGTACCTACGGACTAGAGGTTGATGTAAAGTGGTGAATTCCATTCAATTGATTGTTCAACAGCGGACCGTAGAGTAGCGATTTGGTTAGTACACGACCGGTGCTTACGGAATCCAGCCTGTTGATCTCAAAGTTGGGCGCCGGCTGTATCTTTTATCCTGTTCAGTAACACTCTGCTGAAGACCTTTCCTGGTGTTAAAAGAAGAGTGATGAAAGTTTTGACATACTGTATTAATAATCTGTGATGGTGAATAACAATATCTTTGCTTATGAACAGTTGACGTAACTTGTACATAAGATGACACCACTCGCCGAATGATTTAATAAGAATCAGGTTCAAAGGTCATGGCGAGTAAGCCGTTGGTATAGACCATTAAGCCTACTACTAGAAATATGCTAACGTGTGTAAATTACAGTAGGTGAATTCCTTTTAATCTTGAATACCGTTTATGCAAACACGTTTTCACACGCATTGTGAAATCAATGCTGGCCGTTCCATTAGACATTAAAACTGCTAATGTTTGTTAGCGGATAATGCGGACACTTTATAGCAAAGTGTCAAATAGTTGCACTTAAGCTCCTGGGATATTATAGATGCACTGTGCGTACACTACGAAACCTAATATATGTTATTTCGTATAACTGCAAATATGAAAATAGAAAAGACAATTATTAAGTATTAACCGTTTATTATAGTTAATTCGTTAATATTGGATGATAGAATCAGAGATCTTCAGTGAATGAGGTGATTAAAGAACCTGTAGATAACAAAAAATACATTAGATCATGAGAAATACGAAAACGTATTTCTTACTCATCTTTCATTTATTCTTTGCGTATAATTTTCGTTCTTTGTAAACATCCGCATTGAAAAGCATCTACCAGACCTTTGGAAAATCAGCTTTGAATTCCTTTGTGTATTGATCAGTTTTTGAATTAATTGTTTAGACGGCTTGGAGAATAGCCAATCAGTCCAGTGAGGCACTTACGTTGGAACTATGTATCCAACGTCTACAGTCGTTTAGCTTTATTTAAACTGTCAACTTAATAACTCGCAACAAAGACAACACTTGCCAGTAAAGGTACTGTTCCTTAAATGTGCTGGCAATAAGCGGCTTAAGGGATAATCACGCCTAGTAAACGTTCGGCAACTACATTCACCGGAAATCAAATCTGCGCCGTATGATGATGATCGGTCGTTTATAAAAATGTCCCTGAACATATCTAAAATCCATTTGACGTCCGCTGTGAATTCTTTTTTCGTCTTGGCAAACATTACTGAAAATCCACCCTCCTTGTTAACAGTTATTACCAACTGAAACATCGAAAATCCACAGGTAATGATAAATAAGGCTGCTTTCTTACTTCGCTCTATTAATGTCATGTGTCGAACCAATACATATCATTTTCGGGTACGAGCAATGCAAACTAATTTGATCTTCCGTCGGAAAGCACACTAATTAATCGTCTCACATTTCCTTCAAATAATAGTTCCCACGTTGCTGTCCTTGTTCAATGATCAATCACTTGATCACTTGAACCGAAGGCTACAAATATATTACCACACACACATCTATGACAAATTTTGACTTCATATTTCGTGTGTCGCCAGATATTAACTCCTTGTGACATGTATCTTGCATATATTCCACAAATTCGTCTGATGATTTCGACTGTCGGAGTACTGGATTAATATTCTCCTTTACCTCTCCTGAAAAACGTCTAAACCATAGATCGCACCTCATAAAAGACTTCCTGAAGGTATGGTTGTGTGCTATGATGTAAGAACGAAAATTCAGAACGACACGAAACATAGGTTTGCAATCCATGAGTTTCTACGTAAACATTTAAGAATTACGGTTCACTTTGCTATTCGTTACTCTGATTGATCTTGTGAAATTTCCTTTTAATACCAAAAGCATATTAAAAACTACGCAGATGTAATAGAATGACTAAAACAAAGCTCTTTGACTTTCTGGATGAAAACAGTAAGTGCTGATAATTTATGGTCACATTAAATTTTGTTTTCTTATAGTCTAAAACTCGACAGTTACTTGCTCTAATTCCTCCCAACTGAAAAATCGTCGATCATGCACAATATTTTTGTAGGCTGCTTCCAACAGATATTTTTTATGAAGAACAGGTCAAACAACTATTATTCGGTGGGAAGATCGATGAAAACTGGAAACGCGGTGAAACTACACTTTTTTCTGGCGAACATGAACGACAACAAATTACCTTGAACCCTTTTAACTAATGAGAACGCACTTGTAGATAAAATTATGAGCTATTGCAAAAATTCCAATCAACCGATCACACTCAAGCATTTTGAGCCAGGTACAGGTTACGTCCTTGAAATGATTACCTTGATTCTCATAGGATGCCTCAAGTTAGCTAGCCAAAGCCATATTTTTCCGCAAATATGAGTATTGTTGAGATTTGTGAGTGTCGATAAAAAAGGACCAGTCTGCCGCACCGTAAATGCACAATTGCAGCCACGAATCTATCCGCTCGTGGTTACAAAAATGTCATGTTACGGGGAATCGAATATGGATGACTAGTAACTTGTGCCTACATATATTAAATTACTCGAATACAGGCCGCGTTTTGTTGCGTACTCAATCCCTTGAATTTTCGACTTGAAGGTGACTGTCTGCATAGCGTCGGAGGGTAGGTAGTGAAGAAGACTTAATTAAGATGGACTATCCGAATAGGAACGAAAGTGACCCATAAATATGCAGCCGTTAGAGCACCAATAAGGCTAATCAACATGAGTTGCTTTAATGCAACGTAATTAGAGAGTTTTGGTCTCTCGTCATTATCATTTGTAGAGTTGCTTTGAACAATGCACCGTATAGCCTTTAGCTGCGATTAGATAAAGCGGCGATTACATTCCCTCAGTTTACAGTTTGACGGGTTGGGACATTACAATTTGCAAATTATTAATAATGCATTACGATTAGTAAAACTTCATGTTGATCGTTACCACAAAGACGAAATCCAACATGCATTTCTTTTTAAATTCAATGTCACTTAGTGTATAGGACAAAAATGATATCAATATGCCCTTTTGATACTCTAATTAGCACTTAGAATTATGAATTTAAGTCACGTAGTAACACAGTGAGAACTCAAATGTAGTAGTATTAACAGAATTGTATTGCAGTCATTTGTAATAGGAATCGCAAACATTCGGCAGTCAGCATTCAATAATCCAGGGACCAGCAATCAGGCTATTCGACAATACAGTAATGCGGGAATACCATTTATTAGGAATTTATCCAGTAATATATATATATATATATATGCATGAAGTAACAATAACGTCTTAAATATTTATAGTGAGAGCTAGACAGCCAATGACAAGTAAGAAATGAGAAGGTCAGACTAACTTACGTCACCAAAACAATATAACATGGGGATGAGCGAGCAGATACACGCAGTGAATGGGGAATACATGGATTACGCGACATTGCAACGCATTTATAAAAATATCGGTATAAAAGTGCACAGAGTCACATGATTTTCTGGATTCACCTTAACCAGGCATTGGAGATCAATATAGCCCCATTCCAAATGAAGCCTCAGGGCTAAGGCTTCTGCTATTGATACACGACTACATGTTAACTTTTCTTTATACGCAATACTGTGTTAGCTTTATTAGTAAGTCTTGATCAGTAGATTAATAATTAATTACATAATATTTTAAAATGAGTTGGCCCAAGTAGAGAGGCATCATCAATCCTAGTAGATTTATTTTAGGTGTATTTGGCTAGTGTTGTGCAGGGTTGGATTTTTATGTGGTTTCTGGTATATTCTAAGTATGTATGTGCATTATCACGACTTGTAATCTATTCTCAGCCTTTATAAGTTAACCAATACCTATAAGCTGCACGAATTTATTTCTTATATAGTAGTTATATAGTGGATATAAGGTAACTGTATCACACTATCAACATGTGCTATTGGGTTCACTTTACAATAGAGATATAAACTGTTTGTACAAAAAATGAAAAGTATATTACTTTTACTGTTACAGAAGTGACTGCAGTAGACATACAATAAAAATAAACATCCAAAACCTTTTTTTTAACCTTTTACAAAAAATTTCAGATTTTTGGTCTTCTTAAAGAATTGTTCAAGGATCTATGCTCAAATACGAAAGTGCTCGTCTAAAGTTATGCAAAATGTTTTTGTTCATCAGTAAGTGCGACTTATGATTCATACTGAGCACGACCAACAAACGAGATTTGTCCCTTTATATGGATCAGAACCGTATGTCAAACAACCCATAACTACAGGAGTCATTAACGTTGTCTAGCAAGTGAAATAAGATCGCAAATATCACTAAAAACCATATTGAAAATAATTTCTAATAATTTTATATATAACCACTGAATAAACATAAATTTATAAATACATAACAGCCAGGTCACCAACCTGTGACATATATCCAGCTGTACAATAGATAAATGAAAAAAGAAGAATAAACAGCTAAACTAACAGGACCAAAGCTATGATGTGATCAGCTTATTATCGGTAGAAAACTCAGACTCGAAGTTGAAACCACGACACTCAAGACGTGAGCACAAAGAAATAACGCGAGTTATAATAGCTCGTAATGTTGATATTGGATATTGAGGCCCGAATGTTGTGGCGGGCGTTGTGCATGCGCCTTATCTTGTCGAGGTCATGAATGTAATAAAAATTAATGGTGTGAAGGTTTACAATCTGACGGCGAATCGTGCTCTTCCAGAATGGGCGTCGAAATCTGAAAGGCGTAAGAGAAAGTCGGATGTGGAATTAAGTCGACGCATTGAGCTTATCCAGGAACTGGAGATGCCAGATTCCACCGCTTGTTTAGCTTGTTCCCCGGATGGTCAGTATTTATTTGCTTTAGGACGTTATAAACCTAGAGTCAAATGTTACGAGTTGTCAAATCTTTCCATGAAATTCGACAGGTGTCTGGATTGTATGCCATATAAAATTGTTTGCCTTAGTAATAATTACTCTAAATTTGCCCTACTGGAGGAAGAAAGATGGGTTGAAATCCATGCTGCTGGTGGTCACCACTTCAAATTTAGAGTTCCAAAACAAGGTGTTGATTTGGATTATTGTCCTGGCACGTGTGATCTTTTCGTCGCTTCATCTCGTAACCAGATATACCGAATGAACTTATCTGAAGGTCGCTTTAAAACGTCTTTGGTCTCACAGCGTCTAGAAAACTCTAATCATGGATTTACTGCATGCAAGTTTGAAAAAAATTATAGTTTGTTGTTTGGTGCGTCAACGATGGGCTGCGTTGATGGTTGGGATACGAGGACTTCTGAACACGTATTTGGCTTAAACATGTGTGAATATGCACCTGCACCGGAAGATTTGCAGAGCAGTTGGCGTTCGACTGCTATCACCTGCATGTCGTTCAAGGACTCACTTAACATTGCAGTAGGCACGGGAGATGGGGTTGTTTATATATATGACGTTCGGCAAAATCGCAAACCATGGCACGTCCGGGACACAGAGTACCGAGAGCATGTCAAGTCCATTTATTTTCATGATGACAAAGTGTTAGCGGCCTTGCGCTATTGTTGCAAAGTTTGGTCACTTGACACAGGCAAAATATTTGTTGGTTTCAATATTGGTCCTGCTGAGTGTAATTGGATGTATCATTTTCCTAACAGTGGATTACTCATGTTTGCATCAGAGTCCCCTAAGATATCTACTTACTTCATTCCATTACTTGGGGCAGCACCATTCTGGTGCAGCTATTTAGACAGTCTTGTAATAGAATGCGAACCAGATGTTACAACTATGTATGATGGTTACAAATTCATCACTCGCCAACAACTGTCAGATTTAGGGATGTCAGAGCTTATAGGGACACAGTTTTTAAGAGCTTACATGCATGGGTACTTTATTTCTGCAAATCTCTATAGCAGAATACAAGACCATTTGGGTATAACTCAGAGACTACTACGTAATGCACAATCGAAATCTCCTGAAATATCAAAGGTTTCACTGCGTTCAGAAAATATAATTGCAGAGTTCAACGAAGCCTCCGCCGACCAGCGTTTTTCCAAACTTTCAGATAACCCTAAGCTTGCATACAGTGCTATAGATGGGGATTCAGACCTCATACAAATTCACCAAGCAAGACTAGAAAAGAAGCGCAGACGCAAGGAACTACGGAAGGAACGAGCTGCTCGAGCTCATTCTTTGGTTAAAAACGTGTCCAATGTACATACATGAACTTTGTATTTAATTTAGTCTTGTATCTAATTATGTAAATATACTTTTTTGCAATAATCCATACTTTTATTATTCTTCAATTTGTTATTGATTAGTGGGTTGTCGTACATATATTTTAGCATGAATCGAGGTCGACGTCGTGGTGGTGGTCCAAGTTTGTCAGGTCTTCGTGATGGTGTGAAACGTCGTTTGTTTGACCCCCATTCTGTTCCAACTAAACCTGACCCGAAATTTGAAGTCAGTCGTTTGATACCATTCTCCGTCCCTAAAGTGGTTATTAATTCATCCTTAAGTGATATCAGTCCTAACGGTAACCTGGGTACAATAAAAGATGATATCGATAATCTGCAGATTAATTTGGTACGTATTAGATTAATTTTAAGTTTAGTTTCCATATCTCTTTTGGTATAACTATATTTACATATCAAAATGCATGTCATTTATATGTGAACTATCGTATCTCTAAGTGAATCATCATCAGTCCTTATTTTGATTATTACTTGTTGTATGCTCCGTAGTATCAAGGGTGTCCTGAGTTACTAACTTCGTTTCGCAACTAGGATGACCATAATTGTAATTAGTAGTGTTGGGTAACTAATATCCATGTTTTCACCAGTATTTTACACTTTTTATTTTAAGAGCAAAGAGCCATCCATCGTTTTATATCAAAGTGAGTATTGGCAAAATGATGAAATTGATAACGATGCCTATTCTTTGCTGCCCGTGATTCTTATTGACTATTATAAAACAACTGATTATAAGACAACACATTTTTTATTTGTCCTAAATCCTATGGATATGTAATTAAGCTGGTTTCAGATTACTTAACTTTCTCGTATCATTTGAGATCCCGAAATTAGTAATTATCTGTTTCTAGACTAACATGTGTTATGCAGTGTGACGATAATTACCATTCTGATACGTTAGCTTATAATTTGGAATCACCGTTCTCAATGAGTTTTAGAAGCACACTGCTAGGTATGTCTACTCAGTTTGTTGTGTGTTTGTTTAGGGCTTTAAAGTGTTAGTGTGTTTAGACAATCAATATTAATATTTCATACAGACTGAAATGATGTTAGTTTATTTACCCGTCAATACAAAATATTGCTACAGAGTTGGCTCTCCTCATTGTGTTGTTTCGTAACCTAAAGCGAATCAATTCAGTTGGTTGATTACTCACCATACATAGGAGTGCATTTACTATAATTGGTTAATAATTAACAGAATTTCAGCTGCTTTGTTTACGGCTTACCAGGCTTTTGTCAGAATATACTCGAACGTCTTAAAGAACTGAGTTTATTGTGCGAGACGGTATTACAATTTACGATAAGTGGCAAAGTTACATGTATTTTGTCCTTGTTTTCTAGCCGTCATCTTTGTGATGTAAATTTAGAAGTCGTTCCTTAATGAGATTGGTGATAAATTAAACTTCGCTAGAAGAAAGGATTAGGAAGCATAATGTGCTTATTTCGCTTCCACGTATCTCGGATTCATATATTATCTAAAATTCAACTGAAATGGAAAAAGCTTAACCATAGTCATTAAATGTGAAAATATTATCATTTTCAGGTATGACAAAATATTAGCAGTCAATTTTTCGAGAGGTCAATGTAGTGCTTAATCGATCATGATCGTACTGAAACACCTATTTAACATCCTGCTATAAATTGTAGACTTAGTTTTGTACCAATTCTTGCTTTTTATTTGCTATGTACTGTAACATTAGCTGCGTAAAACCTTTTATCTATTTGTTTGAAATTTCTCGGGGGGATAGCACCTGGGTTAATAAACGTTTAAACCCCTCTGCTCGAGTATGGTACTATGATGGACATGTGGTCACAACGTATAGTTTACGGCTGTTGGCTTAGTACTATTCAAGTAATCAGAATGGTTGAGTTTTCTATGAAGATAAACTGAATGTTTTGTACCTCAGCAATAACAGCCCACTCATCACAGGGCATACTCTCCACGATTCTTACACATTTAGGATCTACTCATATTTTGTGGCTACCTTAGATACCTTTGGTATGACTGTATATATACCTCAGGTTACAGTGTATGATCTCCTGCTAGTCACTGTCAAGAACTAATAATAAAGTAAGAGCTACTTATTTTATTTCTGTAAGTTCTGGGAATAACATTTGAAGACTCTCAGTTGTGTAATTGCATTACTCACGTGAGTGGGCGAAAATCTAATATAAGCATATAGACCATCGTTTAGGTTGAAAAGACTTGTTCGAAGTTAGGAAAAGCAACCGAATGAATTAATTTCAGAGGTCTTTAACGATGTTGGTTCAGTCTTAGCTCTTGTGTCGACTGATATTTTAGCTGAAGTCTGAGGGCTGGGGGGAGGAGGTAATTTCGTAGCCAATATTGAGAGACTGGGTAACATGGGTGAGAATCAGTCACACTGGGACATGCCTGTTCGCTTCTTATCCCTTAATTTGTGAGCTAAGAAAGTTATTTTAAACCTCCCCACTAACTAATCCTTTCTCTATGTATTGTATTCTGTATTTACACCTTTGTCTTACTATTATTGGCTTGGCTACTAAGTTAGCAAATTCGGTGTTCATCTTGCTGTGCTTCTTGAATGTGGTGACTTGTATTTGCATCTGGAAATATTTTAAAGAAATTTAGATGGTGTACCTCCAGAATAGTAATAATCCATGTTTTGTGTATTTATTTGAATCACTGTCTAAACCGTTTTCTGGCTGTTTAAAATATTGTAGAACTATTCAGAATGTATTGGATGCGTTTAGAATCTTAGCATCGTAATCACCTGACACTGCAAAAGTTGAAAGTTATTTAACCACATTATTTACTCACATTATCAAACTTTAACATCTATAAGCACATGTTTGCAGTATTCACAGTCTTCAACGGTAGTCTGTTTGACCTTATCACTGAAAGCAGTTTTCACATAATCAATCTGAAACCGTATTAATTGAGTTATGATGTGTAAACGTTAACCAAGATTCAGTTCAACTTACAGCACTAGGTAGCGTAGTTGATGGTTTTTTCCCCTTAGCTCTCTAAGTGTCAGTGCGCGGCGGTAGATTATTGGTTATTGGATCTAGCTTTCAACTAACTTTCAAATTCACATGGCAATTCGTCAATCATGCTCGTCTTAAACAATTTGATCAATGGTCATGAGTGCCTACTTAGCGTAGTTCTGTCAACTATGGACAACATTTTTAACAGCATCATATATTTGTAAGACTTGGGAATTTCCAAATATTACTCCGTGATTAATATATGGTCAATTTGTATCATAGTTGCTTGAAGAGTGCAGTTATTAATGTCAGTATCTTGATCTACTTCGGTAACATCATAAATCCTCGAAAAAAACCTATGCTTCCAAGTTAGTTGAAAATATTTTTAAGTGTTTTTTTAGGCACTACAAAAATGAAAACATTGAATGGTTTCCACTTGCTAGACGTCTCGGGTTTTAGGCTACTTAAAGGTTTATACATCAGTGTAACGTAATTAATTATAGTAATTTAAGTCAAGCAAAACCCTTGATATCCACACGTATTACTTGTTTGAAATCTACATTGATAACTTTAATACTACCTTTTTAAACAGATTTTCCATTTGTCTGTTCTATTTAGTTTGAACTGACGGCCAAAATCGAAGCTGCGTTTCGCTGTGGTCCATTTTATCATTCACTTCCAGAATTATCAGAAGGAGTCAATGTGTCTCCGTTAATGTCCGATAATAGCTTAAATGTCAGAAATACATCGCATAATACCGTGTCTTTGTTACATCTTCTGGTCTCGCATGACGAAATCAATCAGTGGTCTGACGAAGACATGAAAATAAAGGAACCTGATGATTTGTAAGACTTTATTATGATACTTGCATGATTGATATTGTTTTCAGCAACAAATATCGTTTGGAATTCTATTATACGTTGTTGGTTTACTTCATTTATGTTTAGGTATCCAAAAGAATTAATTTGTCGAACGCGGATTAATCCAAAGAGTAATAGGCATGCCAAGCGAAAATCAAAACTGACTTCTCGACGTGTTAAACAAAATTACATTGATACTGACCACACTATAACTGATCGTCTCATCCAACAAGTTACTGAAACCTTTGCAGAAAATGACGGTGGGTTGCATTTTTTGTTTGAATGAAGTGATATTGCTTGTTTTTAGATTCTAAGTTCTATTTTAAGTAGGCTAGTCATTTCTTGAGTTTAGGTTTGTTTATTTCGTATTTCGAATCCCACATTTGGGATGTAGTTTTATATGCGTAGCGATAACAACTTTTGGAAGGATGTTTATTTTAATTTTAGAGTGACCATGATGAATAAGTGGATTAAAGTGAAACCAACTTACAGTCGAAGCATTTCATTAATTATCACTTATGATCAACGCAGAACTTGGCATATGTGTGCATTGGTCTAAGTTACCATACCTCAAAAGCACAGAAAGATTAACACAAAAACAGTAACGTTACTTGAATGATAGTAATAACGAAAGCAAAGAGAGTGAACATATGGAGTATGGTTGAGGGAGAAAGAATTAGTGCGTGGAAAGAGAGCCATCAAATAATTTTAAGCTTACAGAGAGTGGATATACCTGCACCACTGTGACTGATCCTGAGCTATGTCACCCAAAGTTTCCAACCACTGGTTACGGCATTGGCGCGGACTCCAATCAGGTAGTCTGCATCTTCCAACACGACTCAAACCAACAGTCAATAAGTTCATCAACTGATGCCACGTTTTGGTTTGGCTGCATCTATCAATCTTCCATCCTATCCCAATATCAGTCATCATCATGCGTCAAGATAGGCTGTGGTTAAACATACGATGAAGATTTACAACCTCATCGACTGAATTGCCACCTTTCTCTAATACCAAGCGTCTAAACTCGCTATCACTTACTCGGTAATCCCAGCTAACGCGAGCGATGTTTCAAAGTTCCTTGGTCAGAAACCAATAACCTTCGAGTATCGTCTACCCTTTATGGCCACGTCTTACATCCATACAGTAGGACAGAGCAAACTGTTGCACAGTACACTCTTCCTTTCGTTGAGAGACGAATATCTTGCCTACGCCATTTTATGTAAATGTATTCGAACAGGACTATCTTATTCGCTTATTCTAAGTCGATAAGTGGAATTCCTGGTGGGAGATCAATTCGTGAAAAGTCAGATCATCATCATCATCATCAGCAACGTAGAACCGGGCACAAACGCCTGTAGGTTCAAGTTGCCATACCACAATAGCACTACGAGAATATTGAGGTAACGTATAAACAGAATACAAGAGAGAAGAGTAAGTAAAGATGTCCAGAAAATAACAATAGAATTTAAGATCTAGATGAGGTTAAAGAGTGAATACACTTGCGCCACTGTGACCGGTTCTGAGCCATATCACCTAGTGTCTCCAGCCATTTGTTGCGATCATCACGCGGACCCCAACCAGGTAGTCTACATCTACCTACATGGCTTAGACCAGTAGTCAAGGTCTTCATGGACTGATGCCATGTTTTGGTTTGGCCGCCCCTAACCTTCTTCCATCCTACTTCAGCCCTAGCTAACATGGCGCGACGGGGTAGACGGTGGTCGGGCATGCGCAATACATGTCCTAGCCATCTCAGTCGATGAAGGTTAATGACCTCTTCGACTGATTTACCGTGTTTCCCAAGAACCTTTTGTCTAACCTCACAATTACCAGTCCGGTTATTCCATGGTATACGAGCGATGTTCCGAAGATTCCTATGGTCAAATATCTGGAGACGACGCATATCGTGAGTTTTCATGGCCCACGTTTCGCAGCCATATGTTAAGATGGCGCGGATTGCTGCGCAGTACACCCGGCCTTTCGTTGAGACACGGATATCTCGTCTGCGCCACAAGTGCCGTAGATTGGCAAATGCCAATCGAGCTTTCTGGATCCGCGCTGAGATTTCATCAGACACCGACCCACCAGGGGTAATGAGACTTCCGAGATAAGTGAAGCGATCAACGCATTCAATTACTTCACTCCCTATAAATAATTTGGGGGAAGAAGCAGACCAGTTCTGGAGTAACATTTTGCATTTGGGAGGGGAGAAGCGCATCCCAAATATGCCTGCATTGTTACTCAACGTGTTCAAGAGACCTTGAATGCTGTGTGCATCTTCACCAAATATGACTATATCATCTGTATATTCTAAGTCGATAAGAGAACCTCCTGGAAGGAGACTAATCCCAGAGGACTTAAAAGAAGTGAGAGAGATATCTAACAGTACGTCTATGATGAAATTAAATAAAAATGGGGATAAGGGGCAACCCTGACGAACTCCACTTGAGGATGAAGTTTCTCGTGACAATTCGCCATATGCTCTGACTCGACCAGTGGTGACCGAGTAGAGAGCCTTTATAAGGTTAATGTACTTTTGAGGTACGCCTTTTAATGACAAACATTGCCACAAGACTTCACGGTCAACAGAGTCGAACGCTGCTTTTAAGTCAAGAAATACAACTATAGTTGGGCGCTGGTACATATGTCTGTGTTCGAGGACCTGGCGCAGGGTGAATATGTGATCAATGCAACCTCGTCCAGGTCTGAAACCAGCCTGGTTTTCTCGAGTCTGTTGTTCCCTAGTATTGGTTAAACGTCGGATGATTATAGTGGCTAATATTTTAGATACTATATTAGTCAAACTGATTCCTCTGTGGTTATCACAAGAGGATTTCTGTCCCTTTTTGTAGACTGGAACAATCAGCGATCGAGACCAGTCAGATGGGATGGAGTTTAGTTCCCAGACTTTGGCTAATATATCAGTCAACCTGCACGTTAAAACTATACCACCATCCTTGAAGATATCGGTAGACAACATATCAGGCCCTGCTGCTTTCCCACGTTTCAGTTTACTTATGACGTTTTCAACTTCACTGAGAGTTGGGGGACCTGTGTCAGTTTTCCATTCGGGTAGCTTGGAGATTGTGGGTAAGCTAAGCGTGACTGGGGGCCAGTTAAACTGTTCCTGAAAGTGTTCTGGCCATTGTTCTAATCTTCTAGATTGAGAGTAGATCAACGACCCATCTTTTTCACAGATGATTTCAATAACTGCTGATTTTTTGATACCGGTGTCCTTAATAAGTCGGAACAGCTGTCTACTATTGCCTGCCGCAGCTGATGCTTCTATCGCTTTTGCTTTTGTTGCCCACCACTGTTCACGATCCTTACGCAAACTCTTTGTCAGTCTACGTTTCAGTTGTCGTCGCTCTTCATCATACTCCGAGCCTGCTGGAATGAGTTTTCGAGCCTCCATCAGTTCCCTAGAAGTTCTAGAGATCCAATGGTCTTTCATAACTATTGGATTGGGGTTAGATACTGATAGCGCTGCTGCATTTATACCTGTTTTAAAATCATTCCAAGCTACTTCGGGGGAAACCTGTTGGTCATGGGCGAGTAAATGCTTAGCCAAACCATTCCTAAATGCAATCTTAGCGTTCTCACTCTCAAAGTGATATCTAAAGGGTTTGCCCGATGTAACCTTTCTGCGACCAGTAAAACGCATAGAGATACGTGCTCTCACTAGGGCATGGTCAGAGTCTAGGCAAGTGCCCCAGAAAGAGCGGCAGTCCTCTATACAACCTCTCCAACGATAGCTGATGCCGATGTGATCAATTTGTGTCCATCGTTGCGTAGATGTTGGAGGTCGCCAGGTTAAACAGTGTCTCGCCTTATGCTTAAAGTTTGTGCTAGCTAAGAATAAACGGTAGTCTGAACATAACTGCAACAGACGATCTCCGTTGTCTGTTCTCTGGGCTGGGATGCCGAGTAACCCACCTAGGTGCTTTTCAGCCTGATTTAATCTACCTACTTGGGCATTAAAATCTCCTGCTATAATTACTATGTCTGAGTGCTTAGCTTTCTGAAGGAGGCTAGAGAACTTCATATAGAAGTCGTCTTTCACTTCATCTGTGCTGCAATCAGTGGGGGCATAAGCTGAGACGACAAAAAGGCATCGGCGTGTGTCCCTATCTTCCTGTTGGTCATGGGCGAGTAAATGCTTAGCCAAACCATTCCTAAATGCAATCTTAGCGTTCTCACTCTCAAAGTGATATCTAAAGGGTTTGCCCGATGTAACCTTTCTGCGACCAGTAAAACGCATAGAGATACGTGCTCTCACTAGGGCATGGTCAGAGTCTAGGCAAGTGCCCCAGAAAGAGCGGCAGTCCTCTATACAACCTCTCCAACGATAGCTGATGCCGATGTGATCAATTTGTGTCCATCGTTGCGTAGATGTTGGAGGTCGCCAGGTTAAACAGTGTCTCGCCTTATGCTTAAAGTTTGTGCTAGCTAAGAATAAACGGTAGTCTGAACATAACTGCAACAGACGATCTCCGTTGTCTGTTCTCTGGGCTGGGATGCCGAGTAACCCACCTAGGTGCTTTTCAGCCTGATTTAATCTACCTACTTGGGCATTAAAATCTCCTGCTATAATTACTATGTCTGAGTGCTTAGCTTTCTGAAGGAGGCTAGAGAACTTCATATAGAAGTCGTCTTTCACTTCATCTGTGCTGCAATCAGTGGGGGCATAAGCTGAGACGACAAAAAGGCATCGGCGTGTGTCCCTATCTTTCCGAGTTTGTATTGTGCCATTTAGACGGACAGCACATAGACGACTGTCTACAGGAATCCACTCGAGAAGAGCCTGTTCTGCCCGTAAGCTTAGTGCTATACCTACACCAGCAAGGCCACGTGAGCTAGCTGTAGGGTCTCCAGATAAACGAAGAGTGAAGTGTGCTGTTCCATTGCATTAACTAGGTGACGTCAAACGGATGACCATGCTGGGATCCTGTATGCGTGTTTCGGAGACACAGCATACATCAATTGCAAGAGATTCTAATGTTTTAGCTAAGGCAGCCTGTTGACCGATTTGACACAGCGTACGCACATTAAAAGCTCCAACATGAAGTTTAGAGCGTGGCTTCAGGAGACCTGGTATGATAGTTTGGGAACTCGGGTAACCAGTAAAAGTGGCGCGCATAGAAACTGTGGTAGAAGTGTTACAAGTGGGGACCAGAGAGGGAGAACGTGTTTGATCATGAACAAGGTGAACTCGAGTGCTATTGGAGGTATGAGGGCGGTTATCACTTCCCAGTTACCCACACCGTGGAAGGGTCATTCTTGAGGAACCTGAAAGAGAAAGAGGATTAGAAGAGGTCGTAATGACCTGAGAGTATGACCGCAGTGTCCAGGGGACAGCTGTTTGAGGTCGGTCGAGTACATCAATTGTTGCTCCGGTTGTCGGAAGGGGGGGCATCGGCCTCATGGCTTCCGAAGGAACTCGGCTTCCACCATGAAGCGTCATATTAGTCCTTCCGACTTCCAGGGCAGAGTTAGAATGGTTATAAAGATTTTTATTCGTAAGCTGTTTTTTAGCATGGTAGTTGTTTTACGGGATGGGGTTGCTAACCCCATGCCCATGAAATTAAACAAAAATGAGAATGGCGCGAACCTTGATGACACCACTTGAGGTTACAAGTTCGGATAACAGTTCTTCATAGTTCCAGGAGGTCGCCCTGTTGCACGATGTCGCTCCTTATGCTTAAAGTTCGTGTTACTAAAAATAAATGATTTTCGTAGCATAGTTGCACCAGATAGTCACTGTTATCTGTTCTCGGAGCTGGAACACTGAAGCACCTACCTAAATATCTTCCAGACTGATTCAAGATATCTATTTTCGGCATTAAAGTCACCATTCATGAGTATCAAATGTGAGTGTTTAACCTTATGAAAATGTTTAGAAGGGTTTCTTTAAAGTTCATCTTTAACTTCATCCGAGCTGTGTTCAGTGGTTGCGTAGGCAGAAACAATAAAAAGGCAACGACGTGTGTCCCTATCTTTCCGAGTTCTTGCCAAACCATTTAATCGGACTACAAATAGGCGACTTTCGACAGAAATCCATTAAATAAGTGTTCGTTCTGTTTTCATATATAACGCAATACCTACACCGGCTAGACCACGAGAAGTTGCTGTCGAGTCACCTAATAAACGAAGAGTGTGTTTCGTAGGTACTTCATACTGGCTAGGCGAGGTCAGGTGAATGACCACGTTGGAATCCTGTATGCGTGTTTCGGAGACACAACATACATCAATGGCTGGGGACTCTAATGTCTTAGCTAGGGAGGCCCTTCGCCCTTTTTACCCAGTGTTCGTATATTGAATGCACCAATGTGAAGTTTGGAGCGTGGTCTAAGTAGACTCGGGATATTATTTCGTGAGCTAGAATTGTTGGCATTGATGGCACAGGAAGTTGAAGGTAGTGGTAGGGTAAATATTAGAAATTGAAGGAGTTTGATTAAAATGAAGGTGATCTTGTTTTTTGTTAGAGGTATAAAGGTTGTTATCTTTTCCCAATTGTCCACACTGTGGAAGGGTCCTTCTTGATGTATCTGAAAAGTAAATTTGGTTAGGGTTGGTCCTAAAGACCTGGAAGCGTGACCGCAGTGCCTAAGGAGCGATTGCTTGAGGCTGTTCACGCACGACTTTTTGAGAGTTTTTGTTGTTGTAGCCCCACACTTTTTAGGGCGTTACTGCCGAAGACGGAAATCCGTAGAGTAGGGTGTAGTGTTCATTTTTAGAGTCGACCTTTTCTAACCCCATCCTTCCTTAGTGGGAAGGCGACATCGCTAAAATCCTGGTTGTCTGAGGGGAACATCTTACTAGTGTCTCACCTCTACAGCCGGTAGTACAACTTCGTCCTCGGACCTTATATTTGCTGCTTTTAGTCTCATCACTTGTCACCCAACATACCTGGCATGGTGTAACATTTAGGAACTATTGTTCCAGCCAGTATAGCCCAATTGAATCATCATGATAAGCAATTTTGACCACCACGTCAAGGTAGCGGCACTATCAGGTGTCACTTATTGGGATTCATTTGACATCTTTCATATTCCTGCCTGATGGTTTTATCTGATTAAAAATAAAAGTGATTTCGTCATTACCAATGTGAAAGCATGGAGCTAGTATTTCACTCTTATAATGTTCGTCAATGGTACCTTTGATGCAGCTAAAAAGTTTATGATCATCCCTTTTGGTCACATCCATTAGAATTTGACTGTTTAGTCGCCTAGATTTTGTCGAAAGTTTCAGCATCTAATGCGATTTTATTACATATAAAGAGATTGACGACATCAATAGCTAAAAAGAATGCGTTAGATGATAGTCTGTCCGAGTGTTATGGTGTGGTGTGTAATGTTGAACTGATACACGACAGCCAATCTCAAATGATGATGTCACTAATCAGTGGGTCATTCCAAGCTTATGACCCATAAAGATTTTTGTTAATGAGAATTAATTGAAGCTGAAACTTGGCGAACTATGATAAACATCATGCAAAAGATACGGGTATTTGTAAACAGCCGTTTCAGCAAGATACTTCGTATTCCTTGGCCAGACACGATTAGCAACAACCTGCTTTGTCAAAAAACAAACCAGCTTCCAGCTGAAGAAATTAAAAAAAAATGGATGGAGGTGGATATGACACACATTGAGAAAATCATCAAACCTTGTCACAAGACAAGCGCTAAATTAGAGTCCTCGAAACCTAAGGTAAAAAAGAATAAAGGATACACTGAACCGGCAACCGAAGGCAAACATCAAAAGAATAAATAGCACTTGGGGAAAACTGGAAAGTAGACCCCAGGACACAATTGGTTGGAGAATGCTGGTCGGCGACCTATGCTACATGAAGAGTAACAGGTATTGACTGGTTTACTGGTCTCTGAGCCAAAGGAAAATTGTTTGAAAGTTAGTGTTTACTACCTGGCTGCCTAATCAGTGGTGGATGGTGGTTGTTTGGAACTTGCAGCTTACCGGCTGAAAGTCAAGTACTTTAACTACTGAGCTGTGACGTCAGTACCCAATGATCGATCAATTTAATCAATATGTATGTATGTGGTGATCGAATTCGCACACTTATTCATAAATTTAAATAGCCAGGCAGCACTGAATGAATTCTGAACCATCAAAAACGATTAGACTAAATTACTGAATGACATATATGTTGTGACAAGAATAATTAGTTCACTGTCGGTGGTTATAATTTTTGTTACAGAACTACACTCTACAATAACTACCTCTTGAAAACTGACGGATAAGTGGATTGATCTTTTAAAACATAGACATTCATTCTTTACATTTTCAAATTATTTCAATTACTTTTAATTATAGAAGATGTAGAGAAGGTAGATGCCAGTAACAGTGAAAATGATGATGCCGATTCAGAGGATGCTCGATGGAATGGTGATGTTAATCAGGATGGTGAATTAGATGAACTGGATGAGGATGAATTCGATAATGACTATTGTCAGGAATATTTTGATAATGGTGAAAAAGATTTCAGTGATGATGGTTTAGGTGGGGATGATGAACCAGAAGGTGCAAAATATTATGAGTAGTAATTTTTAATTCCCTTCTCTTTGTATTTATTTGTTGTTCAACATAAAACACTATTATTCTTTGTACATGATTGCATTTGAAAAGCATATGGGTTATCCTTATTTTCATATTAGGTTATTTTTAAAAGTCAGGTGCGATTCTGTATATGTAAATATTTTCGCAAGTGTTATCTGTAAATAGTGAATAACCAAGTACTCACACTTTTCTATTTCTGGTTACATCTTACCTGTATATATCTAAGTAACTTCAACTAGTACAAAGACCATTTCCAGGTGTTGTGGTTTCAAGTTTGTACTGCTTTGAAAAATTGAGTTCATTTTAGATAGTTCATATTGTTCTGTTTCCACTTTTAATATCGCCTATGATTGTTTCAAAATATGTATCTTTATGTATCTTTATTTCTCACTTTTCGTTATATCATCTCGAATAAAGTTTTTTTATTTTACCGAACGATTTTAACGACTTATGTCACTTTAGGAAATTTGTAAATAGTCAAGTTAGACATTTTCCAATATGGAAGTTGTACTATCGTTAAAACTGACTGTTGAAAACAACTAACTTCATGGTGACCATATCTTTATTCTATATCAGAAAGCATAAACCAAACAGAAAATTCTCACTATTTTCTTTTGAAATCAATGATTTGTTACTTAGAGAAATGAGTAAATATGTGAAATCCACGAGAAAACAGTAGAAGAGATGAAATTAAGTAATCACTAGTATTAGATAATTAGAAACCAAGCAAAATGAGTTTATGTGCGATATATGATCGTGTATCTTGTAAATAGTGAGTTGTAAATTAATTAAAGTGCTTTGCTTTTCTACTGCTTTGTGTTAATTTTCGTAAATCCATTCTAACGTGTTCACTATAATGAAAGTAGTGATTAATTTTCTTGTTTTGGTGTTCCAACTGTATTTTCGCTACTGATGCCGACAGCACTAACTCCAGCCTGTGAAGCTTGGATTTTTGATATGACCGTGTCTTGTAATCGTTCCTGAAAATAAAAATAAGTAGGTTTAATTACCAGCTAAGAACTTCGTATTCTGTTGCCTCAAAGCCAGCCACTGCCTCACTTATAAAGCATTAGTAAATATATTTATCCTACTATTACTACTACTGCTTAGTTTTGAGAGGTTTATTACAGTTTTGTTCAATCTTAATAATAAATAGATAAGGCGACGAATATAAACCTATTTGTATAATTTTCTTTAAGTTAAATTGTGACTGGCAAGCGGAATCCAGGACGCGCGTTTCGTCCTATTTTCGACTCATCGGCTGGATGTACCTGCATCTCAATGTTGATGTTTACACTGGGATTCGAACTCAGTCCGCTTCGTACCAACTTAAAATATATAACTTGTGTAATAACGCTATATCGAAGCAATCCGCTCAGGATGCGCATATGGCAACAGAGACTGACCGGTTTCAGTCCATTATAAATCATCGGGAAAATACAAACTTATCCTATATACTATTTGTATAACATTGATGATGCCCATGGAAACTACTGTTTGAAAATTACACGTAGTAAATCTTGGTCGTAGATTATATATATATATATATATATATATATATATATATCTTGTTCTTGATTTGAAAAGAACAAAAACAGCGATTTGAGCAGAAAAATGTGAACTCGTTTTATCCTATTAGATTCTCATTAAGAATTACAGCTTTTAGTATTTCGAAACTAAAATTTTGAAATATGGTTTAACACACGTGAATTTGGTTAGAATTCAGATGGATTTAGTAATATTTCTAATAAGCTTAAGCCATATGTTTCTGCTTTTGAGTTCTCGTGCAACCTGGCGGGGGAAGCTCCTCTATTGTCCATGATTTATGTAGATACTTCTAATAGTCCTGTTTGCAGGTCATAGTGTTTGATCATTGTATAATTGAAAATTTCGACGTGCACAAATGTTTTTTTCTGTCACAAACTGACATCAGACCATAAAGCACCGAATCATGTATCATACGAATCATTATGAAGTATTTTTTATATATTAGAACAAAGTTATTTTCCAGTAAGTGACATGCGATTGTTAACGATAATTTATTGAATTATGGTATTTATTTTCTTTGAATGACAGTTGGTAATCTACCACTGTGAACAATGGTATTATACTGTTTGTAGACGAATGTAATGGTCAACATAAACTTTAAACTGAAATAATGCAATACAGTTTGTGGGGTCGTACTAATTGTCTGAGAGACATTTGCTTACAAAGCAAGGCACCATAACACTAAGAATCAAAGAAATATCAGATAACTATTAATCATGATCATTCTAACGAAGAAGCTTTCAAACAAGAATTATGTCACTGCACATACTGAATGTGTTTAATCAAGTGAAACGGCTCACCTTAAATAAATACAATAAAATGTAAATATGAACCATGGAGCGATTTATACTAGCATCTCACGGAAAGCTAGTTTGGCTAATAATTTGTTGATCCTTTAAACTCAACGTTTAATAGAACGCTCAGTTTATTGACAACAAATAGTTGCTATTATGTATAAGAATGATAACCAGGACTGAAATACAAAGGTGAACTGCAAAAATAAAGCTAGGATCTTGCCTACATCTGATTGTGTACAAAATACTTATCACAACTTTTTCTGTCGCTGCAATTAATTAGGAACTATAAATCATATTCCTAGGTTAATATCAATGAGAAAAGTTTGTTTAGCCCAGTTGCAAATTAAGCAAAGGAATGTTCATTTTTCAAATCGTTCATTTTATATTACTCAATTTCTACATGGAATAACTGACAAATTGTTTCTGAAGAACAAGGAATTTAACAACAGTAAGTATTTCATTATTCTAGTCAGAATGAATAATTCTGTATTTAAAACGAATCACTATATTATGCATTTACTCTCCAGCTCTGTATTGAGTAATTGATTTTCTGATTCGTAAGTCTTTTAACTGAATTATGCATCCATACGAATAAATTTATAGACAATATTGTGTTAATAAATTCATCCTAACAGTCAAGTTTTAATTTATTGACCAATAAATGACCTATTAAACTATTATTCATTTATTACAGCTAGTCATTTTATTCTTTTATCAGTGATTCACATACAAGTATGCTATTTTAGTAAGCTAACAAGATCGATTCTGTTGACAGTTTTATCTTTAATGTCAATTCATTAAAAAATTTCCTGTAGATAATTTGATCTTATAACCAACCATTACTCGTCTATATCATATAAATGCATTTACCTATCAATGTGTATTCTATTCAGTTATTTTTAATAAATGAATACTCATCCATCCAACTCCTAAAACAGAATGTATATCCCCCCTCGGCATGTCCACCTCATGAATTACCACTATTTGTAAGTGTTCCACGTGTTTCTATAAAATCCAATACTTATCTTTAAAATGGTTTTGCTAGTCTACTGTTTATTTATTAGGTGAAGTAAAGAAAGCTATGTAAAATATTTATCTGTATGTGTTTATGTTTATGAATAGCTGGATTTGTTTACTTTGATTTTCTGAATAATTCATACATGAAGAATAAAATATCAGTAACGTTCGATTATTGAAATGAAAGATAGAAAAGTTTCACTAAAATTCTACTGATAATAATCATTTTATTCAATCTGTTATGCATTTAATCAATATAATTGAGAAATAAGGAGATAATTCTCTATACAACTAAATAAACATGTAATATATATTGAAGTTATTGCTATATAATTCATGCTTAAAGTCTATCAAATATTTTTACATGCAATGTAGCATATAAACAAGGCATTCATCAAACAAATGAGGTTGTTAATTGTATTAAATTGTGCGTAGGAGTAATCTGATTGGCTGACATATGATTATTTAGTGGTAACTTTACAAGGCTATTCGATTTTAGAAAAGTGTATAATGTATAGGTCATATCGACACAAGAAAGGTGAATGGACATTTTATTACTACGAAAACAAATTAAATTTAATTTGTTGGTCGATAGGAAAAAAAGTATCACCCGAGGAGATTCGGTTATTTGTTTTTTATTCTAAAAAGTTCGAAGTTTAGTTATCACAATTTTGTCCATAATTAATATATTTTCGAAACTTTTTCAACTTGATGAGTAATTTCTTTTCATTTTAATGTTCAAAAAATAAACTGGTCCACTCTTTATGATTAATTCAGTTGGTGATACAGTTCAGAAATCGGTTACCTCTCCACTTGTCAGTTAATTATATGGTCGTAACAATACTATTAAACTTCAACTCAAAGTCTAAAATTGTTTTGCACACTTTCATTAAGTAAAAGTTGATTTGCTAATGTCAATCTGACCTGTTCTTTAACAAGTTACCATTTATAGATATATAATCCTTTCAAATTTAATATATCCCGCATACTGCGTAAAATTATTGTTATTCATATTAACAAAAGATCAAAAAATATCATAGAAAACTTAAACAGCAGTTCACTTCAGTAAAAAACACTAACAACTATAGTAAATACAAGACAACGATCTGTTCAAGACGAACATACGCCTGAGAAAACTAATGAAAATTTAGTTCTGAGTATTGACAGTTGGATAATTAAAATTCACTCTCATAATAATACAAAATAATTTAGCCAAAAGATATAAATTCGTAATCATCCGGATACAGCAACTTAGGGGATAATGCTCTAACACTTAGATAAACCATGGTAACAGAAGTTTTAAAGATTAATAACTTTGAAGTATTTGCGTATACTGTAATATCAACTAAATTGGGATCTAGGCAACTACCTACCATCAGCATTGAATGAAGTTGCGCAATAAATTATCAGTTGGCTAGATTTACAGATGTAAACCACTAGATGCCAGTTCATTACCCTGTGACGGCTGCTAACCATAAAGCCTGATGGGCTTGAGTATAATCATTTGTAAAGTCATAGACATTCATGTAAAATTTAATACTAGGATGAAATAGTTCATTGTTCCCTGGTTGTCCGGCTAATGTCAATTCGTGACGTAAAAGTTTGAATTTGGCATTCACCACGGCTTCGATTATATTTTACTATATCTGAATCCTTGTTATTAAAGCAAGTCAAAGAAATTACAGTCAACATGCCATTACTGATTACGCGAAACAAATTAGACATATAACAACTAGTTTGCACATTTTTGATGCGCTACATAATTATCTCGTATATGTGACTATTTAAACATGTGCATTTTGGACTTCCATGGTAAGTGCCTAAACGAAGTACCTCTTACTGTATGCGTAGCATATTGGTGGTCATACACTATATTTCCATTTCTGATTTAGTAAGTTTTATATTATGCTAAACACAACTATTTTGAACGTTGAGATAAACGAATTCAGAAGAAAACATCTTCGAAACTGTCTGTTAATGCAACTAGGGATAAAATTCACGACCTATGCATATCAACTGTGAAGTACACAAAAAAAGGCAGCTTATCATTCTATGATAAAGTGATGTGATAGTAATAGAGCATTTAGTGCGAATCTAAGAGTAAGACTTGATTTATGTGTTAAAAGCAATATCCAGAGTTTTCAGGAGTTGACCGTTTTTAAGCCAAGATTACTAAAGCTATTTATAGTGAATCAAAGTCACTTCTTTTAAAGTGTTTTGCTGAGTTAATTAAAATTTTGAAATATAATGTCCAGTTTTGTCATGGAAAATGCTACTGTTTATTTTGCTGCTTAATAGTAACACAAAGACAATACTTAAACAATTACTATTTCAATTTTCACATTCACAGTCATTGGTTGTAAAGTATAATTTACTTTGATATGTGTATGGTTGATGTAGGTCAAAAAAATGTGTAAAATCCTATGTTAACCTATCTCTTACAACCAGCTCATTAGTGACTAACTTCATAATGTTTCTTAAGTTCTATTGAAAGTTATGACTGGTAGAGTTCAGACTTGTTTGGTGTAAAACATTTATTACCAATAGAATTAAGCGTTAGTCATGCTATAACAGAAACTGACTAAGGTCAGTATGCTTCCCTAGTAATGCAATTGGTTAAACGTCTAATATTAGACCTGAAGGATTTGATTTTAACTCCCTGGAGGAAGTGAATATACCCGTCACTGAAGAGTTAAATTAAATAATTACCCAACGTTCTTTGGTCATCGATATTGCTCAAATGAGATCGATCTATGACAAACAATAAAAAATCCAATGACTTCATATTATTCTATATCCAATGTTGCTTTTGCGTTACTCAAATTCATAAGAAGAATTAATTGCATAAAGCTTCTGAATAATATTTCAGTGTCAGCTAAGAGATTGCATGCATTATTTTTCAGAAAATACAGTAATTATATTTCTCTGCAGTAAATTACTACTATCTAATGTCCTTTTCTTTGGATATTACTTATACAATAACTTTTCACTGATATTGATGCCTTGTTTTAAAATCAATGATTTATCACTAATGCTTATATATTTTCCTTATTTAATATAAACACTGAACCCCCGATTTATATGATATAACAAAAATACTAAAAAATTGAATGCAGCTTTTAAAAATTAAAGTGTTTACACATTTAAAGTATGACGATAGTTTAATGTTCAATCATGCTGTTATCACTTCAAAGGGATTGAAAATTAATTTCTCGTATTTATCAGTAATGAGATAGAAACGAAATAGAATGTTATCCATATGATTTAGTCTATAATTCTTAATTCGCTATACATTAAATAAAATTCATTATTTCAAGAGTGTAATGAAATTCATTTTACCGAAACCCCTGGCGAAAAAGCTCCTAAAAACTTTCATCAATATATCACAAAATCACATAAAGTTAATGTTGTAAAGTGAATGAAACACTTTGTATTTTGCATATGCACGTCACAGATGTTGGCTAGGTATCACTAAAAACCAGGAAGCACAGCACATCTGTTTCATAGTAACATGAAACTCCTCGGAAATGCACATCCTCAACTTTACCAGGGAATTCAACCCAAGGTTCTTAGATCTCACAGTGAAGACTTAACCACCTGTACCATTGGGCCTGTCCCCACTGGTAGAATTTCCAACTCCATTGGTTTGTGATATAGCGCAACGATCACCAAGTACTCCATGGTTTTCATCGGTACTCAGCCAAAATTAATCTGCGACGAACACAAACAACTAAACTGAATACCAATCTATATCTACAAAAACCACCTAAACTCAATAAATGAAACCTGCTGAAAAATATTCATGGATATAAATTATGCGATTATTTATGTTTATACAGTGGATAGATTCATACTGTTTTTCACTTTTGTTGTTACTAGTTTAGTTTTTAGTATAAGTTTTTTTGCTTCAAGGAAGCTTCTGTGACTTATTTGTTTAATTGTTATTATGTTAACTAAATGAATGACTTTGAATTTTCTAGGAAGAAGGCACGATCATTTAGTTTTGAGCACACTGTAAGGATAAATATAAAGAAATAGATGGGTTCAGTTGCATTAACATAGTTTCGACCTACGTTACAACGAGGCAAATATCATTCATGTTGTAACGAATGTGACTTCAGTATGTTACGTAATACCAGTATTTAACAATATTTCATGTGAACCATTGTTCATTAATGAACAAACAGTCCAACAAAACATGAAGATAGAATATACAAAATGATCTTAGTGAAATGTACTCATACATTTCTCAGCAACTGAAACTTTGGGTTTTAGTAGCAATCGTTATTTACAAATAAAAGTTTATGCCATTTTGAATTTCTTTGTCAGCTAACAAAACAAAATTATTACTAAGTTTACACCTTGAAATTAAATATTTGTTGAAACATCTCTAGACGTTAGTTTAGTAATTGTAATAGACGTTGATTCACAAGTTTATTTGCTAGTAATAATAATAATTCACTAATTTCTTATAGATGAATCGACATTAAAGAAAATGTAATGCAGGAAAATTGAATGTCTATATGATAAAGAATGTATGTTTAAGGACTATTCTCTTGATTATGTAGTCACCACCTAAATTATTGAAGTTGCTTTATAATACATAGTCAGGAGGTTTTTAGTTGAAAATCATTGTTCAGATTGATTTTCTTTTATTGTGATAGGAATTATGTGTTTAATCTAAATAAATTGTATACTTGAGAATGAGTAACTAACTATATTTTTTAGCACAATCAAATAATAAACAGATATAACATATTGATTTTACTTAATTTTAATCTCATTTATCATCATCTGTGACGTTTTATTAGTATATACAGTCACCATGGAAAAATAATAAACAAAACAATGGTTAATAAATAGCATGCGTATTGTAATTACTTTATACAGTGGATTGTAATGACTTTTAGTCGAAAAAAGTGTTGACAGACAAGTAGTTTAACTAATCACAATCCATTTTTCTGCTTTCATAAAACATGCACTTTGGATTTATTTACTTGTCAATAGGAAGCCACAACTTTTATTCTAATATATCATGGTAAATTGGTCAACTAAAACTATCCGTTTTACCTATAATACTGAATAGTTATATTAGTGATGGGACCCGGAGATCTCCAAAAATACAATTGTTCATAAAACTAAGCGAAAGGAGATGCAATGATTTCTTGTAAGCTTGATTTATAACCTTTCATCACATTAATGTGAGTTAATGTAAGTTATACTTACGCAGCACATTTGATAATATTTCATTGTATTAATAAAATGTTTACAATTTCAATTTGATGAATAGTCACTATAAATATACGAATATTTTATACATAACAGACTCTCATCGTTTTACTAAAATAAAGATTCCTGTCTACTTATCTTCAGTCTTTTAAATTTGCAACTAGAAGGGTTCAAGGCGTTCGAGTGTTAAAGTTGTCTGCTGCCAGTCAAATTATGAAGCACAAAATATAACAATTAGGTTAAATTGTTTTAAAGTTAGTTCTGGATTAACTTACTTTATTTAAGGCAAAATAAGTGAATTGGTTTTAACCTGAAGACATTTAAGTAAAAAATTTTAGCTTTATTTAAACACTGCGTACTCGAGATGGATTAACAGAAGTACTAGAATTCATTGCATGAATTACATTATGTCGAATAGTAATTATCAAGTAAATTTTATTATTATTATTATTATTAAAATGTTTTCACCAACATAACTACATTTTTTAAATTAAACTGTTAAAATTACTTTTACTGTCTACGTGCTTTGAATAAATTAACATTTTTTTCGGATCATTCACTTGCTTGATTTGCCTTAATTAATAGTATTCTTATGGATACAACGTAGATACATTGCACGAGAATAAGGTTGATCACACGTTTATGTAAATGAATAAGTATATAGACCAATTCACATATACACGAATACATTGGGATCAAGTGAAAATATGCCTTAAAACTGGATATTTCCGTAAGAAAAATAAACTTTCTCTACGTAAACATTCGTTTTCTATATTGGCCTATTTTTTATTGGTCAAGAATCAAGTATGAATTATAAAGACAACATTATAACTCAAAAAAGAAATTAATTCGAAAATATTTTTGTCAGTAGTGTCTTGTTTAATGTTTGTTTCATTGTTTAGTGTGTCACTGGTACAGTATAAATTACCATGTGGATGTTCACATTTATACTACCATCAGTTTAAAAGAATAAACTATTTAGCTGAATAAGAGTGCGGACTCTCCATTTATCCTTGTAAAAGTAAAGTATAATTTAAATGGATATCAAACAATGAAAGCCAAATTTTAAGTCACGTTTTTTATTCTGACTGTTCCGCTCTCATGTTTACAAATGATTCAACAATAGTTATCAACTGACTTATCTAGTCAGAAATCAAATTCACTAGTGTTTCATATAATTGACTGATTCAATAATCATACTGCCAGATAAATTTAAATAGAAAATTTGTAGTAAGTCATTTATTTATTAATGTTTATAGATAATATTTGACTATCGTTTGCAATGAACTAATATTTTTAGGTTAGAGTATTTTGTTTGACACCATTGTTCTATGTATTTTATTTTTCAATTTGACTTACTAGCGTGTTTATTAGTTAATATGTCAGTTAGAAATGTACAGATTTATGTAACGGTATTCAACATATTTTTTAATTTCCATTTAGAGAATTAAACAGTACAATTCAGTGTTTCCTTTGGAAACGAAAATTCAAATTATTATAACGCTTATAGTTCGAATGGTAACTAAATATTCATATTCATGATGCATATGGATGGAATGTAAAATTAGGTCATTCTAATGTTTTATCTTAGTAAAGAATATGTTTTGAGCATTATGATATCACCGTTTTATTTGTTTATGGTGATTTATATAAAATATACTAACTTTATTTTCTAGCAGTGTTTGTGCTACACTGAGTAATTTGGAAAGCTTCACATACTCTTGAATGAAACGGCTTTATCTGACATCATATTCATTAATTTCATATATTTATTCATTAGTGATCCCTAAAACAATTTTATCAATCAGTAGATGTTAATATACAGTAAGAAATGTACAAAGTGTTCCACAATGAAAAAGAGCAAGAATGATGAGATTCACAGAACCAAAATGATGTTATTCTGGCTAAATAGATAATCACAGTAAACAGAACATGATAAATCCAATGACGTTAACGATAGTTAAAATTAAAGTTCACTTACAAGTCAAGAAATATAAAAATGCATCAAATTTGACCTTATTGAATATCGTATCTTATATATTATTATACTTTTGGAGTTCTGTTCTGAATATCTGTTACAACTTCATTGACTAAATCTTGTCAATCTCGTGCCTTAAATTTTTTATATTTGTAATTGTCGGTTCGTTTCAGCTGATACAGAGATTTGAAACAAAATAAACTAATTTTTCCTGTAAATTTTATAGTTTTTCCCAAATTCGTCACGAGCACTTTTGCAGATGCTTTTCATCCGCTATATCTATAATCCAAAATTACTGACAAGTAATTGATGTTATCTAACTCTGATACTGAATGACACTCCTTACTAACTGATTATTAAAGTTGTTTTCCTAAATTTTGGATCGAGTCATTATGATAGTAGTGCAAGTTTGGTTAAAGACTATTTTGATTCCATTATTGTATAGCTTGGGGCGGTGAGCAACAAATCAGTATGGTATCCTCAGATAAAGTAAAAGCGATTATCAAAGTAACCTTCTAGAATGTAACCATTATATCTATAAGTTTGTAGCTTGGAGTCGAAGTATATTCTGGACACAATTACGTAGGTAATCTATGCATAACCAGTGAAATTACAAAATTTTATACTTACACATTGAAGCACTGTTCCTCACGAATAGAGTTTAAGTGTGATTACTTTTAGCTATGTGAAAGCAGTACCCTATCTCAAAATTAAAATAAAACCCAACGTCCTTGAAGAAAATCTAGATTTGATAGTGGTTACTAAATTTAGTTCCTCGTCACATGTTTCTTTCATCCAAGTAGTAAAAGAGGACGAATAATACTGAAGTTTTTCATTCTACTGTCAACTATTCCTGGTATTTAGTTTACGATTTCATTAAAGACACGTAGATTTTGTCTACCAAATTCAGATGTTATGTATTAAATTAGGTAGGATGTTATGGTACATTTATTAAGATGTCTCCGAACCTTTGTACTTAAAAAACAAGAAATAGTAAACTCCTCACGTTTCTTCACATACCTTTGGTTTGGGTGGACAACAGCAAATGAGAAATGGGAAACGCTTTTCAATTTCCAGACGAAATTTAGGGTGTTTAACTGCATATACAATAGGATTGTATACAGCGGATGTTTTAGCTAATAAAACAGGTAACTCTGAAAAGAATGGAGTTAGAGAGTCTCTGCTTCCAATCAACGTCATCAAACACACGATTGCATAGGGCGACCATGACATTAGATAGAGAAGAACAAGAATGACAGATGTCTTAGCTGCTTCAATGTCTGCCTTTTTATCACCTATAAGAGAATAATAATATAATATGACGACCATAAGAATACAATGACCCATTTGTTTCACAAAGTAGAATTAAAACTGCGCTGTTCAGTTTTTTAAACAAAAGATCAGTGACTCGTAACTTTAAAGAAGTATCATTTCTGCCAGGAAAACTCAATACTTTCTGTGGCGCTAAATTTAATTATAACAAACGTAATCGGTAATCTGTTTGATGACACCAAAAATCACAGGTCACAAACTTATTAGCATTTTGGGTAGTAAATGATTAGGTTTATTAATGAAAATTTTAAAATGTTTGTCAAATGTATAGGGTTGTGGTAGATTTTTTATCCCCGTGTCAGATGCCATATTGTAAATGTTTGCAGATACCTTTCAAATAAAAAATACAATTCGTTTACTCAATGAGCATGTCGTTTTCAGAATTAAAGGTTGTTATTTATCGTAGTTTCAGTTAACCAATTTGCTGGTTCTCACTATTATAATAATCCTAAGTTGGCGAATAACTGAAATATATTGCGAATAGATTAGGCTCTGTCCTAAATTATTTTGCATCGAGTAATCTAGGTCCAACTTGTATATTGGGCGTCGTCGATAACATTACTATTGGACAAAGTTCCGAATATACTTCTGAGTAGATTCATTCAAGTATTCAATTAATTAATATATTTCACCTAAGCATTCATGAAATGTGTATAACACTGTTGGTATAAGTTTGATATAACATACATAACTAATACTTTGCCTAATCAAATGCCTATATTATTCCTTTAAATTTGTATATAGGGACTCTATTCAGACTAAATTAAGACTTATAATTATGTGCAATTTTAAGTGATTGACTGTGAACAAATGATATGATGAACTGATAGTAAAAAAACAAACTGTGCTTATAAATTAGTACTTTATAAACTTTGTTGCTCATGATGCAGTAATTTTTGTCCATTCACTATTGTATAAAAAGATAAAATGATCACTGCTGAAATAGTATAATATTTTAAGTTTTATGTAACTTGGTGAAACATTCATATTCTAATTAATAAGGTAATTTATGGAATTCAGATTTAAAATATCCCAAATCGTAGATAACTAGTCAAACTGCCATTCAGAACACTAAGCTACCGTCATACTTTGCTTAATTGATCACAACATTGACTCTGAAACATAGTCTTGACTTAAATGTCCAGTGTGTGAAATATATAAAAATACTATATTTAAAGGTAGCAAAACATCGGTAAGATGCATCACATTCAAAATTGTTATAAGAAAGATTGTATTTAACAGTACTTTAACATTATCCAACTTGCCTGTTTTCATAGCTGATAGATTTTGTGCATTTAATGATTGTGCCATTTTCATCAATTCCAATTCATTGAGCCTAACTGTTTTAACGATTTGATAATAGCTGAAGATAATAATAATTACAGGACACAGAAATCCTAAGATATATAATCCTGCATTGAATATTAAGTTTGGTAAGTCAGTTGACAAGTAATCGAAAGTGCAAGATGTATGAAAACCTTCAGGTATATAGCTTCCTTTATAATTAAACCATAGTTTTCATTATATTAAATAGTATATAAAATGAAAATAGAATAGAATGAAGTATTAAATTTGAAATTATTTAGGATGATATTAAATAGTGAATATTGAAATTAAAGGTTACTGTCTGCGTCTTCTTCATAATAACTGATGTCATTTAAACAAATACTTAAAGCTATTTTATATTTAAAAATAATGACTTAGTTTCTACTAAGTTTTCATTCGGAATATTGTCAAACGGAAATATATCTATGGTGTTTTAAAACCAATAGCCAGTATTTTGTTATATTTGATAGATTTCCTTGAGTTTGAGTTAGCAATAAATTATACATTCACTTAAAACTAACTTTATTTACTTATTCGTTCAGCACTATTTCACAAAATGTGCTGTTGAAATGTTATCTTTAAATTAAAAAATTGCTTCATTTATTTAAAATGACACTTAAAAAGGAGAATTATGTTGCCATATGAAATTATATTGTCACGGGCTAAATCAGAGATTCTAAGAATTTTGATCATAATTGAAATTTAGATTCATGACAGCTGAGTTCAACGTACAATTAAAGTAAAATCATTAAAAATCTACTGAAGAACCTCATTTAAGTTACTGATGAATGCATACTGGGTGTTAAAATATCTTTCAAATGCAAGTAAACACTGTTTTGAGCACACCTAAATTCAGATATTTAATTTGTTCGTTCCTTATTTTGAATATAATATTCTTAATTTTGCTTAACAGTCATTTGCCACGAATGAACTAATTTTTAGATTCGAACAACATATTCTAAAAAAAAAACAATATTGAACTAACCATAACCAAAAAATGGTGGTATTGACCACAGGGCTGACCATATCCATGTAATTACAATCATAACTATAACTTTCCCATAAGTAATATGCGAAAATGTCTCAAAAGGCTGTGTAATTACTAGGTATCTGTCTAAAGCAATGAAAGCCATCGTTGTTAATGAAATAAATCCAAATATTGCACCAGCAAATCCATACAATTCACATGCTGAAATGAATTTAGAATAATTTATATAAACAGATTTAAGTACAAATTGATTGTTGTGTATCGATATAAATACAATTTCTTAAGAAAATTGGCTTTTAGCTTCACTTTTTTATTGTTTCATGAAATGTTTCTTAGCTCTGAATAAACTTTATCTCCAGTTTTATAAAAGCGGATAAAACTCCGTCTAAAAATAGTTTCATTCCGACGTACTTTGTGTTATATCAATAGTCAGTAATCATTAGTGTATGAATAAGCTACCAGATGATTCTTATATATGGAACTTGTCGTGGTCAGTATTAAACACATTTAATACATTATTTCTTGTAAATCAACTCTGGTGAAACATCTGTAGAAATTTACATTCTCCGAAACTTGTGATAAATTACTTCACGAACATACACACAAATGAATAAACCAGAAATTACTTTCAGGGTATCAAAAATGAAATTACGTGCATTTTCAAAAGTTATTTGAAACGAATCACATTTCTTCGTATAAGTATGCTTCAATAATTTCATACATACTACACTTCACATAATGAACGTTATGATACTCTATATCCTAAAATGTCACAATAATCACTCCTTTCTTATAAGGGACAGTTTCATTTAATCAAAATTGGACATTAAATAAACATCGCTAGCTAAAGTGTACGCTAAGGATTAGCAGCGGTTCTTATTCTCCTAGAGGTATTCTACTCATTCAAACTAAATCATGTTAAATCAGACAACATGAATTTTTTGTGTACATTGTAAACTCAAAAATTAGTAAAGGTTTCCAACACACTAGAACTGATACAACAATAAAAACAGGAATGAAAGAAAATTAACATCTTACTCACCCAGTTTACCCCATCCCCAACGTTGATTAAATGATGCAATTGTTTTAAGTGGGAATCCATTTATAAGAGCAAAAGAAAAGTCAGAGACAGCCAAATTAACTATAAGCATATTTGGTGGTGTACGTAGTTGTTTACATCTGAAATATATATTATTGATATATATTTTAATATGAAATATTTATATTTGAATAAATTTAATAAAGTAATTTATGAATAGAACCATATGAAAGTTTTATAAAGAAATGAGAACGTCTACAATCATCAAAACTGTTTGTAGTAAGAAATTCTTGTTTAAATTAAAAGGTTCTTTCTGTAGTTTGTGCAATTAAACAAATATCCTAAATTTATTTTTGCAGGATATAGAAGTCTATAATATGTGAATGTCAAAAACCGATAATCAGAATGTATTTTGATCTTCTTGTTGATTTATAATGGACTGAAACTGATCAGTCCGTATTGCCATATGTGTATTCTGAGAGAACTGATTTGATACAGCGATAGGTCACAAGTATTGTTTGAATTGAATTTTGACTGGCAAGGGAAGTCCAGGACATATACTTCTTCCTGTCTCAAACTCTTTGGCTAGGATGCCAATGTGTCCAGCCGACGAGTTCAAAATAGGACGAAACGCGTGGCCTGGATTCTTTCTGTCAATCACAATTCAGTTCGAGTCAAAAGTTGATGTTGTATCTGAAATTTCAATTTGTTGATCTCTCCCAGTTTTATTATTTCGTTTTAATTGTGGAAAATGACATACCAGAAGTTTGTTTTTGAAAGAGTCTGTTAAATAATTTATGTAATTTCAATACTGTTGCTTAACTAGTAAAATATTTAGATGACTCAATGAAAATTTTGCCTTACCTGGACTTTAAGGAATTATCCAAACAGTATACTTATGTAAGTAAGTGGAGATTGTAAATTAAGTGCAGTATGCCGAATGCGAGGACCAAAGATTATAAATGTGCTACAGATTAACAGAACAAGATTCCGCTGTCACCAGACAGAGATTTATTAGCAAGCTCTACATAAGATGTGTAGATATCATGGAAATCACAGATTACTCTAACTTTTTCTATAGATGCTTTGCGTAAAGTCGATTAAAGAATCATTCAGTGCCACGTGACATAATGATAAGCATATTTAATTTTTCTTTTATAAAGCGTTTCATTTTGGGTATGAATTTATTTGGTTATATACTAGGGATTCTTAAAAGTGACAAATTTAGTAGACGAGCCACCACATACATTATTCTGCAATGATACAAGAAATGAAAATCAACTTGAAATTGTAATCTTGAACTGACTACAATCAAAGTTCTTCATATTATTAACCGTAAAGAAAACGAGACAATTAAAAATGAATTGTTTATATGGATTGACGAGAATTTTTAGTACATCTGTTGTTAATTTTCTATATAAACTTATAAACTGACACTAAACTCTGGTTGAAATGCTTACAGAATGAATAGTGTTATAACTAATGAATTCCCCATAACTGCCAATATTCCAACAATGCCAATATAAATTCCAACAAGATAATAATACAATGGATCAGGTTGAGTAAATTTATGCCAATGTGGATGAATAAGTGTTGTAAATCCATCATCGTCCGGCCAAAGATTTGCAAATGTAAGATTCTGTTTCATGTTAACTGTAATGAAAGAAAGTTATATTGAAATACATTGTCAACAAATAAATATGAGACAGAAACAGTTTATTGCATATTTCATGATGTAAAAATTGATATCCAAATATCTCGAAGATGATAACGTTCGTTAAAATTATTTAACAGTGTAATGTTTGTACCGTCAAATGTTTTTTTAAATGAAAAGCAACTAATTTCTCATACTCTATTTTATTATAACAAAAAACTAAGCTGAATTATTACTTCCACATAAAATACTGAATAACAACCACTGCAAAAGTGACGTCAAATTTATTCACCTATTTAATAATGAACGTAAGAGAGTAGTGACTGTATGCTTGACTAACTGAAATATGAAACAAGTAAATCGCCTACCAAGAAAAACCCTAAATTCTTACGAAATAAAAAAAAATTATAATTTGACTGGATAAATTTAGAAAACAACATATATTGTCATTTTTATTTATTTTGAAACAAATAGCTGAAAATAATGTCATAAGGTCAGTCAATGATGACATTTGAGTTCATTAAATTAAGTTAAATTATCAAAATTGGTAAAAATGATTTTAATATTTCATCATCGTTTATGACGACTAAACATTGCCCACCTCCTCCATTCTTTGTCAAAAGTGCTCCTCACCCCACTCTTCATTTCATTTATCCGTTTAAAATGTTGTCCATTATATTTAGTTCTGATTAGTAGAGTTTTGTTTCTTGCTGTGATTCACTTCAAAAGTTTCTGTAGGATATGCAAAACTGTAAGATGTAAAAAAATTCAATAGACGTTAAGTTGTTATTTAATAGTGATATCTCTTAACGGTAGATAGGCCTAATGCATGACACCAGTATCTCAGTATGTAGTGTTAAATCCTTTGAACATTTTACATCATCACTTTTATTTTCTTTTTAAATTCCTATCTGGTAAAATTTTATGATACTTGTTTCATAAAATAATATCTTTTTTCAAAAAGTAATAGAATGCTTACAATTTGCAGATTGTTAGCTAATACTTTACAAACATGAGACTATGTCACCACTAATAAAATGTTTTCGTCCTTTTGGCCCATCCTAAAAAGGCTTGTTGATCTCTACTAGGTCGTGTGTTAAATGAATAAACGACAATATTGTGAGGCGTTTCTCCTGTTTGTAAATCAAATGAGATATATTACAATTTTAACCTTTCTTTGTAATTACTGAGACATTTAAGAGAAAAAAGTCCTTTTATGTCATACTGATTTACAGTAGCGCTAGTTGATTATAGATTCGTCTTAATTATACGTACGAAAACAACATATACAAGCGATTAATTTACCATGGCCGTAACACCAAATGTTATTTATCTTTAACTTAC
This sequence comes from Schistosoma mekongi, assembly GCA_034768735.1. Lineage (NCBI taxonomy): Eukaryota > Metazoa > Platyhelminthes > Trematoda > Strigeidida > Schistosomatidae > Schistosoma > Schistosoma mekongi. Next base: position 62,523,634 of record CM068305.1, read on the forward strand.
TCAATCAGTCAGAGTTTGAAATCATTATTTATCTATCACCATTTAATTCGCAGGTTCACGTTTTTTAATTTCGTTGTTCACACCTTTTTCACATTTGTCAAGTGAGCAACTAGTCTCATATTGCCATCATTCTTTTACCTTTACACTGTTGTGACCTCTATTTTGACGAACTTTCTAAACATTCTATGGTGAAATCCACTTTCTGTTTTCAGTAGACTAATATAGCTAGTGAACCACTAAAAATTTATGGGAACGATAGTTTTCCTGAATGTAATGTCTTATTTATTTGTTTATTGATAAAATGGGTTGCTTTTGTTAATTAACAGTTACTTAATGTATGCCTTACTAATAAATGCAACCTCTTAAACAACTAAAGTGTATTTTCCACTTAATCATAACTTCTTGTATGCATACGACTGAGTGAAATAAATTTCACGTGTCATTCTAATAGTCCATTTGCATGCAAATAAAATGTCGATACACTATTCAGTCTATTTAATCTTATTAACCTAATTATTTACTGTTAGGAAAATTTCTACTGATTTTCTTCAAAGCAGTATGCAGACTATCGTTTAAAGACTACACATATGATGTGCTGCTTTCTCAGTGCCTCTTAAAAATTACAGCATAAAAACGTTTTTAACTATGCATGGAATAACAATTAAATGTAACAGGGTTTCTTGATCTATGGTAACTTCATTTAGAATAACAGTAAAATCAGATCATTTTTTTATCAAATGCAAACTTTTTTCTGATGCTATGCAAGTCAGTCTATGCTGTCTTATTTAATTTTATAATAATAAACTTAATCATATACTACCAAAAGAATATCAAGGTTACTTGTGACGTTCAACTAACTCAGTTTCGAACTACGATGACGTCTGAAGTAAACATTATAAAAAACAATTTTTCGCTGTTAAAACACTTCAGCGCTTAAAATTCTGAACCTTCAATGTAATTTATATCCATTCTACGTGTGAATTGTTCTAATATCAAAATGTTATTTGATACAGTTGTGTTGGGGATTCATAATCCCCGAAAATACAATGGTTAATTAGATCAAGCGAGAGAAGTTGTACTGATTTTTTGTAAGCTTAACTTGTAAACTCATTACATTAATTTAAAATTATTGTGAGTTTTACTCCTAATAACATTCAAATGTATTCGTAAAAGGCTTATGAAATTACTTGATGTTTCATCACTGTAAATTAAACCGATATATATATACATATAACGTCGTTCGTCAGTCGGCTCTTCGTTTTGCTCCACTTCTTCGACGAAAGCAGACCCTAATAATCCATTCTCTGGATTCCTTGGAGTAGTGATTCTAGGCTTTTGGGACAGAGGTACTTTTGTCGGACATTCTGGTTGAATTTGGGAGTCAATCCCAACCGTGGGCTTAGGTATTGCATCGTCTACTACAGGCAGGCCGATGCTGCTGACTTTGATACCACTTTGATGCAGCAATAACTCAATCAACTGCTAGTTGGTAATGAGAAGCTCATGTATCAGTAGGTTGGCACGTTCACTTAGTGCTGACATGCTGATTTGCTCAAAATGTCGACCCAACTAAAGACAAATATGATGCAAAGTCAATGATGAGAACCCAAGGCACTGATTGGTCCTTGATATGATTTGATTTGTCGACCAATAACTGGATGACGTTGATTTAGCTGCAGAATTTTTGAGCTTGACTGGGTTCCGTGAATTTCTCTCCCGTCGCCACTGTTATGTCGCGAAGAAAACTGATCTGTTGTGCGCGACTGCTTATTGAGGTGTGTCTAGTGGATAATGCGCGACTGGCCTAAGCCCACTCAGTCCCAAGCCAGAGATAGAGGAACAAGCCGATAGACCAACCAAGCAGAATCGGAATCAGAATTGGAATCAGATTCCGATTATATTTCACACATTCCCTCATATATACAAAATAATCGTAGTGATTATTCAACAAATGAAATTATCAACATTTTTAATAATACAATTAGATGTTATCAAATGTGTTCACATACAAGTGATGAAAGTTTACAAATCATGTTAACAAAAAATCAATACAACTTGACAATATGAGCAATTGTACTTCTAGGGCTTTCGAATCCCTAACAAATTGTTTATGAGTCGCTGAGTTAATGTTATGAGAAAACTATAAACATTGCGCATTTTTGTTTATAGTGTTAATAAAAGCAAAAATACTAATTATTACTATCATCTGTTTATTTCTTCAAATAAAATGATGTATGTAGTAAATTACTCAGTCACGTGTATTCAAATATTGAATATAATTTATTATCTAATGTTTGACAAGACGACCAGTTTCCAGAAAATTAATATTTACTATCACAGACTTCAATACTAATGACAATCATTAAGTAAATTACTCTACTGTTTGAAGATGTTAACCACCAAAGTTATGAAATGACCGGAGGAGGTATAAACCGAGCATTATTCCAAATGAAATTCATATGTTTCGTGAGTTTGTACTTTCACCTTTAATTCGCATCAACTAATAACGACTATAGTAGATTCATAAACAGACAGAGCAGTTGTAACAAACTGACCTTTGTAAGTAACTAATTGTAGATCTTTTACAAAAGCATCGCATCCAGATGGTTGATAGAATTTCCAATAATTGTGCTCTGAAGCAATGCAGGAATCCAATTAGCAAGATATGAAGCTTCTTAAAATATAGAGGCATAAACAAAGTAAAAGTCATGCTGCAGCCTGCATGGAAGATTGGACTATCATCATTTCAAATATTTCACTGTCGGTTATTCTCTCTGCTCCGTTATGTTTCAAATTCGTATTGTCTATTCGGCCCCTAAATAAAAGATTTACAACCTATCGAGATATAACGAACTTCAACCGAAGACATAGATGTGGCTTGTAATATGCACTGAAAAGAATGGAAGCTTATTAGGTGTTTATTCCTGTAATCCTTAGTCATAACTATGGACCATTTATTGGGAAGGTAGACTATCTATAATTTTTACCTACCCTAAACATATTTCGTAACTGTAATTTAATCACATTTCAAGAATCTTGGCTAAACTACTTATTCGATGACAAATCGGTGTAATTAGAGGGTTTCCAGATGCTTCGTTAGGATCTTTCCAGCCCCAAGAAAGCATATATCGGCGATGTCGTTACTTTTGCTTACATGAACTGGTGCAAATCTAATTGTGGATACTTGAAGTTATCAAGTGATAATATTGATTACTCGTGTTTTGCAAAGAGTCCATAGCAAATTTAAACTAATTCAACTTATTTGAACAGGAAAATAAAATGTAAAATTACTCAGAAAGAAACATCTTCAAATTGAACAACACGCACACTGTATCCAGCAGTTGTCTTACACAATAATATAGCGCTTAATTCGCGAAAGAGGTGAAAGTGTATCAAAATTACGTCTCTCGATTTTGCTTCTGCTTTTGATTCTGTTTCTTGACTCACATTATTAGTAATATTTGAGAATATCAACACAAAAACCTGGAGAATTAACTGGCTGTATTCTCATTTCCATGAACGAGAAAAGTATACTGCATATAAAGGAAACTGCTCCACTCAATGAACAGAAGTTTGTGTACCTTAAGTTACTGTTCTTCCCTCTCCCACTTTCATTTTTATTTTTCTTACTGAACCTGCCATCTACTACAAAAAAACATTTAGTAAGTATACAGATGTTCTTACTATTTGCATATCCGTTTGTTCATCCTTGAACTGCTCTAAAATGAAGGATTTCTTAACCAACGCTGAACGATAGTCTAGTTTGAATAGTCATACACTCAGTCCCTATATATGTTAAATTGTCATTTTTAGTCTAAGACATGATGAAGAAATAAATACCGTAGTGAATTCATATGATATTTGCACAATCGGATATTCTGTAGTTAAGTCTTCGTCAAATATCACTTATTTCAGGTGAAAATTTATTTCTGATTTATCTTAGCCTTCACATGTTTTGTTAATTTCAAAAAAATTTACGTCTAATATTTTGTGTGAAGAGGTTGCATAGTTTAGATATTATCAATCACTTACTTATTCAATGTCAGTCCCTGTATATTACCTGTTATTTAGTACTTTACCCGTATTATTTTTTTAACAAAATACTACTTGATGCTACACATTTTATTTAAGCCTCTTAGTAGAGTATGTGATGAGACCTTTGGTATTATTATGAAAACGGTTGGGGATAAACATTTTAAATCCTGCATACAACTATCTTGTATTGTTCTATTGGATATAAACCAACCCGTTTATTCATGTCTTTCACCTTGCATATCTTTTGAAAAGACTTGACGCCATTGTATTTAAATTCGAGGCAAAGGAAAGTATAAAAGCTCCAATATTCCATATCTAGAATACGTTTTATGCGATAAGAAAAATATAGTGACCGATTTAATTGGAAATCTCAGCTCCTAAAAAAAACAGGTTATCACAGAATGCAATGACCCCTGTTTCTCATGAAACTTTGACATGAATTTAACATATAAGCATGCATACTCTCTATTTTACTCGATTTCTGTTGACATTAATATTTATATATGTATAGATATTTGTATATTTCGTTAGAAGTTTGTATAGAAAAAGAGTAACTTGTTAAAACTACTGCATGCTGACAATTTACATTGTACTAAGCATATTACTCAATTAAACATATTTATTATTATTACATCATCATTAAACATTAAAACTTTAATAATATAGGTATTAATAAAAAGGAATATGACTAACGACAGATTTTAATCGCAGACGGTTTGGCACAAACTTGTATTTATCGAAATATGTTACATTCTCTGGGGTTTTATCGTAATAACTAGGACAAAGCATATATATTTCAGAGTAGTCAGTTTATTTAGACAATACGTATACAAGGCTACTTAATCTAAATATGATTGTATAGTTTACGTTGAAATCATCTTAAGAAACTTAATTTTATCCATCCAATTACTTTTTATTCCCACATAAGGATACAACTCCAACAACCTAATGTACGTTTAACAAACTACAAGAGGATTAAACAACAATAAGAGAAAAGAATATCAAAACGTTTAAATCTAATGCTATCCGAATGAATAAAAACCACTGCATAGCAATTTCTATATTTTTTTACCTGCTGTATCATTTCAAAACAAACATAATATCACAGAGCACAAGGGATCTTTTTAATAATAATGCAATAAAAGAATTATGAAGTCAAAATCTATTAACACTGCAAAATCGAATAAGAATATAATACTAATTAAAGGGCGTTTACGCAGAAATTTGTTATAAGTGTAATCTGATATCGCTTTTTGTCTTGTTGCATTAAACTTGATGAGAGTTCGAATTAAGCAGTATTAACGTCATTTTATGGCAACAATTAAATATGAAAACTGGTTAACATCTGGTATGTACACATAAATAGGCTTCAACTCCAAAGTAATATCTCCATAAATTATAGTCATTATGTCTTCGGTAAGACAATGGGTGTATATGGCTCTGAGATACCCCATATAATGTAGGAAAAAAAGTCAATCATATTCTACAGTTATTGATATTAGAGCCAAATATTAATGACATAAGTAGTCTACAGTATGTCGGTTCAACAGAAAAGTACTGATTTACAGTCATTTGTATAACGGGATATAGATTTTTCGTAGACTTTAGAAAGCTAAACGACATGACCGAAATGAAACCGTGTATCATTCTAGCTATGGTAGAAAACTTAAACTAGATACAGCAATATTTAACGTACTAAACCTACTCTCAAGATATTGGCAGCTACTAATGAAAACAAGTAACAAATACAATCCAACCCTCAGTATATGTCAGAAATAACATCGGTTCAGTCGGATACCATTCAGATTGGCGCTTTTTACCTTCAGAAGACTGATAACTTTACTGTTACAAAACCTAATAAAATGTGGAAGTATATGACCACAATCGGGTAGTGTAGAATAAAACAGAGGAATATCAATAAAAGAATATGAAGGTAGTTTTGGTGAAGACCGAGGAGCTTAGATTAAGTATTGACATGAAGAAAACCGTGGCAACCAAGAGTAGTGATACTCTGTTGGGGCATATAGTAGTTGTGTGTAAAGTAAAGCTGTTGCCCTAGAAAAATTTGACGATTAAGAATGCAGCAGCAACTACTTCAAATAGGAAATTGAGGCAGTTAATGAGATGAGCAACATTCTACAGTATCTTTGTAAAGAACTTTAACGAGAGCGCATTACCATACAATCTGTTAAGCGATAAAGAATTTATGTGGACGAACGAGGAACAGAAAACATTTGATCAGACTAAGCAGCCCTTAGACATAAAACAGATGACTTTTAAACACTCATCCTTGAAAAAACGTTTTCAGTGTCCACAGACGCCAATGATTATGGCCTAGGAGCAGTACTCAGACAAAACGAGGTTATTATGAAGTATGCAGCCGTGTTTTGACGTCTGCAAATCAGAGGCATTCAACCGTTAAAAAGAATGTTTAGCAATCGTTTGGGTGCTGGATATGTAGTGAATTTGTTTCTTCACTCAGTGATTCTACATTGAGACTGATCACATGCCAATATAACAGTTAAAGACAACAAGAAATTTTTTCGGGAAATCGTCAAGACGGATGTTGAGCCTGCATGAATAGGACTCTACGATTGGCAACATACCGGAGAATTATAATGCAGTAGCAGATTTTCCATTACGATCAGACGAAGACGGTGACTTACCGAAGATAGTATTTTTAGTCAACAGAGCAGTCGTATTTTACAACTGCATACAGTTCCTTAATTCATATTTCAAAAACAATAACTGCCGATAATAATAAGGAAAATAAAAGGAACAGCCCTATTTTGTCATTTTTTAATATACATATACTTGTGCTAGATTAATTCAGCCAGGTACAGTTTGCTGTTATATATCAACTCGCTAGCGACAGCTTCTTTCACTTCTAATGGAATAATGTAAGCAGAAGATGCGACCATCCGCCGGATGAAATGGATGCATTGGCAAGTGAGTATTGCTTATGTCTTGTTGTTAATTCCTTTACACTGATCAAGTTACATTGATGAAGTTAAAATATCAGGACTGATAATTCTGGTTGATGGTTCAAGTAATATTTTAAAGCTTGTTTATAACATGCAGTTAATTGAGTCAAAAATGTTACTTCCTACCGTTCTTACTCACTAATCAACTTCCTGTGAACCTTTTAATTAGATGTAATTCATACAATGATACTGATTTTAAATTTATTCAATGATAATCAAACTGTTTTCTGGCATCTTTAACTTACAGAAATAATTAAAATCTATCTAAGAATGTGGGTATTAACAGTTGTACCTTAAACTACTTAGGTAGATAACAATAGACACGATTCTTGTAAATCCTCTAAACCTATAATAGGATGCCAAAGGATTGATTCCTAAACGTCAATAGGAATTTTAATTTCTACGGTTAGTAAGTCGATTAGTTATCATTATCTGTACGTGTCACTAAACTTTTGTTAGGTATAATAATCAATAATAATAAATACTTTATTCAGTATTATATGTTTAGTATGCAGGAATTTATAGAATACAACTGCTTCAACAGGTTATTTTTTTCTTCATATCTCAAGAAAGCACGGATAAGGTAGAATATTAATGATTTGTACATAAACACGTAAATAGAAATTAAAGTTGTATGAGGACTAAGAAATATTACAATATCCAATAAACTGTATTTTTAAGAGTATAGATTTCTATTCATGGTAACACATACAACCTTTCATTGCATGATATACATAGTTGATATGGATAGACACAGCTTTTAAACTCATCTAACAGTTTAGCCTTTTAACCTCAGTAAAATGTTTCTTAATGTAAAGGTTTTATCTTTCATTTTCCAGCCTTTTATGATGTGGAAGGGGAAGTCTATCGGATTTTAAGGAGTTGCTTGACCTGAAAAACAGACATCAAGGCAGACATTTAAGATAATAAGCTGGGGTATTTATTGTGATTTCTGATGAAACTCTTGTAGATAGATCCCAGTTTACCAATCAGGGAATGTTATTCAAATAATAAAAGCTTTGTCTTTCAGTAATTTTTAAAATGTTGTTGCTTCGTAAGAAATTATCCTATTTTAGGTAGAACGCGAACAACACGAGGACCGGGATTAAGTAGAACAGCTTTTTTGAAAGTCTTTTATAGCTTCACAAAGTTGATAGATACTTGGTCAACATTGGCATCAAAACAAGCTTTGGTGGCCCACAGATGAAATAAAGATGAAATAAAGTCACAAGAATTAATTTAAATGTATACGGCTGAAGAAGATCCGTTAAATTGACTTTACGAAAACTCAGTGAACTAATTAGCGGTGAAAGTTAGTGTAGAGGACTTACAGCTTTAAGTTGAATGAATGTTAAGTATACATACTTAACTATAATTGCATCAGTGTTGTGAACAACATTTTAATTTCAGACAGTTAATATAACCGTTTGAAAATTTAAAGCAAACGTGGATTTAAACACCAGCTCTTTTTTAAAAGCGTAGATTCCCTTTTAACGCAATTTCTTTTGTTACTGAAACGACTGTGGAGAAAAAGCCCTGAAACCATCTAGTAATATTAAGCTATTTCAGTGTAGTTAATGAAACCAAAATTCTCGAATCACTATCAATCCATAATTATGATACCTCTTTAAACTATGAAACATTTGAAGGAAATCCATTTTTCCTATGCAAAATCTGAAGTCAAATCTAAGTATGTAATTTTATTCATTATAATGCCTGATGCAAGCCATTGCTATGTATTTGCTTAAATTTCAAAGAATGTCACTCCCCTTTTTTTAGAATTTTTCATTTAAGTGCTTCAATATACAATGTGATTTTGTAACGCTGATGATCAATTTGACCAAACTAAAACGTAGCCTAACCGTATGTTATTTTGTTTAAACTAGTTTTCCGATTTGCTGCCTCTTTTAATTTTTATTAAGTAACTTCAATGCTTCATAATCAAATGAATGTTCTGTCCAAACATTTATATGATATACCAATTTGTTTCATTTTATGATGAATAGGAACTAAATAGAATAACGTGTAATAATTCATTTTTCTTGAAATTTTCTACTGTTACAAAATATTTCGTCTAGTGATTATAAAATACTGACTATTTACGCTCTAAATGAGCTTACCATGTGAGTAGGAAATAAATTTTACGAGCTCATGGTAATCTTAGTGAGTTTACACTAAATAGCACTAAAGAACCACATGCATAAGAGCGATAGATCCTACTGCCATCTAGTTATGAAAACAACTTACCATGGCTATTAAAAACTGACATGTAATGTATCAACATCTGTGCATTGGAAATAAACGTTTCAAAAGGCGCTATCGTTTAATATGCTTACACAAGTTCAGTAAATAACGTATTAAAAGCACTTGCGGCTGAAAATATTTGCAGCTTAGAATGAAATTTTTTGAGTTGTAAAGTTGTTACAAACAACTGTACTGTAAAAAAAGATTAATAATTAATGCATTAAGTTTTAAATGTAGATTCATTTCACATAAATGATGCAACCACAATTTTTCAAAGTTTTTACGGCATATTCCCTGTTAAGATAAATAGTGTTCAGTTCATCTGATTTGCGATTGTAGAAAGGTTTTATAGTAAAGTTTGTTTGATGAACTTCATAAGAAAACTGCTAACAACAGTGCATTGAACACATGAAATATGAGTATGATAAAATAAATTAAATATGAATAAAGCAAAACCCAAAGAATTAGTAATACTATTACTTACTCGAATTATGTTGTAGAGTTCACCGTTGTACTTCACAAACCAGTAGGCTGTCAATTTTTTTATTGCTATGCTGCTTGAAGTTGGTTATAATATTCTCTGTTGTTTTTACTTATGATGCTTTATTCTAAATAAATTTGCTTCCGAACATATTTATATATACCTATGAAATTAAGTCAAAATAAAAAATATATAGATTAACTAATAAATGAGTAGATGAAATATGAACTATTTAATTCTACTTTGTAAACTGTCAAGTAGACAATAAAAGAGTAGAGATTAAGCCAGTGTTTGAAATAATATTTCAACAAGCATTGAACAAGATTTTTTATTCCAAGTGATGTTTTGCATACTTCAATACATATTCTTTGGTTTAGAAAAATGATATACAGATAGCTTAAGTTACATTTATTAAAACTTGCGAACTCAGAAACTTTCTGGATATGCATTCTTGACTTTGAGTATACCATTATATTTTTAGCATTATTATCACTAAAGTCTGTTTTTATACACGGTGTGATTTTAAAATTATAGCATGAATTTCGCAATTACAAAAGTGGGCTTATAAAAGATGTATATATCAAACTACTGTGTTAATTAAGAAGTAAATAAGTGTTAAAATTTTGTACGAAAGTGTCATTCTATCCAGTTGTTCTAAGTTAAATACATAAATAAAACAATGGCCACCTATATACCCATTCTCTTGATAGCCTCATTAATTCTAGAAAATAAATGTCGGCATTTATTTATTCGGTCATGTATTTCTATCATTCGGTTATCTTCACAGTTACGGTAAATGGGACTGAAAAATGACCGAATATGATTATGTGCATTTAATGAATATGACATACAATGAACAGTTTCTGTTACCATATAATATGATCCTTTTATACATACTGAGCTGCTAGAATAAAAACATTGTAGCAACATTGCATTATCTTTATTAATCAGAGTGTCTCTTCGTAAAACGAACAAAATTGTACTAATTTTAGTGATTGTTAGTTAACCATCAACTTTTGGTCCTGATTAAACTTTCTTTTTCAATGCTAAAAATTAATTACTCGTAAAACATCATGTAACATCTGATGGGCAGCAGATACATGTTTGTATTCATAGGCTGATAAAAGAGCACTTTACCAGACGAAAAGTCATCTAATGGACAAAATTTAATTATGGGAGAAATCATGTGTACATTCCAGTAAAATACATTTAATGCAGGTGCACTTTACTTCTTCAGATTTCATATTCCAAATAAACGTTGAAACTAAAAAAATAAGCAGTTTGTTATCAAATCATCTACATCTAATGGTACACTTTACAATGAATAAGTTTTACAGACCACTTAAATACATCCAATACTATGTGCCCTTATTATAATAACAATACAAGTAACTTGCATTCAATTTCTTTAGAACTAATGAAAGTATTACTAATATTTCCTGAGTTAAACTCTTATTCATAGTGATTTCTATCCAGAAACTTAAAAATATATACTCCACAGTCACATAAGATCTTACCATTACTACTTTATGTTATGACGAAACGTAGACACCTAGCGTTTATTTATATTTGTTTAAAAAAGATAAAGAAATAAGACAGGCTAGTTTTAAAACATTATTTAGCGTATGGTAAACGGTTGTACTATGAAATGTGATTATTAAACTACATTGAAGTTCTTGATGAAATCATCACCAGATATAATTTATTTCCTATAAACTAGCCACGCTAAAATGATTATAAAACTAAAAATAATAAGTAACTGGAACACATAGATCATAATATTTACGATTTAAATGTTAACTAGCACATCAATGTAAATTTACTTCCGTTTAGCAAAAGAACTCAGTGATTGAAGCACTAAATGTAAGGATGATATTTTAAAGTTCTTTATGATCTAATGAGCAGCAGCTTAATGTTTACTAATACTGTCCCCATATCAGACAAATAGGATATTATTCAATCCTTACGGAAAATATTAAACAATCATTTCTTGCTAAATGGTATTTGAAGCATGCATTACATTAAATTAGAAATAATGGATTGCTAGTTCATCTGTAGGTGGTTCGAAATGCATAGTGCAAATGCACTAAATAATGAGCATTAACTTTTTATTATTGTAACACTATGAAAATTAATATTTCACATAACATTCTAGTTAGAAACTGTGTATTATCACAATGTATTCATTATTTTTTACATTTTTTCTGCATGGCTTCTTTATTTTATAACTACTTATTCTCTAATATCGAATTGAGTTAACAGACTTGCTCATCAACAAGTCATATGTTTTCAAGTACGATAAACCTAATCCGTAAGAGAGAAATATTCTACAAAATTCTTAATTCTACAAAAGTCAGTCGTTGGAAGCCACCTCAGTGGTCTAACGGTTAAGCCTTAGAAACGAAGCTTATTGGTTCTGGGCTCGACTGATTGAGGATACGCATTAATAATGAGTAATCACACACCAAAAAAACTTATTGAGTGCTTTTGGTTTGTAGTGATTGTCAAGCTTAGATTAATTCATGGCATCAAATTTGAATTTCTTTTAATTAAATGTCACTAAATTGTGCATCATATAGAAAAAGTACTTTCAAAATTTGTGACTTGTATTTACAATGTATACTCAAAACAGTTTTTATTATTTTGTTTTGCAGCCTGTTGAAATATGTATTCTAATAGAACAATTGAAAGTTTAAGACCAATTATGAAAGACTTTGACAGCATTGTTTTACCTTACTGGCACAAGTTTGAACAACCAAGCCCATACCATCAATATGCAATAGGCTTATTTATTGCTGTTGTTGGAATAACTGGTGTGTGCCTTAATCTACTAGTCATCGTATTTTTTACAATGTAAGTTTTATAAATAATGCTTATCTCTCAATGAAATTATAACTTTACATGACTCCGGTTATTTGCAACACTTTTATTGTTCACTATATCTTTCATAACTTTCACTTCTGAACATTTTCCGTTTACTTAGTGTGTGAATGCTACATTTTAAGGTATACTTATGATTAATGATTTTATTTGAAATGAATGAAGCTATTGCCAACTATTAGTTATGAAAACGTGTTGGTGTGGTGTAATACTAAAATAAAATTAAAAAAATACCAAACATTCAGAACATTATCGATTGTACTCTTATCTGTAATGGAAATGATACTAATATAGGCCTTAGTTATCGAACGTCCAAATAAATTGTTTCGACAGTGACCGAGTTCTAGTTCAGACTGTTATATCACGTGGTTGATGTATTGACTAGCTGCAAAACAACCTTAGCACTCGAACGCCTTGAACCTTCTTAGTCGCAAAATCAGAAGACAGATGAATAGAAGACAAGAACTTTATTTCAGTAGAATGGTGAGAGTCAGAGTCGATTATGTACAAAATATTCGCATATTTATAGTGACTATTCATCGAATTGAAATCATAAACATTTTATTAATACAGTGAAATATTGTCATATATACTGTGTGAGTATAACTCACATTAACTCACATAAATGTGATGAAAGTTTACAAATCATACTTACAGAAAATCAATACAACTCCTTTCACTTGATTTTATGAACAATTGTGTTTCTGGAGCTCTCCCGTCCCCAACACCTCCCCTCTTTAAGGTTCTTTATGTATGATTTTCTTCTTAGGTCAACTTGCAACTTTGTGGCCGTGTTCCGCTTGCGGTCCATTACTCTTGATGGTTTGATTGTTTTGGCGTTGAATCTTTGCGTTATTTCTCACTGGGCTCTTTGGAAAGGTGTCCACCAGCATTTCAAATGGAAGTCCGCCATGCGTTGTTACTGTACCCCATACTTTCGCATTTGATTGACATGTCCTGCGTACGTACCGAAACTCCCCCGAACTAAGTATAATACTTTTCCGATCAGCCGTTTGACGATACACGGCTCCCAGTTTCTATTACCTCAATAAGCTCTGATAAGAAATTTTCGCCCACCTGAAAACTACAAATAGTCGTCCGTTGTCTTTCGTCATTGGGTTTATCCGTTCTTTTAAGTGGCACAGATCACATGTCGAAAATCCTACTATTTGACTTCCATACAATAAATGGACAGAAACATGTCCAAATGTGCTGGATTTAATACGAGTATTGAACGGTTAGCGTCCAAATAACTATAGTCTGTTGCCTAAAAGTGAAGAAGGAATCAAATTTGATTGTTATAATCATTTAAGTTAACAAAGATTGCAGAAAGTTGAAGTGACAAGGTCATATTTTTCTGTTTATTTGTTGTGACTATTAAACAATTTGGTAAATATTAAATTTCAGCTTCATTTTCAAGGTTGAAATCAAAAGTTTATTATTATGAAAGATGCTAAAATAATTAACTCTACTTAAATTTGTTTCAATACTTCAAATGAGTTTCTGCCAAAATTAAATGAATCAGATTGAGGTCAGATGATCAAGAATTAGTAAAAGATCACAAAACAGCTTACTGAATATTTAATAGAGTTATAATTTACGCGTTGCATTTAACGCAGTCATAAATGGTTTGAATGCAGTTATTTTTATCTGATCTAACTGACCCGAGTTTATGAAGGATCAATGCTCAGACTATGTTTAACATAGTCATAACTTGTCTAGTAGATTTCACTTGTTGTGAGATATTTGGTTTTCTAAATTAACATTTCCCTACGTTTGAAAATAAACATAAAAATCATTGATTTCGAATTAAAATGTATTTATTACCGAAAAACAGGAAAAGATATAATTTCGAAATTCAAGATGCACATGAAAACGCTATTCATACTACACTCTTCTGAGTTTTCAATAATGTGATTATAAAACTACAATCATGAGGAATTAAGCAGTCTTCGAAAAAACCCACAAAACTTTATGGCATTTGTTCATTGCAAGAATTACAATTAATAAACTACGTATGACAGACTACTGACATAAAACAACAAATAACACTTCCTAATACCTCAAACCACTTTAGGAATAAAATAAAACCTCTATATAATATAGTCGCGCTTACAGCTTTCTCTTGAATGAAAAGATTTATTAAGGAAAATTTCCGTTTGCTCATCCTATACACAACTTAGGTAATGCAATACTACTTTTAGTAATCTAGTCACTAAAAATAAGAAATGAGATCAGCTTCAAGATTTTGAAGTCCCAAGATATGAAAAATGTATTTATACAATTGCTAAGGAATTCAATAATTCAGTATTGTATCTAAGTCCTAATATATATTCCTAAAAGTTTACAAAATCAAATTCGATGCTAATGGATCTTCAAATTTTTCAAGAAGTCTTGGGTACTGGGATTTGTATCTGCCAATATGATTAAATTACGCAGCTTTATTCATTCTGTGGAAACCAAATGATATGAGAATAAAATGATAAGGCTTATTTGTATAATCATATTTCATTTGAATTATTCTGTGTGCTACCTAATCTCCATGGAAGCAATTTATACCCCATCATGAAACAACAGAAACCTAGTTTTGTAATCACTAAAAAATTAATGATATATAACTTTATATTTGTGTTTACAAACAATCCACACAACAATTAGTTATTTTCGGAATTATCAATTCCAATGTTTATTCTAATTTTTTCAATTTTTTTAAGGTTTAAAGCTCTTAGAACGCCTTCTAATATTCTCGTTGTAAATTTAGCAATATCAGATTTTGGGTTTTCAGCAGTTATTGGATTTCCTTTAAAAACTATGGCAGCATTTAATAACTTTTGGCCATGGGGCAAAACTGGTAAGTATAAAATAACTTATTGAATCAATTTACTTCCGATGTTTGGTCGGAGTGTGATAATAAAATATTTCCACACTTGGTGATTATTTACATTAATGTAATAAAATACTTTTTTGCTTTCATCACATGCTAGAATGGCATCGTTGAGGAGTGTGGGTGGATTAACATACCGTAATTAGAGATTATTCTAAAAATTACCAAATAAAGTCGAATATTAAATTGCCCCGTCATTCACTATGAATATGATGCATCGATCACACAGCACATGTAACTTGATAAATTGATTTCATGTCAAGAACTTTAATAACGGGCTTTTGTTTGTAAACATTTACTCATAAAAGGTATTTTCGATAACTAAGTAGTTAAAAAATTTGACAAAAATGAAACTCACATAACCCACCACCGTATGTGGGGCTAATTGTGGCAGATCGTATATTTATACTTACAATACTTTTAAGTATCTGTCATATATAGTATTCATTGTAAAGTAGATTGAAATATTTGATTGTTTTCCACTTTCTTGTATCTTTACACCAACTACAAAAATAAATTCGAATGCCAATGGAAGCTGGTATTTCGAACAAAGAGCTTAGATAGTTCATCCTGGGTCTCCCGACAGTGTGAACAAGGAAACGAATTATTGATTACAGTATGTATCAATAAAGCATCATCATTAAGTTGCTTATGAAAAAAGTCAATGCAAATTATTAGAAAACACTGTGTCATGTTATTCACATATGATCATTTTGCTACACATTTATTTTTTTCTTTATTAACTTCGTGAAACCTCATGCACAAATGCATTATCACTCACCATCACAAGTAGGCAATTTGATACAATAAAGTTTTATATCAGAAACGAATCAGGAATTAAGTAGTTAAAACTGAATGATTCTTAACTAATCTATTAAGGACTGTATTTCATACTCCAAGCTTAGTATAATTCACTAATGAAAGGCATTATTAAATTGTTCCAGTATATTACTCATTGTTATCAATAGTGTGTTCGAATATATAAAATGAGAAAGAAAAAGGCAATTATAATAATTCAAATGTGCTAACCAGACGAATAACATAAAATAGCCAGTAATTTTTAATAATGAATTACAAGGGGTGAAGATCAAAACTTGTAAAATTAGTGACTTCATACCTCTGTTATTAGTGGCTTGAAATTTGTTTATATTATTCTGACAATCTCTATTTGATTACAAAACTATCAAATTCAATTACCTCCATATATTTTGTGAATGTAGTACAGTCATTTTAGAAAATATTTTATACCTAACTGTTTTGTACTCACATTTTTTCTAACTTCCATAAAGCGTGCACTATATATGGATTAGGTGGTGGACTTTTTGGTTTTGTTTCTTTGTCTACGATAGCTGCTATAGCATTTGATCGCTACTTAGTTATTGCAACCCCTTTTGAAAGTGTATTTCAAACAACTCCTAAACGTACAATATTGATAATGTTATTTTTATGGCTATGGTCTCTTATTTGGACAATTCCACCAGTTTTTGGATTCGGTAAGAATGAGATGAATAGTTTAATCCATCAAATATTTTATTGAATATGTATTAAAAGTGAATTCTTTAACCTAAATCTATGGGTTTACATTAATGATTCTTTGAAGTGAGTCACTAAGGCTCATACTGTGTAATTGCAGTCAGTTCTTATATGACAATAACAAGGAACTCAAATAACTAGTCGTTATATGACCAAGAAAAAGGTTATTATTATATAATAAAGTTTGAGAAATTGATAGGATGTTGGTAGATCGTGCTGGCCAAAATGAATTACTAACTGGCATTAATGACTACTACATATATTTCTATTGCTTATGCAATGAAAATTTTGTTTCTATGATCTTTATGGTGTCCTTTCCCTGACCTTCTTTTTGATTTATTAAACGTTATAGCGTAATTTCCTTTTCATAAACTAGAGCCAATGATCTATGTGCCTATTAAACCATCTATCTATCCTTATTACTATTGTATTTATTGCTATTATTCCACTAAATGGTAAGCTGTGTTGTACAAATGAATGCGTGAGTTATAGATTAACTTCAGTGATTGGTTTATCAATCTTGTATTCTTCCTTTCTGACTTGAGACCGGAACCAATCGGATAGACCTATGAGTATAGGATAGTCAATATAGTGTCGCAGATTGCTGTACTAGTTCGAGTGAGGCAGTATTTCGTAATTGTCGAAACTCACGACAAAAGATGTATACTCCATTATTTACTCTACTTCGTCGTAATGTGTTATCTCGGAAACTATTTAAAAAAACTGCATTAACTGCGTCGAATCATTTTGACTCCAACAACACATTTCCTTTACAATAGATACTTGTCAATAATTTTGGAAATTTGCATAAAACTCAGTTTTCAATTTATATTTGTGAACAGAAAGTGGCTTTTTCCTATGATGTTATGCAATAAAAGCTATATTAAACCATTCCATAGTGTTCAGATGAATAACAACCACACGAGATGAATTCTTTTTGAAAAATTATTATATCCATACCCATTAGAAATACGTGGCAAATACTCGGGGCTCGTAATTTTAAATTGTTTTACAGTTAAATCTTGAAACTTAAGGTGAAAATCAGTTAGTTAATAAAAGTAATAAACCGATTAAAATTCTCAATAATATCCAACGAAGCAAATGAGAAAAAATTAAGTAGCAAAATGACAAAGTAACAGCTGTAGAATTAATCTCTAAATCTAATCTTCTTTGAGTCCAGGCTCTTGAATTAAAATGCTTTCTGACAAATGTAGAAGTTCACAGCGAAGACCACAGATATAAAGAACAATATTTTTGACTCAATAAATTTAACTAATGAAACCAACAGATTAAGCAGAATAAGAAATATGAAAAAATAATGCGTCATATTATAGTATTTAAAATGATTTGATTAATTGCTATTTGAATTTTTTCTCATTATTTAGGACGTTACGTAACTGAAGGATTTCAAACTTCATGCACATTTGACTATATTTCTACGGATTTAAAGAATCGATTATTTAATATTGGAATGTTTGGTTTTGGTTTCTTATGTCCTTTGTTTTTATCAGTTTTCTGTTATGCTAGAATTATTCTTATTGTAAGAAGTCGAGGTAAGGATTTCATTGAAATGGCAGCAAGTTCCAAAGCTGGTAACCAAAAGGATAAAAGTGCTAATGTATGTGAGTAAAACATTACTTGTTTTAGAATGTTTTGGAATGTTTGACAAAATTATAAACTCTCAAAATATTGCTTAAAATATATGTAGAACTGACACATGTTAGAGTTTATACTATTATAGCAGTATCAGAAATACTAAAAGGAGGTACTATAAAATAATAATATCAGATCGACCATTGTAAAGCTTCAAAACCTTCTCTCTACTTTATGATTACTTACTTACTTACGTCAGTTACCCCTCGCAGAGGGGCATAGGCCGCTCATCAGTATTCTCCATTAAACTCTATCCTTAGCAATCTTTTCCAGCTGTTCCCGTTTGTTGTTCATCCTTTTATATTTACTTCCGATTCTCGACACAGTGTGTTCTTTGGTCTTCCTCTTTTTTGTTTCTTAACAGGATTCCATGTTAATACTTGTCACTTGATGCAGTTTGATGATTTCCGCAATGTATGTCCTATCCATTTCCAACGTCGTTTGCTAATTTCCTCTTCGGCTGGAAGTTGGTTTGTCCTCTCGCATAGTAGGCTGTTACTTATGGTTTCCAGCCAACGGACATTCAGTATCTTGTGTAGGCAGTTGTTTATGAATACTTGTATCCTTCTGATGATGTTTGCAGTAGTTCTCCACGTTTTAGCTCCATACAGTAGAACTGTTTTGAAGTTCTGACTTTGTGGTTAGTTGACAGTTGTTTTGAGTCCATATGCTTTTAAACTGTAGGAATGCTGCCCTTGCTTTGACAATCATTGTCTTTACATATGCATCGGATCCTCCTTGTTCATCGATGATGCTCCCTAGGTACGTGAAAGTATCCACTTTTTCCAGAGTTACTCTATCAAGTTCACTTGGGTCAGTGCTCCCTGTGTTATATTTGAGGATCTTGCTCTTTTCCTTATGTGTGTTCAGGCCTACTGATGCTGAAGGTGCTGCTACGCTGATTATCTTTGGTTGCATATGTTAGTGTGTATGGGCTAAAAGAGCTAGATCATCCGCGAAGTCTAAATCATCGAGTTGCATCCTTCTTGTCCATTGAATTCCGCGTTTCGCCTCAGACGTCGAGGTCTTTATGATCAAGTCAACCAATAGAAGGAAGAGAAAATGCGAGAGTAGACAGCCTTGTCTGACGTCAGCCCTTTACACTTGTCAGCTGTCCTCCATGAAAAAATTTGTGCCGTAGTCTGTCGTAAGGATTCGAGATGATTTTGGCAAGTTTCTCTGGTACGCTGTAGTGTCGAAGAGGTTTCCATAGTGCTCTCCTGTCTATATTGTCAAACGCCTACTCATAAACAAAGAAGTTGGTGTAAAGGGACGAATTCCACTCAATTGGTTTTTCAAAGATGATCCGTATTGTTGAGATTTGGTCTGTGCACAACCGATCCTTACGGAAACCGGCCTGTTGATCTCGAAGTTGAAGCATCCACTAAATCTTTTATTCTGTTCAGCAACACTCTTTTGAAGACTTCCTCTGGTATTAACAATAGTGTGATCCCTCTGTAGTTCTCACATTTGCTCAAATCTCCTTTCTTTGGTATCTTGATATGATGTCCTTCTTTAGAGTTTGCTGGCACTTGTTCTTTCTCCCAGATCTTTCTAAATAAGACGTAGAGTTTCCTTGCTGATACATCGATATCTGACCTGAGTGCCTCACTTGGTATATTGTCAGGTCGTGCTGTCTTCCCACTTTTGATTTGTCTGATGGCCATCTTGATTTCTTCCATCGTTGGTGGAGTGACATCTATCGGAAGATCTGCAGGTGCTGCCTTGATGTCAGCTATGTTAGCTCCTCTCCTTATTCGCACATCTCCCATTGATTTTCTGAATAACTTATTGATGCATATATGATCGATTTAATTCTCTGTTGTATGATCCGGTGAGACTCATGTAGCCTTATGTAGTCGTTTGTGGGGGGGGGGGAAATATTGTACCACCTATAACAATTTTGTTGAAAGCACATAGATTTCTAAATATTTCACCATTCTCATTTCTTACACCCAGTCCCTGTCGTCCCATGATGTCTCCATATCCGGTGTTGTCCATTCCGACTTTGGCGTTTAGGTCCCCCAATCAGGATTATCAGATCCTTTCCTGGACGCTTCGCTATAATGGATTACAGTCTATCATAAAACTGATCTTTGTCTTCATCGTTGCCGTCGTTAGTGGGTGCTTAACATTTGATAATATTCATTGTAATCTCCTTCTTCATTGTTTTGAAAGATGATTTGATGATCATGGGTCCATGTGGTTCCCATCCTACAAGTGCATTACGTGCTTTTTTAGATAGCATCAGAGCAAGTTCTTGGGTGTGAGGAGCATTTTCCTTCTCGCGGCCGGAGTATGGCAGCATCTCACCCGTAGCCAATGTTTTCTGTCCAGCTTGAGTTCAATAGGTTTCGCTGATTCCGAGCACTGTCAGGTTGTATCTTTTCATTTCTGCAGTTCTCTGATTTTTCTTCCCGCTCTCTCACATTGTTCTAACATTCCATGTACCTATAAAAATTTTTGCTCTGGTTGTTAGAAGGGGGGCATCGGCCACATGACTTTCGAAGAATTTCGACTTTCATCATGAGGCGTCATAATCATTCCTTCCACTCCCAGGGCAGAGTTTAAATGGCTTAGCTTGTTTAATCTGGTTAGCGTTTTTTAGCAAGCTTGGGTTTTACGGGATGGGAATGCTAACCCCATGTCCAACCCTCCTCCTCTACCCGGGCTTGGGACCAGCAGTAACCCTAGAAGAACTACAGGCAGAGTTACAGCTTTAGGTAGCATTCTAAAACACGATCTTTCTCATTCGATATGCTTTATACACGGTTGCCAGAGATCGGCTACATCCTAGCATAATTGTTGTAAACATTAGCATGCGTTCACTATACGACTACCATTTAATTTCCCACTATGTATTCGCAGTAACAAGTTACAATAAAAAGACGCATTCAAAAATATGGAGATAGATATTTATCAATACGTCGAAAATAATAGCATACTGATAAGCTATACAAAATTATTTTAGTAATATTTTCGGTTTACTGCAAAACTAAATCTCCTTGACCAATATTAAGATACACTATTGGCCATAAGGTTTTGCATTCGAAATAACCGTCAGAATAGTGTAAATTCGTCTACATTAATCCAAGTAACATCTCAAATAGAATCTTTATTGAGCCAGTATTGTCTGTATATTCAAGACATATTGCATTCTAAATTTAGTATTACCAGTTGTTTTGAAATAATCAGTAATTGATAGCCTGTAACTCCAATGAAGTTCGACCAAGTTGAGTGTGAGGGAGATATCCACCGATCCTAATGGATGAGGGTGAGCAAAACATATAGCAAATTGATTGAACTAGATATATAAACCATTATGAGCCAGCTCAATAGTATAATAGTGAGGCGTTCAAAACGAAGCCAGAAAATCCTGGGTTCGCTTCCTAGTGGTCTCGTAGATGAGCTATGATGAAGGGTTCCATATCACGTGACACAATTGTCTATTGCTTCCTGGCAGACAATGGTCATCTAACTGAGACCAATTCATGATTTTAAATTAACAACCAACAATCCCCATAACACCAATTACAACATTACATTATTTTTGAAATTCTTCAGCTAATGTATTGCTTTAAATCATGATAGAATGGTCACTGAAGGATGCTATTGTAACTCATAAGTTTATTTATATATACACAGTGGTAACATTTTATTGGTCTGCTGGTAAATAATTACTTTTTTCTTTCCTGAGTAATATTAAATCACTTCATGGTAACCACATATCAATATTGTATATTTATTCGTATTTGAATTCATAATTTTTCGAACTTTGTATGCATTCTTCTATGTTCATTAATCTTACTAATCGTATTTATCGTTTTCATTATAGCATCTACGAAATCAGATACTTTTGTGCTGAAGTCATCAGCTATACTGTTAGGTGTTTACTTACTATGTTGGACGCCATATGCAGCTGTTTGTCTGATGGCTCTCATTGGATACGCTGATTATATTACTACGACAATGGTTGAATTGCCATGTTTATGTGCAAAAACAGCAGCTGTATGGGATCCATGTATTTATGCCTTTAGATATCCTAGGTTTCGTGCGATTTTGCAGAGTCGATTCGGAATCTTTGGTAAAAGTAAAGTAAGCCACTTGAATACTTCATTAATAGAACTTCATCCTACCAACTGTAAACAAAAGATCTGATAGTTATCATAATTTAAAGTATAGTATATTTCTTATGCAAAATGTAGTCTTTTTTCTAACGATTACTTAGGTAAAAATGTCAAGATTAATGGAACCATTAGTTTACTTTTGAGATTCATTCAAATGTTTGTCCATTAAATAATTAGATTAAACAATAGTCAGGTAACTGACTGAACAAATGTACCGTTGATTTTTGTATAATATGTGAATATCTTACTATTCTTGCAGATGTGAGAATAATTTGTAAAAAAATCAACTACGTATGTTAAAACTGTATTCCGTGCTTATTACTGGCATCCTTGATTAGATCCCACACTTAGATGTTATGCATTTCGTCAAATTCGCTTTCTAAGTTCATATTGAATAGTGAATCATTTTCAACTGACTTTAAATTACTGATGATACTTCACAGAAATCTACCATAAACATCATATTCATTAAAACATTTCATTTATAATGTAAGTTCTTGGCTTTAACAGCAAATAAACATCATGATTCGGTTTAAGTGGCAGTTGATAAGTGGATTTTTTATAAAAAAAGACTTGATCATTATAAAAATAGTGTCAAGTATTTCTAGATCTTTATATTGTTTTATGAATAACATTTTCCATAGGAGGGGAGTTCAACTGTACAGTAATATGAAAAATAGGTTAAAAAAACCTTAGAACATGTATGACCTTATGAAACAAACAATCAATTAATTTTATATTCATCAAAGTTAAAATGTTCACTTCGAATGATGAATAACAGCTACGTGTATATGGAAGAAAATATCAAAATAACACAAGTTATTGGTTTGATTTTCTGAATAACCATACTTTTGAATAATTTAAATAACACCCTCCCCGTCCCCCAAAAAATAAATACTGTTAATTAGAATTAAAACTAAATAATAACAATCAGTGCATAGTCATATTCACTGTGAAAAAGTGTAGGATCGTGGAGTTTTAACAGGATGATACATCGTTTCACTGTACACTTACTGCTTTACACCCCATCTTTTAGTAACTTCTTGGTTTTCTGCACTCAAGAGCAACAGCGATGAAACGATGACATTGACATAATTGTTTTGCATCAGTCATAGAATATACATGTGTTGAATGAGTCGTTTGCTTCTTTGTATTTATTCTTGTTTTTTGTATCTATCTCCTCGAAATCTCAACGGAGAATTTATGTGTATATCTTATTGAGTAGTTGCATCTGTTGTGAACTCCAGCTGACTGTTTATTCGCAGACTGTAAGGCAGTTTCTTCTACGGAGTGAATGCATTATTAATTTCATGTTGAGTTCCGCGCACTGTAAATTTTATCAGTAGTGGCGTAGGTAGGGCTTGTTTTAAAAGTAAGCTATGTTGGTTGTTTTAGAGCACTAGGCTGGGGTGCTCTGTTTCTGAATTCAGACATATTGCTTGTCAGGATCCCACAATCTTTGACAGATTTTTAATCAATAGTACTTGAGATTAAAAATAAATCAATCTAATAGTAGAATCGCTCTATTAATGGAGGTAGGCATAGTAATTGGCTTATAACAGAATATTATTATGTTTTGGCTGCTGCCGTATTCGTGTCCATTTTGCTTTGCCACAGAAACGTCTTTGATGACTTGTAGATGCCTAAAGTGTCGTTGTGGTTCAAAAAACAGAGGGGGCTAGCAATAAAATTATTATTAAGTGACAGGAAGTAAACTCTCAAATGTGTTAATCACTCACTCTCAAATCGTTAAAATTAGATTACTTGCGATTTGTTCCCTGTTGAACACTGATTATCTAACTCGAAGCGAGTCATTAAACCCAATAAATGTAAAACGCCTGTTACTCAACATCAAAAGAGAAAATTTATCATATTATTAACTAGGATACTGTTAATATGCCGTATAACTTTACACTATGCTATTATGTAAAGAAAGTACATTGTAGCGTAGTAAATATTTCATGACAAGTTATGAACTGTTTTAATTAATTATGTATTTAACCAACTCATTTTAAGTATTCACCTAATTCTTAATAATAGAAAGTAATTAAACTGATTAATTATTATTATTAATTGGTTAATTAAATTTATGATATGTTTGAAGTTTTTTGAGGAAATCATTTTGGTAAGTTATTTATTTTTATCTCAACAATGACATTGTTTGTTCGTTTACACTGTGTACAATAAATACAGCAGACTCTGAATTACTGCAAAAGATCTTGGATAAAGGTTGGAGATCCATTAAAAAAACCTAGATCACTTGGTTACTTCATTCTAAGATATGGATCTTCATACTCTATAAAGAATCGTAATCTGTAGAATCGTAATCTGTAAAATGTTATAGTCAATTTATTTGAAATCTGATGAGGTTTACTTCTAAATTTAGTCAAAGTCTATTTTTGTAGACAATGATATTGGTTTTCATCTGCCAGTTTCACTTAATGACTATTTTGAACAGTCACAGTGTAAGCAATATTTACCACCTATGATGCTTGTCAATAAAATAGCTACCACTAATGTCCTTTCTTTTTCTTTTTACCAGGCTGGACAGACCTCCAAAAAGGAACTTTCAACAACATGTAATGTTGAAGAATAAACAATTATATATGATCATGATGAAATAGACAAACCTCACCTCTATGTGCCTCAATGTTTTACTAGTGTTTCTATAACTAGAAATATTGTAACTTATTAGATTAACACTTGGAGTGAAGACGTTTACTACACAAATACTATATTTGGTATCCATTTTCTAATCTGCAGAAGGACATTTGGGATAGCTGTTAGTGATTAATAGAATAAAATTCTAGAGTACTTTGATTTATTTATCTATAGAAATGGTTTTAAATGGTTTTCGCTGCAAAGCAAGTTCAAATTAACAAACTCTTTTGAATCATTTGATTTATGGAGGGAAATATTTTTAGAATGCAGCTCCTTAAAAACGCATCTATTCTGAAAGCATGGAATTTAGGCCAACTAATACTCATTACAGTTAAATTTGTAGTAAATTGTCATCTAGTGAAAAGGCAGCATACTAAGTGTATTCAGTCCCAAACAGTCATCTAGAGTAAGAGAATGAGTGGTGGTTATCCATAAGACAAGTAAATCACTTTCTAGTTTTCAAGGTATTTTAAGCCTCATAGTTCTATTGAATATAATCAGAATGATTCGAATAAATTAGAGATTCACGCTTTTATAATGATACGTCGTTTTACCATGAGAACAGATAATTATTTGCAGTTGTACACAACAATAAACGATATTGCCAAGCTAACTCTTCTGTTAATTTGTTTCGTGGTTCACTGCCAGTTTTATTTAATAATAAACTATGCAGTTGGCCATTTTAGTAATTATTCAACATGCTCTATGTTTAACGCCAATGTGTGATTACCCGTACTGTTAAAACTCGAAAGTTATTCAGTCGTACACATTGAACAAGAAATACAAAATGCCTTATTAAATGCATAATTCGACTATTTAATTCAGCTGCATAAATTAACATTGATAGAAAATTTTCGCTTGAAGGTCCGTTCTTACTGCTGTATGTATTTATTTGAATGCAAGACGGTTTGTAGGTCATTTAATATTTATAATTTTGTTCGCATTGGATCACCTGTGATGTTAAATATGTCCGCATATTTTTAAATAAATTAATAAATTGATGGAAGTGGGAATTCTACTATTGGATGCTGACCCAGTGGTGCAGATGGTTAGGCGTTCGCCGTCAACCTGAAGCCCATGGTGCGGAATCTGGGATGCGCACTGCTGAGGAGTTCCACGCTAGAATGAAACAGCTGTCCAGTGCTCCCTGGTTTTCAGTGGTACCCTGCCAACATCAATCTGTAATGTATTCAATCAAATAATTATCTACTGGTAGAGGCGATAAAGTAGACGTGAAAGATATGTTTTTGTAAAAGTTGGCAGAGTATATGTGAATGTTGTTTAGTTAGTATAAAAATGTTTTGTGAATAATAATCAGGAAGTCGGGGTAGGAAAATCTTATATGACAGCAATATGTTACACCTAAATAAGATAGAAACAATTTTGTAACATCATGAGCTAAGTAAAAATAGGAAAATGATACATAAATGAAACAAATCTAATGATTGATGCAGAATATGCGATGTAATAAATTGATTTTTACACCTAAATCTTGTTTTAAATTGTGGTTTGCTGAATATTCCTCAGTGTAAAATGGTTATAAATGTACTCCTTTTGAAACTTAATACTAAAAGGTAACAGTCATGAATCAGTTGCACGTTTCAAAATGGATAGCGAGCATGAGTTGTATTGTTCTTTACTTAGTCACGCTGCTAGACGGTCCCCCTCCACCCTCACTCATGTTTACGATGAAGAAATGGTCATAACGAATAATCTACGTATTTAACTCCACATGAGAACATAAACTCTTATGTGTATGCTGAGTTAATCATTAATGAAAAGGAAAGGTTACAATCGGTGTAGGTTATTATAGGTTTGTTTTGTTAAAAGTATTTTGATGTAAACTCTCCAGATAGTTTTTCAGTATGCCGCAAGAATGTTTTACATAAACTTAAGATTACCAAATAATTTCTTATTAACTAAATATTCCCTTTGCGAAAGCTATCTCCCTTCAGAATTTCAGTCTTGATGAGTATCCATTTCTTAAGAAGAAGGAATTTTAAATAATGAGCATTTATTTAATCGATTTAACGAATCAACTTCATGAAAGTAAAACTAGAGATCGAGTGAGATTTATTTTACTAGTTTTTAGAACACAACTGTGAAAACTTGTCACTTATCCGTTTCAAATGGTTCTGTGCATAGACGTTTGTTCTAATAAATAGTTTCTTTTCGTGAGTAGGACGTCAAGAAAAGGTAGTCCTGATTCACATGCATGTTATATCATAAATGTACTCAGTCAGTGTGAATTATTGCATACTATGAACGTGTCGTCCACTTTTATTTTATTACGAGAATAGTTGAATGTTATTTTCAACGATTGCTACTAAGAAATTAACCAGCTTTGGATTCAGTGAACACCACGATTCTACGTTATTAATTTGTCTATGTAATCACAACTGGAACAGAAGTGTATATTCATGATGTATGTTAGAATAAGTGCTTTCTTGTATCCAGCAGGAATTCATAAATGCATATAATCACTATCAGTATAAGCAGAAATGAATATCATTTTAAATGCTGACAACTTTTAGTTTGTGGTTTGTTAGCATTTAAAACGAATAATTAAAACAACGACCTAATTTTTACTTGCGAAACATATTACCCAGGTTTTATTCGACATAATTTAGGAAAGCAGGTATCAGACATTTGACAATAATGCTTGTCCTTGTAATGTTGACGATCGACAAATGAATACAGATTAATCAAAATGAAGGTGAAACATTCACCATGAGTAAGATAAGTCGATTCCGTTAAATTGCAGTTTCGCTTCACTCTACAATTAGCAACCATAATTTAGTCGCAAAAATGATTTTTCTTTTTTGCTTGCGATTAGTACCTTATAAGCCTACAATCTTAGTTTCCGTATGTATTACGTGACAGTTTGACCAAACTGTTATATTTTGATATAGTTGGCTCCGTCGTCAACTGTTGTTTTTTAAATATATTCTGCCTATCACGACAAATGGAAAGTATAGTGTGTGACCTCGATAACTACCAATCAGTTCCCATACGCTTCTTACCAGCGACTACCAGTCCCTAAGTCGGAAATGAAAAACAAAATGGATTAGCCAACCAGACAGAGATCCGAATCGTATTATATTTCAAATACTCCTTTATATATACACAAAATCAGACCACACATCAAGCCAATTAGGAATTTTACGTTAATACAAAACAAAGGAGATTATCACATTGAATAGGGGTAACTTGTACAAAACCAATTATCTGTTGTTTATAATAAGGGACAATGTACTAACAGCAAATATACTAAACGGAAGGATAGGATGAGAGGAACATAACAATGATATAAATAAAATGTTTACACTACCCACAGTTAAAATAACTGAAATAGTAATCTAAAATACAGTTCTCAAAGTACGTCACTCTTCTTTAGTCTTCCGATTTAACACAAACAGAATATCTCATTAGTCCCAAATCTGTCAGTCAGAATATTAAAAAACCATACGATTGTGTTGAACTCATTTGTTGAGTACCTATAGCATAATAAAATGCAGTATTCACAAACCTGGTGAAAGTCAGACCTTGGAATGGAACGTTTATTAATTGATTTAATTAATACACTATATTCAGTCATTCTTAATACAACTTCTTTCCGTCTACCGTCTCACCATATCTCAACATTAAGATACAATTTTGCATTTGAATATACTCATTATTACCAATTATGTAAAGAGTAAATAAATAAATAATAATAATAATATGTGGAAATCTGTAATGTTAGTTTATTTAATAAATTGGATTGTCTATTATTCATTGAAGTTAACGCAAATATACTGATAATGTAAATTGTAATGCAGATTGTTTTACAACTGTTATATAAGCTTGTATATTGACGACAATGACACTATTCTATTACTATTAGTTACAAGAAATAAAGATGCAAGATGGCTACAATTTTAAAAAACACACAACAATATTTAGAATATATTTGTAAATAATCTCCAACTTTAAATGCATTCCATTTATTGATTCTGTTTAGAATTAATTAGTCTAGTTACACAGTTCAACGTGTTACCGTTTATCAATATACATCAATCCTTTGACTCATGATTATCATCATGTTGACTTACTCATAATCAAACTTACGTGATTCGACAAACCGTTCTTCAAATTGTTTTACCCTTTCCGTAAACATAACTTAAGAGAATATATGTGCACAGATAATTGCATCATGAAATTATACACGAAATGCACACCTTCTTCCATCCACAAAATTCCAACATAAGTTCATTTATAGGGATTAAGGTATAATGTGTTCATACTTTGTAATTGACTGAACGTTCATAATGAAATTCGACCTCTTATTTACATTCATATTAGATAAATTTAGATTTTCGTTATTTCCTTAAAAAAGTTCTGACCAGCTTGCCAAGAGAAACGCTGAAATTTTCTTTGAATTCACTCGCTGAGATTTACAAATAGGTTCTATTCCTGTCATACATACACTCGGTGCCCAAGTTTTTTTAATCTACTTGTTCTTCTTTGACGAAAATTCCTATGAAACAGAAAAATGTTGATTTAACAGTTGGAAATTGATACATGAGAAATAATCGATAAGCAAAGATTTTTAATAATCAATCTGAAGAAATTTATTAAACATAATGCGCAACTACCTTAAAATATTTGTTATGAACTCACTTTATATGTAGAAACTATTATGAAGACTCTTTAGCAATACAGCAAATACGTCTTCGCATCACATAAAAGTTTGATTCATTGAAGTTCCTTTAAAAAATTGGAAGTGTCTATGAATAAACAAAACAACAATCGTGATTTTTGTTAGCAGTCAAATGCGTAAAATTCTGAGTAATAATTTATTGGTTGATTGAATCCATTTTACAATGTGAATTTAAGTAGTCAGTGTCATTTTAAGAGATCAACTAAACTTATTTCTTGATGAAAAGAAAGTTTAAATTTTATTTTCATTAATCCATCTGTAATATCGGTAAAATTTAACAGTTTCGTGGTAAATTATTTTTTCAGTTATTTAGTATTATTTTCGAATGATAAACAGATTGTCAATTACCAATCTGAACAAAAGTTAGTATTTCCTATTGAAATTTAATTTATAATGGGTATGCATACACTTTTTCATCATTTCTAAAAATCCCACTGTTTATCTTCCAAATCAATGTATTAACTGTGAGGTATTATTGCGCTTCTTATCAGTCAGTCATAATTACTTAAATCTCCAAATGAATTATAAAACATTTCCTGATAGTTTTTAAAAAGAGCAGTATTAAACAACAACATCAAGGAGAGATACATGTCTTATTCAGTTACATTTACATAAACATAGGAACTTGAAGAAGTATTCATTTTCATTAGAGTCATCGCACATGGTAGTGAAACTAAAACGTCTGAGTACACAGATTTTCATTCCCATGAAACAGTGAGCTAGCAGATTATGAAAATTAAAGTAGGAGTCACTAAAAATATGATGTTCATATTTCAAGTTAGAGAATATAAAGACATATAAGAATGAAAGCGAACTTCTTCAAAACCATTTTAATTTTTATGAATGAGATACTTTTTCTGTAACTTACCGAACAGATGAGGAATTTACATGTAAAATTTAATGACGTGTATCACGTGATAAGTAGTAAAAGTTCATAACACACTTCTACTTAACCCAAATACATTGAAGATTATGAGTATAAAATTTGAACTATTTGTAAACAGTCGATATAATATTTCAAAATAAAGATCACTGATTCCTTACACTGAAACTTTAACCTATACAGCAACAAGCAGACTTGATAGTTCACTTTATAAATGTTGGAATTCATGTTTGGCAAAATCCATACAATTGTTGATAAAGATAAATTTGCTTCTGTACTTTAAGCTAATGCTTTAAATTTGCGTTTGATTTTGTAAATGTTGGTATACTAATCAGTTGTTGGGTAAATTATTAATTTTAAAATGGTCACTTTCAAGCGTCGCCGCAAATGTCTTTTTATTCAATAGGAAAACAAGTTCTGGAATTGTTATATAGTTTTCCAAGTTCTGGAATTTGAACAAAAAGAAACAAAGCCCAAAGTAGCAGATAGTTATGAGTTCACTTATTTCTCAGATTCACTTCCGGTGCTGATTCGCAACCTAGGAACATTTATGCTAAACATTAAGTAATCAACACACCATAGATGCGTTACATAAGTTGGGTCTTGAAGTTGATGTGAATGTAAACTACAGAATTGAAGATTAGTTAAACTTTCGATTATTCATAGTTCAGATATGTGAATGTTCTACAAGAGGAAAATGAAAGAATTATGGACAAACAGAAAGTATTAGGCGTTTCAGGCGTACAACACTGACAAATCAGAAAATATATCTGCGTAATTATTAAGGTAATAAAAAAATAAGATGAGCCACATAACAAAATCATAAACTGACGCCATCAGAGTAGGACGAGAGTGATGACGGTGTATTTTCGTAAAAGTAGAGTTGGCTTAATAGCCTCAGTTACAGTTGCTTCTAGGAATCGTAGTAGGTAGGAAATATTTTGTTTGTTGATAATGTTATGGTTTTATCTTTTAATTTTGGAAATGTGCGTTCTGCATTCATTTCAACTTCAAAACCTTAGTGATATAGAGTATGTGTATTGTTTTGCCTTTTCAGTGATTAATAAAAGCATTTCTAAGTCATGAATCAGCAACTGAAAGGGATCAGTAAAACGAATGAACTCATCATATTCAGTTACTGTCGTTGATTTTCTTATTCAGATTCTAGAATGTAACTGGTCTTTGATGGCTTCTGTAGTAAAATTAATAAGATTTTTGAAAGTAACCACTCATCATATAAAAATTCTTCATCAGTTTTATCTGTTTTTGTTTTTGTTTAGTATAAGTGAACTGCACTTTCATGTCAATGAAATTTACATATCAGTTTGACTAAACATTTAAATGTAGGTCTGCATAGATAGGAACTTTTACTTCCCAGAGTTTAAAATGTAATTTAATAATCTTATCAGGTAACAGTAACCAAAAATATCATGTACGGTTAAATCAATAGGTTTTTACAAGATCCGAAACAGATCGTCATGCAGTAAAAACTTCTCATCTTTGCTTGTAGACCAAAAAAGTCTATAGATGTGAAGTAATCAACTTCTATATATTAACCTACTTCTTCCGAAATCTTTTGACAAAATGATCTTTATTATATGAGCATTTGTCGAATATTTTGTGATTGGTTGAGGAAAACAAATGTAAATTTTCTGTACTGTTTTCAAGGCTAATAGAAACGCATCCAAAAATCCGTTAAAAACTGAGATTTTCTTACAGAGATTAGTGTTGATTTATCATTTCTAACTGAAATAAGCGTAACGTTTATATAACAAAAGCATTAAAAGTGATTATTTCTGGGTAGTTTATCTGCTCACACAGACAGGAATCTATTCAAAGCCGTTTTACTCTTCGTATTCTCTAGAGTAATTATACCTTAGACTAAAAATCTAAGTGCACTAAGGTAGAACTAGATCATTAATGGAGGCGATGACTTAAATTAGCCTTCTTATCCAGTTTGATCCATTTTTGCAAATCAGCTTTGTTGCACCCTACGTAACTTGTTTTTGAATTTAAATATACATCACTCTAAAACCAACCACTACATGAAGTAATGAACAAAAGTTTGTCAAGAATCTACGACTGTTAATAATAAAGTATTTGCGAAACAGACTTGATGCTTTGTTTGCATGGCATGTTGGTAATTTTCTCTTTTACAATACTGCATTGAAAATGTTCTCTGAAATGATTATCCCTTACTCAACTAAGGAAGTCGCTCTCAAAGTATGAACAATTTTCTTACACAGTACACTTGTCTAACTTGGTTTTCTGTCGTTAATCTATCCCACTGGCTTAATTGCAAACTAATGTTGTAAATCGTTTTCTTAGTTGCTGGGGTAAACAGTAACTTTACCTGTTCATTCCTTCAACTCTACGGTATTTTTGTTGCTGCGTTTTGCTTTCTGATTTCTTTTACTTTTTTACAATAGCAGAAGGTCATGCAAAAAATACATGGGTGAAAGCTAAATGTTCTGAAATGCATGTTCTTCTTCTTCTTCATATGACGGCATCTAACCTCCTATGCTAATAAAACAAGCTGAGTCTAATTTGATATAATTCACCGAAAAATGCACGTTATGATGTATCACTACCACTCTCCTTTCGGATAAAATTTAACTAGCTTACGCTGTTTTTGTTGAGAATCATGTACTTATCCGATATTTTTCGTGCCACTAATTATGTAGCTAACATTCTACCACTTTTGACGTTTATACATTCGATCAACACCATTATCCATCGCAGTCTTTAACAATTATGAATTTAACGTCAAAATGAAATGGTTTGCTTGTACAGAACTCTTATTAAGGTAAAAATTTGAATTTAAGCATAGTTTTAAGGATTTCACGATTAAACGGGGCATCGGCTAGATAACGTTTGATCATTTTTCAGTAAAGTACACGTAAAATCTAGACACATATCAACTGGGATACTGGTATATAGACATACATCATCATCGGTTTTCTTGGTTTCACCATCTTAGAAAATTATTTCAGAAGGTTTCTATTTAATATGTTATGTATCTCTGACAATATTGTGTAAATTTTGTTGCTGTGGTTTAGGTATGTTGCTTAGATACTTCCCTCACCGCATTTGTTATACCAACTAACAATCGACAAACGCACAAAAACACATTTTACTAGGAACCGTCTTGACACATAATGACTTGACTTCAACACTATCAAACATGTAATTTCATTGTACTAGGTTTGTTTTTTCCAATTTGTTCATTTGTATTATTCAAACACCCATTAGTGTAATTTGGCTATTCATTATTCTCTGAAGAAACAATTTATACTAATTTGCAAAACGTCATAAATTTCAACTTCTACTGATTGGATATCCAAAAATATTTAGTCCAACCAAAATCTTTGTTAATGATATATGGCTCATTTTATTATTCTCTTAAGTCAGCAGAAATTTTGTTGCAGACACTCATTAAATTTTGCTTTCAACATTGTTATGATCTTATATACATCTACATCCTCACTGATAACTTGCATCAACTCATTCACCGGGAGTCACGAATTTTTGACATTCATTTCTATGACGACATTATGTTAATTTGACTAAGATCCTAAAAAGCTAAAAATTAACAACAGAATATGGTAAATTCACACTGAACTGATTTTGTCGATGTTTTCGTTCACTCTGCATTCATTACTAAGTGTGGCTCATGAAATAAGTCGAACTATTTAGTCTTTTTGTAAAATAGTATTATCACTAGACTTTAAATGATACTTATGTGTTTGTTGAAATTCAATTTTGTTCTTTATAAGTATGTTGCAAGCTGTGTAACTATTTAAGTTCCGGTACAAAACGAACGAAAATGCAACTTCGTTATTTTATCATTTTAAACAACTGATATTGTATTTTATCTTCATTTTTTAAATAATAATAGCTTTGTTCAGTAGTATGTTTAGTACAATAAGAATTTTCAGAATGTAGTGTCTCAACAAGTTACTCTTTTACGATGTGAACATCTGAAAAATAATATTATATATATTTATGAATATAAATTTAGATTAGGGTAACATAAGGAACAGCTGTCTTTGCATTACATAATAATTCACATTTTAAGAGCACAGATTTCTAATGAGATTGGCTCTTACAAATTTGTCATCGTATAGGACATATGCTAAATATGGAATAGTGGAGCATTTCCCAAAGTACTTGCAGTCAAAAATAAGTTGAAATGTATTTTAACTATTAATAAACATATGGAGAATGAATGTTAGCCTAAATTTATGATCATTATGTGATTTTGTTATGAAATCAGTATACATCAACTGGTTAACTGGATTCTGTAATCATAATATAATATTTATTTATCCTCTTTTATGCAAATGCCTGTATTGGCCACTTTTTAGTTTATCACTCTGGAAATATTTTATTACAAAGGAATATAATGCAATAGATAGACATTTCTTCTTAGTTCAGACTATTGTAGTGTTATATCTATTAGTAGGTAGATGAGGCACGTCTAACTGGGGAAAAGTTGATCTATTTAACCGAAACCGGTCATTTATATAAATGTTTTTTTTTCCTATAAACTATAAGGTTATTCGTTTAATTAGATGCAAGTGAAATTTAACGGAATTGTTTTTAAGAAATTGTAATAACCTAGTTTTCAGCTAACATTTTTAAAAATGGGTTTCCATTTTTTTTTAATAAATATCAATAAGGACTATTTTTGTTTAATAGACAAATTGACTACTTAAAATAAATGAACTCATATTATTTATGTATCTTTGACAAAAAATAAATGACATTTAATTTGTATTGTTGCTTTCTATGCATGAATTAAATGTTTGTTATGTTTCTTTTTTTCTAAAAAAGAATTAAATTTGTAGTTTTTTGTTTTGTAGTTATGTTGTGAAACTGAGTGACCTAGATTCAAATCCATCAGGGAGTATATTTATCTTATGATTTCAGATATTCCATGCTATTGAATGCTAGTTAGCACAAAACTTAGATAGAGGGTTTTCATTCCGTTACCTAAAACCAAGTTACTTAGTCATAGTAACATAGACACTTCAACAAATTAGATAAATTTCTAACCGTGATGAAAGAAGCATGTAACACAAGATAAAAACAGTTTTTATTGATTCTTGTTCATTACTTTATGACTACTTTGCATACTAGAAATTGCCTATACTTTTTTAAATACATTCGTCCTCTTAAATGTATATGCCGTTTACAGTTTGAAGACTGATCATCACTTCTTTTAAGCGTTCATTTAACTGTCTTATTATCATATAATCTGTAATATTAAGTAGTTATATCTTTATCACTATTAAAAACCAGGAAACCATACTCCTTAGTATGAAACTCCTGGCTAATAAACAGACACACCTCCTTGAGGAACTGACCATGGACACATTCATCTTGCATAATCAGTGCTTGATATTCAGTTCTATGAGTTAGTGTCGAATAGTTTACACATCTAACTTCCATCAATTTACTCAATTTGATATTATTGGATCTACTAATTATCCATGACGTCAACAAAATTATCACAGATTTTTGTTAAATGTTTTCAGCATTAGAAATCAGTTAAAACAACTTATATACTAACTGTTACAGAATATCAAGTATCATTACCGAAGTAAGACTTGATAACGTTAAATAAATTAAGCGTTTGTCAAGTATTTTATAGTATTAAGTAATATATTTTTCCAATATTCTTTATTTACTTTACGCTGCTACTTCAGGGAATACAAAAATATATTTCTGAATTTCATGGATAGATTTTACTAAAATTCCTCTTTCACTTAGGCGGTAAGATACTGTTTACGCATTACATGTTAGTGAGTAATTTTTCGATTTATTTATTAGTCCATCGTATAATCATGTTAATATAATCAAAAAGTTTTATAGGCATTTTACCACATAAAACATTTGTAGAAACAATTTATTCCCAAAAAATTTGGGTACTTTAGTGATAATTTTTTCTATTGGATAATTACGCCAAACTAAAATCCCTTAAGCAGTATCGGAAAAGAAATTTATGCAAGTGAAGGCATGCGTAGTTCATTAGTTTCAACGCAATTACATAAGTTACAAAATACAATACAACATTTATGATTCAACAATGTAGGGAGGTTCATGTCAAAACATATCATTTAAAAGGAAAGCTAAGACAACGTAATCCACTGATCCTAAGAAACCATAATTCTAAAGTTGCAATTCAAAAATGATATTGTTAGTGAAGTTCTAATACGACGGTTGGGAACATGTAATACCAGCAGATTAGCACGTATGTTCATTACTTCACCCGTATTGATTTTAAGAAATAAATTACTAAGGTTCAACACCTTATCATCTATTTGCCAGTTAAGTTGTTTGTATGGGGTTAACTATGTTTGACGCATGACAAGGCAAGTCCACTTTCGTATTTCGGAACATCATCCATCATGGTTCAACAAAGGACAAGGTGGAACAAAAAAGCCCATTTTTACATATCTAGTTGGCATGGGCCGACATGTTGGGACCGACTCAATACTCAAGGTGATATACTAAACACAATTGAACTCACCTTTTATTCATAAATAACACTTCTTACAAACAGAAAAGCCATAGCTTTCAATTTTATAAAAGATTATCTTTGCATTCAATAAACGTTTGTACGGGTTATATCTTTCCCCAGGTCATCAAACTAAGTTCAAACATCTCAATTAACTCTTAATTTTTAAAATGTTTTAACTTTATTGTCATATAATCGCTTAAAATATACAACAGAATTGTTTCCTTACTTACATCTTGTTTTTGTTCTTATGCAATTAACTCAAGTGAATAACCAGTTTCTAAGTGTAGTCTTAAATACTTTTATTCTTTTTTTAAGATTGCATAATACCTTCTGGAAAAAGTCCTAACGGATTTTAGAATATGTTGTTATGAATAACCTTATTTCGATGAACCATAGCATTGATTTAACTCTGTTAGTTTGAATCTCTTTAAATAACGTTACAACGTTACAACGTATATTTATTGTTCACCCATTTATGCCTGCTGTCTTTTGAAATTATTTAATAAAATCTTAAGCATATATATAGTGTATTATCTTAAAGTTAACTGAATTTCTCACTGCAGCACTGAGTATTTAAGTGAAAAGTACCCTAGTAGATGACATCGGATAAAATTAAAGGTGAATGAATGTTACGAAATTGGATATTTCTAGTTTATTTGTGGACCAAGACAGGAATATTAGAATGATGGCTTTTCTGAATCGAACAGTTTACTTTACCAATACATAATGAAACATTTAGCTACACACTTTTGTCAACTAACTAAAGACAAAATACTACTTACGGGGGGGGGAAGAAATTTCTCAAACAAATTTGAGTAATGTAATAGTATATCCAGTTAGTTAATGTAATCCAAGCCAATAACTTCTTAAGAACTCTGTACACATTTACAACCGACCCGTTTTATAAAAGTTAGTAATGTTAATTGACTAGGCAAACTACAAAAAAATGTTTTTGTTCCTCATGTTATGGTGTTGTTGGTATGTTTACTACAAACAAATGTATGTGCCGAAATTAGCGACATCTTCATGCTTACTTTTCTAATCGATATAGTTAGGAAGTTGAAGTATTTTGTAATACATGAAGATGAATAATTTGAAATTGATCATAAACTTGACACAATTTTATTTATACAGTTATTTGTGCTATGCATTCTAGAGTAAATTCTTTGAAAAATAAACAGTGGTTCAATCACTATGTAAAAAAACAGAAAAAAAAGCCACAAATGTAAATGTGTATAGGGGTTTATTTGTTTTTATTAATAAACGAAGACTTTACATTTAAAAAATAGCATGTTGATAAAATATATATCACTTTCCACCTTCTCCAATATACGTACAAACTACTCGTGTTAATATACAGGATTACAATTTCTGAGTCGTACTGCATTATACACGACCTTACAAATCATCGGAAACTGAATGAATTATGTGCAGAATATACAACTACAATGACTATTAGTCGCTCTTACTGAAACGAAATTATGCAGTCTATTAGATAGCATTGCTTACATGTTATTGGGGGATATGCATTTGTGATTTCGGAAAGACTAATGCTATTATCGGTTGGATGACTATTTGTTTCTTGATTGTTTCAAGTATTCTAATAATAAATTTGAATATAATTGGAGCATGATCAAAGTACATTCAATTAGAACTCGTTCACATCTTAAATCTCAAACACGATTGAAATCATGTATAAAGTAGAGCGTTTAGTGTTAACCAGCAGGTTTTCAATAACAGTTTAGATAAATTTGGATGAACGTTTTACATAAAGAGATAATATAGCTAAACTTTAGTTGACAAAAATATTTGTTGTCAGTAAACATCTTTTTATGGTGTCAGGATAATAACTGAAGTTTTGTATCGATCAAAAACTTAAATTACCTGTACACACAAGAAAGTTGTTTAAACTGACTGTACTATAGAATGTGTTGTATCACATTCGTTAATATTGAGGCTTTTCATCAATTTAGATTGGAAACTATTTTTATTTATGTAACTACTAAGAATCGGATCTTTAAATTTTCTCCCACACCATTCATCTCGATTAATTATCATTAGTGTTTTATCAATTTGTTGAGTGTAAATCGATATGCATTAAAATGTGTTATATCATTTTGATACTCAGAATAAATTCTGATACTCACGTCTAGGTCAGGGAAAATAAACTCAGTTTTACTTTTATTATACCTCCATTATTCAATTACTTATAATATACAAAACAGAAAAGAAACATGTTATAAAGGTGTTAATTTAACTAATTATTGAGTAACAAACAAAAATTCGGTAGAATTGATAACTTAGCCACAAATGTTTGTTAAATACTATGTAAGTAGACTCGCATTTTAACTAATTAGCGATCAGCTTTTGATAAACAAATGTTTTGTTTTTTATATCTGTTTGTTTTGTTGTTATATTATTGATGCAAATTATGCTAATAATCATCAGTTGATGTCAATGAAGTTTAATTTAAATAACCCGTCATATAATCACTTCAACAATATGTTTTCTCTCCACTAGGGAAATTGTCATATTATACTAACATATGTAGCTTTTCGCATGATTCTGTCAAAAAATTGTATAAGTGCATCTACACAGATATTGCATTATCTTCTTGACCTAAAGCATTAATTTCCCCCAGCTTAACAGTTTTTGGTTGGATTTTATGCAAGACATTTATTAACTTGACTAACCAGTGTACAGGTAAAAATTCTTTCTAACATTTCTTTCTACAGGACTGAGTGGATGTGATTTGTAGGACAATTATCACAGTTATTTGTTAGTAGCTGTTAAATAAAAAATAAATGCCATATCTGAACTACTAACTGCTATTCAACATCTTGTTGATTGCCATGAAAGTCAACACTAACTTGCGAATTGATCATGTCCCCCTGAAACATCAAAACTTACAATGACAAATTAGTTTCAAATAATCCAGCAGTTTACAATTTAACTACCTTCACATTGTAATAATTTATTAGGAATAATTTTTAAGTTTATTAAATGAATACCTTCCTTCCAGATTAATTAAATACATTTATACTTGGCCGACAATAAGCTGAATATAGCAGACTATTTTACGTGATTACGTCAATGAAAGTTTATGCATAATGAACACCTTACTTAATGATTAAAAGTAGTTTATCAGAAATTTAGTAAATTTATGTTAATCAGCATTATGTTGGTTTTTGTGGTACTAAATTTATTTATATGTATTCGTCACAGATTCATATTGGTTTGATACCACTAAAAACTAGAGATCACTGGACAGATGTTTCATTTCAGTATGAGACTTCCCACCCTCGATTCTGCCAGAGAATCGAACTTAGGTTCTTCGATTTAGCGAACGACTAACGCTTCATCACTTAGGCGTCAAACGTTATTTGCATCATCCTAAAGACAGAAGGAAAAAATACAAATGTAAGTAATGTTTGATATTAACTTAGATCTTTTTGTTAATAGTTCACCCTAAATTTATAACAGTATGATAAACCACTAAATTAATATTGGAGTTTGTCGGAATTAGAAGTTTGTTTAAGCTTTTCTACTGAAACAGTATCGTACCTAAAAGGACTAATTTACTAGACAAATATTTAAATAAATGTCATCTATTACTTTCAAAGAGTTTTGCATTCTTACTTTTTTCATTACCTACTTATGTCCTTGTATGTTAAAATGGTTTAATGATCTTCCTAGAGTAATCAAAAATAAGAAATATTTGAGCGAACGCTTTATATTAGTTATTGTAATACAGGTTTTATAGATTTATAATAGTAAGAGCCTAATGATGACGTTACCAAAAACAATTGTTCGCTTGAATATTACATATGTTAAAGTGCCTAAGATTTACATTTATGAAACTGTAAATAGCTTAATATTTATCAGTATTTAGGCATCAAAACAGCTTAAAGCCTTAAAGGTATCTATTAATTTTTCTTTTATTAACAATTTCCTATGATCTTATACAGTATTATTATTGTAAGGTAACTCATAAGCAATATGACATTAGGTAGGAGTATCTTTACAAACGTTGAGAACGAAATCTAACCATTTATTAAAAAAATATAACACTTTCCAACTCATTTATATTATCTACAAGTTTTTCTATCAGACAAAATAGAATGATTCTGCTAAGCATCTCATTACTAATATTCATTCATATAATTTTCATATAAGTTTTTTTCTGTTTTTAATAGTTATTTTTATATGCATTATGTATATACTACTGACTGAGTTAGAATTCTGATGGTTACAATTAATGTAAGCTATTTCTGTATTTACTAACGGTGATAATTAAATTATCACTATTTACAAATGTATAGTTCATTTAGAAATTTTGTGTATAATCATCATGATGGTTTTTATGGAATAAGGCCAAAAAAATATAAATTACTACCTTGTAATTAGTTATTCTTCTATGAACATATAAATATTTTTTTTACTTTTGTTAGGAGAAATTATTTAATATAGTGAAAATTTTCAATTATCATCTATATGTATTAATAGAATAATAAGTTATTACTAATTATAAATTAATACTGATATTATATTAACATTAAATACCTACCTTTCATAATATACTCAGTTAATATAATTATTATAGTAATACATTTTTACTTTGTTCATACAGATCTACATTAACTTAGATTTAATAAGATATGATATTCAGTCATAAAATTTTTAACTTACAACAAATTTTTAAGTGTAATATTAATCTATTTTTATTACTAACTTCTTGATTTATGATAACGTTGAGAAGTATATATTTAGGTAGTTTATGTAGAGTAGCTTCATTTGAAGATACTTTTCATTATAAATTGATTGAATGATAGAAATTTGAATTTACAAGACAACTGTTATTGTCTTATTTTATATTTAAGTAGTGCTTACTAACGATTGTGTAATCATTCTAATACAGTTACTACAGGTTACAAAACGGACACAATGTTCTTTAATCACTAACTCGAATCCCATCGGTTTATACCGCAAACTATAACCAATTCGCAATACATCTGGATAGACATCCGCTTAGAAACTGTTCTACGTTCAATATGGTTTAAACTTGCCATACATTACTGTTAAGTAGAATCTAGAGAATATATTTCCTACAGTAAAATCAATAATTGATTGCATCGGAAGCCAATACTGCTTCTTTGCTAATGTTCTAGCTGCTTATAGGATTAACTATATGAGTTAGTTAATGCATGTAAACATATATGTAAGACTATTATTATACAAATCCACGATAGTAACTGTCGCTAGTGTATTGATTAAATCGATTAAAACTAAAAGAAAATTGTATAATAAATTTCTTAGTTTTATCTTAAAAGTAGTTACTACGACCACGTACATCGAATGTGAAATTTAGTCACGGCACGTCGTTGTTAAATAGTTTTAACTAAAGTTAATATAGTTACTAATACTTCTTGTCTTTGGAGTGTTTACCGGGTTATGTCATTTCATGACAATAAAACATCAAGCTTAGACATTTATTTAGATAAAAATTTGATAAACTAAAGAGTATTCTGGCAGTTTCTGAGCACAAACGTCAGATATTGTAGCCTCGTCCAATAAGAATTAATTAGGTCAAATCTAAAGATTGAAATGAAAAGTACTTTGATAATGTTTGAAATTGTAGCAGAACTCGAAAGTAAGGTGATCAATTTAAAGCCAGTAGCGTTAAGCAATGAAGCGAAATTTTTAAAAGATAAAGTTTTTATTAGTTCCTTTTTTATATCATAGTGTGATTGAAGAACACCTGAAGACGAATTCATTCACTAAACTAAACATTCACCGGTGGAATAAATTCATGCTTTCCATGAACTTTAAACATGTTCTATGTCTTTTTTAGAATTGAGATCATGCAGTAGGTTGTTCGAACACCAATTAACCTTTCTATGATATATTCCGAGATTAAGAATTCATGACGTTTCCATTTACAATATGATAGTAAAATTACATTAATATTTACAGTTTGAAAA
Source organism: Schistosoma mekongi (assembly GCA_034768735.1). NCBI lineage: Eukaryota > Metazoa > Platyhelminthes > Trematoda > Strigeidida > Schistosomatidae > Schistosoma > Schistosoma mekongi. The sequence goes on from CM068305.1 coordinate 62,567,208, forward strand.
TTTTCCGAAAAAGACATATTGCTTGTATACAACCTCATTTGTCTGATGTGTCAACTTACATCAAAACTCAGTATCTAGTAAAATTTATAAACAAACACATGATTAATTAAGTAAAAAACCCAGATACAAATTGTAAATAAAAATCGCTATTCATTCGGCTATTATTTATAAAGGTGACATACCCAATGACATGTTAATGAAGAGGTTAAGTAGAACAACTAGAATTGTATTCAGTGCAAAAAACTGAATTTTCTACACTTTCTTCAGTGACGTAGAAATTAAAAGAAAAACTACTAAGACATGATACCTTTGAATTTATGAGTTTAACTGCCTATGTGGAGCCACTTGCATTGACAGATGCTTCAAAATTTTTTTCACGTTCAAGAAGGCTTCTTAGTGTAGGTAAGTAAAAGGGTTACGAAAAACGTTCGATTTTAGCCCTTTCATTCCAAATGAATGGTACAACTAAACTTAGGCAGTCGTGTATAGTAACCTATAGTGTAAATAATGACCTACCACTATCAAACTTACGTTCCTTCAAGTGGTAGGATCAGTAGCCATATGGGTTTAGTGCCCTGAACGTTATATAAAAATTAGGCATGTTCACCCTGTTCTTTTGCTGCAGCTAATATATTACTCGATAAGTAAATATGGAGCTTAATTGTAGGATAACCTAATTTGAAAGTGAACTTAAGTTTATCTGATTTAAATATTACAGTAATTGTTATCGTTATTTACAAACCTTATTATTCCCCTCATGTTTTATAATACAACTATTATTAGTCCAGAACTAATGAATTCGAGCATCACTCAGTCAGTCTCACGTCGCATGATAGTATACTCTACGAAGTCTTTTCTACCAAATATCTTTTCATTTCACGACACATACTTATTATTATTAATCTTATAATGTCAATCATCGTTTGCCGTTATGCTTAACTACATGATTATTATTTTAACAAAAATCCAACTTTTTCATGACGCTTTCTTTTTCGAACTTAGCTACTTATTTGCAATCACTACTTCCAGGCGAGTAATTACATAACCTGAGAACCTATCAAAAAGACTATTTTTCGTTCAGTTATTCTTGTTCCCATAAATGGTAGTTTGAAACACATAACTTAGGATTACACTCTTTCTGTTATATCATCCTGTTATTCGGCGTTACTTTTTGGGCGAATTATAAATTTGAAAATTACGAATTGATTGGAAAAATACTTGAGAGCTCTAAAGTAAACAGGATTTTACATTTTAATTATGTGTTACAGGGAATTTCCGATTTGAATTCTATATTACAAATTAAACTGAGTTAGACAACTAATCAAAACTAAGACTGAAATTATAAAAATCAGGCTTCGGACGTCAATTCAATGGTCTAAGGTTTAAGTGTTTGCTATGAAGTCTTAGAGTTTTATGCTTGAACCCGTAGTGGTATGAGTAATCTTAGTTTAAGAAATAAATTGGTATGACAAAATGCACAAAAATTTAAGTTCTATTTATCTTTATTCAATCACAAGTGGTATTAGCAAATATATCCATAAACCTCAAAAAGTTATAATTTTCCCACAAACTATTTTAAGACACTCAGAACCATGATAAAATTTACTACTGAGTTATTGTTTTTTATTTAATCTTAATAACGAATCAACTGTGTTATTACGTAACATCTTTTTGAAAAATAAAACTAGACTTATATTGGCATTGATAGCCATTAGTGTAATGCCCAAATAATTTAATGAATTCTTAACAATTGTAAATGTTAAAAATTTGTGAAATTCTTATTACTATGCAAATAATTAATCAATAATAACTTTACATTGATTAGGTTGTAACAAAATGCATTTTAGTGTAATAATTTGGTCTCAATGAAGTTGAACTGTATTAAGCTGATGTGGTATATTAGTTATTATAATTCAGTACTTTAGATTTACTATTATTCGAAATCCTATTTATTAATTTTTGGTAGTAGCACTAGCTAACAACATTACATAGTACACAGTTGTCTAGTCTGCTTGTTTCTTTTTTAAATACTCCACTAATTTAAATTGAAAATTGATTCATTTTTTTCAGAACAAGTTATTGTACGCTTTATTATTACAATGGATATCGTTACAACGGAATATTTTATTATTTAATTTACTGAAAAGAAATAAAATACTGTAATTGTTATGCTTTTATGAATTTCATTCTAAAAGTATTTTCGCTGTGTCATTCCTTTTATTTACTGAACTGTATTGTGAAGTCTGTTGTTACTGGTTAATTGAATAAAAAAGTACATAATGAAAAGAATCCCATTTCGACATTAAGGAAAGACTAGAGGAGCGATTTTAAACCTATTGTAAACTTATATATATATATATATTAGTGTAGAGCTTTGATGAAAAACTAATTGAAAAGAAATTTCTTCGATCCTCCAGTCCTTTCTTAATAAAGTACATATTAAAACTAAATTCTTATGTTTGATAGTTGATTAGTTCGTTTAAGAATATATACATGTAACACACTGTAGGTTGTGTACAATGTTCAAATGTGTTTGGATCAGTCTGCTTAAATTCAGCTTTACCAATAAAAAAGCATACTACTACGTAACAAAACAAAACTTAGTCAGTCTATATGAAATAATCCCACAAGAAATATAAAATAATAAAGTAAATTGTACACACTGACAATTACGAATTTGAAAGTCAATTAGATTTATCGGTGATTTGATCAAAATGCTTTTAATAATAGTACAAACTTTTACGTAGAATTTACAAATCTATCTTTAAAAAACCAATTAAGTTTCACAACATTTGATTAAGAACACTGAACTCACATGATTTTAAATGATAATTAGTTAACAGTTAATGGTTTATGTTTAAAATAGTATAGATAATACAAGCACTTTTTATTCACCCATTACATTAAGTATGACCACATGTCTATGCATTTCATCTTCTATTCCAGTGAAACCTTAATTTGAAATGTAATTCGAAAGAGCCTCAAAGTACTCATCGTTAAACCACGAGATTTTATTTCTGAATACCATTTAACCAAACTAAAACTACTACTATTGTTATATCTGTTATACTATTTCCCTCCATTGGCTTCAAACGAGAAAAGAATGAGAATAGAAATAACAGAAATATTGAATGATTGAATCAAGCAGTTATTAATGAGGAATAACTACTTCAGTTCACAAATAACATTGACAATAAATTAGAAACAATGAAAAATAAAATAAAGTTAACTAATGACTATTTTAATCAAATAAACACTTGATTTCATTCAATCACATCAAGTGAAGTTAAACTGACCTTTATTTGTAATTATTTTTCTGTCAAACAAAAGCTACGCATTTCGCTAATTCAGGTGATTGGAAATATTGATTACAAATTGTAGTTGAATTATAAAGTATAATTTAAACAAACTAATAATGTTTCAACTAAGTTTATCTATTAAGACTGACTATCAATGAATTTATGAAATGTTGTGATGATCTCAAGACAGTCATATGTTGAACATAAAATTAGTAAGTGATAACAAAGAAAGATATTTTAGCCCAATGCTTTAGAATACTTAGCAAAGATTCGATTCTTATGCAAAAGTAATTTAAATGTGATATGACTTCAGACAGAAATCAGTATTCCCTAACTTTATTTAGCATTTAAATGATGAGTATTAAGTATAGAATAGTTCAATAATTATATTAAATAATATTAGTTAAGCGTTATTTGATTCTAAATTGATACTCACATATAGCTTTTGCTTTTTTTGTTGATGAATGTCCTATGCATATTTATATACCTATGTCTTTCAAGCATGTAATTCAGTTGTCAAGTGTGTAATCAGTCATCATATTTTTATTATAACCTACACTACCGTTTTTATGAACGTAATTGGATCAATCAATCAATCAATGACTGTTATCCCGTGTGGAACATAGGTCGACCAGCAGCATTCTCCAAACAACTCTCTCCTGGGATTTCCTTTCCAGCTCTTCCCAAGTGCAGTTCATTCTCTTCATGTCTGTCTCCGATTCCTGACGTAATGTGTTCCTGGGTCTCCCTCTTTTACTTTAGCCTTCAGGATTCTAAATTAGTGCTTGTCTAATGACACACTGACAATTTCCAAAATATGTGTCTAATCCACCTCCAAAGTCTTTTCATAATTTCTTCTTTGAATGGAAATTGATTTGTTATCTGCCACAGAAGGTTGTTATTGTAGATAGTATCTGGCCAACGTTTTCGAAGTATCTTACGTAGACAGTTGTTTATAAATACGTGTATCTTCTGAAGGATACTTTTCGTAGTTATCCAAGTTTCAGCTCCATACAACAGAACTGTCTTCACATTTGTATTGAAAACTTCAACTTTAACGTCGGCTGACAGTTAGTTGGAGTTCTAGATGTTTTTCAGTTGTAGAAATGCTGCCCTTGCCTTTCAAATCCGCGCCTTCACATGAGAATCAGACCCTCCTTGTTGATCGATTACGCTGCCCAAGAATGTAAAGGTTTCTACATCTTCCGGAATTTCATTGTTAAGTGTAATTGGGTTAGTGTTTGTTGTTTCGGATCAAAGGATCTTGCTTCTCCCTTTGTATATGTTAAGGCCTACTGCTGCCGAAGCTGCTGCTATATTGTTCATCTTCATCTGCATTTGATGCTGCGCGTGGGAACAGTTAAGTCATCTACAAAGTCCAAGTCATCTAGTTTCATCCATGTTGTCCATTATATTCCGAAAGTGCCTTCAGATGTTGCAGTCTTCATGATCCAGTCGATGACCAGTAGGAAGAGGAAGGGCGAGAGTAAACAGCCTTGTCTGACACCGGTCTTTACTTCGAATAAATCTGTGAGCTGACCTCCATGCATGATTTTACAATGTAGTCCGTCGTAAGAATTCCGTATGATGTTGACTATCTCGGGTACGTCATAATGTCATGGAAGGCTTCATAATATTCGCCTATCCACGCTGTCGAATGCTTTCACGTAGTCGAGGAAGTTGGTGTAAAGTGGTGAGTTCCATCCAATTGATTGTACAACAACGAACCGTAGGGTGGAGATTTGGCTAGTACACGATCGGTCTTTATGGAATCCAGCCTGTTGATCTTGAAGTTGGGCGTCGACTGGATCTTTTATTCAATTAAATAACACTCTGTTGAAGACATTTTCTAATACTGAAGGAAGAGTGATGCCCCTGTAGTTCCCGCAATTGTTAAAGTCACCTTTCTTTTGTATCTTGATGAAGCACCCTGCTTTCCAGCCTGTTGGCACTTGTTCTTTCGCCCAAATCTCCCTGAAGAGGATATGGAGTATCTTTGAAGTTGCTTTTATATCTGTCTTCATTGCCTCAGCTGATATGTTGTCTGGTCCTACTAACTTGCCACTCTTAATTTGTTGGATGGCCATTTTGATTTCCTCGACTGTTGATGAGTCGGTGTTTATAGGGAGATCTGTGGCTGCTGCTTCGATGACTGGTGGGTTCAGTGAGGCTAGTCTATTCAAGAGTTATTCCAAGTGTTCTACCCACCTGTTTCGTTGTTCATGCACTTCAGTGATTGGTTTGCCATCCTTGTTCTTGATTGATCAAAACGTTTTTACTGGTTAGTGTGTTTTTATCAAGGTTGTTGTTTTATGAGATGGGGTTGCTAACCCCGTGCCCACCACTCCTCCTTAATTTGGTCTCAGGACCGACAGTAACCTTAGGGGGCTCCAGGCGAAGTTGTGACCATAATTAGTGGATCGAAATTACTTAAATGTCTCAACACAGTAGTGATAATTAACTAGACACTTTCCTTTTGTTTTACATCAAATTCGTATGCCAGATAATCTATTATAATATGTCTTTGTGCCCTTTAGAACCCATTTATAACCTTTACAGCTTCAGTCATAACATTCTGGATAGTATGACCTTCAGTATTACTTATAATTGATAAATAACTTGATATCAAGTATTCATAATTACACATTCATGCAAAAATTAGGTCTAATGTCTCATTCATTTGTATCTGAGGAAATATAGTGATGCAAAGTGCACTTGTGAAGTGTGACTTATCATAGTGCCAATAATATGTTGTGAATTATAGTACTGTCATTCTAATAACTATGTTATATTGGTCGATTAACGAAGAATAACCAACTTTAAAAATTGTGTTTTAGAAGGCTGTATCAACTACTTTAGTTGTGTGTAAGCATTTTACTTCGATCATTATCCTGTTCTCTCGACCTATCCTCTCGTTTGACCTGTTGACTGTCAGTATGTGATTTCCAATTTGTGAAATGTAGTTACTTAATTGTGTATACGTTACTCTGGTTCACTACTAACATTTTCCTTATTTTGTATTGATGTTAGCTCACCAATTAGTTGACTATGTGCTCACGTTTTATGCATATATGGTGGAGTTCTTGAAGTACAATTTGATTTGTCTGTTTAGTTCATTGGCCTGTGTTCTTTTTAACCCAGAATGGGACTGAGTAGGCATTGGGCAGACGTCAAACGTCGACTAGACTATAGTATTCGTCATTGTTCGTTGTAACTGTTACACAAGATCATGTTAAGCAATTCGCCGTATGTTTCCAACATAACAGTTTGGCATTATAACAAATTACAAACTATTTTAAACGTAACTTTTGAAGAAGAATAAAAACTATTCTCAAATTTATTGTTACAACAGTACATTTAGTAAAATTTAAAAAAAAAACCGTTACCAACAACTCTCTTTAGATGCATTATTGATCTAATGCACTATCAAATAAGTTGTCAATGAATTATAAACTACATAAATTAATAAAAACGTTATCTATTAAGTACTTACATCCTACTCTATTTTTACTGGTTTAAGTACCCTGTAGTGATAAAATGAGTGGCGTATGTAACAAACACAATCCATAGAATACATAAATAATGAATAATAGTTTATTGGTCAATTCGATTAAAATTTCAAATTATTCGGGGGGGGGATATTTTAATTCAATGATGTAGGTTTAAAATTTCTTTGGTATTTTCTTTCACGTATTGTGTAACTAAAAGTTACTAAAGCAAAAATTATTTTAATTAACTGTACACATAAAAATACCTCTCAACAATATGATTATGCAAAAAAATTCTAATTAAATATAAATTACTGAAATAAACAAGAATGGTCAATTAATTATGTCATAAGTGTAGATTACATTTTTTGAAGGATTCATACATTTCTGAAAAATATTCCGGTAAATAACAATTTTTTTATTATTTCCTTTGGACAAACAGTTTTTTTAGTCCTTTAACAGTAAATATATATTTCAATTAGGATGGTTATTTTTGTGGAGATTGGTTATTTTATTTGATTTAATATATCACAGATTGATGTTGGCAGGGTACCATTGATAACAAGGGAGCACTGGACAGCTGTTTCGTTCTAGTGTGGAACTCCTCAGAAGTGTGCACCCCAGATTCCGCAACAGGGGCTTCAGGTTGACGCGAACCCTGCCAACACCAGTCTGTGATATATTCAATCAAATAAAGTAAATATATATATTAGAAACAGTGTTAGTCTGACAAATAAAATATCACTAGTAAATCGATAGCAGTATTAAAAACTTTCAACTAATCTATAGTGAAGTTGTCAGTTTGTAAAAAAACCAGTAAGAGAGTCATGGGACAAGAGACAGATGAATCACATGTTAGTAGGCTAGTCCAACTTCTTAGTATACGTATGTGGAGTTCGTGCTACTGCCAGACTGGTAACTCAGAAGCTCTGCTAGTCAAACGTCGACAGTAACATCAAAGATTGAACATGCCCCTACGTGGCCTGCTAAAAAAATAAGGTGATCCAGTATAACAAATACTCTCTTGGCACTTTTCCAATCACTTACGCGTGACTCGACCATATCCACCTTGATCTGCTAGGACTCGCTTTTGTCGAACGCTGGATAGCAAACTTCGGCTGTTCACCTACAGTAACGATAGACGTTGGACGTCAGTTCTAATCTGGACTGTTTACTGCACTATAAAAATAAAATGTTGGGTGTAATGTTGCCGATTTAGTCTGCGGAACGGCACTTCGATTCCCAGATGAATTTATAGAAACCGCTGCCATTTCGACGAACCTGGATCTCAACTCTGACGTGAACCGGCTTATAAATGCTATGCGTTCATTTAAGCAAATTCAAACTCCACATCAATCTACAGACGTCTCCATCTAGCCTGCCGTAAAATATGGCACTCACATCATTGTACTTTGCGATACTCTACGCTAACCTCTGGATGCAACCTACGAAGGGTCATACATGCTTTTTAAGCAAGGATCTAAGTACGCTACTGTTGGCCAGAACGGCAGTGATCACCTCAAAGCAGTTTGTTTAGAAAGGTAATCTTTGAACTGGTAGCGGACAATTTAAATATCGTATTTGCTTGTTCTTGCACTGAGTTTTAACCTTTGATAGCATATTTTTAGCTAGTGTCTCCCAAATACATTAGCTATAACCTTGTACAATAATTGCTACAACTGCCCTTATGTACACTTCTGTTTCGATTTCCCGTGGGCTTGAAAATGTATCCCCATAACACTATTTGTTTCAACGAAGTCCCCGATGTCGATTTTCAAAATTCATAGTTACCTTTCGTTCCCGTTCGTTTGGAGGAATTATTCTAACTTTACATGCTGCCAACTGATAAAACGCACTTTCCATGATCCACCATTCTTGGTCTGTACATTAATCTCTGGGTACCGTGTTTTCAGATTTCATAGGTTGGTGTGGTTTTTGCAATGTGTTGAGAGAGTCCAATTGTTCATAAAATCAAGCGAATGGAGTTGTATTAAATTTTTGTTAGCGTAATTTATAAACCATAATCACATTTATGTGAGTATGTGTGAATTATATTCACAAAACATATTTGACAATATTTTTTTTCGTGTTAATAAAATGTTTATGATTTTAATTTTATGAATAGTCACTACAAATATACGAATATTTTGTACATAGATGACACTCACTCTATCTTACTGAAATGAAAATTCCTGACTACTCATCTTCTATCTTCTGAATTTGTGACTATGAGGGTTCAAGGCGATCAAGTGCGAAAGTTGTCTGCGGCTTGACATGATATCATGTACGAGTTATAACACAGTACAGCCTTTTAATTAGAATGTACCTCTCCTTCAAATAAACCAAAGTGTAATGAACTTTTAACATGCTTAGCACAATCATGCGAAATGACGACATATATTTCCTACACCCTACTTTTAATAAGTTATTCTTCTAACCTTGTTTATTTCACAGCCTTTGCATCAGTTAGCTATGTGACCTTGGAATAGCAAGGAATTGAACGCGTGGATCTGTCACACTGTGGTCTCTTAACGGAGACATTCTGTGTTGCAAGCAACCAAATGTTATCTTTCGAACGATTCTGATCTATCCGGAAAGGACGGAATGACCTTTATTTGTCGCTATTGGTTATTTCTTTACATCCATTATCAACGTGTTTATTTGATGTCTTTTAGGATTGATTAAGTGGACAGTTGTTGGTGTAATAAACTCCGCCTGGAGCCCCATAGGGTTTCTGCCGGTCCCAAGCCCGGATAAAGGAGGAGGGTTGGGCATGGGGTTAGCAACCATATACTGTAAAACAACATCTTTGCTAAAAAATAAGCTAACCTGTAAAAACCTCAATAACCATTTTTACTCCGCCCTGGAAGTTGGAAGTTGTGTTATGACGCCCCATGGTGAAAGCCAAAATTCTTCAGGAGGCACGAGGCTGATGTCTCTTCTGACAACCAGAGCAACGATTAATACAGGTACATGGAATGTACGCACAATACGGTAAACAGGGAGAACCATGCAAATAGTTGAAGAAATGAGAAGATACAACCTGAAGATACTTGGAATAAGCGAAACGCATTGGGTGCAAGCTGGACAGCAACGGCTATCCTCAGGAATTGTGTTTTTATACTCCGGTCACGAAAAAGAAAACGCCCCCCACACACACAAGGAGTAGCATTGGTGTTGTCCCAAGAAGCATGGAAGGCTTGTAGCAACTTAAGTTGGCTAGTTGAAAGTTCACTTTAAACCTTAAGCATACGCCAAAACAATTAGGCTCCAGTATTCATTTCCTTCCTTATTCTGCATAGGGATTATATTTCCTATTTGCTTATATTGAACGTTGAGAATTATTTGTGTGTTTGAATAACTAGAACCGCGCTCCACTATCTCCTGCCCACGCTATTAAATAAAGACCTGTTCCCATAATACTCTGGATTCTTGTGTCACTAGATAGGGATATACCTAGGCATTAAACTGATGAGCCCTGTGTCAAATAAAACATTTCATTTCTGTTGTTTGCATCACTTTTTTTTATATTCAGTCATAAAAATAAACCTTCTGATTTGCGATAGTTAAGATTACGTATATATTTTTTATATACATAGTATATTATTTTTATCACTCAGTATTTTTCGGTCCTCATTACGTTATCATATTGTTCATATAACATGGCAAACTTAGTCCAAACGAAAAGCCTAGAGGATAGGTCATCGGTAGACATAGACACCGTTATGACTACGAATATCCTAATCCCAGAATTCGATCTTAGTGACCCCGAGTTGTGGTTTGCTCAACTAGAGCATTATTTCACGAGACACAATATTAAATCTGAAGGAGTTCGCTATCAAGACTTATGTTCAGTCCTACCCCCTTCAGTAGCCAAAGAAGTTCGCGACTTGATTTTAAGTCCACCGATACCACAACCGTACACCATCCTAAGACGAGAAATAATGAATTGTCTATCATTATCGGATGGGCAAAGAATCCAAAGACTCTTCCAAGGGGAAACATTAGGTGATAGGTCACCGTCACAATGTTTGTGTCATCTCCAAGCCTTAGTGGGCGACAACACAGTGGGTGAAGCAGTCCTAAAACAAGGATGGATGCAAGCTCTCCTATTGTACGTCCAACACTGTTTGGATGCACAAGATCCCGACACCTCTTTATCTCACTTAGCATGTATTGCAGATAGAATAATGGAAAGGGGTCCCCCAACTGCATCAAGCATGATCCACTATACTAAAAAAGAAGAATCGGCAAATGACCCAGTCATAGCACAACTCATTGCGAGTGTTAAAAGTCTCACAGAGGCTGTCAGCAAATTGCAGATGGGTCATAATGACAGGAGCATGTCACCACAACGACCGAGATTCGTGTCACGGAACAGGTTACAAAGGTCCAAAGAATCTGGACAATTTTGTTGGTATCACTGGAAATTTGGTGCTCAACCAACCAAATGCAGTCAACCATGCGCCTGGCCCAAACAGACCCTGAAGAATATGGAGAAACAAATAACCCCTCCCCAGGTCGCAACGACTGACGCGGGGTGCCTAAACAGTCGTTTATTTTACGTTAGAGATAAGAATTCAGGCTTGAACTTTTTGGTGGATACTGGTGCTGCACTTAATATCATTCCTAAGAACAAAACCGAGCTGGGTCGAGAAACTTCCTCAGTCACACTTCAAGCTGCTAATAAACTAAAATCGCAACGTTTGGGCAGAAAACAATGACACTAGATTTGGGGTTTAGAAGACAATTCCCCTGGATTTTCACTGTAGCCGATTTAGATCTGGAAATACTAGGGATGGATTTCTTAGAGACATATAAATTTTTAGTTGACACTAGTAAACGTAGTTTGACATTAAAAGAAACTTCGAAATATACAAAAGGTACAGAAAGTCGTATCACTTCTCTAAATTTAATACAAACTCCGCCAGCAACAACGGCAAAGTTCCAGAATATACTCGCGGAATTTCCAGAGTTAACGAAACCGAACCCTCAACCCTCCAAAAGTAAGTTAAAAGTATGTCATACAATCAAAACGAAAGGGGCACCTGCTTTTGCTAAACCCAGGAGACTAGCACCTGATAAACTTAAAATAGCTAGAGCCGAACTCGATTACATGCTACAGCTGGGCATAATACGTCCATCTGATAGTCAATGGGCATCTCCTCTGCATATGTTCCCAAAGAAAAATAAAGGCGATTGGAGACCGTGCGGGGATTACAGAGCCCATAACCGTCAAACGGTACCAGACAGGTACCCGATACGACATATCCAAGATTCCACAAATGGCTTACAGTGTATGAAGATATTTACTAAAATCGACCTAGTCAGGGCATACCACAGTATCCCAGTAGCTGAGGAAGATATTCCGAAAACAGCTATCACAACACCTTTTGGATTATTCGAGTTTGTACGCATGCCATTCGGCCTACGGAACGCGGCACAAACATTCCAATGGTTTATGGATAATTTACTTCGAGATATGCCATTTGCTCAAGGGTATATACACGACCTATTAATTGCTAGCCCGGACTTAGAATCATATGAACATGTGAAGGCAGTACGACTAAACGAAAATGGCATGAACATACACCAAAGTAAATGCGTTTTTGGTGTGGAAACGTTGGAATTCCTCGAACATACCATAAGCCCTGATGGAATTACACCAATTAAACAAGAGGTAGATACCATTAAACAATATCCCATCCCAAGCTCCATAAAACAACTTAGAAGTTTTCTCGGTTTAATAAACTTTTATCGCAGATTTGTACCCGGTTGTGCACAACTAATGCGACCATTAACGGATGCGCTTAAAGGGAAACCGAAAGAGTTCAAGTTGACCTCTGAGGCCGTCGATGCTATAAACTAATTAAAGCATAAACTTGCTCAAGCATCTACATTAACGTATCCGAATTCTCACTACCCACTTGCCATAATGGTAGATGCTTCAGACAAAGCCGTAGGCGGTACTCTTAATCAACTAGTTAGAAACACCTGGAAACCAATCGCATTCTTCTCACAAAAACTCGCTCCAGCAGAGACGAGATATTCTACCTTTGGTAGAGAACTCCTCGCAATCTACCTAACCATCAAGCACTTCCGGCACATGCTAGAAGGCAGAGAATTCACAGTTTATACGGATCATAAACCGCTAACCAATGGATTAAGGGCGAAAACTGATAAATACTCGCCTCGAGAAGTCCGACACCTTGACTACATATCACAGTTCACTGGTGATATCCAGCACGTAAAAGGTGAAGACAATCAGGCGGCAGACGCATTATCTCGATTAGAAATGAATATAATACAACAGTCTACAGTAGACTTCGAGATTTTAAGAGACAGTCAAGAAACTGATTAAGAATTACAAAACTTGCTGTCAACTAAATGCTCTAGTCTGAAACTAAAACAGCTGCCATCACCTAGGGAAGATGTCCTGATTTACTGTGACACGACAAAAGCGGTCCCTCGACCTTTCGTTCCCAAAAATATGCGGCGATTAATATTTAATAACTTTCATTCATTGTCTCACCCCGACGTGAAATCTTCGACTAAACTAATCAATGCCAGGTACATATGGCCAGATCTTCAGAAAGATGTACATAAATGGGTCAGAGAATGTTCGGCGTGTCAACAATCAAAAGTTAGCCGATACACAAATTCACCTACCGGAGGTTTTCCCTAACCGGATGCTCGTTTCGCACACGTACACATCGACTTAGTGGGCTCTTTACCGCGTTCAAATGGCTTTACGAACCTGTTTACATGCATAGATAGGTTTACGAGGTTCCCTATAGCCGTACCGATCGCGGATATGACAACCAAAACAGTAGCCAAAGTATTTCTACAAAACTGGGTGACCATTTTTGGTACACCTGTTACAATAACGACAGACAGAGGGGCTCAATTCGAATCTAAACTATTCAATAACTTGGCTAAACTCTTAGGCTCAAACAGAATTCGCTGCACGGCATACCATCCTCAAGCAAACGGGATGGTAGAACAGTTCCATCGTCAACTAAAGGCCGCTCTTATATGTCACTCAAACCCCAGTCAGTGGACAGAATTCCTACCAATAGTAATGTTGGAAATACGAACAGCTGTCAAAACTGACTCACAATGTTCAGCGGCAGAACTAGTTTTTGGGACCACTCTGCGACTCTCAGGTGAGTTCATTAGCCCTCACACCGACAGTAAAACGCTCGACTTAGGAACTTACGCAGATCAACTGCGGGACCAAATGTCTAAACTTAAACCGATTAATACTCGCGAACAATCACGAGCGACATTTTTACCTAGGGATCTAAACAGCTGCTCGCACGTCTGGATAAGATGTGACAAAGTAAAAGCACCCCTTAGCCCTTCTTTTGAAGGTCCATTTAAAGTTATTTCACGAAAACCTAAGTATTTTGTAATACGAAAACAAGGAAACATCGACTCAGTAAGTATTGATAGGCTAAAGCCGGCCTACCTAGATAATGAACCACCATACGTGTTATTAGACCGTTTATCTAATCAAATAAACACGGAATCAGCAAATAAGAATATAAAAGCTACAAAGGTAACTAAAAACGTTAGTTGGACAAAACCGATTATTCAGGCGGGGATGTCCACAGTTTTAGTTCCGGCCTAAAAAAATAAATAAATAATAAAAAAAATCCAGGTGGCCAAGCCGTCCCGGAAACCAGACACTTACGTAGAAACGAACACATCAATTATAACTATATATATATTGTACTTTAAATTTTTATGCAGACAGTGGGGCAATTCTTTAGGTGTGGTGGATTTTCATCGTTTTTGTTTTGTTCTAAAGTAAATTTTTCTTTAATTTTTACTTGAGAGGGACTCAAATGGCAGGTGTGTAAACACCTGATTGCCGGACAGAGCATGGAAAAATCGTACCTCACCAACATGTTGTTGGGTAGCCCGCTCGCGGTATTTCCTCAGATATTCCTACTTTATTTTCTTGCTCTCTTACTTTTCAAGCTCCAGTCTCTGTTAGAAGGTCAAGTTCACCAAGTAATTCTGAACTAAGCTACAGCTACAAAACTGAGATGATTTTGTCTGGTATGTTGATCGAACCGACGTTCCTATGGAAGTCGCTTCTAGGAGGGAGCTAATGTAGCAACTTAAGTTGGCTAGTTGAAAGTTCACTTTAAACCTTAAGCATACGCCAAAACAATTAGGCTCCAGTAATCATTTCCTTCCTTATTCTGCATAGGGATTATATTTCCTATTAGCTTATATTGAACGTTGAGAATTATTTGTGTGTTTGAATAACTAGAACCGCGCTCCACTGTCTCTTGCCCACGCTATTAAATAAAGACCTGTTCCTATAATACTCTGGATTCTTGTGTCACTAGATAGGGATATACCTAGGCGTTAAAGGCTCTTGTAGCATGGGAGCCTCACGGACCTAAGATCATCTCAGATTCCTTCAAGACGAAGAAGGAATGGATTACAGTGAATGTCATCCAGCGCTACGCACCCAAGCAAACGACAAAGACCAGTTCTATGTGAGGCTGCAGTCAACCATTGGGAAATTTTCAGCCAAGGACCTGACCATTCTGGTGGGGGGGACTTCAACGCCAAGGTTGAATTGTATAACACCGGGTATGAAGACATCTACTTGAGAATAAATTATTATTATTATTATCACGGGACAACATGGACTGGAAGAAAGAAATGATAACAGTGAGAGGTCTGTAAACTTATGTGCCTTCAACAAAATGATTATAGGTGGCACCGTATTCTCCCACAAACGTATACACAAAACTACATGGGTTTCCAGAACCACATTACGGAGAACCAAATCGACCACATCTGCATCAACAAGAAGTTTAGAAGGACCATGGAAGATGTAAGAGCAAGGAGAGGAGCTGACATAACTTCCAATCACCATCTGATAGTGGCTAAAATGAGACTGAAGCTGAGGAAGCACTGGATAACTGGATCAGCAGTATTACACAAGTTTAATACAGCTCTTCTCCGAGATACTAACAAACGCGACGAATTCAAAATAACTCTCAACAACAAGTTCCAGACATTTCATGATCTACTAGAAGAAGGTGGAACTAACATGGAAGACAACTGGAAAAAGATAAAGGAATCAATAACTTCAACATGTCAGGAGGTTTTGGGTCCAAAGGTACAACACAGAGAATGGATCTCTGTTGGTACTCTGGACAAGATCCAATGAAGGAGGAGCTGAAAGATACCGATTAATAACAGCCAGACAAGAACAGAGAAAGCCAAGGCACAGGCCGAATACACCGAAGTCAACAAGCAAGTGAAGCGAAGCATCAGGTCGGATAAACGGAAAGTTGTTGAGGACCTAGCAATGACGGCGGAAAAAGCTGCCAGAGCAGGAAGCATGAGGCTGTTATACGATGCAACGAATAAACTAGCTGGGAAATTCAGTAAGCCAGAATGTCTATTCAAGAAAAAGGCTGGCAAACCAATCACTGAAGTGCATGAACAACGAAACAGGTGGGTAGAACACTTGGAATAACTCTTGAATAGACTAGCCTCACTGAACCCACCAGTCATCGAAGCAGCAGCCACAGATCTCCCTATAAACACCGACTCATCAACAGTCGAGGAAATCAAAATGGCCATCCAACAAATTAAGAGTGGCAAGTTAGTAGGACCAGACAACATATCAGCTGAGGCAATGAAGACAGATATAAAAGCAACTTCAAAGATACTCCATATCCTCTTCAGGGAGATTTGGGCGAAAGAACAAGTGCCAACAGGCTGGAAAGCAGGGTGCTTCATCAAGATACAAAAGAAAGGTGACTTTAACAATTGCGGGAACTACAGGGGCATCACTCTTCCTTCAGTATTAGAAAATGTCTTCAACAGAGTGTTATTTAATTGAATAAAAGATCCAGTCGACGCCCAACTTCAAGATCAACAGGCTGGATTCCATAAAGACCGATCGTGTACTAGCCAAATCGCCACCCTACGGTTCGTTGTTGTACAATCAATTGGATGGAACTCACCACTTTACACCAACTTCCTCGACTACGTGAAAGCATTCGACAGCGTGGATAGGCGAATATTATGAAGCCTTCCATGACATTATGACGTACCCGAGATAGTCAACATCATACGGAATTCTTACGACGGACTACATTGTAAAATCATGCATGGAGGTCAGCTCACAGATTTATTCGAAGTAAAGACCGGTGTCAGACAAGGCTGTTTACTCTCGCCCTTCCTCTTCCTACTGGTCATCGACTGGATCATGAAGACTGCAACATCTGAAGGCACTTTCGGAATATAATGGACAACATGGATGAAACTAGATGACTTGGACTTTGTAGATGACTTAACTGTTCCCACGCGCAGCATCAAATGCAGATGAAGATGAACAATATAGCAGCAGCTTCGGCAGCAGTAGGCCTTAACATATACAAAGGGAGAAGCAAGATCCTTTGATTCGAAACAACAAACACTAACCCAATTACACTTAACAATGAAATTCCGGAAGATGTAGAAACCTTTACATTCTTGGGCAGCGTAATAGATCAACAAGGAGGGTCTGATTCCCATGTGAAGGCGCGGATTTGAAAGGCAAGGGCAGCATTTCTACAACTGAAAAACATCTAGAACTCCAACTAACTGTCAGCCGACGTTAAAGTTTAAGTTTTCAATACAAATGTGAAGACAGTTCTGTTATATGGAGCTGAAACTTGGATAACTACGAAAAGTATCCTTCAGAAGATACACGTATTTATAAACAACTGTCTACGTAAGATACTTCGAAAACGTTGGCCAGATACTATCTACAATAACAACCTTCTGTGGCAGATAACAAATCAATTTCCATTCAAAGAAGAAATTATGAAAAGACTTTGGAGGTGGATTAGACACATATTTTGGAAATTGTCAGTGTGTCATTAGACAAGCACTAATTTAGAATCCTGAAGGCTAAAGTAAAAGAGGGAGACCCAGGAACACATTACATCAGGAATCGGAAACAGACATGAAGAGAATGAACTGCACTTGGGAAGAGCTGGAAAGGAAATCCCAGGAGAGAGTTGGTTGAAGAATGCTGCTGGGCGGTCTATGCTCCACTTGAGGTAACAGGCATTGATTGATTGATTGATTGTTGGTGTAATAACTAAGTGGTTATACTTGTTTCGGTAATGATGTACAATTATATAATTATAATGAATATTAGAACCGTCATTTACCCAATCACTTTGTTTTGTTTTCAACGGGGCTATAGCGCGCATCTAAACAACGCAAACAGTTATTCCTCAGTCCAAACCTTATTTGGATTATAAAGAAAGTTTTATAGGCTACATGGATCGGCTTCCAGCAACTTACTACCTCTCACTATCAATTAGTGCAAAATGCTAATCGTGAATATTGGAGATGCATTTTTTGCACCATCATTAATCAATCCAATTCGAAAAAGAAGACTAAATCCCTCTTCACCCTAACAAAACACTGGTAAAAGTCCCGTACTACAAGTCAGAGAACATTCTTATAGGATTACGCACGAAAGAGCTAGTACAAAAATTAGTACTAACCTTTTTTCCGTCAGATTAAGTAAACTGTGGAACACCTTATCTACTGAAATTGAGACTTTCTTATAAAATGTTTTTCTGTAAACCATAGAGAAGACGATTTTACAAAAACAACACCTATCCTTTACTTCTAATTTGACAGTTTTTTTTCCAAAGAAGTTGGAAGTAAATATCATTGTGCCAGCACTAAAAATTCACCCCAACATTCCTGTGTTCATAGCCTATCAACTTCGAAATTATAACTTGGATAGGTAGTCACGGGGTCTTTATATTATCCAGACACAGATCAAAAGTAATTGGACGTTATCCAGTAGTTCTTCAGCAGTAAAATCAAAAGTGCCAATTTTAAGCTCCGATACATAAAAGTGAACATTCCGAATGAGATTCTAGAGTTTAAAGATAGACATTTACTCATTAGCGGTACTCGGGTGAATTGAATGGCGGTCGAAATAAAATTAAATTTGTTTTACGCACTACGCCTGACGCGCAGTAACTGAACTTTTGTAGCACACTATGGGTGAGTATAATGAGGCGGAGGGTATCGCCTTAAAACGTTTAGCTGAGGAGCGGAAAGCATGGCGAAAAGATCATCCTTTTGTATGCTCACTATTTATGAATAGTAATTTTTAAGGGATTTGTTGCGAAACCTCTGAAAAACTCAGATGGTTCACTAGACCTGATGACCTGGAATTGCAGTATACCTGGAAAGAAAGGCGTAAGACTTTAAGCATATCGTCACACAAGTTATTTAGACATTGTGGGAAGGAGGATTGTTCAATCTTAGGATGTATTTTAAGCCAGAATATCCCACAACTCCTCCTAAATGCAAATTTGAGCCGCCTCTGTTCCATCCTAATGTATTCCCATCTGGTACTGTATGTCTATCTCTCTTGGATGAAGAGAAACACTGGCGACCTGCAGTTACAATTAAACAAGTACCAGTAAAAAATTTGTCTTAACGTTTTTTCAGATTCTTCTAGGTATTCAAGATTTACTAGATCACCCGAATCCCAAGGATCCGGCTCAGGCTGATGCTTACACTCTGTTTATACAAAACAGAAAGGAATATGATAGTCGAGTTAAAAAGCAAGCCGAATCTTTTCGAAACCCCAACTTGTGATTTCCCTAATGATTCATTTTAAAGATTTCCGAAACACAATTGTAAATACAATAAAGCTTGATATTACAAATACCTAAATTGATGATCTACTTCTTCTGTCGATTTATCCTCCTAGACTGATTACAAATGTTAAAAATACCAACTAGACTTATCGTATGTTTTGACAAAGAGTACAGTCATTTTGCATTTAATGCTAATTGCATGTAGTGTCTAGCTAGAAACGAATTCTGGTAAGGCTATAACAGTTTCTTATAGTTATTTGACATGTGCTTGTCTTCACTTTCGAAGTGTAATCTATCTTCATATCAAATAGCGATATAAGCTGTCTACATGTTTTATAAGACAGGCTTCGTCTACTTTGGGTTCGTAAATAATTATTTCTATTATCTGTAGAATGGTGTTGGTATTACTTAGTTCAATTTGGTAATCCCGTTTACCTAAAGTTTGCCTTACATTTTAAATCTCTCCGTGAATGGACAGCCGTCCTGAATATATATGATTCAGAAGGTACTTCTTATCGAAATAAACCTGGCAGTTCGTCCTCACTGTATCAGGGAGAATGAGATCCAAGTCTTAGCATACATAACAGTTATGATGACGCTTTATTCAATTTACCTGACGTAGTGGCTGGTGTTTCTACACATGGGTCTTCTCAGTATGCCATGTATTACATCATCTGGTTTCGGGTCATCGTCATTTTTTGTCTAGCCTTCACATAAACCACACCATACCGTACTAACAGTGATCTGACACCTATAGCGCCGAAGCCTATGATTATCGACCTGTTTCTCCTCCGACGTATCCTACCTGTGGTAACACTCCACAATGTCATCATCATGTTTTTGGGCATACCCAACCGCCTCAAGCCCTGGAAATGCTTGGTACGGATGTTGGGAGAAACCCATATGTATCAATACTTGCAGGTCAATTACTGTTGATATAATTGTGCACGAAAATAAACAAACTAAAATTGCTTCTTATCAAGAGTTATGTTAGTCACTGTGTCGATCTTATGTTAATAGGTACACCACTATAATATACCAACTCAACTAATTTCAGTAGCTCACTATAAATAGGCACGTTTTGTAGGAATACTATGCGTTTAGGTAGTTGTTTGTGAGCTACAACTAAGTACAAATTGAATCTTCTGTAGCTTGTATAATATATGCATGCTGGATGCCAAAGTGCCCTCCAGCTAATAAATCCAATCCATATCAAATACATCCTAAAAAGTGGTATAATGTTCATAACACTGCTCTGAAGCTGTAAGATTTGTTCTCTACTTTTATCAGTCATCTCACGAACTATGACCCAACGCTGTTTGCACTCCTGTGCTCGGCAAACGTATCACATTTCTCTTATTTCAAAGACCCTTATGGAACACTAGGGAAGAACGACGAAACAAACTTTTTTGGTTCACTGCCGGTTTAGTACAATAATGAGGATGTATCCCCACCCCGCTATTACTGATGTGTTTCAGCCAAGGCCTTTGAAAGTCACTGAAATCCTATTCTAGCTTGCGAATGTCTACCGGTATCCAGTGTACTACAGGATGGTGGTAACTTCATCTACATATTGCGGAAAACCAAGCCCACGTCCTAAAAACCAATCACACAGAAAAGCCTCAACTAAGCTTATTAATTACCAATGCATTTATCACTGGGATAAGGCTTTATCGTCGCATCTACCTTCATAAGTCATGAGTAGTAGGCATCAATAGTATTGATAACTTCCCCACTATGTAGTTGCGTACAAGTTGCCACTTAAGTTAACTCGTTTTACTGAAGTCAGTTCCCCACATTACAAGATGAGATTGACAATCAGATTATACATTGTGAAGTCTAATTTTATTTGGAACAGCACTTAAACCGCTAGTTCTACATAACTATACCTATGAAAACGTCAAGTGTAATGAGAAAATAGAATTCGACCGAAAAATGTATTATCTGTTTTCGCAATATTTTTCTTACCATGTGTTTACTTAATTCAGTCGAAGAGGTCATTAACCTTCATCGACTGAGATGGCTAGGACATGTATTGCGCATGCCCGGCCACCGTCTACCCCGTCGCGCCATGTTAGCTAGGGCTGAAGTAGGATGGAAGTAGGTTAGGGGCGGCCAAACTAAAACATGGCATTAGTCCATGAAGTCCTTGACTACTGGTTTAAGCCATGTAGGTAGATGTAGACTACCTGGTTGGGGTCCGCGTGATGATCCAACAAATGGCTGGAGACACTAGGCGATATGGCTCAGAATCGGTCACAGTGGCGCAAGTGTATTCACTCTTTAACCCCATCTAGATCTTAAATTCTATTGTTATTTTCTAGACCTCTTTACTTTACTCTTCCCTCTTGTATTCTGTCTATACGTTACCTCAATATTCCCGTAGTGCTAGTGTGGTATGGCAACTTGAACCTACAGGCGTTTGTGCCCGGTTTTACGTTGCTGATGATGTTTACTTAATAATCATTAAAGCATTTGTACGTCAAAATGTGGAACTAATTAAGATTGATTAGATAAACGATCGGAAAACTGCAACTGAAAATGTTGGTTCCTTGCATACATCCCAACCTTCAGAAAGCTCGAACCACAAAGAAACCCAAGCCTACTTTATATGTACAACAAGTTTGTTAGAACCTTCGGTCTCCTCTGGTAATCTTTTTTTGTCTTAAGTGGTGTTATAGTTCCTGATCGTCTCCATTTTGTCTTCATTCTTCAACTATGACAATGCAGTCATTTGTCCGTTTACTTAACTAATCTACGTTCGAATATATGCCTTGGCAAGCATTTGTGACTAGATGGTTCGAACTGCATGGCGAAATGCATAACATTCCTCAGACCGAAATTTCAGTGGCGAAATTTTTTATAGAAAATAATGGGACCATACAAAACTACGACTACAGAACATCGGAACAATAAGTACAGTAACCAATATACTTTAAAGTACCGATGCTTGGAGTCAAACCTCACGACACGACTTGACTGTACACAAATAAGAATTCAGAACGAGATATTCATTGTTACTTAAATTCTTTATTCTGAAGCACAGTTTCCATTTCATGAAGATTCACAGCTGTATAGAGTCCATACACGTAATCTGAAATCGCAGCTAACGAAGAAAATACCATTGCTAATTTTAGCTATCAATGAGCGACATGGGTTTTTTTAAGAAACAATTCTCAATAACTGGTTACTGTAGCTGGATTAAAAAATGGACGTTTGGTGGAATTTTGCTATGCTTGTTGTTTACATTTCGCACATACTTGACTAACGCTCTAAAAATTTCGGAAATATTAGAACTAACCTCGAAAGAGACTTTTACTTTATAAAAATGTAAAGAGGCCATTTGCTAGTGACATCCAAAATGAAATGAATATTTAATAAGTTTGTACAGAGACTCAGTCAACATTGGTAATCAGACAACGGTTTGGTTTCTGCCATTAAAATTCTAACTTAAACATTAATACAAAATAATAAACATATCTACAAATTTGCGAATTAGATTTGTTTATTTATTTGGCAGATATCCTGCATATTCATCATCATCCCTAGATATATTTTCTTCTAGTGAACATGTTTCTTGAGTAGAAAACGTTGGATAATCAACACGGCGCTTTTCAAGCATTGACTTCGTGATATTGAATTGGTAACATATAGTCATAAGAGGCAAACTAGGATTAACTAAACGAAAATAGGAGCAGTGATTGGCTTTTTTCACGCTAGTAAAGGCTTCATTGTGAATTATAACATTATCGAAAACTGGAAGAGGGGAAGTGGAAGCTTCACATTCATTTTTTTGGTAAGATTTAAGAATATCGGTATCAAAGGCCACTCCTACTTGACATATTCCGCAGTTATTCATCACTGAGTTAAAGCAATCCTTTGGGAAATTTTCCTTGTACTTTGAATGAAAAGCTAAAAGCCTTAGGAATTGACGAATCCAACCACCGTGTCCTACCTAGAAAAATCATAGACGAGTTACTTATGCTTAGAGTAACAGGAATACTACTCAATGATAAAAATATAATCTTTTAAACTCTGGTATGTGAAAGTGATAAAAAAAATGAACAGAGCATACTTTATTACACTAAATCATTGTTTACTAACAACGTAGTGCTGGTATATTCGAGTCTTGTAACATGTTTTAACCGCTTATAAGGATTTTCGAAAACTTCCTTGACTCTCTTGTTCATAGGCTTAATGTAAAGCACGCTGATATCCACGGGAAAAATGAACCTGGATAAAACCGCCTACGGGTGGGACCGAATTTGAATATCGATCTACTAGAGTTCAAATTTTAGACCGATCGTTCAGTTTATGGAACTGATGTTAAAGATAAATACAGTTCAATCAATTTTGCATGTTTGTAAAATTTACTCAGTCCGCTACCAGTATGTATTCCTACCAAAATATCATGGACAGATTATTTGATAACAAGAAATTGAAAGAACCAACAAACGCTGTGAAGTTTTCGAGACATTATGAGGATTCGTCTTTGAGCATTCACATTTGGAGACTAACGAGATTTCAGAGTGATGATTTATGCAAATAACGTCAGGAATTGGCTGGTGTTTAGACTACACTAGGTATGATTTCAAATGCTTTAAGTTTTGTATACACTAAATGTATAATTACTCAGAGCTCACTTAGTGTGTCCAGAATATCAAAAGAGAATGCAAAAACAGCCATTCAGTTGTTCCTCTTAATCTTATTTAAAGGTATGTATGTATATATAATCAACACAGAACCTGGCACGTGTGTGCATCGGTTCAAGTTGCTATACTTCCATAGCACCACAAGATCAACACCACCACCATTAGTAAAAGTTACTTCAATAAAACAAAATAATAATAGTAACAAGGAGTGTGAACACATAGAATATGGTTCAGGAAGCGTAGAAAGAAAGCTATGGAATAATTAAAAGCTCATGATTTAGGAAAGGACAATGAATATATCTCCGCCATCGTGACCGATTCTAGGCCATGTTTTAGCGTTTCTAGCCACTGGTTGCGACAATCCCGAGGACCCCATCCAGGTAGTCTGCAGCTACTGACACGATTCAAATCCGCAATCAGTGACTTCATGGACTATTGCCATGTCTTGATTTGGCCGTCTCTAACTCTCTTCCATCCTGCTCTTATATCAGCCAACATTGCATGTCGAGGCAGACGGTGGTTGGGCATACGCAACACATGTCCCAACTACCTCAGTCGGTGATGATTCATAACTTCATCTATCGACTTGCTACCATTTACCTAATACCCGTCGTCGACTCGTTATCCTTTACTCGATGATCTCAGTTGATGCAAGCGATGTGTCATAGACATTGTTGGTCAAAAACTAATATCATTTGAGTGTCGTCTACCCTTAATGTCTACGTCTCACACCCATACAGTAAGACAGAGCGAACTGTTGCGCAGTACACTCTTCCCTTTGTTGAGAGACGAATATCTCGCCTACGCCATGGGTGACGTAAGTTGATAAAAGCCAAACGAGCTTATTGAATTCGTACTGATATTGAGTCAGAGACCAGACCATTTCGGGCTAATCAGACTTCCAAGATAAGTGAAGTGGTCGACGTGCTCAACTACTTGACTCTCTACCTTTAGCTCAGGTGCTGACAAAAACCAGTCCTGGAGCAATAGTTTGCTTTTAGAGGGGGAGAAACGAATTCTGAATATGTTTGCATTGGAGCTTATTACTGATACAAGATTCTGCATGTTATCAGCGTCTACGCCAAACAGGACTATATCGTCAGCATATTCTAAGTCAATAAGTGGATCTCTCTTGAAAAGTCAGGCGATGAGAGTGTACTTTTCAATAGTATGTCGACTATAAAATTAAACAAGAATGGGTAAAGTGGACAGCCTTGGCGGATACCACAAATTCAGATGACAGTCCGCCATACGCTCTGACAGAACTAATAGTGTTTGAGTAAAGAGCCTTAACAAGTTTTATGTACTTCTGGGGTACGCCTTTCAATGAAAGACGCTACCATAGAACTTCTCGGGCTACAGAGCCAAATGTCACTTTCAAGTTGAGAAAAACCACGATTGTCGGGCGCCGAAAAGTATGTCTATGTTCTAAAACCTGATGAATAGTGAGTATCTGTTCCGACCTGTCTGGTTGGTCTTTGTCTTATTCTTCTATCTCCGGCTTGGGACTGAGTGGGCTTAAGCAAGTCGCGTATTATCAACTAGGCACATTTCAACAGGCGTCTGCTACAACCAGCCGATCAACAGGCGACGAGGCACACTTCAATAAAGCGTCCGCGCACAACCAACCGATTAACCGACAAAACCTTTTTTCACACGTTATAACAAGTGGCGACGGGGTGAACTCATCAAAATGTCATTTACCTTCGAACAACTTGAAGCCTTGCTGGAACGCCAAGAAAAACGCTATGAACAGTTCCAGATACGTATGCTAGAAACTTTAACCCAGCAAATGAATCTTACCCAGAAGGGGCTATCAGAAAACTCATGCACATCTCACGCCGATTCAATCATGAACTCCATAAATGATTTCCACTTCGATGGGTTAGCTGGTATTACATTTGATTCGTGGTTCAAGAAGTACGAAGACTTATTCACAGTCGACCTGGAAAAAATTGATGATGCCGCAAGAGTCAGAATGCTACTTCGAAAACTTGGCACGGCTGAACATGAACGCTACACTAACTACATCCTACCAAAGAACCCAAGAGATTTTAGTTTCGAAGCAACAATAAAGATTCTGTCGCAAATCTTTGGTGAACAATCATCCTTATTCAACATTCGCTACCAATGCCTTAAACTATCAAAAGCAGGCGATGACGACTGGGTGAAACATGCAGGCTTAGTGAATCGTGAGTGTGAACGATTCAAACTATCATCAATGACAGAAGACCAGTTTAAATGTTTGGTATTTGTATGCAGCCTGCAATCACCTGAAGATGCTGACATCAGAACCAGAATTCTGAGTAAAATTGAACAGTGTCCAAGCATCACTCTCCAAGAAGTTACCAGTGAATGTCAGAGGTTGGTGAACTTGAAGCATGATACTTCTATGGTCGAGATTGGTAGTCGTCCTCCGTACGTTCACGCAATAACTGAGCGAAAAGATTCTAGTGTGCAAAAGCAATGTGGCTTACAACCTCCTTCCCCATGCTGGTTATGTGGAGAATGGCACTATAAGAAGTTTTGTCCATACAAAGACCATCGTTGCATTAAGTGTCATCGTAAAGGACACAAAGAGACTTACTGTACAGGGAAGTCACATCGTCGTCGTCCACCAAGACTTTATTCCAGAAAATACAAAGCCCGTGCAGTAACCGCGGCCAGGTCTGAAACCACCCTGATTTTCTCGTATTTGTAGATCACGAGTTATAGTTAAGCGACTCATAATTATAGAAGCCGCTACTTTTTCCATTTCCCTTGCTTCCGTTACCCCCTACTGCACACGGTCGTTTCGCAGACTTTTTGTCAGTTTGTACCTGATTACTCTTCGCTCCTCATCATGTTCGGAGCCTGACGGGATACGTCTCCGGCAGTCTATCAATTCAACAGAAGCTATCGAGATCCACATGTTGATTAAAGAACTTAAAAGATGACACTGTAGATGCCATAGCTGTTTGGACATCTTGCCAAGCAGTATCTAGTCGCATCTTTATAATTGCCTAAGTGATTTTTCAGTTGTTCCTGGAATTTAATCTTGGCTGTTTCATTGCTGAACTGAATTTGGTGGGTTTTCTTGTGGTAGTTTTTCGCCCAGTAAGATACAAACAAATGCGTGCTCGTACTAGGGCGTGATCAGAATCCAAACATGCACTCCAGAAAGATCGGCAATCTTCTATCGAGCCTCTCCAGCGTGACTAATGGCGATATGGTCTATTTGAGCCCACCGTTGAGTAGTTCAAGGAAATCGAGAAAACCGGGATGATTTCAGACCTGGACGTGGTTGTATAGACCAAATATTCACACTTCGGCAGGTTCTGAAACATAAGCACACTTTAAGACGTCCGACAATAGTTGTATTCCTTGACCTTAAGGCGGCATTTGACTCTATCGATCGTAAAGTTGTGTGGCAATGTCTGTCATTGAAAGGCGTACCACAGAAGTACATTAACTTTATACGAGCCCTCTACTCGAACACCACATGTCGAGTCAGAGCTTATGGCGGATTGTCGTCAGAAGTGATTACCTCAAGTGGCGTTCGTCAAGGTTGTCCGCTTTCCATATTTTTATTTAATTTTATCATTGACACACTTTTAGAGTTGACATTTTCATCGTCTGACTTCTCCGGGGTTGACCTCCTTCCAGGAGATAAACTTGCTGACTTAGAATATGCAGATGATATAGTTCTCTTAGGCGAAGATGCTGATAAAATACAGAATCTTTTGACTACCTTAAACAAGAATGTAAGGATGTTTGGGATGCGATTCTCTCCACCCAAATGCAAAATGTTACTTCAGGATTGGCTTGATTCAACACTGAAGTTAGTGATAGGGAGTGAGGCAGTTGAATGTGTTGACCGCTCCACTTATATTGGCAGCCTCATCAGTCCTGACGGTCTGTTGTCTGCTGAAATCTCTGTGTTACGTATGCCTGACCACCGCCTACCTTGACGAGCAATGCTGTCTGGTGTAGGAGTAGGCTGGAAGAAAGCTAGGGGCGGTCAAACCAAAACATGGCACCAGTCCATGAAGTCATTGACAGTTAGGCTGAGCCATGTTAATAGGTGCAGACTACCTGGTTGGGGTCCGCGTGACGCTCGTAATAAATGGTTAGAGACTTTGGGTGATATGGCTCAAAATCGTTGGCAATGGCGCAGGTGCATCCACTCCTTGTCTTCCTCCAAATTCTAAGCCTCTGAACTTATCATAATTTTCTCTTTACTGAATCATATTTTCTTAAATGTTCTTGGTCTCTATTCCCTTCCATGAATACTAACTCTGCTACTACCTTCCCCACTCTGGGATTTAATTCGACAATTTAATCACTATCTGCTAATTGAGGCATGGCAACTTGAACTGACTTACGCATGTACCAAGTTCTACGTTGTAACTGTCTGTCTATCTGTTACTCCATCCGGGCTGCAGTCAATCGGAGCGTAGACAGAAACGACGAAAAGACAACGGCATATGTCCCTATCTTTCCGAGTTCTTACTGAACCATTTAGTCGGACGGCACATAGGCGACTGTCGACAGGAATCCATTCAAGAAGTGCCTGTTCTGCTTTCATACTTAACGCAATATCTACACCAGCGAGCCCACGAGAAGTTGCTGTTGAATCGCCAGATAAACGAAGAGTGTATCGCGAAGGTTGTTCATTCTAACTAGGTGAGGTCAAGTGAATGACCACACTGGGATCCTGTATGCGTGTTTCGGAGACACAGCATACATCAATGGCGCGGGATTCTAATGTCCTAGCTAGGGAGGTTTGTTGCCCTATTTGACACAGGGTTCGTACATTGAATGCACCAATGTGAAGTTTGGAGCGTGGTCTTAGTATGCTCGGGACGTTATTTCGTGGGCCGGAATCGTTAGCACTAATGACACAGGAGGAAGTTGAAGATAAGGATTTAGGCTTGAAGGTAGGGGCAGGATAAACATTAGGAATAGAAGTTTGATTAAAATGGCGGTGATATTGCGTGTTGTTATCGGTATGAGGGCGGTTATCTCTTCCCAGTTGCCCACGCTGTGGAAGGGTTCTTCTTGATGTACCTGGAAAGCAAAATGTGTTAGAGTTGGTCTGAAAGACCTGGGAGCGTGGCGGCAGTGCCCAAGGAACAGCTGCTTGAGGCCGGTCACACACGGCCTTTTTGAGAGAGGTTTTTGTCTTTGTAGCCACGTATTTGTTGAGGCCTTACTGCCGGAGACGGAAATCCGTGGAGTAAGGTGAGGTGTGTATTTTTAGGGTCGACATTTTCTAACCCCGCAGTTCCTTTGTGGGAAGGCAGCATCGCTGCTATGCTGGTTGTCCGAGGAAAACACCTGACTGCCGTCACATATTCGTACAGCCAGCAGTACGACTTCGTCCTCGGGCCTTATATTTGCTGATTCTGGCATCACCGCTCTTCAACCGACCTGCCTCGCATGGTAGGACCTTGAGGTTGAGAATGATTGTTCCAGCCATTATATCCCGGTTGAGTCACTACGTTAGGCAAGCCCGACCACCACCTCAAGGTAGCAGCACAGTCGGCTCACATTGCTATAGACGGCGAACTTCGGGGAATGACTAAACTTGAACAATTGTCTTCCGGGGGATTATTTTACTTATTTTGATTGCTTATGTTTCTACCATTTATATATTCCCCTAGTCCTGACCTCTCATTTGACATATCAAGCGTCGTTATGCCATTTTCAACCCACAAACTAGAGCTAATTTATTATGCACCTGCTAGCTTGATTCTCTATCGCTAAACTCGCCGTTTTGTAATGAAGCTGTTATTCTAATTGTCAGTCATGAACAATGTAGAACTTAGGGCATAGACACAAGTTGCCACATAACATTAGCACAGTGAGATCAAATTTACAAGAATAACACAACAATAAAATATAACAGGGATGAATGGCGCGCGGGTGTGTATGAAAAATAGTCAAAGACCACCCCTAACCTTTATCCATCTTGATCCTAATCCAGCCAACATAGCGTGACGAGACAAGCGGTGGCTGAGCATACGTAATACATATCCCAGCCTCAGTCGTTGAGAGTCAACAATCTTACCACTGATCTGTCACTCTTCCTAGTACTCGGTGTCTAACATCACAGCCAATGTTTTACATCCATAGCTTAATAATGAATAGACTGATGAGCAGTGCATTCAGCTTTTGTTAAGACGGATATCTTGCCTACGCCACAAGTGACGTAAGTTGGTGAAAGCCAAGCGAGCTTTTCTAGTATGAGTTGAGATTCTGTCAGACACGGGCCCACTATAACTGGCTAGTAAAACTTTCAAGATAAATGAAGTGGTCTACACACTCAACTACTTTACTCCTTATGATCAGTTTAGGCGATGATGCATACCAGTGTAGAAGTAGCAATTTACATTTAGAGGGAGAGAAGTGCACCTAAAAGATGTTTACACTGTTATTCAAGGTGTTCAGGAGAGTAAATATTGGCAGTGCCTTCAATGAATAGGACTGAATATTCTACACCGATAATTTTAATTAAGCTGTAGTGATGTCAGGATTTGCATATATTTAAAAATGAATGTCCGAAATACAATTCATACAGTTTGGATTGGTGGGGTTAGAAATCTTGTGTTCTTCCTATTCCGATCTAGGACTAGTTAGTGTCAATCAAACCTACAGGCATGGAATGTCGGTTCATTGTTATCATAGGTCTCTGCATTAGTTCGGGTAAGGTCGTTGATCATAATTGGTCGGAGTAAGGACATAATGCACATGCATTGCTTTTCTAATTTTAGGGAATACTACAACTCCATAATATCCTGGACTTATTTTAAAGCCTAGATTTTAACTGCTGGATTTCCATAATAAAATCTATATAATCTAACTATCACAACCGAAGCTGAGTTTATGTATATTTCTAAATGATCTTGCGGGCTACAGTCAGACCACTAGATACTGATTTCATTAGCAGACTACTTGACTTTGGTGTCAACTACTGTCAGTTATATTAAATAAATGCGAAAAACATTTGAAAAATAAGCTTATGGAACAAAATGTGATCAAGTACATTAAAACCAACTAAAAAGCAACCAAGAATGCAACTATAAACAGAAGAAAATACATACAAGTCCAAGCTAATTAGTAACTACGAATTAAGTGACTATACAAGAAATGCTACTAATATCCTCCAATTAGTGAGTAAACATCCAGATGGATTTATAATAATAACAGCCCTGTTGTAAAAAGTATATCGCGTCTTATACGTTTTGATGCAAGTCTTTATGATTTTTTGCAGTATTTGCAGGTTTGAAACCAGCCAAGTTTTTTCGTATGTGCAGTTTAGCATCTGATAATTATTGATGCCAGTATTCTAGACACTATATTAGTCAAGACAATTCCCCTATGGTTATAGCAGGACGACTGTGCGGACGGCTGGTAAGAAAGCTTTACTTACTCGTAATGTTCGCCTTATCTATTCTCTAGCATATTGAGATAGAAATATTTTGGATTCTATGAACAAAGAACTCGATGACAGAGTGCTTACAACACATGTTATGGGACGAATAAATCATTAGATTAGAACCGATAAAATATCTCTAAGATTAGAGACATATACATATTATTCAGTTAGAAAAACATTTTCTGACTGTTGCTAATATCTTAACATGGCAATAGGGCTTGCCTATCGTGATGAACCAATCGGGATACAGTTGCTAGAGCAATCGTTCTGTAAGATCCTAGCATGTTAAACAGGTCAGTTGAAAAGCAGCAGATTAAAGGCAACAAAACCTAAAATCCAAGAGTCAGGTTGTACAACCAACTGTACAGATGTAACGGCAGTAAGGTGCTTTTAAATATAACACCGATGCTACCTCATAAAAGGTGGGTTTGAAAAGGTTGACTCCATGGATTTCCGTCTCCGGCTTTAAGAAATAAACAAGTACGGAACTAAGCCATCAAAAACTCACAGAAAATTGTGGTCAGCCTCAACCAGTTGCTTCATGCACAAGGCGGTCAAGCTCCCAGGTCACTAAGACTAGCTTCAACCCAGTTTCTTTCCCAGGTGTCTCAAGAAGAACACCTCATGGTGTGGCTGACCGGGAAGTGATAACGCTCTCATGCTTCTGACAGTATCCAAGATCACGATGTTCATAATCAAATCCTTTCATTAATCTTTAATATTTCTTCTACTTCTACTTCCTCCATATGTTTCACCAATGTCAAGGATTCGAGTTCACGAAATATTATCCTAAATTTATTAAAACCAAACTCTAAACCGCACATTGTAGCCCTCTATGAACGAAACCTATGTCAAATTGCGCAATGGGTCTCCTGAGTAAGACTTTAAAGTCACATACCATCGATGTGTGCCTTATCGCTGAAGCATGAGTACAGGATTCTAAAGTTATCATTCACTTGGTCTCATCTACACAATTATCTGGTGACTTGATAGCAACTTCTTGTTGTTTAGCAGGTGTAGGTATGGTCTTTAATATGAGGACAGAGAAAGTATTTGTGGAGTGGATCCCCATAGACAACTGCCTATTTGTAGTTTGATTGAATGATTTCATAAGAACATGGGAAGATAAGGGTTAATATGTTGTTGCTTTCCCGTCATCTCTGCCTACACTCCCACTGACTACGAATTGAAAGATGAATTTTACAAAGGGTTTTTTTGAACTCCTTTATAAAGCTAAGCATGTCGACTTGGAACTAATAAAAGTTGACTTTATTGTTCACGTAGATAGTTTGAGCCAGACTAAAAGGCACTTAGATAAATCTTTTGATGTTCTAGTCCAGAGAACCGATAATAGTGACCGTTTAGTGAAACTATGCTCAAACGACCGTTTATCTTTTAAATACCATATTCAAGCATAAACGTATCGTCTTTAAACATGATGATCCAGCTCTAGTAATAAAGTAGATGGATATTTTGCATAAAGTTTAGGATCTGGAGCCCAAGTAAACTAGGTCGTGACTGTATTAATCAAATATTCGCCATTCGTCAGGTTCGAGAATATGGACATACTTATCGAGGTCCGATAACAGTGGTATTTTACAACTTGAAACAGCATATGAATCAGTAAACCGAGAAGTTCTGTGGCAATGTTTATCAAAGACACTTTAAGAGCACATAAACACTGTGAAGGCAACTTACTGATAGAATCAGAGAGTATAGCGAACTGTAATCTGAACTCGTAAGCACAAGTAGTATACGTCAAAGCTGCCCATCATCTCACTTTTGTATAAGTTTACTATAGACTCTGCAAAAAATAACATAGCCCATCTGAATTTCCAAGGACAAACCTGATACCAAGTAGTCTGCTTATTGACTTAGGATGCGCAGACAACACAGACCTGTCTGGTGAAGACGCATCAGCAGACTACTGGTATCTGATTACAGATACTTTTGAAGCATCGCTCACGACTACTGGGATTACCAGAAAAGCATAATGAGGTTATACGCAGAGTAATGGAAAAAGATAGTAAATCAATGAGTAGTTCAAAGGTCAGATGCATAGTACCAGGACGTTGTCAAATCAGGTATCAGAGCGATGTGTCATGTTGATACCCATCCAGAACTAATTCTTTCAAAATCTAACTCTCGATATCCATATTTTCGATATTTTTTACTAATATTAATGTAACCACTATTAATACTGTGACATTCATAATGCTATACTAAGTGGATGTAACAACTTGAATGCACATGTGTGTCAGGTTCGACGCTGAACATTACTAACTGATCTACTTCATGTGATTATTCGTCTCCTTTAATTACAATGATTAAAACGTTGAAGTTAGTTGTTTCTGTTAATAATTGTAAAATCTCTTGAAAAAAAATCAAGAATACATATGTACTTAAAGTATGTTTCCAAAATATGTAGCTTAATCCAAGAAATTTATTCCTCACCACTGGATATAACAATCTGAATAAAAAGTTTATTTACCGAATGATTTGAATGAATCACATTACGTCAAGAAACTTTTATGTAATCAAGTGGGGTAATTTCAAATATGAAAGGTGCACTTTAGTTAAAACTGAGTTCATAGTGGCTATGTCTTTATAGTATGTCCGAAAACATAAATCAAACGTTGGTTTCTAATCACTTTCTTTTGAAACCAATTATATCATGCGTATACACATAACTAAATAAATTAAATTCATAAACAAATAATGTATAGACCAATGTTAAAACCTCGAAATGGATGAAGTAACATAATAACAGCCGGTAAATAATACGTTATCATATATGGAAGTAAAAGTATGAATCAACTCAAAAGAAACTATTTCATTATACGAAAAGAGATGTTAGCAGTAGTGACATTCTTTGGAAAATACAGACCGTACTAGAGCGCAGTAATTTTATGTTACGAAGAGATTATAAGGTAATTCAGTGGTTACGAAAATTCCAGAGATCCAGTGAATTAATTAGCCCAATAGCAACATTGTTAAATGCACACATCTGCCTAGAAGCAAACAAAAGTACCGACATTTTATCTAGCCAGGCTGCTAGAGTACATGGAGATGCCTTTCAAGCGTCGTCTCGTTAGCAAAGTTAATTCAAACAGGATGGTTGCAAATTCAAGCGACAGACACAGAGACAACCTTGCTGCATAAATATACTTAAGACCAGAGAGGATGACCAAAAGAAACAGAAATTGAAGGCAACAAATGGGAAGCCCGTTGACCCTATGAAACCAGTTAGCCTTAGAGGATGGAATAATATAGGTTAAGATAACAGTGTCACCTACATAAAATCAAGAAAACTTGAACAACACTATACATACAGAAGGTAATCAACTAGTAGAGAAGACAAATAAAACGTTGAGTATTACTATACCTGTAAATAGAAAGTGAGCAGATATACGCATGAGACCTATTATTACGTCTGTTGGTATGCAAATGTCAACAGGACACACTGCACCTCTTGTAAGTCGGATGGGTAGTGTAACTATACCCAGTGATCCTGAGGTAGTCGGAGAGGGGGACGACGCATTAACAATATCTGGAATGGTTGTTAGACTATGAAGAGGCAGTGCACGTTATCATGGTTGAGTCCAAAACAACTTGAGAAAAGCAAAACGTCACTAGAAGCTACATTATGACCACAAGAGCTGGGGGGGTGGTATAAATAGGCGACAAAGTTTACCCAAAGTAACCAGGAATACAACAGTAACTATATTCTTTCCCCCACCCCCTGTAGGAGTTCAAAACAACTCAGGAGAACAGCTGGACGTACCTGGGGACGAAGATTTTTCCAACAGGAGTTACGTAACGGACTTAGGCTGCAGACTGGTACCAAGTGACTTTGACTGAATATCTAATATCGTTAATCTGAAGTGTCGCTTGTGACACGATTCTGTTGCTTGTATTATCCGTAACTTTGTGAAACTTTATAAATATCCTGTTTACCTGATAACTCATTTTTTGAATTGAAGTTGTGAGTGACTGAGTAAGAATATATGTCCATTAGCCAAGTGAGTAATAACAGTAAGTCGTGTAGGAGTTCTGTTATGGAAATGAAGTCATAATGCTTGACCGAGATCTTTCAACTAGTTGTATCAGTTAAGTGATAAGGTTACTTTCTACTTTGGGGCGTTATTTACCTCCACAGGCTAATTCGAACGAATGACTAATAAGTCTTATTTTCTACACGATGATGATTAGTGTGGAAAGTGGTAAAATCTCATATAACGCCAAATTAACATGTTTCAGGTTTTGAACAGAGAAATCATGGCAATATCACAAAATTAAAAAGAATTGATAATACTCATTAAACTTACAATGAGAACATGTCCTGCATAGATGAACATTGGTAATTCTGTTGCATCAGCATTTTCATTTGGAAATATATCAAGATTTTTAGAAATTAGTTTCTTCATCGGCTGCAAATGGCTAGGCCCTATAATTGGGAAAGGATCATGACGAGAGACATCGGCATGTTGCATATTTTTTTCTACTAGACGAGAACAAAGATCCAAAAGGAAGTTATATGTCCGATTTGCCATCTGTATTAAAAAGTAATCAGTAGTATGATCAATAAGATCAATTAGAAGCATAACCAAACAATTAAACTTGATAGTGACTGTACAATAAACATAAATTCAAACCAGTAATAATTTGGTAAGCAACGGAGAAATAACTTAAAAATAACCATAATATCTTAATCTGATATCACAACAATCTCCACAACACCCAATTACAACAATATTTTAACCATATTTAATCTTAAGGTCGTGTATATCCTTTGGAAGGTGATAATGGACTTCATATAAACCACTAAGTGACGACAGTAAATAATAGTATGTTAGTAAAAAAATGCCATACCAACTCGACAATATGATATATAATAAATAAGATAGAAAAAACAGTTATAATTAAAAACTTAGTAGACGAAACGCTTAAGCATTTATCGCAATATGCGTTAAATTTATATGAACAGATGATCAGTCGAAAGACGTTTAGTTCGCACAGAATTTGAAATATATGATGATCATACATAAGAAGACTATATATATATATATATATATATATATATATATATATATAATATATATATATATATATATATATATATATATATATATATATATATATATATATTTCAGTAGACTATTTACTCTGAAGTTATATTGTTAGTGGACATTACATCGCTACACAACTGATAACAGCTATATGCTCAGCAAGATTACCATCATACAGTAACTAAGACTTTAATGACTACTAATTGATTCATAGCTAAGTGCAAGTTCATGTATCAGACTGCGATACACTTGTATAATACACGGTTATTCAAATAATACATGGAAGTTCTAAACTGGAAATGAATGTTAATAGTCTAAATCCGTAGAGTTATGCACACCA
The DNA here is from genome assembly GCA_034768735.1 of Schistosoma mekongi. Taxonomy (NCBI): domain Eukaryota; kingdom Metazoa; phylum Platyhelminthes; class Trematoda; order Strigeidida; family Schistosomatidae; genus Schistosoma; species Schistosoma mekongi. The sequence goes on from CM068305.1 coordinate 62,604,138, forward strand.
GTGTATCAGGAAAAAAAATACAAGAAATGCTAAGGTTACTGAAAAGGACAGGTAAGTAATTACATCGGGAAGTATTTATAACACTAGAAGTACAGATTTTTTAATGTTTAGTCTCGGTTTGTTCAGCTCGTAATAATCACTTTCATTTGATGATACTATTCCCAGCATTGAACTTAAACTTTCAAAAACAGATAGAATATCCCTAAAGTTGAGACCTTCACATACTGATCACACATAAGTTATTTCGTTGTATTTTCGGTTATATTTGGAGTAACAGTACACGCTTTGATTAACACTTTATGTAGTCATTCACTCATTCATCAACTCTGCTTAAACAATAAAGCCAACTGGATCGAATCGCACTCAGCGAAATGCCTAAAATTATGAGTCTGATATTGTATTCCCAAACGATAAGCCACATAAAAAACTGCCCAAACAAAATTTTTAAAAAACAACCTCATGAGTACATTCTCCCCCAATTCTGCGCCAGCCATCACATTCATATCCTGTTTTGAAATTTGTTTCTGTGAACTCCTGAACTTCAGATCTTGGGTGGCCAGTAAGAGAGCCGAAATTCTATTACAGTAATCAGTTACTGAAATAAATCTGAGCATACTCTTTCACGTAATCGCGATTCTACTTCAACGACGGAAGAATCAGTTACCTCATATGCAGTCTAAAGAAAATTAAAAGCGTTAAAAATTAAGTGCAGTTATTTATGAAATTCATAGTAGTCTAGATATCCTCAATATCATCACTAGCATTATATAGAAGTGATATGCCGGGCACCTAATGAAGATTGGCTATCTTCGGGAACTGTGATTTAGAACATTATTTCATTTATTATAACTGTGGACAGTGTTAACATTTTATTTCTATGACCGTTACGTTCCCCTTGCCCGGTTCTCTCATTTAATGTATTGATTCTTTGTGTATTGTTTATTATTACGAACTACGTCTACCTAATTGTGTACAAGTTCTCCCCATTCACTACAACTATTTCTTTTGTTCTGTATCAATGTTAGATTTCCGATTGTCTTACTGTGTGGTCTGGTTTTATGTATATATAAATGCATGATTAAAATATAATACGACCTTGGACCTTGCTCTCTCAGTCTTCCTGTTCTCAATTCTGGTTGTCTTATTGTCGGCCTAGGGAGGTGAATAGGCTTAGGTCAATCGTGCATTTCTCAACTAGGCACACATCGTATTGGTGTACGCATCAACCAACCAACTTCAACTTCATCACCCTCCTCCTCCTTTTCATTTACGTCATAACAAGAAGTAACAAAAATATCTAAGTTTAGTATCGCATCCACTCAGTCCTAATTAAATCGAATATCACACTCATAAAGTTACCAGAAAACCATTAAACTCCACGTATATTTTGAATTCATATAACGCTTCATAAGATACTGGAGAAAAATAGTGAAAAATCTATCACTAGTATACGAATAACTGTTTGGAGTAATATATTAAAATCTTGACTAGAACACCCTACTTTTAACCACTGAATCGCAGACTTGTTCTATCCTTCAATTACTTCGGTCTAAAGATCTAGGTGGGATTACTGTCCCACAAACAGACAGACAATTACAACGTAGAACTTAATACATGCGTAAGTCAGTTCAAGTTGCCATTCCTCAATTAGCAGATAGAGACTAAATTGTCAAATCAAATCCCAGAGTAGGGGAGGTATTAACAGAGTTAGTATAAATGGAAGGGAATAGAGACCAAGAACATTTAAGAAAATATGATTCAGTAAAGAGAAAATTATGATAAGTTCAGAGGCTTAGAATTTGGAGGAAGACAAGGAGTGGATGCACCTGCGCCATTGCCAACGATTTTGAGCCATATCACCCAAAGTCTCTAACCATTTATTACGAGCGTCACGCGGACCCCAACCAGGTAGTCTGCACCTATTAACATGGCTCAACCCAACTGTCAATGACTTCATGGACTGGTGCCATGTTTTGGTTTGACCGCCCCTAGCTTTCTTCCAGCCTACTCCTACACCAGACAGCATTGCTCGTCAAGGTAGGCGGTGGTCAGGCATACGTAACACATGTCCTAACCACTTTATCTGATGGAGATTTACTACTTCATCAATAGACTTACCGTATCTACCTAGTACTCTATTCCTAACCCACGTATTGCTTACTCTGTGGTCCCAGCAAACACGAGCAATGCTTCGACGACATCTGTGATCGAATACTAGGAGCCGACGAATATCCTCTATCCTTAACGGCCATGTTTCACACCCATACAGTAGAACGGATCGAACTGCTGCGCAGTAAACGCGTCCTTTTGTCAGTAATCAGATGTCTCGCATACACCACAGGTGACGCAAATTCCCAAAAGCTAATTGGGCCTTATGTATACGCGCAGAGATTTCAGCAGACACCAGACCGTCAGGACTGATGAGGCTGCCAATATAAGTGGAGCGGTCAACACATTCAACTGCCTCACTCCCTATCACTAACTTCAGTGTTGAATCAAGCCAATCCTGAAGTAACATTTTGCATTTGGGTGGAGAGAATCGCATCCCAAACATCCTTACATTCTTGTTTAAGGTAGTCAAAAGATTCTGTATTTTATCAGCATCTTCGCCTAAGAGAACTATATCATCTGCATATTCTAAGTCAGCAAGTTTATCTCCTGGAAGGAGGTCAACCCCGGAGAAGTCAGACGATGAAAATGTCAACTCTAAAAGTGTGTCAATGATAAAATTAAATAAAAATATGGAAAGCGGACAACCTTGACGAACGCCACTTGAGGTAATCACTTCTGACGACAATCCGCCATAAGTTCTCACTCGACATGTGGCGTTCGAGTAGAGAGCTTGTATAAGGTTAATGTACTTTTGTGGTACACCTTTCAATGACAGTCATTGCCACATAACCTTTCGACCGATAGAGTCAAATGCCGCCTTAAGGTCTAGGAATACAACTATTGTTGGGCGTCTAAAAGTGTGCCTATGTTCCAGAACCTGCCGAAGTGTGAATATTTGGTCTATAGAACCACGTCCAGGTCTAAAACCACCTTGGTTTTTTCGAGTTTTCTCTTCACGAGCTTTAGTTAGACGTCGAAGTATGATTGAAGCCAATATTTTGGACACTATATTCGTCAAGCTGATTCCTCGGTAATTTTCACAAGAGGACTTCTGTCCTTTCTTAGAGATTGGGACGATTAGTGTTTGAGACCAGTAAGATGTGATTACGCCCAATTCCCAGATTCTAGACAGGATCCCCGTTAATCTCGCTGCTAAGACTGGACCACCATCCTTAAATATCTCAGGAGGTAACCCATCGGGTCCTGCTGCTCTCCCTCGCTTTAGGTTTTCTATAGCCTTCTCAACCTCACTAAGACTTGGAGGACCAATACTAATTTGCCATTCAGATTGCTTGGGAACAGTAGGCAACTGGGATGAGGCCGAGGGCCAATTGAACTGTTCCCTAAAGTGTTCTGCCCATCGGTCCAACCATCTGGATTGACAGTGAATGATGGTCCCATCTTTTTCTGAGATAGTTTCACTTACAGTTGGATTTCTGATACCCGTTTCCTTAATAAGTCTGAACAGTTGCCTACTGTTACCTATTGCCAATACCTTTTCCATCTCTTTAGCTTTCTCCATCCACCACTGCTCACGATCATTCCGCAAGCTTTTAACCAGTTTGTGTTTAAGTTCCCTTTGCTCCTCATCGTATTCAGAACTAGGCGGGATGTGTTGCCGGGCATCTATCAATTCAGTAGATGCAGCTAAAATCCACTGAGTTTTCCTAACTTTTTGCTTCAGTTTACTAGTAGATATTACTGCTGTTTCAATAGCTTTTTGGATATCATTCCAAACTGACTCGGGATGGGTATGGCTTACACAGTTGACTAATTGGTTTTCTGGTTGTTCCTGAAATGTATTCTTGACTTTTCCATCATTAAGTTGCACTCTGAGAGGGATCTTTGCCGTGGATCTTTTACGTCCAGTGAGACGCAGACTAATACACGCTGTTACTAAAGCATGTTCTGAGTCTAAACATGTGCTCCAAAATGAGCGACAGTCTTCTATCGAACCTCTCCAACGGTGGCTGATAGCAATGTGGTCTATTAGAGTCCAACGTTTAGTTGACTGTGGAGGCCGCAATGTCAACTGATGTCTTTCCTTATGTTTAAAGTTAGTGCTTGCGAGAAATAGACGGTTATCTGAGCACAGTTGTAATAAACGGTCGCCGTTATCTGTTCGTTGGGCCTCGACACCATAAGATCCACCTAGGTGCCTATCGGTTTCGTCTAATCTACCTACTTAGGCATTAAAGTCACCAGCCATAATTACTACATCAGTACGCTTAGCTATTCGAAGGAGGTTGGAAAGCTTTCTGTAAAATTCATATTTTACTTCATCTGAGCTGCAATCAGTGGGAGCGTAAGCAGTGACAACAATGAGGCAACGGCGTGTGTCCCTATCTTTCTGAGTTCTTACCGTCCCGTTAAGACGGACAGTGCATAAGCGACTGTCTATGGGAATCCAGTCAAGGAGAACCTGTTCAGCTTTTGAACTTAGTGCTATACCTACACCAGCAAGGCCTCGAGTGGTAGCAATGGGGTCTCCGGAAACACGAAGGGTGAACCGGACCGCTTCTTCATCTTCACAAAGTGAGGTCAAGCGAATGATTGTACTTGGATCCTGTATACGCGTTTCGGAGACGCAGCAAGCATCGATGGAACGAGAATCTAGGGTCACAGTTAGGGAGGCTTGTTGTCCTATTTGGCCTAAGGTTCGAACGTTAAAGGCTCCGATATGTAGTTTAGTGCGAGGTTTCAGAAGACCAGGTATAACCTTTCGTAAACTCAAACCATTAGCATTAGAGGCGTGAGGTTATAAAGTAAGGCTAGACGGGTTAATCGTGGGAATAAGGGAGTTATTGAGAGTTGAGGGTTGGATTTGACCTCGAGCGAAATGATCTCGTGTGCTGTTAGAGGTATGAGGGTGGTTTTCACTTCCTGGCTGCCCACACTATGGAAGGGTATTGCTTTTTGAGGTACCTGAAAAGGAAACTGGATTAGTATTAGTCATAGTGACCTGGAAGCGCGATCGCAGAGCCTAAGGGGCAACTGCTTGAGGCCGATCACGCACGACCTTGTTATAGGATGTTTTCGAAGTGTTAGCTCAGTTCTTTAGAAGGACTTACTGCCGGAGACAAACGGAAATCCGTGGAGTAAGGTGAGGTACGACATTTTTAGGGTCAACCTTTTCTAACCCCTTCCTTCCTTTGTGAGAAGGCAGCATCGCTGCAGATGCTGGTTATCCCAGGGAAACACCTTATTGCTGTCACACCCCGCTGCAGCCAGCAGTACGACTTCGCCCTCAGATTTTAGGTTGCTGCCCTTAATCTTATCGCTCTCCAACAGACCTGCTTGGCATGGTAGGACCTGGAGGAACAAGCGTCCCAGCCAATATAGCTCGGTTGGGTCATCACGATAGGCAAGCCTGACCACCATGTCAAGGTAGCAGCTACGGTCCGGTACTGTCCCACACACTAAGTATAACATTTTGATGTTTGCAACTTAAGACCTTGTAATGGCTTTCTGCTGAATATCTGGTGTTACAAGGATTCTTGATACCCAGGATTTGTTTTAGGTCCACGTTAAAGGTAACAGTTGAATAAATTACCTCTCAGAAATAGCCGGCTATTTATACAAAACATATACTAATTGTAAGATATGCTACCTTCCAGGAGAGTAATTTAGAAAGCCATCATGCAAATAAAGTGGTGAAAACGTTAGAAAAATTGTACATCATAATTTCAAAATGATGATGCTGAGAGTAGTTCATCAGTTACTAACTAAAAAGTTTTTAGGATTGAATGAATCCTTTGCCATAGATAAAATAGTTCTTATTTTATTATTGCACTATTTGCATATATGAAACATTCAGTAAGAACACTAAGCTTCAAACACAGAATTTAAAATACACCAAGATGTTTCATGCACACTGGTAACAGAACTACGGTGAAGCGATTAGGCATTCGTAGACGAACTAAACAAATAACATCTTAATCATGACAATTGTTCACTCTGAAGACCTTGATGACAAAAGCCTGAGTAACATTATCTCTACTGGGAAAGGTAAAATCAGAAAATTATCTTAGTTACTCTTGGTGACTAAAATAAATGTTCCAAATTCATCAAACTGAATTCTTAACTGTCTCAAGAGAATCAGTAACCCACAAATCTGGCTCTTTTTAGATCACTTGAGATAACAACATCTGGTTTGCTTCCCTTGATGTGCGTCCGAATACTTCTAGCTTGTTCGAACCCAACTTCCGATAGATCAGTATCTAAGTGGCCTAAAACTCTATGGAAGAATAAGGCTCACCTTGAATCACTTGTTTTTTATTTTCATACGTTTCTCCACTGAAAAACACTTCATTATTAAATTGATTCCTACTGTCGTAAGAGCGTCAAATAGAAATATAAGATCTTTTGTGTCATCTTCTAGAATCACAAATAACCTTGAAAGTGCAGTGAGTGCGTAATTTATAGAAGTCTGATGGCTTAGTATAAAATATTATTCCACTTCTAATTGCTGGAAAAAGTTTATTAGCTACTAAGAAGTCGGCGGAGACAACTAAAAGAAAAAAACAGGCATACAGGCTTTAATAAAAACTAATGATATAAGTATAAGTACATAAGTGAAACGTATTTTGACGACCATAAATCGTGTGAAGGTCTACTATGGATGAGAACGGAACTATTGAGTTGTGTGTCATACAACCGTAAATCTTGGCAATCCGTACTTCAAGTAGCCATTACCAATTAAAAAGCGAAAATCACAAGCCAGATTGAAAATCATTGTAATAGTTCATATTTGGCTTTTAATAGGTAGTAAACTATACAATATACGGAAGTTGTGATTCAGATGTGTGAAAGCTTAGATTCTATCTACTAATATTACTAAACACATGTTAAAGTCCTACGCAATAAATTTTACTTATACAAAACCAACCAACGGTTAGAAAGTGACTGACCGAATAAGCGAGGATACGAAGTCATGACTTCATTCGCATGCAGCTAGTCTCCCAGTATCCACAAACGCCGTGCTGTTACTTACTGTAACATTACAGGATTATAGTCGGTCTATGCGATTTAGTATGCACCAAGTTGACTGCACTGTTTGATTATTTATGCGAAGAATAGAACTGTACTGTCCACAACATATTACTTCACACAGATATTGAAGAGTTTGGACATTTGCTAAATTTACTTAGAACATAGTACAGTATTATTTGATAAATGTAATTGCGCGAACAAGTACGTCGGTATACATGGGTTGCCTTTACACTTCGCGAATGATAGCCAAGTAAAAGTGCAAACCACGAATTCATTAGGATGACGTAAACAAATGACATCGTAATGCTTACAAATAAATTTAGACAAATATAAACTTATAAATATAAGCATGTTCGCTGTACATATATGCACATGTCTGCCAATATTTGCTTAATGATTGGCACTGTACAGAACAACAATCCTTACATAAAAAATTTAGGATTGATAAGTTTATTATGCCACTACAATGTAAAAATGACTTAGTAAGAATATTCAAAGTTTGCTTACATGTGCTCACAAGTAGCTTACATTCCACTTAAAGCAACGGTTAAAATGACTTTTAGACAGTTGCCGTCGAAAATCGCGCTAAAATTCTATTCTTATTCCTTTTGGCTGTCTTTTTAGGTAGTTGGAGGCAAATTCAAGAAATGTGCCACTCGGTGTCAAGCCCTGTTAACAAATTACTACACTACCCAAACAACCAGTAAAGTGTAAATAAAGGCGAATTTCAATGGTGAACAAAGTGTAAATGGTGGACATAACTTTTACGGCCGAGCCAATGAGGAACGGATAAAGCGTTTCAAGGTTACAGCAGACACTTGAAGGCATCATGCTAACAATAGAGTGTTCGAGATCTTATTACTGATAAAAATCTCGTTGTTCGTTCGCAAATTATGAGATTGTTAAGGAAATCACTAAATTGTCACTGTGGCTAGGAAATGACAGTTTTCAAAAACAAGGGACACGAGATGGCTGTTGATTTCGTTCTACTGATTGCTGGTGCAAAAAGTCTTTTTTTTGCTCGTTTCAGTCTACAACTGACAGAAATCCTCGTTTTAGTAAACGAATGGGTGGTTGGCATTAAAGTGACGACAGCCACTTCACCAGCGGATATTTCTGAAAAGATGGCAATTCAGTGGTATCAATATTGTCGTGAAATATGTAGCTCTCTGGTATATGGGATAGAGCATTAAACAATGGACATTGTAAGAGGATTCGCGACATAATGGCTGCTACACTTCTTCCTCTAGTAGAAAAATACATATTACCCGGAACAATAATATATAGTGACAGTTGGAAAGTCTATCCGTACTATGGGTCGCAAGGAGGGATGTTATAGAGCTATCTAGATGAATATTTAAGTGAAATACATCGTGATATTAAGTCTGAGGAATTTGGGAATAACTTACATAAGTTTTTAGATAACATTAAAGCAATATATCCTGCATAATTTATCACTTTCAATCATAAGTAATTTAGTAGAAATGACGGATTTCTCATTGCACTTTGGGTTATAGTTATGTCTTGATATTAAATGCATATAACCTAAGAGAATAAATATTTTGTAATTTACCAAAGATTTTCGTGGGAGAGGTATACTACAAAGAGTCTGAGTTTAGAAATCTCTAATAAACCACTAAAATTTAGAGGGAATCGTCGGTTCTGACTCAGAGGGCTGTGATTGGTTCATTACGATTAAGACTTCCAAGGTCATTTTATGGTCGCTAAAGTTCGGCTGTAAAAGTCATGTCTACCGTGTAAATAAAGACGACAATGTAACTTTGTACTCCTGTCGGGTGTAAATAAATAGACATATCTATTTATTTACTAATTGACCTCACATAGTTTGTCTGGTTTGACAGTAATACATTTCAGGGTCGTGATCTGGAAATACTTTGATGCGTTACCTGTCTATAATGTCAGCCTAACTAGTCTACCTAAAGTGTAAATTTTTAGACATACATCTATGTAAGGGCGAATTATCGATAATTTACACTTTGTTCGCCTTTATTTACACTGAACTCGCCTTTATTTATACACAGTTGGTTGTTTGGGTTTGGTACACTGGAACAGGTTAAAATGTGGTTTGCCTTTAATCCTTATCTGTTAAGCCGATAGTATGACACTTGGATACTTTTGAACGGTTTGAAATGTCATTTCTTCATAACTACCATACGTAATATGTATTGCTGCAGGTGAATACATTCACACTGTTTAACATGTCCTTTTCATACAGCTGTATGCTAGCAGTAATATTTTTTAGACAGTACATAGCTTTATCAAACAATCGAATAAAATGTCTGTTTTCTGCCATCCAGATGATCAATTATGTAATTTAGAAATGTCATCTCTAAATGCAGCCTTGCTGAACCTCCGATTTTTGACTTAACCTTTATATGCACAATGCCAAATGTTGCCCAGTATTTTGGTTTACTGGATCAGGAGTCACCCAACATTAAGGGGACGTGACTATGCTTTGTCTAAGCAAGATATAAATTCAACTAATTCATAATAACTCCCATCATTGAGTATTGCTTTAATTCGGCCAGATATTGCCTGCGAATAATTTACCGAGTACTAGCTCTAGTATTGTTGTTGGTGGATTGTCCAACGTAGGTGAACCTTTCCAACGAATTATGCCGTCTTGAACTTTTCCTACTTGGATACAGTTTCATCAGGCACTAGAGGAATTCATGAGTGTAAGTGTTATTAAAATTAAGTAACCTATTTCAGGAGTCGAACACTTACTATGTTGTTACTTCAAGTCGTTACCTAGACATGAAGTACCAGTAAGCACTATACCAATGCACGTTCGGTATCTCATGTCCCCCTTGGGGTGCTGGACTTCATAATAAGGAGCAAGTTTGTTTGCTCTTATGATACTCATGCTCTATGTAAGTATTTATGTTGCCAGTTAAAAATAATAGTGCGGTACTCTCCAGCTGGATATGAAATATCACACTTCTAGACAGAGCATAACCATCCATGCACTACCACCTTTATGGCGACGGATTGCACGAGACGTAGATTGTGCGATGCTGAGCGTAGTGTTATCCAACCTTTTGTCGAGAGGAACACGGATCCCCTAGAAATTATGGATCTGGCGTATGCAGAACTTGGCAAAATCCTCCTTTATAGTGATATTGGAAATATGAGGACATAGGTCTACGAACGTAAGATTTGTGTATGTGTAAATTGTCCAGGGTATTGGTAATTTTAATGACCTTATACGACGTTCAAGTACAATTGTGAAGGTTGAGGTCCTTCGGGACAGTGGTGGTAATGTTTCGAAAATCATCTTTGCACGGAACGACATGGTAAGTCTTTGTGGAAAGTTCCCAGAGGTTGTTGGTATAGACTCCACATATGAAACCAATAAAATGGGGTATGTCTTATCTAGTATTTTTAATGAAAACTTATAGGTGGCTTTTGTATTAATTTGTAATAACTGATTGTTTTGGCAGAGGACGAACTGTATTATTCGCATTGACGAGAACCGGAAAACGAACAGACATAAAGCAGATTCTCCAGTCGTTCAAAAATACAATGGGTGACACATCGAAAACAACCACTTTTACTGTTGACTGTGCACCTGGACAACTTCGTGCTCTGAACGAAGAGTTCCCAAGCGCCTCGATCATTCTATGCTTGTTTCACGTGTGCCAAAGCTTCCGGAAGAAAATAAGTTCATTATATGGACAAAAGCTACCGTTTAATTTTAAAATCCACTTGTCAAAAAATGGTTGTATCGAATAGCTCATACGCGTAGTTACGTTTGTTACCTAATGTTAAATTATTGTTTAGATTTTGGCATTGCGTTCGGATTATGGAACTTATTGATCGGGCTGCTGGCGCATATATATGTTCATATTGGTTGAGGTCACGGTCATACCGGGCCGCCTCTCACAATAGATTCACCCTATCAGTGGGTAACAATACCAACAATCGGGTGGAAAACTCTAATCGACAACTGAAGCGTTACTTAAGAAAAACGACCCCATAGAAATGACAGTCTGGAAAATTTGGCGATGGATTGACAGTGACACACAAAAAAACATATGCAAGGCACTTTTATGCTTTCCAAATATTACAGACATGATGTAAGTCCTATCCAGATACCGTTATTTCATTTAGATTCCTGAAAGTCTTTAAGTTATATTAAGGCGCCTGACACCTTTTGCAGAAAGAAAGGTTGTTAAAGACTAGGAGCGTCGTCGACTTGACGATTTCTTTGCGAACGTAACTACCTCGAAGCTTAAGGAAGGCTACCACGATAAAACGTACCTTCGCCTATGGAGTTAAAGACCTTTAGTCCCAATTTTTTCCCTTACATATTTTTTCTAATTTGTAATACCTTTCAAATAAACTACTTTGTCGCATAATGTTGTCCTTAACTTCTCTAATGGCTAACTGCCATATTGGAAAGCAAATATTTAGATTTCCGGGGAGTATCTTATTTAAAGTGGTGCTTGGTACAGTGGGGTTGTGTTGTTTAAATATCATCCACTCGTAGTGTTATGCTTTCGATAATCAGTATTTTTCGACAGCAACACCAAGTAAGTTAAAGTCAAGTTTTCTTTAAGCTACATTTATTATTAAGTATTATTATTCTGAAATTTACTACAGAATTCACGCCAGTTTACAGGCATGGTCATTATGATACAGAAAGGTTAACTCTTGCACAATGGAACACAAAGTTTTACCGAAATGAGTGCTTGACTAATAATACCATTTACAAGACACTAGATTCATATGCAGGAAGATTAAATGTAAACAAGAAAACTGTTAACCAACAGCTGGAAGATACTTTTCATTATTGAGTGTTCAGGGATGCATTAATAGAGAACACTCATGAATATATGTAATCAATTCAGGAAAAAGAGTGTCAAAAACGCGACACAGGGAAGATTTAGATACTACACGGTTGTTTGATATAGTCAATTGTGGCGTCAGGTACGAACATGACCTTGTGTGGGACAGCACCTTGCAGGTGGATGATGGAGATCGGCGGTACCACATTAAGTTATCATGAGTAGATCACAAAGATGCACTTTCCTCTTCAGCGTGGATTCTGGGTGATATTTTCAACGTGACACAATAGTTGGGAACTGAAAAGATAAAGAAAAGCAACAGGGTGAGAGGACACAAAACCAATTAAGTACATCTGATTCCAGTGAGACCTAAAGTGTACATATTGGATTAACTAAAGCTCATTTGTTATTTGACTTTTTTATTCTGGGAAACGTCGATTGATACTAGAGATAACTATGGTAGATTTTAGATCTACTTTATCGTATAAGATAAAGTATGGGGATATATAGGCATACTGCATCACCCCTAAGAAATGCATAGACATTACGAGATTTCAAAGCACTCTCTGCTAGGTAGGAAAACGTTCTATTGCCTGTAGGTGAATAATCAAGGAGCTTATAAAGTCTACAGGTACGTTTTATTTTTAGTAGTGTTATAAGGAGAATTAAATGCCAGGAGGTCCATTGATAAAGGTGCCATAATCTGTATAAGATGTGTTAAGTAAGTTACAGATACCAGCATTGTCTAAGTGTAGGTTTATTGCCAATCTAAACTGTGACAAGGAGCTAGATTGTCGTATGCTTTCTGGTAACCGGTTCCAGAGGTTATCATAACGTCCAACAAAGAAGGAGGATTTCAGCTTACTAGTGGCTCTCTGCACTGTTACCAGGGAGTCTTGGTTTCGCAAATCATACTTATGTTTTCGAGTATATGTCAAGGCAGTACAATCTGTTATAATTTCTTTATGAAGAATTTTATAGAGTATAGTAGGATTAAGTTTAATCCTTTTGACCCATAAAGGGTCTAACTTCCAAGTACAGCATCTAGCATTATAGGGTCGGCCATGGGTTAGTAATCTAGTAAGATGCCGTTGAACTTTCTCTATTTGTTCCCGATCTAGTGAACGCATGCAACTATATATAGTACCCAAGCAGAGGTCTAACACAGGTTTTATAAAGAATAATTTTAGATTCCTTAAGACGGTAGTTACGATAAATAAAACCAATAAGTCTACGAGCTTTAGAGACCTGTGATGAAGCATGCTCAGTAAAGGATAGTCTTTCTGAATACCTTACTCCTAAATCACAGACGCTATTTAGATGACGAAATTCATGTTCGTTAAGGTGTAGGTTGATCTCGCAGTTAGATTCTCCGAAACATAGGTATCCTGACTTTTGTGTGTTAAGGGGAAGAAACAATTTATTACACCATTCACTTAGTTTATTGAGATCTCTCTGTATTATGTCGTTAACATTTCGACCATCATCTGGGTTGAATGTATAGACAACTTTGAGGTCGTCCGCAAACATAAAGGTCTTACCCTCTTGAAAACAGTGGCATATGTAATTAACATAATAAATAATAATGGTCCAATGACTGAACCCCGAAAGACACCACTAGTGATATTTTGGGGACGTGAGAGATATCGTCCTAGTTTCACTAATTGAATGTGATCTTTCAAAAACGAAGCTAATCAATCATGCAATTCGCCAGTTATCCCGAAAGCTTATAATTTATATGAGAGAGATGAGTGATGTACTTTGTCCAACGCTTTGGTAAAGTCAAAGTATAGGGTGACAATTAATTTTCCGTCATCTCTATTGTTTATTATATAGTCAAAGTATTCTAGATGGCAAGTTATGCAGGATTTCTTAGACATGAAGCCGTGCTGGGAAGAGATAATTAGTTTGTGCTTAACTATGTGAGTGTAAATCTCCTCTTTTATAACTTTCTCCATGACTCTAGATAAAACGGAAGAGTGATTAATTGGACTGTAGTTTCCAACGTTAAGCCTAGTGCCTTTTTTAAAGTGAGGGATTATATATGTGGTTTTCCATGAACTAGGGAAGGTTCCATCTTCTAAGGAGAGATTAAATATTTTTGTAAGCAGTATTGGGAAGGCTAAGCTACCATATTTAATCAAATTAACCGGTATTCCATCCTCTCCACTATTAAATGAAGGGTTTAGTTATCTTATAACATTTCTAACATTAGTAACTGTAAACTTCAAGCCAGTTAATTTACGTTGGTTGAAGTTGCTGATCATCCCTATAAGTGGACTGTTTCTAGTAAAAGAGTGTGCAAAGGATTCCTATCTTTGCGGTATATGACATAGTTATCAACTTGAAGTGTAAGGTCTGAGATATCGGTAGTACACCAACTTTCGGTTATTAGGACACAGCATGGGTTAACTGAGTACATTAGGGATTTAAGATGAGTGATTTTATTGAAGATCGAACGGGAGTTAAATAGAATAGTGGGGAACTGTATGGGACTAATCAAATTAGATAGGTCACGGGTTACCTGAGTTAGTGGAGAATCCCCATGAATTCTGTTTGGAATGGAAGAAGAAAATGGAGTATATGGGAGTGATAGCAGCGAGACATTAGCCACTAGGGGGTTGGGAGAGGGTACTTTGTCACTTGGCAGGGTACTATCTATATGACGATGTGGAATAAGTGAGGACTGAAAAGGGGAGGAAGTGAGGCGAGTATGACGGGATAGTGAGAAGGCAGACTTAAGAGATTCGTTGTTTGTAAAAGGTGCTAAGTTACTAGTCGAGGTTCCATTTGAGTCCATTGGGGAGAAGAGTACTGTGGATAGCGGTTCATGTGAAAAAATTCTGGTGAATTGTATGTGGGCAGCAAGCAATTATACACTGGCACATTGTTATTGTATGCCATAGAGGCATAACCAAGCATCCCGTGGTTATGATACACTGAAGTTTGAGGAGGATTTATTAGTGATTTGTACAAACTTGATGTGACCATTGGGCTGCCAAAGGGAAGTGCTGGACTATTGGTACAGGTGTAATAAGCCTGCTGAGAAAGGTTTGTAGGTATCTTGTAGGCTGATCCTACCCGGTTCTTATGTTGGTTTTTGTTGTTTACTGGTATGAAGTCCGAGTACATTTGGTTAGGATTCAAGGAATATGAGAACTGTACGTTTTTTAGGCACATGAGACATGTCCTGACGAGTTGTCAAGGCATTGAAAGTGCGTCGTGCCCTACTCAAGATATGGTACTTAGATTTATCACGGCTGTCTGTGGTAGTACTCCACTGCATAGGGGGTTGGTTGGAAACGAAATACGTCTCCCCAGTATTTGATGCAAAGTGCAAGAAGTCTACTTTCCTGGGATACTTCTGCTGCTTTGCCGTCCGGCTTGATTTTGTAGGTATTTTCAAAGAGCACTGGTTGGTCTTAAAAGAAATATTATTTATAGTGGGTGGTGCGGTTTCCTGTAACTTAGGAGAAGCCTTACTCTTTCTCTGCTTTGATGTTATGGGCGGAGTTTGCATACTTTTATGGGCTTTTATAGGCCGTAGACTGTTTAGAAAATAGCCACTTACAGCTATTACAACCGAGACGGAAAATATGCGTGATAAACTGTGCTAAGGAAAACTAATGAAAGGCCTAGCTGGTATTACATCTTTTGAACAATCTCATGTGCTTATAGAGTTCCATTACCATATTTTAAGTGCGAAATACCGATAGCTAAGTGACCTTTGCTTCCCAAAAGTTATTCATAAACACAATAGGCGGTATTCATTAAAATCAGCAAATTTATCACCGTGAAGCATATGACAACGTATGTTAGTTATCATTTTCTCCTACGACGCTCGTTACTTCTCTAAATTACTAACTAGATTAAGCCTGGCCAGTATTTATTAAATTTACTGTAGTTAAACTAAATTGAATTTTATAGTTACAATACAACTGTAAAAGATAATATAGTGGTCTTACTACGCGAAATCCATTGACATTTCGAGGTGGTGGGAATTTCGTTTTATTTATAACTTGTACTACAATTTGCAGTACAAGGATTTTTTACGTCTGTCCTTTTAAATTGTAGAATTTTTTTCTATATCTTCATCAATCACCACAAAGGTTTATTTTGCAGTCCTTGAGACAACTTAGTGACGTATGTTTGGTTGAAGCAAACTAGTAATCGCATTTTTATCAATAAATCCCTAGGTGGTTATACTAGAGAACTCTTGATTTAAGATGCTTGAAGAAATTGGTTTCTTGGCTTTCGTGAAAGATGTGGTTATTTTCAAATCAAAGTTTCTATATATGAAATAACACTTTGCTTCTTTTTTCTAATAAACAAGTAAAACACTTAGTATTCCAATGATCTCTTGAGTTTTCCGGCTGAAACATACTTTTATCACTGGATTTAGAGGTTTCTTATCCCAAAACTCTACGGGAACGTTTAATAATGTTTTTAGGTTAGGTCGTTTTCGGTTAGCGGCCTGATTAAAAGTGAAATAGAACCAAAATATAGACCTTAACTGGATAGTATTTTAATTTAATTAATGCTTTGTTGTTTTTAAATACAAAATTCGGGTTGGAACAATATGTGGCTATTTAGAGATTGTAGTGTAGGATAAGATCCCTCTGTTTAGTATGAAATGTAGCATATAAGCTTACTGATGAAAAAAATAGAGATAAGAACATCAAAATTTGTTTATAAATACATAAACAAGCATTTTCCCAAATGACTCGATAATGCATGACATGCGCGAAAACGGGAAACCCAGTGTTTAACCACGTACTTGATAACTCATACGTGACCTTGACCTTCCTATAGTCTCTTTCCGCTCCGTCGATTTCAAGGACATTGGAGGATGGAAGTCATTGGTTGCGATATTGCCTCTATAGATAAGCAGGTGTGCGATTCTACTTCTGACACATCTGTGGGGTATTTGCAGGATTCTCACTAATTGGGCAAGACACTAGCTTGTGACCTTTAGTTAAAGACAAACTATTGTAGTGGCAAAAAATCCTCTAATCAAATAGTTGTATAGTCTCTCGACATTGATGATGACCATATTTGTTTTAGCGGATACGACTAGTTGAAGGCTATCAGTCAAGCATCACCACTGTATGACTATATGACACAACGTTGAGAACAACTCGCCCACTAGTTAGCCAGCTTAGACGTTGCTATCCGATTGAAGCTCCGCCTACGACCAAATACAACTTATCCTCCACACTTCATTGCCTTCTGATTTATTCTCATTCATAGGAGTGGGTTCAATCGTTAGAAGTTGCTCTGGTTATACCACAAACGTACCTTGATCATATACCAAGTTCGCTTCACGTGCTGCAAGACATTGGGATTTTTGTTTGCTCGAACCTTGCGGCACTCATACTTCCGTTTTTGAACATATGTTAAAATATTACAATCTGTTATGAATTTTTTATGAAGAATTCTAAAGCGTATCGTATGATTATGTTTAACCCTCTGACCCATACATTTTCTAATTTCTAATCACCCCCCTCTATCATTATAGGGTTGACCAGGAGCTAGTAGCCTAGTGAAATGCGACTGAACCTTCGCTACTTCTTGTCGATCTGGTGAATACATGTAGCTGTATATAATGAACAGGTACTCAAGCAGAGGTTTAATGCTGGTTTTTCTAAAGAATAACTTTGAATTCGTTAATATGATAATTGCAATGAATAAAACTAATAAATCTGTGGGCTTTATGGACTTGTGATAAAGCTTCCTTGGTAAAGGATAAGCCTTTTGAGTATCTTACTCTTAAATCACAGATACTGCTAAGTTGACGAAATTTGTGTTTATTAAGGTGTAAGTTAATCTCCGGGTTAGATTCTCCGAAAAATAGGTGCCATGACATTTTTCTGTTAAGCGGAAGAGACCATGTATTACACTAATCACCTAGTTTATTGAGATCACCCTGTATTATGTCATTGGCTTTTCGACCTTCATCTGGGTAGAATGTTTGAACAACTATGAGGTCGTTGGTAAATATAAAGGCCCTCTGGCCAAACCCTGGAAAATACCACTGGTGATATTTTGAAGACATGAGAGATGTCGTGCTGGTTTTACTACTTGAGTGCAATCTTTCGAAAATGAAGTTACTTAGTCATGCAATTTGGTAGCTATTCCAAAGGCTTTCAGTTTATATATGAGAGATGAATGATGTACTTTGTCAAACGCCTTAGTAAAGTCGAAGTATGAGGTAACAGTTCGTTTTCCATCATCTCTATTGTATACAATATAGTCAAAGTATTCTACGCGTCACGTTATACAGGACTTCTTATATGTGTAGCTGTGTCGGGAAGATACAATTAGCTTGTACTTAACTAAGTAGGTATAAATCTCCCCCTTCTCCATGGTTCTAGGTAAAACAACAGAATAATTAATTAGACGGTAGTTTTCAACACTAAGCCTAGAGCCTTTCTTAATGTGAGGAATTATGTATGTTACTTTTTCACGATCTAGAAAAATTCCCATTTTCTAAGGAGAGATTAATAAGCAGTATTGGGAAGGTTGAGTTGTATGTTTAAATAAATTAACTTGTATACCATTCTCTTCACTACTAAACGAAGGTTTTAGTGGTCTAATGACATCTCTATCATTACTGTTTATAAACTCCAAGCCAGTTGATTTATGCTGGTTCAAATTGTCTATCATTCCTGCATATAAACTGATTGTGGCAAAAGAAAGCACAAAGAATTTACAAAACGCCTCACAGATCTATGAAGGGTCACCGGTCATTTTATTCTTAACATTCAGAATAACAAGAAGATACAACAGAGAAATTGCGAAGGATTATAAAATAATGTAGAATTCAAGCATTCCACAAAATTATCAACACTACTCAAGTTGACTTAGTCAAAATAAGGCCCATTTCACCTCTACACAGAATTGAGTTTGCAGGTTAGGTTGTGTTGATTGCAGAATTTTCTCGAGAAATTATAACGTGCCAATGAACATGAAAGCTACACCTAATAATCCTGTAGAACTGGAAAGATTTACAAATAAAATAAGCAACAGCAATACACGATATCACAACCAAATGACTTGGTATAATTAGACTTGTATTTTGATTGTACTAGTTTATTTAGATTTGTTCCATTGTATTGTGTAATCCTGTGTTGATTCAATTTGGTTATTTAATCATCCCTTAAAGAAGCAACTTATAATAAGCTAAGAAGCATCATAAGTTTTAGTTTCTACTCATTAGAATAGTACAAATATATATCACTTGTTTGGTAAATAACTTATCCAATGCTAAATTTATTTGAATTTATCAAGCCTTACCTCGGTAATTATGTATACTTACGGAAAGTATATTTAAGTCTTTTCAAATCAACTTGACTACAAGCAGAACTAATAGGGGTGCGAACGAATGAATTAATTGTCGCGTAAATTTATGAGTAGCTTTAAGCGGTCTATAAATGCAACCCACCAAGAACTAGTGATGGGCACAGTTATCAGTGCTGACAAATATAGCATCATCTGAAAGTTCACTACCTCTCGGAAAGATAAGCGATGATGAGACATTAGACATAACATATATTAAACCTCCTCTTTCTTTACCTGAATTCCAATCTTCATGGTATAAGACGCACTTATCAACTTTAAGTGCAAGGTCAGATACATCGGGAGCAGGATAAGTTTCGGTTATAAGGACACAGCTTTAGTTAATTAGGTACATTAAGGACTTAAGACGAATAACCTTATTACGGCAAAAACGTAAGTTAAATAGAATAGTATAAAACTATGTGAGAATAATGAGATTGCATAGGTTACTAGTTAGTTGAACTAGTGGAGAATCGTTATGAGCTCTATTTCGGATAGTAAAAGTAAGTGGAGTATAGAGTGGGGGTGGCGAGACATCACTCATAAGAGGAGTGGGAAGGGATACTTTGTTACTTGGTAGGATGTCTTCTATAAGATGATGTGGATTAAGCAAAGGCCGGACAGGAGCACATTTGAAGCAATTATGAAGGGGTAACGAGGAGGCAGACGTGGAAGCTTCGTTGTTACGAGTATAGGTCCCACCTGAGTCCATCTATTTAAGTAGTAGTGTTGATAGCTGTTCGTGTGAAAATATGTTACTCGACTATGGGCAGGCATCCAGTAATTAATGTACAATGGCAGCTGTTATTGCATGCCATAAGAGAATTTCCGAGCAATCCGTGGTTATGACACTCCGTGGTTTGACGGAGATTTATGGATGGTGAGTGTAAGTAGTAGGTAGAATATAAGTGCCAAGTCTGACAAAATGGTGTTGATTCCTCTGAGAGTAGACTTCATCTCCTCCAGTTTGGTCATATAATTTACTTCGCTATATAAGTTCGCCATGATGTCCGTAGCTCTAAAAAGCGGGATAGTCTTTGTGCCACCCCAGAATCAGGAGGTGACGTACAAACAGGGAACGTTTCACCTAGTTTTAGTGAACTCCTACTAAGTTTAGATCTCTAAGCCCTACTGTGTGCCTTTTTTATTATCGGAACATAGGATATAGCTATTAGTAAAGGGCGGTAATAGTGTTACAAATTGAGATAGCGGAACTCAACTAAATGTAAAAAATGACAGACCACTTGAAAAAATTTGCAATCTACACAGTCCGTGAGCGATGTGCTTTATTATAAACATTATTTTACCTGTTTATCATCAGAGGTCAATAACTACATAGACAGCAATGACTTGATTAGAATAAATTTTTAGTAGACGTAACTAAGTGTGAGCAGAAGTTCATAATAGTGCCGTTGTAGCAACTTAAGTTGGCTAGTTGAAAGTTCACTTCAAACCTTAAGCATACGCCAAAACAATTGGGCTCTAGTATTTATTTACTTCCTTATTCTGCATAGGGATTATATTTCCTATTAGCTTATATTGAACGTTGAGAATTATTTGTGTGTTTGAATAACTAGAATCGCGCTCCACTGTCTCCTGCCCATGCTATTAAATAAAGACCTGTTCCCATAATACTCTGGATTCTTGTGTCACTAGATAGGGATATACCTAGGCGTTAAACCGTCACAATTATTACCGTTAACCATTAGGAAAAAATGTAATATCTTTCAGTAGCGACTAATCCATGTACGTTCTCAAAAGCTATAAACTTAGTCCCAATACTGTCAGTTTTTCGCCGAATAGTCCGAGATAGCGGGAAGCCCTGAAAAATTTAGGAGGGGGGGAGGATTAGGAACAACTTTATTTCTAAAAAATTTTTGTGAACTAAAGTTTTATCTGGATACGGGGCAAATATAAGTAATTTATCTACTCTGCATAACGTGGCTTATTCAGGGACATACCTTTTGCAAAATTACGGTTCTGAGGCATGTTTGAATGAGTCGAAACTTTGTTTTTCTGTGACTAAACTGTTAAATATGCTTTTAGATACTTGAGTACATTTGGATGGCTTGAAATGTTGTTTCTACATAAGTGCAGTCTGATCTCAAGATGCTTCTTCATGAATACAGATACTATCCTGATGTGACTTGAAATTCCAGTCTCCGAAAGTTTAACACCTGAAATGTTATGAAAGTTCTGATGATTAGGATGAGGGAAGGGTAACAAGCACGTATGCACAATTTGCTTCATAAAATTGTGTGAGACAGTAAGCTGACTATAACTTACACTAAAAACTTAGCCCTTTTCAATGCTACCACACATTCGTATTACTTTGTGTCCGACCGCGTGAAAAGATCTAGTTAACGGGCGTTAGGGATGTACGGCAAGTAACCTGAGGAACAATGGAGCAGAACTAAAAAATAAGCTTGAATAACAGTAAATTTTAATTGACTTATGTTTTATCATCATGATAAACAAGGTCCAAAATTAAAGCGTTATCACCTTTTCACAAGCTATACCCACCAGAACTAATACTGAGGACTATTGTGTAGATGGATGGTGTCGTTCACATTATTGACATCATTGTATGCATCACCAGCATGAGGAAAACAATCTCAGCCAGTGTAAAATCTTATTTGTTTGCATTAAAATCCCTCCATGTTTTTTTGTATTGAGCAGTTTTTTAACTTGTTTTTCATTATTTTGTTGTGCTCTGACTCTGTAATCGACAATGTTTCCTTCTCTTTGACACTTTTTATTATAACAGTACTGAATTTTGCCCACAATCAAGTTTTACATGTCCTTTTTTGTCAGCCTATGTTACATGCAATTGGTTTTCAACTTTGTTTTAACGGGTTGCAAAGTCTTGTTTTAAGCCATATTGGTTTGGTGTTTTGCTTGTCTATGCTTGAGTGCTTTGACTCTGTTAGTTGTCTACAGTCTTCATTTGGAACCTTTACTTGTCGGGAATACTTCTCTTTGGACTAGTAACTGAAGTGATGTCTACTTACTACCTATTTGTTGTGTTATAGAATAATTGTACAACTTGCTTGAATCCCTTTGGTTATATAGGGAAGGGGAACTGTTGGGGTTTGTGTAACAAATTTGTGTTTATTTTTAGATATAATACCACGTTTTGCACCAATAAATTGTATTATTGAATGTCCTGTTGCGAATTCGTGCGTGACTCATGAACCAGCTGGTCCGATACAGAAACGATTCTAGCTTTCAAACGTTATCGATAGTTATGATCTTTACAGCCAGAACGTGGATTCAGAACACATATGTTAACCATATAACGTCTATTCTGTAGATAGTTTGTAGCAGTAACTTACGCATACTTTATCTTTAAGATCAGAAACAACTACTATAATAAATTGATTCTCCAATACCAGACATCGTTTTATCATACCACTTTCATGTATTGAACACTCCGTCGATATATTTGTAACTGGTCGACTTTCCAACTCATGTTCGTTACACTTAACACTCCGTATATCCTTCGTTCTGCGTTTAATATCTGGACCGCTGATCGTGCTAAGTTAATGTTAGTCAGAAGAATAACGAAACAGAAAGGAACGCCTTAAATTTTCCCACTTCTTGAACTATATATGATTATCCAATATGTTGCAGCTCATCATACTTGGGTGTCAGTAACCTAAAAAAGGAATGCCTTGAAGCTGTAAGGTAATTAAAATATAATACACTTTGAAACGTTAGGGAGAATTAGAAAGAGCGTGTATATTCCCGTTGATTTGTTATAGACTGAAGCTGGTCAGTCACTGTTGCTATATGTGCACCCTGAGCGGATTGCCTCGATATAACGATTTTTTCACAAGTATTATATAATTTGGATTGTGACTGGCAAGTGGAATCCAAGCTCTTCCTAATACCAATGTTCCCGTTGCACAAGTGTGACTGTCTGGATTCAGTAGTCTAATGGTGAGCGCGGTGGCGTTCGACACGAAACGGACTGAGTTCGAATCCTAGTGTGAACATCAACATTGGGATGCAGGTACATCCAGCCGATGAGTCCCAAATAGGACGAAACGCGTGTCCTGGATTCCACTTGCCAGTCACAATCCAAATTATATAATACTTGTTAGGGAGAATTTGTGTTAGTTTGCGAGCATAGTCGGATTGATATAATAATAAACACTAGTAAACATAAATCTTGGGGGAATTAGTACACAACTGAAAGTAAAATTTGCAATTATAGAGTTTTCATGGCAGCAGCATGGATTGTTTGATCAATAATGGCTTTGACAAACCTAGAAATGATCCGTCCAACTGGTAACAATATATACTGAATGTAATTACAGAACACGCACCAGCTATTGGGTTTGCTTATGATGTCGAAAGAAATTCAGTGTACATTGTCCACACACACGAATGTCTAATAATTTCATTGAAACATTTACTTTCCAAATGAAAAAAATTCTGCGTAGTGGCGTTGGTTGAATAAACATACGTTTGAGAAGGGAGCATAATAGCCACGTATTTACTATTATCAAAAATGTCATGTAAGTGCGTTGTTGTCTATGGCAATTAGAGTATGCAGATATTGATAGATGTACAATCTTAATCCACTCATCATCCCACTTCCAATTATCTCAGGAATGAAACTTACTAATGAACGTCGTGCTTTCTTAAGTGTTTTAAGGCAGGTGCCTAAAGTTTCTATGGTCAAATAGACTGTTAGAGTGTTTCGAGTGGACTCTGTTGCTCAGGGTACAGTCTGCTTCATTAGCACTGGAACTAAGATGTAATGATAGGGCAAAATACAAACAATAAAGCTCAGTTAGATTGTATCCATATTTTTTTATACACAATCATTTGCGACTAGAGGAAGTAAAGCAAAAAAACAGGGGGAACAAAACTACGACAAAAGTTTCCCAGAGTTTGATAAGCGAATGAGCAGGAGTTAATTCTTACTCGAACGTTTAAAAATGTGATCTAATAAGGATATCAATATGAAACTGGGCTAAGAGGGTGCATTGACTGATAAAACTGTTCATGCACACCTAGCCAGCGGAGTAGGAAGTAATCGTTAGCTTGGGCTCCCTCAATATGGTATTAGGAGAGACGAAATTAGCACCATACGTATAAAGAAGGAGAATCCCTCCTGTAGATATTTTATGGTGGTCTACTTCAGATCCTTGAGAATTTATTTGTAAACTAGTTCATACAAAAGGGGAATTTTTAGTGGTAAATTTGTGTTTCCCCTTTTCAAAGCCGACTTTCAGAGGCTATCAAAAAAAATCCACAAATCCAGTGATTTTCTTGACCTGATACTGACCAAATACTGAGTATGAGCTGCCACCATCCGCGGAATAACCAGCTACTCTGGGCACTTACTAGAAGCGAAAGTCATGATGATAGTCATTTGATATATACTGGGAGTGAATATGAACAGAGTTTCGGCATATGCTTTTTCTATTTATTTATCTACTTCAGTTGGTTTAGGGCCAGTTGCGCTTCGCAATCAGAAGTATTGTATTTCATTACGATATCATGTAAAGTAACAAGCATTACAAATTTCCTTCATATGCATTATTGCAAAACTAGTTGTGTTTTAGAAAACTCGTTTTGTTGTTTAAATGTACTCATCTTCTGTTTCGATGCAGTCAACTTTCTAATAATGCAACCGAATCCTTTTGACGTTGACTATTATCCATCATTCCTGACAAATCCACATTAATTATAGAATTTCTGAATTATTTACCACCAAACCAAAAGCTGGGATGATTGGGGCATTTATCAAGCATACCGTACTTTTGCGGTCTGATGTCTCTGTTCCACAGAGTGCAGTGCCAAAACTGAGTTTCAGTGTCCAATGTCTTTAATGCGAGGCATTTGTAAAGATAGAGATTCTGTATTCAACCGGAACTTCACTTTCTTTTTCTAGTTTATACAGGTAAAAGACAGATCTACAATGCAACAAACATTAACAAATGACTGCCAAATTTTATATTAAATTCAAATTATTCAGGAGTATAAAGCACAAACTACCTCGATTATACTCACAATGACTAAAGGTAGTTACTGCTGAAAGTATCGTCAAATGTATACTTAGGTTCCTCCTAATTGATTATTTTACGTAGTTGGAGGTAAGTATAAGCAATCTGTCATCTACTCATTATAAGATTTGATTGTCAGCAAGCTCAGTCAGGAAATTGTGATACCTTAATTCGTTTGAACAGTTTGAAGTATTGCTCCCCTATATCCATAGGCTAGTAGTGGTTGAATTTAACTACGGAGTTGGTTATAAACGATTCTTAATAGGATTTTGCGCCTACTTTGACCAGAGAAAAGTATCATGTTATACCGTAATGAAAAGTTATAATTAAAAAACTCACTGTGTGTTATCAACCAATTTGTCAATGTTATCAAGTTGCAAAATATATTTAAATTTAGAAGATAGCTATATAAAAAGTCACTCATTTCTGTATATTTTATACAATTCATGTACTTCATAATGGAAGTTAGCTTTCGTTTGGTGACTGGTACTGTTAACCGACACACCGCAAGTCAAACAATATTTAATATGTTTGATTGTTCTTTGTCCAAGCCAGGCAAAAATCAAATAAAATGTAAATATATACCATTGTTAGGCGTTGGTATAAATTGCCCAGATATCTTCTGGAAACAGTTTACCAAGCACTAATCCAAGCAATGTAATGGACAAATAGACCAGCGTTAGCAAGGTGTTTTAAGGAATTACAATGTCTCGATCTTATTCAACAGAAATTCAGTTTCAGTAGTCACAGAATGAGTTTATGAATGTAACTGTTGTTAAAAGTGAACAACTATAATATCAATAAACCAACCTTGGTTACATTGTCACTCCAAGCAGTTCTGGCACATTCGGCAACGTAAATTATCAATGTGCGCTCTGTTAATGCATACCTATTAGATAATGATCTCTTAAAGGTGGTGAACTTTGTATTAAGGGGCAAGTTTGTTTGCTCTTATCAAGCTCATGCTCTATTACGTATAAATATTCGGTTTTATAACCTTCTCTTTTAAAAAGTGGTTGTACTAAATAGCCTACACACAAATATTTGGATGTTGACACTGCACTTGGAGTGCAAATCTTATTAACTGGAGTGCTAATGCATACATACGTTCATATTTGATAAGGAGACGATCTTAGTAGACCGCTCTCCATATTCTATACGCACTATCGGTTTCCAACATTACTGATAATTTGGTAAAAATTCTTACGGATAACAGAAGCGCCACCTAAGGAAAAACGATCTACTAGTAATAACGGTTTAAAAGATTTGGAAATAGATTGATCATTATGGACGAAAAAGACAAATATGAGTCCTGTTTGTCCTTAGAATATTACGAAAGTAATACAAGCCCAATTCATATTCGACCATTTCTTGGACTTCTAAAAGTCTTAAGTATGTGCCAGTTTGGTTCTTGATGTCAGACACAAGCCAGTTTTAATGAAACATCTGACACCTTCTAAAGAAATGATGGATGCTGGCAAATTTAAATGTTTACATTGTGATGAATGCAGATGTAACCAAGCATTTTTTGGCTAGTCGTGTTTTTACAGGCACTCGTTGGCCTACTTATGCATTTAGGCTCCCATAAACATACATTGCGACTAAGCTCATACCATCACATTTTGGTACGCTACTGCGTTGCAGTTTTAATTTCAGATAACTTGTACAACGTTAAACGCTTCAATAGAAATTGCAATATTCGTGAAATACCACGTGCGGTTTACGCAATACTGAACGAAAATGTTGAATTCCGCCGTAAGCATCAAATTACATGCTCCACGCAAAATAAACTGACGCCGCCTGTTCACCTGTAGCGTAGGCCAAATCGAAATTAAGCGTGCGTGAACAACGGGCATGTATCGATGTGCATCCTTTGGTCTTTTTCCTACCGACTACCGTTGGCGCCATCAAAATTCTGTCTTAATTGTTTGATTTTATGTATGTATCCGCAAATATATCGAAAAACGTAGTACTTCAAGTGAGGATCGAGTTTATTTTTGCCTGAAGGTGCACCTTGTATATGACCAAGTTACGTTTGAATTATTACCAGAGTAACTTCTAACGATTGAACCCACTCTTACGAATGAGAAGAAATCAGAAGGCAATGAAGGATGGAAGAGAAGTTATATTTGATCGTGAATGGAGCGGCAATGGGTTAGCAACGTCTAGGCTGGCAAACTAGAGAGGGTTGCTTGTTTCGGTACGGCGTGACGTGATCTGGTAGTGATGCGTGACCGAGCGCCTTCAACTTAGTAGTGTCCGCTAAAACAAGCATGGTCAGCATCAATGTCGAAACCTATGTAGCTATTTATTTTGGGGATTATTTACCGCTACATCCTTTGATAGCTTGGATGTTGTGCAGCTTCTGGCCGTCAGTGCCTATGCTAAAGTGTCGTTACACATAAAAATAATAAAAAAATTGTACAAAGTGTAATCGTGCTCTTCTATTTTCTTCTGGTCGTTTCCAGGCGTCCTGGAAATCCAAAAAAAAGAAAATTTTTAAATAGGTTCCTTTCATTTATATATACATATATTTAAAAACAATTTGGCAGCTAAATACAGCTACAAAAACGCATAAAATGTCGGCAACGCTAACATGAATAAGAAAACGGTTTTTTGATATATATTTTCTTTTAAAAAGTGGTTGTACTAAATAGCCTACACACAAATATTTGGATGTTGACACTGCACTTGGAGTGCAAATCTTATTAACTGGAGTGCTAATGCATACATACGTTCATATTTGATAAGGAGACGATCTTAGTAGACCGCTCTCCATATTCTATACGCACTATCGGTTTCCAACATTACTGATAATTTGGTAAAAATTCTTACGGACTTCTAAAGTCTTAAAGTTAGTGCCAGTTTGGTTCTTGATGTCAGACACAAGCCAGTTTTAATGAACATCTGACACCTTCTAAAGAAATGATGGATGCTGGCAAATTTAAATGTTTACATTGTGATGAATGCAGATGTAACCAAGCATTTTTTGGCTAGTCGTGTTTTTACAGGCACTCGTTGGCCTACTTATGCATTTAGGCTCCCATAAACATACATTGCGACTAGCTCATACCATCACATTTTGGTACGCTACTGCGTTGCAGTTTTAATTTCAGATAACTTGTACAACGTTAACCGCTTCAATAGAAATGGCAATATTCGTGAAATACCACGTGCGGTTTACGCAATACTGAACGAAAATGTTGAATTCCGCCGTAAGCATCAAATTACATGCTCCACGCAAAATAAACTGACGCCGCCTGTTCACCTGTAGCGTAGGCCAAATCGAAATTAAGCGTGCGTGAACAACGGGCATGTATCGATGTGCATCCTTTGGTCTTTTTCCTACCGACTACCGTTGGCGCCATCAAAATTCTGTCTTAATTGTTTGATTTTATGTATGTATCCGCAAATATATCGAAAAACGTAGTACTTCAAGTGAGGATCGAGTTTATTTTTGCCTGAAGGTGCACCTTGTATATGACCAAGTTACGTTTGAATTATTACCAGAGTAACTTCTAACGATTGAACCCACTCTTACGAATGAGAAGAAATCAGAAGGCAATGAAGGATGGAAGAGAAGTTATATTTGATCGTGAATGGAGCGGCAATGGGTTAGCAACGTCTAGGCTGGCAAACTAGAGAGGGTTGCTTGTTTCGGTACGGCGTGACGTGATCTGGTAGTGATGCGTGACCGAGCGCCTTCAACTTAGTAGTGTCCGCTAAAACAAGCATGGTCAGCATCAATGTCGAAACCTATGTAGCTATTTATTTTGGGGATTATTTACCGCTACATCTCACTCTCCCCCTAATGGGTTCGTGAGGACCCTATGACGTGCCAGCCAAAGGATAAAACCCAATTCGTTAAACATTGGTAAACGTTCCTTTGATAGCTTGGATGTTGTGCAGCTTCTGGCCGTCAGTGCCTATGCTAAAGTGTCGTTACACATAAAAATAATAAAAAAATTGTACAAAGTGTAATCGTGCTCTTCTATTTTCTTCTGGTCGTTTCCAGGCGTCCTGGAAATCCAAAAAAAAGAAAATTTTTAAATAGGTTCCTTTCATTTATATATACATATATTTAAAAACAATTTGGCAGCTAAATACAGCTACAAAAACGCATAAAATGTCGGCAACGCTAACATGAATAAGAAAACGGTTTTTTGATATATATTTTCTTTTAAACATACGAAAATGTGGGGAAAAAAAAGTATACCGTAAGGTTTAAAAAAAAGGTATTTTTGTTCAATTTTTTTATTTTATATATATAAACTTCACAATACACACAGTGGAAAATTAGAAAATAAAATTAATAGACGTAATATTCGTTTAAGTGTTCTGGAAATCGTACACTTCTACCAGAACGTGTAGCTATCGGCGTTATGGAGCTCTTCTGAATTTCCACTTGCTCGTTGGTTGTTGCTTGGGGCGTAGCGACTTTGCTCATGTCGAGTTTCGGCGGTGTTGTGGCGAGTTGGACATCGAGCGGTTTACCTTCTAGGTAAGCTGCTATGAGGCGGTCAATGCTGACGTTCTCCTCGTGTCCATTCTTATCGATCGTATAGTACTTTGTTTCACGTTTCAAGACCTTGTATGGTCCTTCGTAAGTCGCGTCAAGAGGTCGGCGTAGAGAGTCACGACGCACAAAAACGTGTGTACTATATTTTAAAGCGGGTTGGATGAAAGTGTCTGTCGATTGTTGTCGAGTTTGGACTGGCTTAACTGAACGCATAGCATTTGTAAGCCGGTTCACGTAAGAATTGATATCCAAGTTTGTCGAGGTGGAAGCGGTTTCCACAAACTCACCTGGTAATCGAAGAGTCGTTCCGTAAACTAGTTCAGACACGCTGCACCCGACATCCTCTTTTATCATGCTTCGGATACCGAGTAAGACTACTGGCAAAGCCTCTGTCCACTGCGGGATGTTTGTAGCTGAAAGTGATGCTTTCAGGTGTCGATGAAATCTTTCTACCAAACCGTTAGATTGTGGATGGTAGGCTGTTGTTCGGAAGCGCGTTGCTCCAAGAAGTTTTGTCAGAGAGTGGAACAGTCCAGATTCAAACTGATGTCCACGGTCTGTCGTTATTGTAGATAAACAACCAAAGTTCGCTATCCATCGTTTGACGAAAGCGCGAGGAATCGTTTCAGTAGTGATGTCTTTTAATGGGATCGCTTCTGGCCAGCGTGTAAAACGGTCCACACATGTCAAAAGATAAGAAAATCCATTTGATTTTGGTAAGGGTCCTACCAAATCAAGGTGGATATGGTCGAATCTAGCATCGGAAGTTGGGAAAGTACCAACAGAGCATTTATTGTGCTGAATTACTTTTCTCTTTTGGCAGGCCACACAGGAGCGTGCCCATTCTTTGATGTCTTTATTCATGCTTGGCCAGCAAAATTTCTGGGCAATCAGTTTAGACGTAACACGAACTCCAGGATGAGAGAGGTTGTGCAATGTGTCGAAGATGATTCGTCGATAACTCTTGGGAACGATTGGACGGGCTGTGCCTGTAGAAGAATCACAAATTAAAGTGTTCTTACCTTTTCCAATCGTCTTTGTTTGGAGCTTAAGCGTTGTTGTGGATAACTCGTGATTAAGATCATTGTCTTCATTTTGAAGTCGAGCTAGTTCCACAAGGTCGATGCCTTGGATACGATTCAAGGCATGTATTCGTGATAAGGCGTTGGCAACTACGTTGTTAACCTCAGATATATGTCGTATATCAGTAGAGAACTGGAAAATGTAGTCTAGATGACGCGACTCTCGCGGAGAGTACATATCTGAAGATGACTTCATAGAAAACGTCAGTGGTTTATGGTCGGTGAATATTGTAAGTTCCCGGCCTTCGATGGAATGTTGAAAATGTCGTACAGCACAGTACATGGCTAGCAGTTCACGACCAAAGGTGCTGTATCTTGGTTCGGTGTCGTTTAGTCGTCTTGAGAAGAATGCTAAAGGTTGCCAAGTTTTGTCAGTCCATTGTTGCAGAACTGCGCCAATCGCTGAGTCAGATGCGTCAACCGCGATGCTGACAGAAGCTTCGGTATTGTGATGTGCCAGCATAGTCATATTGGCTATTGCCTCTTTAGTCGCAGTAAAGGCTTTGTTTGAGTCTGCATCCATTGTGACCACTTTTTTATTTCCACGAAGCTGATCCGTTAGTGGTTTCATGATAGATGCATAGTTCGGTATAAACCGTCTGTAGAAACTTACCAACCCATTGATAGCTCGCAACTGCTTGATGGTGATTGGTTCCGGGTACTCCAGAATAACCGCCACCTTGCGTTTTTTAGGTTGTATGCCATTAGCGTCAATAGTATGCCCCAGGAAGTCCAACGAGGTTGTTCCGATTTTGCATTTCTGTATGTTTGTGGTAACTCCATATTGTTGCAATCTACTAAAGACTGTGTCCAAATGTTTCACATGTGTTACCTCGTCTGGGCTTGCTATCAGGCAGTCGTCGACGTATGCATGGACACAGTCAAGCCCGCGGAACACGTCATCAATGAAACGTTGGAATGTTTGTGCTGCGTTCCTCAACCCAAAAGGCATTCGGAGGAATTCGTAAAGGCCAAATGGAGTTACGATAGCGGTTTTCTGAATATCATTTTCAGACATCGGTATTTAGTTGTACGCCTTTACCAAGTCGATTTTTGAAAATATTGTCATTCCCTTCAGAATGGCCGTTAAATCGTGGATGTGCGGTAAAGGGTAACGATCAGACGTAGTTTGGGCGTTGAGTCGTCGGTAATCACGGGTAGGACGCCAGTCATTGATATCTTTCTTCGGGACCATATGTAACGGAAATGACCATGAACTACTGGAAGGTCGAATTATTCCTAAGTCAATCATATGATTGAATTCGTTTTTCGCAATCCTTAGTTTTTCAGGCGCGAGTCGGCGTGCTTTGGAGAATACAGGTTGACCTGTAGTCGTGATGTGATGTGTAACATTGCTGGTTACACATGATAATTTCGATGACGTCTTATTCAGATCTGGATACTTGTCGAGTATCGGCTGAAAATAAGGGTTAATTAAATGTTTAAAACGAAGAGGACATAAGCTACAACCTGTTGCAGCGGTTCCACGAACGTATAGATTTGTGTTACTATCCACTAATCTCTTTTTACTAGGGTCCATAAGCAAGTTGTGGTGGCTAAGTAAATCCATGCCTATGATGAGTATTTTCACATCGGCGATAGTGAAAATCCAGTGTATGGGTTTTCGTAAACCCACGTTTAAGTAGACGTATCGCTTACCATATGCTGCTATGTGTTTTCCATCGGCTGCCTGTAAATCGAACGCAGCTTCATAATGGCGATCAGATGGAGCTGCGGGAAGAACGCTAACTTCTGCGCCAGTATCGACGAGGTAGCGATCCTTTGTTATCACATCAGTGATAAATAACAGGCGGCTGCTTCCACCGGCTACGGTTGCCGCTAACGCGTGCCGGCAGAATAGTTTCCCGATGTCTCAACAATCGGTTTATGTCTAGGGAAACAACAGGGGTCTCTACACTTCTTGGAATTTTTTCCATAGGTGTTGTGGTACCAACACCAATGTGAATTTTCGTTTCGTCGAGGTCGAGACGACGACTTTCTCCGTGACGTACTTCGTCGACGAGAATCGTTTGGTCAATGTATTTCCTTCAGGTCAAGAAAACGAGAAAGAGCATTACACAATTTCGTTATGTCGTTTCCGGTGGCCTGAGGTTTTTCGGTAATGGAATAAACCTGATTATCGCGAGTTCTGGTAATCTCCAGAATTCGATCAGCAGATGAAGCCAGTTCATCCACTGGGTTGTTATTAAACGTTATCAAAACTGCTTGCACTTGTTGTGGCAGTTTTGATAAGAAGAGTTGACGGAAAAGACCTTCGTCGAAAGTGCGTTGACCAATTACCTCCCGCATGCCCGTCAACATTTCCGTTGCTGAAACACTACCTAGCTCGATGGTGTGGAACAACTCATCAAGACGTTGTCTATCGGACAAGTCTCCGCGTTTGAGGATCGATCTTTTGAGCTGGTCAGTCAGGGCTGAAAAAGAAGGGGGTGACGTACCTGTTCAATTCACGCGGAAGTGACCTTACGACGGCAAGAAATTGAACA
The DNA here is from genome assembly GCA_034768735.1 of Schistosoma mekongi. Taxonomy (NCBI): domain Eukaryota; kingdom Metazoa; phylum Platyhelminthes; class Trematoda; order Strigeidida; family Schistosomatidae; genus Schistosoma; species Schistosoma mekongi. The sequence goes on from CM068305.1 coordinate 62,637,519, forward strand.
CGTGGATCTGTCACAGAGTGGTCTCGAAACTCGGCTTCTGCGTAGCAGAACCAAGCTTCTATGTTTTCTGTCCAGAAAGGGATGAGCTGAAAGTTTGGGGGTGTGGGAGTTTTAATCTTAATGAACTTAGGAGTCTGATCAGTCATGCTATATATGCAGTATATGAAAATACAAAAATAAATGCGATCAAAACGTGCAAAAAATGATAATCACACCAAAAATACTGTTAAAAACTATAAACAGGAACGAACTCACAGTTATGAACGTGTCCAAATCACGTATATGACCAAATTACGTTTGAATTATTACCAGAGTAACTTCTAACGATTGAACCCACTCTTACGAATGAGAAGAAATCAGAAAGCAATGAAGGATGGAAGAGAAGTTATATTTGATTGTGAATGGAGCGGCAATGGGTTAGCAACGTCTAGGCTGGCAAACTAGAGAGGGTTGCTTGTTTCGGTACGGCGTGACGTGATCTGGTAGTGATGCGTGACCGAGCGCCTTCAACTTAGTAGTGTCCGCTAAAACAAGCATGGTCAGCATCAATGTCGAAACCTATGTAGCTATTTATTTTGGGGATTATTTACCGCTACATGCCATATGCTGGAATGATATATCAAGCATGTGTATGCCATAAAGAATCAACAAAAGGTTAGAGTTTTGTTTCCCTATGAACCTCTTAGAACTTTCTCGATTCGTAAGCCGTAGTGAGAGCGTAATATCATTAAATATTCGACCAACATCAGGGATCATATCTGAAAACGTCACTATCGCTACTTTCACGGCCAGTTATTAGACTTAGAGTAAATAAACTGAAATGACGAGAGTTTCAAAATTATTTGAGGCAACTGATTTTCACAGACTTTTCAAGTTAGCGAGTTGAACGCATTGTGTGATTTCATCTCTGATCGAATTTCAAGTGCTCAGTACAGTCCAATGCCACCGGACCGTTGGCGCGTAATTTAGATACACTGTCGGCGTGATTTTTCGGAATGGCTTTACGTACTCAGTTTGAAGGTCATAACGATATTGGTGTATTTTCCAAACTTACGAATAAATATTGCTTAGTCTCTGTTGGAGGTTCTGAAAACTTCTATAGGTAAAGGTGCTTACTATTCTCCGGTCATTTCAGTGTGTTCGAAGCTGAACTTTCGGAAAATATTCCTGTAATCCATACAACAATTGCAGGCATTCGAACAGTTGGAAGGCTGACAGTAGGTATGTCTGATGGGATATTCTGTCTTGTCATGTATCTCATGTGGCGAAAATAATGTTTAATGCGTTTTCTTAGTAGCTTAAGCGGTATTAGTTATTATTTGGTTAGTCATGTAATATTGCTAGCCCTCATGTAAATAACCTGATTGAATCAGTCTATTTATATCAATTGGACTTTATTTTGTGAGAGTCAGTAGTCTTCTTGGTTGATTCGTAGGGAGTTGGGGGGTATTTTCTTCAAGTGCACGGTACTTTTGCGCTTCATTTATGAACGACAAAATTTAGCGTTAAATCCTAATCGATGTTCTCGACTCCTTCCTTAAAGTCGGGAGGTACCAGTTGCTGAGCGTCGATTAGTTTACTTATGTCCTAGAACCAGATAAAACATTTTAGTCGTTCAGCAAAATCAATTACTACTTCGTTAACGTCCATGATGGTCGGGTTCGTTGAAATACATAACATGAATTGTTTTCCACTTTAGAGGTGTATGTAGCACTCTGATGTGTACTGAACAGAATGGGGTTGTTCGTGTCATGGGATCCACGTAACATCTATGCTTTCATTTTCGTCACGTGCTTTCTATCGTACAGTGAAAGTACGAACAAGTTAAAAAGGTAGGTTAACTTGGGGTTGTTGTTCGTTATTGCTGTACAGTATGTGGTTTATTAGCTAGATAGCAATCAACAATCGGTTTATGCTCTCCTGTTTGAAGTTAGCAATAATATAGAATTGCAACCGTCCTTTTGGTAAGGTATTACTGAATTTGAAGTGTTTAGGGACTGCAGCGTATGCAAACTTTTGCGATACAACACGAAGCTTAAACTATTTACTTCATAAAACGACATGTTCTCTGCAGTGTATCAGGACATTTCGATTAAATACTTACTATGTGTTCACTCGTCTTTTGTGTGCTGAACTTATGCCGATTTATTCAGGTCTTTCTCAGTCATTTCTTCCCCTTGTTTCAAAATGCTTTTCCTCTCCAAGTTTTTAACGCCTTTGCATATAATTTCTTCGTTGTCGTTGCAATGCAATCATTTCTTACGGCAAGAGTTTTTCCGTTGATGGAATAACGTATCTGTCATTCACTTATATCAAATAACGTCTTTTATCATTTCTAGGTAATAGCCATGGTCTCCTTGTTCCACACACAACGACAGATCAAGAACTATTACATTTGACAAATTCCCTACCAGACAATATTAAAGTAGTGCGTATTGAAGAACGCCTATCAGCTCTTGGAAATACAATGGCCTGCAATGACTACGTAGCCCTCGTTCATCCGGATCTAGATAAAGTATTATAAACACTTTTAACTTTTTATTTTTATTTTCAAAGTAATCATTTTGAAGTAATTAACTTTCGTTTATTGTTGGAGTTCAGTTTTATTACTGATTTTATTCAGTTTTATCCATTTTCTGATGTATAATTTCTGGTGTATGAAACATTCAAGAAAATGTATTTACTTGCGCTAACGATATATATATATATATATATATATATATATATATATATAATATTCTTAACTATAAGGTCCCACGTGTATTTCGTTTTGATGTGGCAGGTTTATATCTCACGTGACTCAACAGTTCCTTCAAGGATGCAGCTACGTTCCTATGATTAGTACAGACTATCACGAAACACAAGTTCACTGCTTCCTATCAGTTGCTCCCAACTACTTAACGTAAATAAAAGTGCACCTCTATATCAAACCACGTAGACTAATAATCACATCGACAAATCCAATCAGCACGAAGTACTACTCAATGCGAAATCATGTATTAATTGCTGACCAATTCGTCGCTAAACGATCACAGTCAAAGTAGCTGCAATATCCCCTTTGCTTGTGAAACAGAGTTACCTGGATATGAACTCACCGGAGAGCATCAAGATTAAATGTTTAAAAGGTAGGGTTCATCATAATCTACTAAGTGGGATTTTAAGTGTGTGTACAATCAACATAGAACCTGGCACATGTGTGCATCGGTTCAAGTTGCAATACCACCATGGCACCGCAAGATTAACACCACCACCATTAGTAAAAGTTACTTCAATAAAATAAAATAATAATAGTAACAAGGAGTGTGAACATATAGAATATGGTTCAGGAAGCGTAGGAAGAAAGTTATGAAATAATTTAAAGCTCGTGATTTAAGGGAGGACAATGAGTGAATACATCTGCGCCATTGTGACCAATTCTGGGCCATGTCACTCTGTTTCTAGCCACTGGTTACGGTAAGCGCGAGGACCCCATCCAGGTAGTCTGCAGCTACCGACACGACTTAAACCGGCAGTCAGTGACTTCATGGACTGATCCCATGTTTTAGTTTGGCCACCTCTAACTCTTTTCCATCCTATTCCTATATCAGCCAGCATTGCGCGTCGAGGAAGACGGTGGTTGGGCATACTTAACACATGTCCCAACCACCTCAGTCGATGAAGATTCACAACCTCACTGACCGATTGACCACATTTGCCTAACACCTGTCGTCTAACCTCGTTATTACTTACTCGGTAATCCCAGCTAACGCGAGCGATGTTTCGTAGACATCGATGGTCAAAAACTAATAACCTTCGAGTGTCGTCTACCCTTAATGGCCACGTCTCACACCCATACAGTAAGACAGAGCGAACTGTTGCGCAGTACACTCTCCCTTTCGTTGAGAGACCAATATCTCGTCTACGCCATAGGTGACGTAAGTCGGCAAAAGCCAAACGAGCTTTTTGAATTCGTACTGAGATTAACCTATTAGGGCTAATCAGACATCCAAGATAAGTGAAGTGGTCGACATGCTCAACTACTTCACTCCCTATCTTTAGTTCAGGTGTTGACGAAAACCGGTCCTGGAGCAATAGTTTGCATTTAGAAGGGGAGAAACGCATTCCGAAAATGCTTGCATTCGAGCTTATTTCTGTTAAAAGCTTCTGCATCGTATCAGCGTCTTCACCAAACAGGACTATATCGTCAGCATAATCTAAGTCAATAAGTGGATCTCCTGGTAGGAGATCAATTCCTGAAAAGTCAGACGATGAAAGTGTAATTTCCAACAGTATGTCAACTATGAAATTAAACAAAACTGGGGAAAGTGGGCAGCCTTGACGGACACCACTTGAGGTTACGAGTTCAGATGACAGTTCGCCATATGCTCTGACACGACTAATAGTGCTTGAGTAAAGAGCCTTAACAAGTTTTGTGTACTTTTGGGGCACGCTTTCAATGAAAGACACTGTCATAGAACTTCACGGTCTACAGAGTCAAATGCCGCTTTCAAGTCAAGGAAAACCACTATTGTCGGGCGCCGAAAAGTATGTCTGTGTTCTAAGATCTGACGAACGGTGAATATCTGGTCTATACAACCGCGGCCAGGTCTGAAACCAGCCTGATTTTCTCGTATTTGGAGATCACGAGTTGTGATTAAGTGTGTGATAATTATAGAAGCTAGTATTTTAGACACCATATTAGTCAAACTAATTCCTCTATGGTTATTACAGGACGATTTCGACCCTTTCTTATATACTGGGACGATTAACGATCGACACCAGTTGGACGCAATTATGTCAAGTTCCCAAACCTTAGTCAAAATATCAGTCAGCCTGGTTGTCAATGTGGGACCACCATCCTTAAACACCTCTGGGGATAATCCGTGTGGACCCGCTGCTTTACCTCGCCTTAGATTGGCTATAGCTTTTTCGACTTCGACAAGAGTCGGGGACCTAAGTCGATTTTCTATTCTGGCTGTCTCGAAATCGTGGGAAGTTTTAGAGTAGCTGAAGGCCAACTAAACTGTTCCTTGAAGTGTTCAGCCCATCGTTCTAAACGTCTAGACTGAGAGCTAATAAGCGTTTCATCTTTTTCGAAAATCGTCTCACTAACGCTTGATTTTTTAACCCCGGTTTCTCTTATCGTTGCTGCCTTTTCAATTTCCTTTGCTTTCGTTACCCACCACTGCTCATGGTCGTTTCGCAGACTTTTCGTCAGTTGATACCTGGTTACACGTCGCTCATCATCGTGTTCGGAGCCCGATGGGATAAGTCTTCGGGAGTCTACTAAATCAACAGAAGCCATTGAGATCCATTGAATTTTATTGACATGTTGATATAAGTCCTTGGTAGATATCATTGTAGATGCCACAGCTGCTTAAACATCTTGCCAAGCAGTATGTAGTCGGGATGCATCTTTATAATTGCCTAAGTGATTCCTCAGTTGTTCCTGGAATTTAATCTTGGCTGTTTCATTACTAAACTGAATTCTAAAAGTTTTTCTTCGCCCGGTAAGATGCAAGCAAACGCGTTCTCTCACTACAGCTTGGTTGGAATCCAAACATGTACTCCAGATAGATCGGCAATCTTCTATCGAGCCTCTCCAACGGTGACTAATCGCAATATGGTCTATTTGAGTCCACCGTTGAGTAGGGCCAGGTGGTCGCCATATTACACGATGTCGCTCCTTATGCTTAAAGTTCGTGTTGGCTAGAAATAACTGATTATCTGAGCAAAGCTGCAGCAGACGGTCGCCGTTATCCGTTCTCTGAGCTGGAACACTGAAGCATCCACCTAAATGTCTTTCAGATTGGTTCAAGCTACCTATTTGGGCGTTAAAATCACCAGCCAAGATTACCAAATCTGAGTGTTTGGCCCTATGAAGTAGTTCAGAGAGTTTTCTGTAAAATTCATCTTTCACTCTATCGAGGCTGCAGTCGGTGGGAGCGTAGGCAGAAACAAAGAAAAGACAACAGCGTGTGTCCCTATCTCTCCGAGTTCTTACTGAACCATTTAGTCGGACGGCACATAGGCGACTGTCGACAGGAATCCATTCAAGAAGTGCCTGTTCTGCTTTCATACTTAACGCAATACCTACACTGGCGAGCCCACGAGAAGTTGCTGTTGAATCGCCAGATAAACGAAGAGTGTATCGCGAAGGTTGTTTATTCTGACTAGGTGAGGTCAAGTGAATGACCACGCTAGGATCCTGTATGCGTGTTTCGGTGACACAACATACATCAATGGCGCGGGATTCTAATGTCCTAGCTAGGGAGGTTTGTTGCCCTATTTGACACAGGGTTCGTACATTGAATGCACCAATGTGAAGTTTGGAGCGTGGTCTTAGTATGCTCGGGACGTTATTTCGTGGGCCGGAATCGTTAGCACTAATGACACAGGAGGAAGTTGAAGATAAGGATTTAGGCTTGAAGGTAGGGGCAGGATAAACATTAGGAATAGAAGTTTGATTAAAATGGCGGTGATATTGCGTGTTGTTATCGGTATGAGGGCGGTTATCTCTTCCCAGTTGCCCACGCTGTGGAAGGGTTCTTCTTGATGTACCTGAAAAGCAAAATGTGTTAGAGTTGGTCTGAAAGACCTGGGAGCGTGGCGGCAGTGCCCAAAGAACAACTGCTTGAGGCCGGTCACACACGGCCTTTTTGAGTGAGGTTTTCGTTGTTGTAGCTCCGTACTTGTTGAGGCCTTACTGCCGGAGACGGAAATCCTTAGAGTAAGGTGAGGTGTGCATTTTTAGGGTCGACATTTTCTAACCCCGCAGTTCCTTTGTGGGAAGGCAGCATCGCTGCTATGCTGGTTGTCCGAGGAAAACACCTGACTGCCGTCACACCTCTGAACAACCGGCAGTACGACTTCGTCCTCGAACCTTATATTTGCTGCTTTTGGTCTCACCGCTCTTCAACAGACCTGCCTGGCATGATAAGACGGGGAACCATTGTTCCAGCCAGTATAGACTGATTGAGTCATCACGATAGGCAAGCCCTACCACCACGTCAATGTAGCAGCACGGTCGAGGGGATTTTAAGTAGTCTAATGATGAAAACATTAGGTCTTCAGGTTTTTTCATTTGGAGTTCTTATTGAAACGACGGTTTTCCGTCGCAATAATTTGACTTCCTAAAGGTCTCGTGGTGAGACCTGTCACTTACTAAACTACATAGTGAGTAACATGTTCAAATCTAATTTTCCGTGTTGTGTATCACGTGATAATAGTGTATTTGAATTATTGGTATGTTATTTTGTCATTTTGTAACTAAACTGAGGTTAATTTTTATAGGAGACAGCGGAGTTGGTCAGCGACGTGTTGAATGTCGATGTTTTTCGTGGCGTCGTCGCAAATCAATCACTCGTTGGAACATATTGTGTACTGACAAATCAAGGTGGGTTAGTTCATCCGAGAGTTACAGTCGATGAATTGGATCAGTTAAGCAGTCTTCTCCAGCTTCCATTAACTGCTGGCACTGTAAATCGTGGAAGTCCACTTATTGCAGCTGGACTTGTGGTCAACGATTGGGCAGGCTTTTGTGGTTTAGAAACGACAAGTACAGAAATTCAGGTACGCTTATCTCTTTTAACTTCAGTTAGTTGTGTACCTTGACAACCTAATGATGTGTTGAAGGCAACTATCAGGACTTATTTATAATTATTTAATACTTATAGTTAATATTGTTTTTCCAATACAAATGAATTATTATTCACTCGACCGGCTTCTAACTGTAAGTGGTGATCAGGCTTGCTTATCGTGACGAAGCAATCGGGCTATACTGGCTATAATAGTCATTCCTCAGAGCCCTACCATGCCTGTCAAATCGGTTGGTCAGCGCGGAGACTCAATACAGAAAATTTGAGGTCCGGGGTCGATGTCGGCTGTACAGAAGTGTGACTAGCATTACAACGATGTCACCTTTGCACAAGGAAGGGTGCAGTTAAGAAAGGTCGACTGTAAAGATGCACACCTGATCTTACTCTACAGACCTCTGTCTGACGGAAAGGCCTTGACAAGTACGGAGCTTACACAACAGAAACCTCTCTCCCAGAGATCGTGTGACGGGCCTCAAGCAGTTGTTCCGTGGCCACTGATCACGCTCCCAGGTCTTTAAGGCTAACCCTAGTCCAATTTACTTTTCAGGTACATCAAGAAGAAACCTTTCACGGTGTATATAACTGGGAAGTTATAGTTGCCCTCATATCTCTAACGGCACCCAAGATCACTGTTATGTCCCTATTGACCCGATAAGATTGTGTTCTAATCCCGTTTGGTATTCTACGAGGTGGGACTAAACTTTGCTGGCGAACTTGAGCGACAACTGATGGCCTTGAGGACGTCCCTAATCAATAAGAACACAATTATGGACAGAACTATAATTTATCATGAAAAATGATAAAAAATGTTTTAAAAAATTACATGGGATACAAAGTTTTTACATGATTGATGAAATTTTGAAGGTTGGAGACAGGCTCGTTTATTTTAAATTTTTAATATAAACGGTGTAGAAGCTTATCCTTATGACTCTAAATCGTGTTGTTTCTAGAACCTTTATAAGTTTTCAGAAACTTTCAGACGTGAACAATATTCTTCGATGTTTTGTGTATGAACACCAGTAATTGGGTCCACAAAATATCTTTCATGAACTACGACACGATGAATGTATCCCAATCTCCGAAGAGGCCAATCGTCTGTATAAACAGTAATTCCTGGGATGACGTACATCTACAAATGCATTGCCAACAATACAACCACCATGCAGGTTTGTCTAAGTGTCAGTCTACATTAGCTAAAGGAGCTGCTTATTCTCATTGATTTCTTTTGTCAACAACCATTTCAACAGATGACTACATCTTGCGTATTTGTGGCTAGTGTTTGAGCCATGCTGAATCCACAGACAAGTCAACTCTGTGCCAAGCAGTCCGACAGCTAGTAGATTAGCAATAATAACGTCCTGATAGAAAATTCCAATCAACCGATCCAATATAAGCATTTCGGACCAGACTAACCACGCGACATCAAAACAATTTCCTTGATTCTCACTGGCTCTCTGAAGTTCGCCAGTAAAGTTTAATTTCATCTATTCCAGAATTTTCCCGATTGTTCGTTGACACTAACTGGCTAAAGATGAAACAATCACAGCAAAGTTTCGTAAGCATGTTTTGAGCGTGCTTTAATCTGAACTGTTTCGTGCTAACACCTCCCCTTTGAACAGATCCATAGTATTTGTTACTAGAATCTACTTGCATCAAACTTACTGATTAACGTTTTCTATCTGTCCACCTTCTTAAAAGTAAGGAAGTAGTTTCTTTCTTTTTGTCTTCCGGGACCACTTCAGGTTGTCGAATCTCAAAAGTATCAAGTAGAATATCCAGTCTTATTCTATGATGGTTTTCTTTGATATAGGCAGAAGTTGGTTTCACTTGGTTGGCTTGTCTTACCCAAGTCGATGAACCGACTGATACCTTGTAAATAACGTTGCTTCCCTTTCGCAGGATTCGACCGACCACGCGTCTGGGATAATTGCCATGGTAGTTCCTTACAAGTACTTTTTGACCAACAGTAAACTATCGTCTCCGCAAGACCAAATAGATGGCGTCAAAAGCTGTACGCACTTTTATACTAAGTAGTCCTTCTGTTGGGGAGATACTGTTTGAAGTTTGTGGGTTCGGTGTAATATGAAAGATAAATAGAAATCTCTCTAAGATATCTTCCGTTGACCCCTCCCCATTAGATTTACGTGGGGCGTTTTTAAAGGTACTAATGAAGCGTTCAACTTGGCCGTTTGATTGGGGATAGTAGGGCGGTATTCGAACGTAACAGATACTGTGTCGACAAAATTTGGTGAACATGGCGAAGTGAACTGTGTCCCATCATCAGTAACAATTGTTCCAGGGAGCCGAAAAAGACTGAATACTTAAAACTTTGGAACTGTTGACGCTGCAGTTGTATGCTCCATTCGAGTGATTTCCGGCCACTTAGTATGAGCATCAGTTAACAGAAGATACACCTGACCATAAGACAGACCATCAAAATCCAGATGTACGCGCTGCTACTGTGACTGTGTTATTGGCCATGACTGAAGCTCTGCCTTGCGCGGTGCTTTTGAGATTAGTAAGCATTTAGTGCAGGAGCAGGATAACTGCCCAGGTTGCGCATCCAAATGAGGCCAGTACACGGCTTCGTACTAATGCTTTCATCTGATTTATTCCAAGGTGTTCATGCAGTTATTGAAGCACTGCCCGTTGAGCAGTTTCAGGTTAACGACACGTTCGGCAAATATGATGCAATCATCGATAATTGGGATGGGACATATGATTCGGTGGACAGTGGCCTTCTATGCTTCGGTGTTTGTTATACATCTAACATCTATGCTCCCTAAAGTTTCAGAAGCGTATATAATGCCAATCACCGCATAACCAGCAAGCAGTATTAGGTTCGTTAGGTATTAATTCTTTTCTACTTCTCTTCTGAGACTTGAACCCTATTAATTGCATTTACAGTACCACTCAAATTTGGATTTACTTGCCAAACTAATGCGTAGTCGCGTTCGGTGCTTTGTAGTCTTTTGCACACGTCCACTAGCGTACTGAGTTGTATGTTGGAATCTTGGTCAAGTCGATCATCATCATCATCATCATCATCATCATCATCATCATCATCATCATCATCATCATCATCATCATCATCATCATCATCATCATCATCATCATCATCATCATCATCATCATCATCATCATCATCATCATCATCATCATCATCATCATCATCATCATCATCATCATCATCAGCAACGTAGAACCGGGCACAAACGCCTGTAGGTTCAAGTTGCCATACCACAATAGCACTACGAGAGTATTGAGGTAACGTATAGACAGAATACAAGACAGAAGAGTAAGTAAAGATGTCCAGAAAATAACAATAGAATTTAAGATCTAGATGAGGTTAAAGAGTGAATACACTTGCGCCACTGTGACCGGTTCTGAGCCATATCACCTAGTGTCTCCAGCCATTTGTTGCGATCATCACGCGGACCCCAACCAGGTAGTCTACATCTACCTACATGGATTAGACCAGTAGTCAAGGACTTCATGGACTGATGCCATGTTTTAGTTTGGCCGCCCCTAACCTTCTTCCATCCTATTTCGGCCCTAGCTAACATGGCGCGACGGGATAGACGGTGGTCGGGCATGCGCAATACATGTCCTAGCCATCTCAGTCGATGAAGGTTAATGACCTCTTCAACTGATTTACCGTGTTTCCCAAGAACCTTTCGTCGAACCTCACTATTACTAGTCCGGTTATTCCATGGTATACGAGCGATGTTCCGAAGATTCCTATGGTCAAATATCTGGAGACGACGCATATCTTGAGTTTTCATGGCCCACGTCTCGCAGCCATATGTTAAGATGGCGCGGATTGCTGCGCAGTACACCCGGCCTTTCGTTGAGACACGGATATCTCGTCTGCGCCACAAGTGCCGTAGATTGGCAAATGCCAATCGGGCTTTCTGGATCCGCGCTGAGATTTCATCAGACACCGACCCACCAGGGGTATGGTCAAGTCGAGATCGATAACGTGTCCTCAGCATCTTCAGGTAACTGGAAAGCTCCGTTGAAGACTAAGCATCTAAGTAGGTCATCTGTCAAGGAGTGCAACCTGAAGTGGTCACACTCTCGGTTGACGACATCCCATAGTCATCTGTTTGACTTTTCACCAACCTGAGGCACTTATAACGAATACTAAACAGTGATATAGATTCACCGAATATCTTTGACAGTTGTCTTACTGTCTCCTCGAAACTGAGTTCTCGGACCCCCCATATGTAAATGCACATTATCACTTCAGGATTGGTTTGAATCAACACCTGATATGAAGATAGGGAGTGAAATAGTTAAGCACTTTAACCACTTCATTTATATTGGAATTTTGATTAATCCTAATGGGCTGGTCTCTGACGAGATCTCTTTACGGATTCAAAAAGCTCGTGTGGCTTTTGCCAACTTACGTCGTAGGCGAGATGTTCGTATCTCAACGAACGGAAGAATGTACTGCTCAACAGTTCGCTCTGTCTTACTGTATGGATGTGAGACGTGACCATGAAGTATAGACGACACTCGTAGACTATTGGTATTCGAACATCGACGTCTTCGAAACATCACCCGCGTTAGCTGGGATTACCGAGTAAGTGGTGACAAGGTTAGACACCGGGTATTAGGGAAAGGTTGTAAGTTAGTCGATGAGGTTGTAAATCTTCATCGACTGAGGTGGTTGGGGCATGTGCTACTTATGCCTAACCACTGCCTACCTTCACTCGTGATGATAATTGATATTAGAATATGATAGGAGATTCGGCCAAACCAAAACGTAGCATCAGTCCATGAAGCCACTGACTATTTATTTATGTCAGTAGATGTAAACTACCTGGTTGGGGTTTGCGCGAATGCGGTAACAAGTGCTTGGAAATTTTAGATGATATAGCTTAGAATTGATCACAGTGGCACAAGTGTATCCACTCTTTGTCCTCCACTAAATAATAAGTTTAAAATTATTTCATAGCTTTCTTTCCACACACCAATCCTTTCTCCTTGAACCATATTTCATATATCCACTCTTTTATTTTCGTTATTATTATTATTATTAATAAAGTAGTTTCTACTTCTAATTTGGTGCTAATCTTATTGTGCTTTTGAGGTATAGCAACTTGGACCGATGCACACATGTGCCATGTTCTATCTTGTTCATACATACATTATTCACTCCTATATTTTATCTGTGCGTCTATAGGTAATTGAATCAATCTTCAAATTAGATGGCGAAATGAACATTCCTGTTGTCGGTTCAACGCATGACGCTTTGGTTGAAAGGTAGATATAGTTTTAGTTTTCAGAAATATTGGTCTTATTTCCTTTATCTGCTAAGCATTATAGCTGTAAGCTTCCTAAAACAATACTTGTTGTCGTTGCCCACTAATAATGTGTATTGCTTTTCTTGGTGTTTATTAGTCTACATTCCCTTAGGATATATTATTGGTTTTTAACTTCGTATTTTAACAATTTGCTCTCATACATGAATAATATGGCAGGCTTGTAGTTTCTCTGGGTGAGTATAGTTATCTGCTATATTTGGTTGATTTTAAAACATCAGGACGTTACTGTTTGACGTATACACAAATTTGCGGCCATAACAAGAGTATGAACTATACTACTTGCTGTTTATCTAATATTAAATTTGGTTAGTTAATGTGACAAACTATTTCCAAGTAGACAAGAATTTATATTCCAACAGGAAGGTTTAATACTGTCAAAGTAAAATTGTTTGACTTATTATATTTTTCTGTCATTGTCTACGCGGAAGTGCTCGATTTAGATAACTCTTGTGTCGTATGTTATAGCATTTAAAAGTCAGTTCTCTTTTCAAATGAAAACAGACGTTTATCACTCAAATATTTCTTTTTTTCTTCGTGTAATTTATGTAAGCGGTGACTTATCAAAATCTCAAATCTTGAGCAATAGGCTCGAACCATGCTTTAGCTATTTCATGTTGGCTAGCCGTGTATTATCACTAGCACCTATACATACAGCTAAGTACATAAACCTGTGTTTTGTAAATGTGTGCATTTACAATCACTTTCCATTGCATTTAACTTCCCACTCTACGACTATTTTTTTATTTTTCAGTCTCAGCTGATTCACCTGTTGGATTCCATACAGATGTCTTATCTGATGTGAAGAACATTATGCTTTTGCATATCCGTTCGTTCGTATTCATTTGTTATTAAACTCCTTTAGCGTTTCATTTTATAGTATGTAAAATAAGCACATAATTTTTGTACATTCAGTTTTACAATTATTCAGTGTAACGTTTAATTTTAACTACATGCATTCTGTAACCATTTTTACAATTTCTTGAGAATACTTTTCCAAGTAATTTCTCATTTTCTAAAATAACGCCATGCATAGCTTAATATTTCTTATTGTTTAACTAAACAGACAGATTTGTTTGGTTGGCTTCGGGTTTACTCTGTCATAATTAGTAGTACTGCTTAGTTTCATAAATCGAAGTAAATGAGGTGGGATTTAAAGCTTTGTAGTAGTGACTGGAATTCTAACTCAGTAGTCACGAAGCTCTCCCAAATTTATTTAGTTGGGTTTAAATGTCGTTAATTGAGATGTAGAATCCCTCTGGATTTTTTAAGTTTTCTGTGTAACAGAAAAAAGTTAAACGATAGGTCGTCACTCCTTCAGTCACAACGTTCGAATTGGTACATACATACAACAGTTCAAGGTGGCATTCCTCTATTAGCATAGAGATATGAAAGTGTAAGGTCAAATCCAAGATTAGACAAGGCAGTAACAGCGTTAGTAATAATGGAGAGGATTAGGGATCGAAGATAGTATTCAAGAAAATACAGATAGTTGAAAAAAGGGTGATGAATTCAGAAGCCTGGAATTTGGGGAGGTCAAAGATTGAATGCACTTGACCCCCTACGGACGATTTTGAGCCGTGTCATTCAAAGTCGAACCATTAGTTGCGATCAACGCGAAGAATCCAGCTGGGTGGTCTGCTCAATATGACCCAACTCAGTTGTCGATGGCTTCATGGACTAGTGCCATGTTTTAGTTTGACCACCTGTAGCTTTTTTTCACTCTAGTTATACACCAGATTGCGATGCTCGTCAGGATAGTCGGTAGTTGGACATGCGTATTTTTAAATTAACCAACTTGAGGATGAGAGTATTTTTCTTTAGAAAAGAAGCGAAGAAATATTTCTCTAGTCAATATACTTTATTATGTTTTAAAAAAATAAGTTTCATTTCCGATGACTCGACAGTTCCTTGAAGATCGAAACCATGGAGCGAATTTAATTGAATTTGGTGGGTAGTTTAGGAGAGATTGTTTGCGTTCATTTGAGGTCTCTTACCAAATATGCGTTCAAGTGTATGGAGCTATTAATCGTCCCTTACATCAAGTAAAAGTGGTTCTGAAACTTGTTGACGGCCTTAATTACATTTTAAGTCTCGGTGTAAAATATGTATGCATGTTTTTAGTGACCAACATAATTGTTTCTAGATCGTAAGAAGCTGATAAGAAACCACGAAATAAATGGACTCTTATTATTTTTGATACAACTATCTTAGCGTGGTAAACTTGTACTTGATAAGTAGAAAATATTTGTTTCATGAATGGTAAGATATTTCACTCAACTAGCGTCGTAATTTTACGAAGCTGTGATATTTGCATATTGTAAGTCGACTAAATGATTTTTGAGCTATCCTTGACACGTTGGTTACCAATTTGATTAGGAAGTAAGTCTTGTGTACGAGTCTGAATATCCTTTATGCTTCCAAAGCAAACAGATTTGATCAACAAAATCCTGTAAGCTTATAAAGGTGGACCAGCTCCTTCTATTAGTTCATTTCTAAGACCAAACTGAATACTCATTCCTATAGGCATATTTTGTAAGATTGGTTATTAATATTATTATTATTGGTAGCGGTAGATATTAGACACCTACTGTTCTTCGGATAGGATAGTACGCAAATCCAATATTATATATATATATATATATACATATATATATATATATATATATATATATATATATATATATATCTTGCCATTAAGGTAACGTTCATGCCTAGTACCGCATCTTCTGATTAGTGTCTTGTGCTAAAGGTGAATGATTAATCAGTAGGGATTCGGCATACCTGAGAACCAAACTTGCTAACTAATATTCATTAATATTATACATATACGTGTCACCGTATCCCCGTAATTAACGACGGGAACGATTAATCGTGAAACAAAAAGAAGACTAGTAAAACAATTTTCTAAATAATTGAAAACACTGATTTACATGTAACAAAATGCTTTTTTAACGATTAATGGTTATCACAAGAAACTAAAGTTTAGATAGCTACATTTGTCTATATATTTTTTTCTACGAAGTATGACTTAGGCTAAGTTCATAGTAAATCAGTAATTAAACATGCCTATTTCTACCTAGTATGTATGCATAATGTCTACACACACAGACATGAAGAGTAGTACATATTTCAAAATTTGAGTGATAATTAGATAAGTAGCACATTTTGTTTAAGCAATACATTGAAATGGTGAATAGCAGAAAATGAGTACAATACAAATGGGGTTAATCCTAGGAATAATAAAAAAACTACTTTATTTCAATAAAACAAGAATGAGCTTTCTTTAGCAAAAAAGTAATGCGTGAACTGATGACAACGAAGTAGGAGGAAAAACAGGACATATGTGCACATATAATGGCACTAAATTTTACAGGGAAATACACATATTCTACTAAAGAATGTCATTACAGAAGACAACATAAAATTTTAAAAAATGATATAAAAGAATTGTGGTATTATTATATGTCCCAATTGATTGATAGAAACAGTGCACAAGACACGTGCGAGGTAGGATTATCGATGATGATGATGAGGTCGAAGTATTGGAAAAATACAAGATAATGTAGAAAGAATCCTTTGTTTCGAAAAATTACTGGTTTCCTCATATACATCGTTATAAAGTAGTCTTATTGCTTCCCTTTTATTTGTTAAAAGACTACCTATTTATGTAACTGTTTAACTCTGGTTCAAAAGGTGTCATCATTCAAGGTGAAAATGATGAGATGAGAACATAGTGAGTCAAATAGTTTTATCTCTATTCGAACATAAGAATAATGAAATAATTCGGCATTATAAAGAAGGGAAGTAGGGAAATAACTTTGGTGTTATTATTTTATAAAAAGAGAGGATGAGGTGTAATCTTTAAATTTCTTACTATCTCAAGTTTCTGCTATGTATACAACTGTATTATAAGTATAACAACAATGGCATTTGTAATAATCGTTTCAGCAGTACAAAAGCAAGAATAGTAAGTTTAGCACAAAAATTTTTCGTAATAAGTAGTAGGTTTACAATTTATTTATTGAAATACAAGGAAATGATAACCGAGGAAATGAAGTTATTAAAAAGAAAATAACAATAGAGGAAAAGGAGCGCAAACGAGTTGAAAAGAACAGATGATGGGATTAGAAGGAAAAAACGGCTGCCACTTTTAATTTCCCGACAATTTACTTTTTCAGGAAAGATCTGTCGCTACTTATTGCGTAATGAGTAGTTGGTGGGCTTTTATTTATAATGTCGGGGACACAAGGAGGAGATGGAATATCAAAAATCATCATTCAAGGTGAAAATGATGAGATGAGAACATAGTGAGTCAAATAGTTTTATCTCTATTCGAACATAAGAATAATGAAATAATTCGGCATTATAAAGAAGGGAAGTAGGGAAATAACTTTGGTGTTATTATTTTATAAAAAGAGAGGATGAGGTGTAATCTTTAAATTTCTTACTATCTCAAGTTTCTGCTATGTAATACAACTGTATTATAAGTAATAACAACAATGGCATTTGTAATAATCGTTTCAGCAGTACAAAAGCAAGAATAGTAAGTTTAGCACAAAAATTTTTCGTAATAAGTAGTAGGTTTACAATTTATTTATTGAAATACAAGGAAATGATAACCGAGGAAATGAAGTTATTAAAACCAAACTTGAACCAACTAATGAAACAGTCAAATTAATCAACAAACAATCATATACGTAACTGAATTAATGAAGTTAGATGGAGGAAATAATAATAAAAAAACCTTAGATTATGTAACGAATCACAATCGATATTAAAGGAACAGCAGCCTGATATATTTTAGTGATAAATTCGATAAGAACAAACAGTATGATTAAACTGTATGAAAATGAAAATAAAAATATTTTAGCATGTTTTACAGTTAAATTCTACGTTCTTATTTCTCAAAAGTATGGTTTAGCACATAACTAAACTAGAAGCTAATAAACAATTACACATAAGCACAAAATGTTCAGAATTATTAGATAATTATTTTTAACATTTATTCAGAAAATGCAGTAATCACTTCACGTCCTGTTCCACGTACTAATAAAATACGTGGTAAACCATCAGTTAATGTTTCAATGTAATCCATGTAATAATATTCACTCCCCAATGTACGTGATGGTCCAGGCATGTTTACAATCACTAGAACTGAATCACTGGAATGATTACGCAGCAATTCATTTAAACGTACAGCACAATGTAAGCGACGTTGAGTTTTGGTTCTAGGATTTTAAAAAAATTATGTTCAGTAAACATCACTTCATGTAGAGAACAAACAAATATACAATGAAATGAACTTATTGGTTTAAATGAAAGTTAATAAGGTAATAACAACTAGTTCTTAAAGAATAAGAGAGTATTAAGTTTACATCAGAGTCTACAGTATAAACAGCCTGTAAATCTATATTCTAATGCCGAACTACAGTGATTCTTAAAATGACTTTGAGGGACCCCAAATACGCAAGTTTGGTTTCCTGCTACCCCGAAACGTCAATGGACGTGCCTTGGATTATATACAGTTCATTCACCCTGTAATTACATTGAAAATACAATCTGCATCAGGAGTAGGAGACTAACGACTCTAATTGTCACAGCACTAAATTGCAACTTCAGAAAATGGTTAATAAAAAGCTTTTAAGAATAGCATTTTGGGATAGTAGATAATTAACTTTTTAGTCGTACATAGATATTGTATCTCTATTCCTTTCAGTAATTTTGTTATATTTTATAAAATATTTTGAATGCATCTACGTGTGGTTAACTTACAAATGTACAGCGATATTACATCTATGTAACGCTGAATTAATGACAGTTGTAGATCACTAACTAGGAACTAAGTTTAGATAGAAATATGTAAACTGTTTTCTTTTGTCGAGATTCTACAAGAAATTATCTCAATTTTACTTTTTAATTATATAATCCAAGGCTCTCGATGTCTTTTTCATGTGTTTGAAACAGTAAGTCAACAAAAATACGAGAATTTTATTCTGCGGAATTGTCTTTCTTATATTATATAACTAAAAAGTAGATACTAATAGTATTGAACTATCTTAACCAAAATCAGTAATCATTATGATTACTGATAGTCTCAACTGTAATTCATTAATTCAATAGTTGGGGGGGGGGTACGAAATTATACCACTTTATCTTATGATCTGATATAGATCAAGCAGCAACAATCAGCTGGGTAGTCAGTTTGTGATAAGAAAATTATAACCTGTGGTATGTAAGCATCGGTTAAAAGTGTTGCATCACGTCGGAATAATGGTATGATGAATGCCAAAACAGTAATAATGTCAGTAATTCTAGGAAGAAAAAGCATACACTATGTGACCAAAGAAGAAAGAATTAATTAGTATAGTGAAAAGCGTGGGACATATTCGAAACTAAGATTCTAAAGGTTGAGAAATAGTGAATGCATCTTCACTATAAGGATCGAGTCACAACCATGTTACCCAACATCTCCGGCCACTAACCGCGGTTAATGTTTGGAACCCAATCAAATAATCCACAGTTGCAAATAGGGTTTAGTTCAGCAGTCAAGGAACTCACAGACTGGTACCAATATATCAGATATTTAAAAAAGAATCTGTCTATTATAGTGAGATTTAAATGAACAATAAGTCTTTCAAAAACAAAAACCGAATATTATTGACAACCCAATTTGCAAACAGTGACTATATCATGGTACCTGGAATAAAATAATTTACATCATAAATATAATACACTTACATTTTTCCTGGATGCGCTTTATTTGACAAATGTTCTCCCTTAGGACTTGTGACATTGTTTGTAATAGCTGCTTCTTTAGCAGCTTTCTGAACTAATTTAGTTAATGGATTTGACGGTGAAAAAGTGAATTCATTGATACCATGATTTATCTCATTTTCGGGACGATTATTAGTAGACTTGTCAGGATCGTTAACTGCAGCCGTTGAACCAGTTACAAATGACACAGTACAGTGATGTGAAAGATTCGAATCAGGTTTAATATTAGACTCAGTATCTGTTTTCAAATTCGATGGTTTCGTACATTCTTTGGGAGCAGAATCACTACTACTGGTGTTTGTTAAATTCTGAAACAAATCAGTTACACAATACTTACTTGTATTAAGACAAAGCGGAATGAGGCGTATTTCATTTAGAGATACATTAAACAGACTTAGAATATTCACTATTTTAAAAAGCTATTTGAACGCATTCAGTCGACAGTTTCTAAATTGCAGTTCAAGAGGATTCTGGTTATATTTAAATTATTTAAAATGTTGGATATTCAAAACCCATTATAAGAGGTACGCTGAAGGCTAGGTATATGATAGTCATTGTAACACCAGAGGTTCTACAGTAACCTCAAGGTTAACCGGAAGCATGGGGTCCGAAATAGTAGACTGTATCCTTAAACATTGTTACCTAAGTCGTGGTGGATAAATATACAAAGACTCAGTTTGTGCACAACGTAATTTGGCTTTCTTATCTAAACAACTCTAATCGTTTCTAGTCTTTTCATTCAGCAAAATGGTCGGTCAAATATTAGAACTAAGAATCGAAATTTTATCCAACTGCAGATTATAACAGTATACTAGAGAATTTACCTAAGGAAACTCATATCTGTTTGGTGAATATTATAGAAGTAGAGTATGCAAAAAGACAAGGACAAGTTTGAAATAAGCTCTCCTACTTTTCTCGAACTCCTAAAATGCGTTCGTTCCTTTGGTAATATACATGTACATATAATGTATATGTTCATAAGCATAATGAATTAACTTTGTTTAGTAATGACAAAATAAATACTTTAATAATATTTAGATTACAAATGAGAACCTAAAAAATACTTTTCCCAAATTTAGTGTTATTCCTTTACATTATTATATCTTGAAAGTCCTGAATTCTCGATAAAATCTATACACAAATCATCTGGGGAACTTTCAATATCCAGGTGACAGGTTTCAATCAAAAATTGATGGTAGCAATATTCAAAGTCTTCTGAATGCGTACAAGGTCAGAATATATATCTTCATCTTTTATGTTCTTGCATAAGGAACAGCCATAGAGAAAAGGTATTCATTGCAACGATCTCCTCATTCACTAAATTTCAAAAGGAAACATTCAAGTAAGCATACAGCAATCGATCTAAGTCCGCTAAATCGCATGTCGTAGACGTGACAACTAGTTCGAATGAGAGCAAAACATAGATGCTAGATATCAATTTTGATATCAAATCATGGGTAACGGTTAATTTTTCCAGTCATCAATTTTGTGTAACTGATTAATGTATACATATTTTAACTTCTTATTGTATAGTTTTAGCTTAGAAATGATAGTCGGGCGAAATTCATGCATATTTTATGACGTAAACTAGTTACATGTCTAGTTATAGTTTGCATGAAAGAGTATTATTTTCTAGAAGAGAAATAGTTTTGGAGAAATTTTACGGCAGTTACATCAACTTATAAAGCTAATAAACTTTATGATGATTTAGTAGACAGAAAGAATATAATTATAATTTATGTTCATTGTATAATCTTAAAAGTTAGATTACTTAAGGTAAGTAAGTTGAGTAGATAACAATTTCATGATTACTTACAGTTGCATGATCAGGTGACTGGTCTGAACTTTCAGTTGATGCAGCCGATATAGCTGGTAAAATTTTATGTGATTCAATAGAACAATTTGATTGGGCAATATCCGGTTGATAGATATCAGCGGAACTGGGTTTACGATGTTGATCAACAATTAGCTGAGGATCACAACGTGCTTGTACATTTGAAATTTTCATTTGCATAAGTAGTGCACGACGTTGTTCAATACTAGCGGTTCGTTGAGTAACATATGCCGATATATCAACAGTACTCTAAAAGGATTAAAACAAACAAACGAAATGACTAAAAAGTGTCTTTTGAAAAAGATGCTTAAAAACTATGCGTATCAAAACATAAGAATTAATAAATATATCTTCAAGTTATACCTACTTATTTAAGAGTATCCAAATCAACATCTTAGTTTCTCGTTAAGGTAGGTTAGTGAAATCGCCAAATTTAGTGTCATCATAAAGACATACTACGATTTTGTGTAAACAACTTGACGTTTGTTTTCACTGATATTAACAGGAATCAATAATTAATGCACGTATAGTTTCATCATATATTTATATTCCCAGTCTTCGTAAATACTTCTTAACGCAACTGGAAAACCTTAAATCTTCTTTTTGTTTATTATCCGGATCATTAATATTGGCAGAAGCGAATATATATATTTTTAGTGAACTGAAGTTGACAAAAATGAAACTAATGCATTGGAAACGACAACATAGGATCTACAAAATGTGTGTTTATATATCCATGCTACTTATAAATTTGATAGTAGAATGAAAACGTTATCTCAAACAATCAATCAGGTCTGTTTTCCTGGTAGAATATAAACTTGCGAAAAAACGAGACGTACGCACGACTTATCAGAAACCTGTGTGTGTACGAGTATGGATGGAGCGGTAATAAAACAGGGGGATTACTAACAAACTATGTAAGTAATGTGGTAAAATAAGACTGTCAATAACAATAATAAGAATATATATGAGCAAATTATTCAACTAGTGGGAGATGGAGGTCATGAAAAGAAAAGAGACCGAATGAAGGATTTTCGTATGTATAATTGTGATCGGTTAGTTGTAATGGTTATTATTTAAATGTTACCTAGAACCCGGAGGCCTACAAATCTAGAAAGTAAACTTGGCACTTGTATATGATATTGAGTGCCAAGCGCTTTTGAGACTGGTATTCTGTGACTCTTAAATGGGACATATTGGGTCGTCAATAGATCCAATTTATCCTATATCTAGCCTCACTAAGAAATGCACAAGAAAGCGTCGGTGGGCTTGCAGGGTCGTTTTATTTATATAGCTACTACTAAAAGAACACCTGAGTTTATAGATTCACATGGGGCTGATGGGACTCGGAAGCTGGTAATTAATGTTATGAGGAGTATAGAATCATAGAATATCTTGTTTATAGTGTCTTAGTTCAATTGTTAGTGATTTGGCAATCACATTTTTCTTGAGGGAAAGTGTGAGATAAAATATCTTCTTGTCAGCAATTATTGGACTGTTTTCTGATGTTTTTTTTTGTGACAACTTACACATGTTTTTCAGGACATTCATTTTTTACACAAGGTGTTATGTAATACTACTATCATTACTTAAAATCTTTTACGACTCTAAACATCAAATCATGGATAAGGTTTTTTGTGTTCTATAGGAAACAAAAGGACGAAAATGAATATAATGGCCAGTTCATGATTTCTTAGGGTAAGATGAATGGCTGATATACTGATCTGTTCCTCTAGATAGTGAAATGTCAAGCAATAAAGGACGTCCACCTCTTTTAGTTTTGTATGTATATGTAATGTTTGGATGAGTAGCATTAAAAGCATTGAGAGATAGACAGAAGATTCGCTGTTATATAAAATGAATGTATCATTCATGTAACTGCAATATAAACGAAGTTTACTACATTATATAACAGATAATTTTGATTTTTGCTATAAAAGTGTTTTTCAAGAATGGATCCAACAGAGAGTTCATTGTAACTCTTTCTATTTGAAACCACGCATTGTTGTAAGACTGAGACTGTGCATTCATTGAAATAGAAGTTCACTTGAGAGCTTTACTGATATACCTACATGCTTTCTAACTTTAGAGAGATTTATAAAAGTAATCAATATTCAACATCAAATAGACATTTGTAGACAAGGGGCTGACATCTAAAGAAACAAAGTATTGGTCGTTAATGCTTTTATCACAAATTTTTCGATAAACTCTGGTGTATTCTACTAGTTATTATTGGATAACTAATTACTTTCATATTATAGGGAATTTTAATGTGAACAATTATAAGGGGTAGTGAAAATCTAAATACTCCAGGCGATTTCAATTTTTCGTTAATGCGCGCTGAATGATATAATTTGAGAATGGATTTAAAGTAATGGGAAATCATTACAGAACACTTATAGTTATTATCACAAAAAATATAGTATACACGTTAACATACCATGGCTACTACTTCTACAGATGCATTGATTCTTAAGTCATACATAAATTTGGTCATATCCTTCTTTAGATTTACAGTATCGTCATCTTCAGTAGCCACGACAAAAATGCGTAAATGGCATTTACGCCATACACGATTACGCATAAGCAGATATGATGTTAATAATAATAGCCCACCATCATGAACAATGCACCAAACATCAACATTTCCGGTCATCTGATTGCCTTTACTCAAAGGAAACGAATCTATACCTTTTGGTACCAACATTGCTATGTCACATGCTTGTGCAGCTCTCAAAGTTGCTGTAAAATTTAGAAATATTTAATGGGATGAAAACAATGACAGTAAAGTGGGCAACACAAATAAAAAACTAGAGAACTCGACGAATTATTATCTTAAAACAACTTGAGGTAGATGATTTTGTAAATCCTGCAGCATTTAAAATCGTTTACTTACAGAGGATGAATTTTTGTGAAATTTCAATGTAGATGGCATAACGAAAATCAAGATATCCGACAGTTCAAAATTCGAAAACTTTTCATCATTTAAGGTGAACTATACTGTGTTAAACCATAATCCGAATCTCAACTTCAGAATTTAGTTAGATTTCAAATATGGGAACAACGTAATCATGTTTTGTTTTCTGGCATAATGTCAATAGGAAGTAGTGAAAATATCACTAACTTTTAGATTGGGTCATTGATTAAGATGTATGGTATACAAATTCCCTTAATATATAGTTGGCAGTAGCTATAGCCCAAAGCATTAGATCAGTGGGCACAGAATTCATGATTACTCGAATAAACAAAATGTAAGTATTTGGCTTAAAGTGCAACCATATATTGTCAGTATGATCAAGTATTATGAACAAAAACATTTGTTCCCCTAGATAGAACAAACATATTATTGTGTTTATGGTTTTGGGTTAAGAGACATAACCTTCAGAAGAAATAGTGTAAGTCAAATGAATTATTGTTTGGTTTGGTAATTCGTAAAGATTAGTTTAATTAAATAGTCATTAACTAGAAAAAAGATTGAAATATAAACGGAACTTATATGAAGCAGCCATTCATCACAAGAATCATGTGATGGTTACATTATACTTCACATTGACTTAGGTTAGAAGGAGAATCAGTGGTTTAGAAGTTAAGTTATCACTGAGAGACTAGACGTTATTTGGTTCAACTCTTAGTAGTAACATGGATTCTGACGAGTCACCTACTAAGATAAAACAACTTACTAGAAGAGAGGACTAGAAGGCTGTTTTACTCCAATTCGATAATTAACATAAGAATATACGACCATACACTAAACGATGTCGGAACCCAGAAATGTCAGGTCTTGTGAAAAGACTTAGATTTAGACCGCTGATAGGAATCCAACAGACCAGATTATCAACTTCAGTCGATTGAATCAATAGCAAGACTTCATATAGTTACTTAAGGCCATAGGTTTAATATATATTGTTGTTTGAATGAAGTATGGATGTTCTTCGTAAGTTTACTTATTCCTTGAATAATGATACAAAACGATAACAAAATTAGCAGCAGATATAAAACAAATATCAAAACTAAGGAACTTACATATAAACTTAGACAATTTGCTCCCACTACGTTTACAATCGATACGCCAATCCTCAGGAAATGACACCATAAGTGTATTATGACGCAAATTACCCAGACCAGCACATTGTGCCCTTTTAGTAATTATTTTTTAGTAATTAAAGAAGTTAAAAAAACAGAATAAAAACGTTGAGTTTTAATTTTAGATGAACTTACAGAAAGGTATTATTACAAGTAGACTGAAGGAATAAGAAGTGAGCAAAAAGTAGAATAAATGTAACTATCAAATCTATACTACGATATACACCTATACATTTTCAAGCGATTCCGATTACCTAGTAATAATTTATCACTCAGGTAATGATGACTACCATGGATTAATTTGAAACAACGTAGATAAATATCCCGAAGACAGATTATTCTAACTGTAGTTTTTGGTATAGCTGTAAAGGTATGTCTTATTTATGTAATATAAGTCTAGCAGTAAAGTTGACGGGAGGTTTTAGTTCATTCCAGATTTCATGGGTACGACGAAATTAGTTTGTTATAGGTAGTATCTCTTTATAAATTGGAAATCAATTATATTTCTTAACACTCGTAAACCTTTATTTTATTTCGCTAGACAGATTGGAATGTAGTACAGGAAGAGAATATCAATACATAGGATTAAAATAAAAACACAGCACACATACATTTTTCTTACAAACTGGGGTATTAGAGAAAATATCAGTACATCTCTTTTATTGCAGATAAAGAACAATTCTGAAGAAATTAAACTACTTCTGTTAATATGCAATTACAAAATATGTTTTCCCAGACTGCAAAAATCACTGTACCTGAAAAGCATGATAGTAATTATGTGTATGGCATTCAAAGTAAGGAGAGTGCAAATTTTCTCGCTGTAATGAGCCAGACAATATTACTGAGTGCTCATTTACCAGGTACAGATTGGTGTACGAGCACTTAAAACATATTCTAAGTGTTAGGTCTAGTCACTGTATCCGCCTGCCCAGACCTGAATCGATGGAATGAGATTCGAATCCGAGAATTAGTAGTTGAAAATCGAATAGCTTAACCATCCATTCCACAACAAGATGTTACGTTTTTTAATTAGTAAAGAGCTATTTAACACATTGTCAACATCAGGGGTATCCCATTAGAAGTTCAATATTTTTAAATTTAAGAATTTTTCCAATTTAATAAATTAGCTTTACTATATTAATAATGAAAGTAACAATTTGTATTAACTAGTTAAAAATGCATATTATTTAGCTTTTAGAAAATACAATAAAGCAATAAATGAATGCATTTAGATCAAGGGATCAATTAAAGTTAATTTAAAATCAGAAAAAAAATAAAAACGAATGAATAAATTTGAATTAACACGTATTACGAGAGACACTGATTGCATTTAGTTAAGAATACCTCAGATACTGTTATAATATTCTGTCTGGAAATTTTTCATAATACCCTATGACAAAGTGATATAAAGTGAATACTTATGCAAAAACCAGTTACATTCAAATAATAGTTTTGACTTGCTTCAGGATTCTTCATGTGACACAAATTTTAAGTCGGATTAGATTTACAATAAAAACTACCACCAAGTTAAACATGTTAAATACAAACCTATAAAGGAATGTCTTCGAAGCATTTCTTAATATGATCTGTTTAAAAACAGTTAGAATCCCTTAAATACAACTCAGCTAAAATTTATGTGAAGGGATAAGTTTAATTTACAATTTAGTATTAACTTCAACCAAGAATTCCTGTGTGCAAGCTATGTCTTATGTTAATCAATCTAATCAACCTTCTTTATGTATTTCAATCATCATTTTAGTGATAGAAATTATAGATAAAATATATAGTTATCTGATTTTGGTTACTAATTATCTTGTACAAAATTAGAAATGTTAGATAAAAAGAAATCAGAACAACTACATTATTCAAGGAAGATAGAGAAACAATTCATCATGAAAAATGAACATTAGACGAGAATTTCATATTGATTTGATAAAAAAATGGTAATAACAAAAAGGAATACACTTGAGTAATAAAAAAAATTAACTGCTTAAAAATTATAAAATATGCCCTTAAACTGTTAGTAGTTAGTGCCGAGTACTGGAATACAATTTGTGGAGTGTCCTTGTATTCTAAATGAAGATGGATGTACTTAGATTCCACCGTCAATATTCACAATATCTGTCTGAGCTCATTAGTTTGGTGGATAACGCATTGGCGTTTGAAGCGACAGACATTAGGTTCGTGTCCAAGTGTGAACTAATTACAGTAATATGAAGAATGAATAAAATCAAGATGAAAAGTTGATGTAGTGGAAAGCAAGAAATGTGACAGTGATATTCATCCTTCTAATTCTTTGTCTCATATTTCAACGTAAAGTAATCGTCAGGAAAAAAAATTACCAATGACTGCGCTATTCAAACCTTTATATACTATCACTATTAGGATTTACCCAACATTATTATCTGATTGTTTAGAACATATAAAAAAATTATTTATTCCTAACAATAAGTATGTTGTTCTCCTCAATTTTTGTAAATGTAAAACCATATAAAAAAATTCATTCCTATATGCGATATACTCAGTGGAAAATAAATAAAGATGTGAACAATTAGATCTTCTGTTAAGCATCGTTTTCATCTTATAGTGATAATCGTTCTCTCTAGTCTTTTTTAATAATAAGACTACATTCCGTTTATCTCCTTGATTCCTAATGTACTTTTACAATGTGTTCATTATGCGTTCGTAATGTTTTAATTTAGTTAATTCATCTGTGTTTTGACAATAATCATTTCTTGGATTGAGGTTTATAAATGTGGATCATGAAAATCGCTATACTCGTCATATATTAGACAGGAATGCTTTTATTATAAATGTTTTCAACAAACTTAAATTGTTCCATTAATTCATTCATTACAAATACAAAATTTTATTCATTATTTAATGTCAAAATAAGCATATCCTTTTCTTTCATTATGTTTTATTTCTTTTCACTTTATTTCTCGCTTATTATTCTTAATCACTGAGATTATTGTTCTTGAGACTATGATAAATGGATGATTTTATTCGTTTTTGTTTTAAAAGTGAATAATGATAAGTTAAGCATATGAATAGAATAACTAGAATCTTTTGTTGGGAATGAATGATGAACAGTAATGATAACAATAATAATAATAATAATAATAATAATAATAATAATAATAATAAAGCAAATGGTTGTAGTATTAGTAATTTGGAAAACAACATTACATTAATGGAGAAAATAGTATATCAATCACATAAAAAACAACAGATATGTTGAATGATAGATTAATAAAAATGTCAGCTATTTATTTACTGGACAAAAGAGTTTACGAGATTTTTTGAAATCGTTTTGTTTTCCTTTGAAATAAAGTGATTTGATACAAAGCATTCAATGCATAAAGATAATTAGATATTTTTCTTTGATATATATATATATATATATATATATAATGTAGTGAAAACAGGTTGTGGATAAAATTAATCAAATATATTTGCATTATTTACAACTCCAACAACTGGTTTATTTGTTCACTGATAGCTGAATAGTGACTAATGTGATGTTTTCCTGATCTTTAGTATTTTCAAATTCTATCGACACAGTTGAAATATGGTCATATAACCAGAAATCGCATGCACTATATTTTTATGTATGGTGTTCAGAAACTGTTAGCAGGAAAACATGTTCGAAATAGGTTGTGTTCTATTTGGCGCTCGTCGGCAAGGTGTGTCCTTGATCTTGAGAGAGCTAATATTCCGATTTCGGAATTGTGGGCAGATTATCTAGCTTCGCAATTCTATGCATTACAACTACAACATCCACAGTGTTATTGAAGAAGGAGTATACTTCACTGACATATACTAAATAAGCTGAAACCTAAGTCAGAACTACCTCCAGTCGTTCAAACATCTGAGTAGTCTCTATTTTTTAAAAGAAACCTTTTAAATCACGAAAACAATTTGAACGAGTCACCTTGTTAAACAAATTATTGTTTAATACTTAAAGCATTTAAATTATTGGCAACAACAAGCTGCAAAATTAGAAACACCCTGTACGTAAAAGTGGATCAGCTTATTCCTGGTCGTTTTTCAAGTGATTTTTTTAAAACTCTTGAAGAAATGATAATTAAATTAATAAAGGTTTGGGATTTTATTGAAAATCCGTACTTAGATCACCTTTGTTCTTGCATGTACAATTATTTCAGTTTTTGTTTTAACAAATTCAACGTGTAGTCGGATTGTTCGCACATATTCATCAACAACTTATTATACACTCTTTATTTATAATATCTTCATTCTAAAAATGATCAGGAAAGGTTATTGACAACTTTTTACGATAATAAGAAGCCTGTCATAATTTAATTTTAAGAAATTGTCCTAGACATTTAAAAAGCCAGATTATCGACATTGATTAATGTATCACGCATTCAAAACACTTTAAAGAGATAACATTGTCAGCATGAATTTTCTAACAGTAAGAAATACGGTGTATGAACTTAACGATATAAAATATATAACATCGTTTAAGGAATAGAAATATAAAAGTGAATGAATCCATGTGACTGACTTCCTAGCCAATGATAATCATAATCACATGGACTACAATCAAGTAGTCTATACCTACCAAATGACTTGGTTTAAAAGCCAATGACCTCATGAACTAATACTACGTCTTAATTTGCCTACCTCTGTTTTTTCACAAGTTGACTATGATCTGACTTAGTGAAATCAGTAGTTAATTTGTAAATTACTCATTATTATATGAAGTAAATAACACCTAATAAGTATGGTTGTTTAGGATGGTTCCTACGGTGATATAATAACATCACTTTAAGTCTCATACAATCAAGTAAACCATCACGAATTTATAACGATTTAGAAGGCTTAAAAAACGAATCCCTGACAATTCGATTTATTAAAAGCAAATCATTTTTATTTGATGTAAACACTATTGAAGAGAAACAATCTTAACCAACATAATAATTCAACGGATATACACGGACAATAACGTTTTAATCAAATATTCGCCAGGTTTTACTTGAATAAATAGTAGTATTTATATGAAGGTATGAAAAAATAATGAAGGAATTAGTGAATCCTTCGTAGCAAAAAAATGAATGATACGAATGTTCAAAATACGTGTAAAAGGCGAAATGATCATAAGGTGATAAGTTCACTAGTAGGGATAAGAATAATAGAACAGTATGGTTAAATATTTCAATACCAATAGCAGGTCAAAACGTGAAAGGATGAAACATGTAAAACAATAATTATTAAAGTGGCCCATTGAGAAGTTTGTGAACAATCAGTTTGAAAATACAATTAAGGTTAAAAAAAGAAGCCAGAACAAACAAGGATATAAATAATTGACATAAAGCATATAATAAGTATCATTTGACCTGGAACGAAGAGTTACAAATTTTTCTTCAATACAAAGATTAATGTTGTTTGTCCGAATCGCAACACAGCTTCTGCTACATGTAATACGCGAGAATAGACTGGATTAGAATAACTGAAAGACATTCCATAAATAACCCTGAAGGCTTTAAATTTATGTATTGCATGATAATTATTAACCATGTATGCTAGTACAGACTTGAGTATTGACTTTTTAAAACCCTTCCAAAACTACGAAGGGAGGTAATTGTTAACCAGTAGGTTTAATTCCCTGGTAGTATTTCTTTACTAGCTTTCTCTACAGGTGTGACTGAATTGGTAAATACAAGCAGATATGGCAGAACCACATAACTTTTCTATGAGCTGAAGAGTCATCAATAGCAAACTAGAAAACGGTAAGCATATTTTAGATGCATAAAATGTCCTTTATACCTATCTAGTCAGTCCGTCTTGTAGGAAATCTCAAGCTGTATTTCTGTTTAAACTAAACTTTGTCGCCAGTAAACACTTTTACCTTACTGTTCCTTGTATAAATATGCTTTGTCAGTAAATTCGAATGATAACCCTTTATAATCAAAAGATTACATATAAACTCAGGTTATTTATGGCGTCTGGTGAACGTATTTTTTCACTCTATTTGCAAGGTATCTACTCAGACTTCCTTTGTATCGAATGGGTACAAAGTTGAAGAAACGATGAACTTTTCCTAAACGTACTACTATTAGTAGAACAATCTCCACAGAAGTGCAACTGACTGCTGTGTGTATACAGTTAAATTTACTTGTTTACTCTTTATTAGTATTTTGATAGAGAATATTGAGAGTGTTATGGATAGAGAGGCTATAAAAGTCAAGCTCATCAACAGTTATTCTAAGAGGTCTATTTTATAGATCTAAGAGACAAAAACTGAAAAAGTAGAGCTTAAAGGTAAACTCATAGCTATAAACAGCATTTTGCTTGTAATATTTATTAAGAAAGATTATAACATAATTCTAATAAATTACAAAAAGACTTACATATTTTTCATGCCTTCATCCACAGTGGAAGCAACAAGAACTTCAGCTAAACCTTTTATACGATGCTCTTGAATAAGATCACTTAAATGTGCTTTAGCTGCAATCATATCATTACGTCTTTCGATGATATCGCCTTCTAAAATCGATGCTACTAAAGTTAAACCTTCAATTACAGAAAAGAAAATATACAAATTATTTCTTGATCGAAGCTTTAAGGATAAAAATCATTAATATTACAATGTTTTGTACAAATTAATGAGGATTATGCACTTGCCACTGATTTATCAATATTATTACTAGTTTACTCATCAATCTAGTTATCCTCTTGATGATAATAGAATAAATATTTAGGTTCAATAAGTTTTATTATTTCATGTAGTTTGCCCCATTGATAAATACTTGCTGACTGTTCTTACATTGCAAACATTTTACAATGTATACATTTTATGACCAGCTAGAAGGTGCTGAATAATTATCAATGTAATGAATGTCGTCAAATACTAGCTTAATATCCATAACCAATCTATTTTTTTAAATTCTATGTAGGAACAAAAGTGATGTTAGAGTAATAGTAATGAAACACAAAATTTGTTTTTATTTAGTTTTTTGAGAAGTACGAATAGGATATCACGAGTAACAAATACAATCAGTCAAACAATAACTTAAATTTATTTGATTGGTATCAATCCACAAACATAAAATGAGCACTCAAAAAGAGCCGCATATACGTACGTATAGACCTAGAAAACACATACAATTGAAACAAATTAATACATAAGTATACAGAGATAGATACATAGATGAAAGTAGTGAGATGACAGGAAACTAAGCTGCAGAAATTTGTATAGCGTCATTCTACGTATTTTTTTACTTGTTTCCAAAAATAGTAGAGAACGAGACCGGAAAAGTAGTTGTTGTATTACATTTTTATTGCATAGATGTAAAACAGATAAAATATACAAGATAGTAATCATAATAGGTATAACATTTATTTATAAACTTGTTGCAATAGAAACAAGTCATGTCAGATGTTATTAGCATACTCATTTTTTAGTGAATAGGGATGGTATATCAACAGTCTCATTAGAATAATATTAAAATAAATGGCATAACCATCAAAAAGCAAAAAAAGATGAGGTGTTATACCATACAGGCTTTTGTAACAATCTTTGAATTTACCACAGGATACTGTGGAGATTGTTGAATTGTAAGTTTCAAATCATGAACTGATTGTAATCGGACAACCGATAAGAATCAAGAAACATTGAATGGCTGTTTCATCTTAATGTGGAACTCTTCAACAATTAACAATTACGGCCCCATAATAAATCAAATTTTGAACTTTTAGAATCTGAGTTGATCACTTAACTTCCCCATCATTGAGTTGTCTTTCAACTGTTAGCATTTCAAACCACATTAAGGTGAAAAAAGTCGAAGTTGTAAATATAAACCAAAAGATATTAACTCAATGACAGTTAAGTACTAGGATTATAGACCAAAGGTTCTGAGTGAGTTTGTTTTACCATAATGGCCAATGAAGCCAGTTCATGATATTTAACTTCAGTATTTTGACATACTCGTAAAATAGTAGTACTGAATGTTTAGGATACAAACCAACTTATCGTTTATGAAGGTATAGCTATTTCAACGAAAATGATTAAACAATGCATTTCATCAATTTAATAAGTAACTATTAGTGCATCCTTTTAGAAAAAACTGATATCCTTCATGTAACTCAGTTCCAACTTAAACACAGTAATTAACACAATCTGTTTGAACATCATGTTTTAATTTAACTATATGTTTGATGGTTAGAAAATCAGATTGCAACTAAAATAAACGATAGATTTTTAAGACTAGTGAATATCGAATCGGTATGCTCTTTGTAAATATAACAATATTCCATCAAGGATGCAAATTTTTAAATATCAGGTAATTATATACATTAACCACACTTGCTAATTATTAACTAATATCACATTTTCAACTTTTCAATGATGAATGAATTCTAGTATTCAACATCTTAATCGAATTAACTGATTTGAAATCACACCAACAAAATAAAGAAGTATAATTAGTTCAATAAATCAAGTATTAATAAAACATAATCAAAAGATGAAGAGCTCTGTTATAAATTTCAAGTATCATAATGAATGACGCAGTTTAAATCACCCCCCGAAAGGAGTAGTTCTTTAAATTTTCAGACTTGTCTACCTAGTTAATGAGTATTAACAAACTTGAAATCCAAGTTTAAGATATCTAGCTGGTTGCTTCAAACCATTTGATACATCACGTAAGTATTTAATATGTACATTTTAGTTTTCTACATATTTATTACCTCTAGTTTGTTTCCACTAGTTCTAACACATCTTACTTCTTTGTGAATGATAATTCTTTCCAATATGACAACTAATACAATGTCGACTTTCATGTAATTTTTGTGAAAATTAGTACTTTTTATCATGAAACAAAAATAAACAATATTCAGAATCACATTTTGTACTATATTTCAAGTTCTTAAAAAGTAATTCCCAAATAACTATTGAATTTATCGAATCATAATATTATTGTGGAAAAAAAAACAAAATCATTAGTTTATCGTATATTATTATATGTATTCATTGTACATTATTGATAAATAAAGATGAATCATAATGATTTGGTAGTAAACTAACAAAGGTCAAGCACAAAAATACTAAACCGTCTTAAATTTCACTGTACTATATATACTAGAAGTAAATTCAACATGGACTGAAATCCGAAAAAAAATTTCCTATGAACAAACACAAAATTGTAACAATAACATTTCGCTTAATCTCACAAATTTGTGCAGTAGAGTAAATAATCACGATACTGAGGTTGACAGTAACACATATATGATAAATTTTATTAGATACTAATGATGATCATGTCTATATGGAAATCGGAGTAGTTTAATGAATAAAGTAGTAAAACTTCAAACTCTGGATATTAGGTTTGATGATCATTTCAATTACTTTCGTAGCTATATGTCATCACTAACGAATAGCCAAGAATGTAAACCTGTACCAAGTTAATGAATTGCATTAAAATAATCTTTACATTATGATAGAACATATACTGGCAAAAAGAAATAATACATCTATACTACTGTTTTTAATATAAACAAATTAAGGCGATTGTTTAAAGTGTAGTCTACTTCAGTCACAGAATTCATTAGACAACTATTCGAAATCAGGACACACTGTACCATTATACCATCGAAGCATGAGATACCTTAACAGTGCACACGAATTACTTCATCTGAAGTCAAGATTATAACTATTGTCTACAATTTTAGTAAATTTACAATTATCAACTGCCATTAAAGAGTGGTATATCGGTGTACGCAACACACTATGATCAAGTCAACTAGTGCTTTCCAAACCTTTGAATTGATTTACATATTTTACATCCATCATTGTTTCTTATCTATAATAAGTTCTAGTTAACTCGTTCTCTAATCAAATTCAATATATGAGAAAAACTGTTTTCAAAATGAAGGTGTCTTCATAAATCAACATTTTTTCTAATTACAATAATGATAAGAAAAACATATGAACCAAAAATAAGTTCCTGAGAAAGGTAGGCAATAATGCAGCCGAGAGAACGAAAATTCTAATAAAATTATGCACTTTTAATAAGATTTAATAACCAATCTCATCATTACAAGATAACTTTTACAAGTGCAAAGGATTTCATGGTTATCAGTCTATGGACAAGGAAATAAAACATTACAGTCAATGAATGAGAACAGTTAATTTAATTCTCTGATTATATATATATATATATATATATATATATATATATATATATATATATATATATATATATATATATATATATATTCAAATAAAGCATTATGAATTACAGAAATAGGCTAAACTGTTCACGGCGCTATTTCAATTATTCAGCAGGTTACTAATTTTTTAGACAATAATCTTGAATTACATATTATTATCTTCAAGGATTTAGTCAGCTTATTTGAACGTTTTTTGAAAAGTAGGCTTCAACTAAGGTTCAAAATATACTGAAATAGTGTACTGTGAATAAGAAGTAGAAAGATGATTGGACATGTGAGTAATGTAAGTTAAATAAGTATCCTGTCTAAATGTAAGTGACTTAATTTTTAATCGGTTGGGATGATCTATCGAATAAGCTACATGATATGACTTATTCTGATGATTTCTAAAAATGTTTTATTAACTGTAGTTGTAGATCAAGAGGTTACATGATTATAACACACATGACACTAAGAAACCATTTTGGACCTGCTTTAACTACTCCTTCATCCTTCAGGTAGGTAAAGACAGTTTTGAGAACACAGGACGCGGACTTGATAGTTAAGAACAAAACGTTCTCCACGGCATTCAAATTTTTTCATCAAACAACCAACCCTTAGAGCTAACTACTGAAATAAGTAGTGCCTGACATTTTAAATGTAGACCTAATACACGTGAAAACACAAAAGAAAAGGACTAACACGGGTCTTCATGTAATACAAACAATAAACTGTGATTTAAAATTGGACTAGCTGTTTGCATAGGTTGGACGCTGAGTAATAACCAATGTTATGTACGTCAATTAGTCACGGTGTTTGGTCAAAGAACTTTAATCATAACGAAAATCTATAAAAATATTAAGTTGATCGCTAAATCCAATAGGGAATGGGTACGCCTCAGTGATGAATGTCAATTAGTATACTGTTTAGGTTTAATGATTTCTGTAGACTATTTGAAGTTAATTTACATCAGAGTTAAGCTTCAATGTGTTGGAAGTCAGATAAGAAATTACATATTTTGACACATTATTGAAATTTTAATTTTATTCCTAGAATAGAGTTAACAGTGTGTTCAATATAAGACTAGGATAAGTGTGAGTGAAACCACATCAGTTAAAATCTTCAATTCAAAAACATGCATTCCATAAAAACTTCAAACAAACAGATAACACGTTCATGAACATACGTTGTACTAGCACTACAAGTAAACAACACGAGCTTTAACTAATAGACATTACGCTCACAAAAATATCATATAATCTATAACACAGATAGAAATCTACTGTTAATATTACTATTATGTGAAACTAACCAAAACCAAAAGGGAATAATTATAAAGTAATTTCATTGAACAACTTACCATGACCAGCTTTTAGTTGGTAAACTAAATCTAGTAGACGATCATGACGTGCCTGGAAATTTTCATCCAGTGGTAAATAAACTAAAATCTGTGGTCGCCAGTTTTTTGTATGAATTGGTTTATTACCAAGTTTTAAGATAGCTTGTTTTGCAGTAGACATCTGCAAACCACGAGTAGCATCGCCCCATTCTTTAGAAGCACTATAATAATAATAATAATAACAAAAAAAAAGCATGAAATTATTCTCTCATTCCCCATTTTCATTTAAGGAAACTTAGGTAAATAATTATATCAAAAATCAATTATGAAAGGGTGACCTATCATTATTATTATTATTCAAAGATAGAAAAAAGTAGGCATGAGGAGCGTCTACCTGAATTTCCAACATAGATGCTTAAAAAAGTAGGTAGTCAATAGAGAACTTGATTCCATACGACGAATGAAGATTTCTGTTTGCTTTCCAGAAATATTTGTTTAGAAGTGAAATAGTGATAGATCACTATAAAATGTGATTGGATGAGAGTACGAATTGATTGAAAAGTTACTTCTGTTCTATAAAGGTAAGATATATTAGCATGGACTTCTCTATTACTCAACATGAATTAGAAATTTCACTGTAGTGTATAATGGTAATAATAGTCAAATATGTATTAAATATTTAACATACCCTTAACCATCTACTTTAGAAAACTTTCACGAATTGCCACTCAACTGCTGAGTTGGCTCACGATGGTTGATATTTCTTACCCAGTCAAATCGCGATATATTCTCGCAATTCCGTCCATCGCCGTCAATTGGTAAGTACCTGATATCCAAGGTGGTTGAACCCAACTGGTTACATCTACTCACTAGAACTTCAGCAATTACCTCGAGAAGTCAATGAAAATTCATCTTGTAACAACTCAGAAGACTTTTCATTTTATTGATAAAATGAAAAACTTAATGTTTAAATTGTTATACAAGTGCACAAGTACACCTACAGAGTGAAGTATGAAAAAAATGAACTACTGAATGAAAAAAAGTAGTTAAAAGCAAGTTGCAAAAACCTGCAATGACCTTTATGAATAGCTGATAGCCAATTTATTCACGTATAACCACATTTACTGGATTCTAGAGAGTCGGTTCAATTCTAAAGAGAATTGTTAACACGAGATCAATTTAACAGCAAATTTAGATGACTAAATTTGCTATAAATTGGTTGGTGTGTTTATGAACCATTCTAAAAATCTCATCTAACGTAACGTATATTAATACATGTGGTCAGTGTTCGACTATTTATTTCAATCAGTAGTAGAATTTAATATTGCTAGTTTAATAATTATATATCTAAAGTATTTAACAGTTCATGATGGTACATAGTTTCTATGCAGAAAGAAAAGTTCATATATACTTCAATTGACAACTTTGAACGTTAGCATCGCCATTCCCATTTTTCACTACTGGAAGTCAAATCCTCATTTTCGCTTATGATTATACCCAATTCATAGTAACTTGCTGAGCTGTACCAAACTCAGTGTTTATTAACACATCATTCAGATGCTAAATTAATGCTTAAATAGGGAACCAAACATCCAATAATATATCCAATATAAAATGAAAAGACTAAATCAGTATCTTAGACTCGGTAGCCAACAAACGTATTCAAACAATTTGGTACGTTTAAGTAATATGGACTGAAATTATAGTAGAAAAACCGCATTCTCTGTAAAATTCAAGTGATATTACACCATAATCATGAAAATGTTTTGCACAAACTGCGCGTGAGAGATACGAAGATTATTACGTCAGTAACTCAAATAAATATCATTTATACAGTTTATTAATAGAGAAGATAGACTTAGCAACGGATGGTAATAATACCTATACCACTATTTATCAGATCGTACTCACATAAAAATAAATAACCAAAACAGAAATAAACAAAAATCTGATTGATAAAGAAAAAGTAAGAAAACAAACAGATGTCGACAACAATTACAAGAATGACAGTAATAAAGACAGGAAAACAATGCAAACTTATTTACAAAAACAATAAAAGAGGCTAACAAAATATCATCAATTATTAGTGTAGAAAATCAGTTTATTTCCCCTTTATTTGCTGTCCAAGAAAGCAGAAAAGGTGATTAGATCACTAGGGATGATTCGACCTACCTGATCATCCAACTAGTTAGTAGTTTTCCCAATTCGATAATTGATTTATTCAAATGGCAGTTGCGATGTTGATGACAATAAAAACACCTATTCTAGTCCTTGATAGATATGAGAGAATACATTCCTTCCTTATTAACTTTAATATATAATATATATGATACTTAACGAATGGCAAATAAAAAACTATGATTTTTTGTGTCAGGAAGTCAAGTATATTGTTTCTTTATAAATGAATATAAAAATCACATGCCCATGTTAAAGTTAGGAATATTAAAGAACTCGAAAGTAATCCTAACAGACTGCTGAGATGAAACAGATAAATTGCTATTATTGCAAATATCCGTAATTTTAGTGATATTAATAAAGGTAACAAAAATAATATGATGTTAAATGTCTGAGTACAAAAGAGTAGTGGTGTTGATCGAATTGTCAACTATTGGCCACTTGAAATTTAAGCCTACGAAATATCAGCTATCAGAACGATTACAAATAAGCCCAAGATTCGGAAAAAACTCACACTTTTCACTAAAAGGGATTCATTTGATTAGATTATTAGGAAATATAAATTAGAAGGGCCTTTCTATAGATTTTACAAAGTTTACCTTCAATGTATCTGCTGAATACATTTTAGATTTTTATAGAATGTAACAGTAGGTAACTGTTCAGATTTATCAAGGAAACAGGTATCAAAAATCCGACTGTAAGTGAGACTATCTCAGAAAAAGATGAGACCATTATTCACTGTCAATCCGGAAGGCTGGACCGATGGGCAGAGCACTTTTAGGAACAGTTCAACTGGCCATCAGCCTCATCCCAGTTGCCCACCGCTCCCAAGCAATCTAAATGGGAAATTAATATTGGTCCCCTAAGTCCTAATCAAGTTGAGAAGGCTATAGGAAACCTAAAGCGAGGGAGAGCAGCAGGACCTGATGGGTTACCTCCTGAGATATTTAAGGATGGTGGTCCAGCTTATGCAACGAGATTAACCGGGATCTTGGCTAGAATCTAGGAACTGCATGCAATTCCATCTGACTGCTCTCAAACACTAATCGTCCCAATCTATAGGAAAGGACAGAAGTCCTCTTGTGACAATTACCGAAGAATCGGCTTAACGAATATAGTGTCTGAAAATTAGCTTCAATAATACTTCGACGTCTAACTAAGGCTCGTGAAAACCAAGGTGATTTCAGACCTGGACGTGGTTGTATAGACCAAATATTCACACTTCGGCAGGTTCTGGAACATAAGCACACTTTTAGACGCCCAACAATAGTTGTATTCCTTGATCTTAAAGCGGTGTTTGACTCTATCGATCGTAAAGTTATGTGGTAATGTCTGTCATTGAAAGGCGTACCACAGAAGTACATTAACTTTATACGAGCCCTCTACTCGAACACCACATGTCGAGTCAGAGCTTATGGCGGATTGTCGTCAGAAGTGATTACCTCAAGTGGCGTTCGTCAAGGTTGTCCGCTTTCCATATTTTTATTTAATTTTATCATTGACACACTTTTAGAGTTGACATTTTCATCGTCTGACTTCTCCGGGGTTGACCTCCTTCCAGGAGATAAACTTGCTGACTTAGAATATGCAGATGATATAGTTCTCTTAGGCGAAGATGCTGATAAAATACAGAATCTTTTGACTACCTTAAACAAGAATGTAAGGATGTTTGGGATGCGATTCTCTCCACCCAAATGCAAAATGTTACTTCAGGATTGGCTTGATTCGACACTGAAGTTAGTGATAGGGAGTAAAGCAAGTGAATGAGTTAACCGCTTGTTAGAAAACGTCCGGTTAAGCTTCACCATATAAAGTATAAATAGTATAATTAGAACAACTGAAAGTTGTCAAGCTATATCACAGACTGACTGAGTTGAAGAATTTTTTATCGGACACCAGTCCAGAGAGCGTTGTTTGCAAAACTTTAAAACCATAGGTTTGGTCCCTAGTGAGATCATGAGTGCGCACAGCTGAATCTCATAAACGGACGAAATAGCTGTCTAGTGTATTCTAGTTTTTAGTGCTACCCAATAAGATCAGTCTGTGGCGGATATAAATAAAAAAGTTTAACCTTTGAACAACTATCCCAAATTGGCAACTAAATGTATTGACATGAGCAGAAATTTCTTCGTTCGTCTTAACATCTAACGCATGTGTTAGTGCTTAAAAAATAACCTAGAAAATGGTGATAGGAGATTAAGAGTGAGAATAGAACGGTAAAAAGCTCAGTTAGAATAAATCTGGTTGCGATTTTACCTACAGAATAATTTTATGTCGATTTGGTGAATAAACGTTGTTGAATTAAGCTCCTTCTTATAGCTACCTATTACAATTGCTAACTGATATCAGTGTTCCAAGATGGGGAAGCAATTCCAAATCGATAATAAAAATCTTAAATAGAATAGATATAGCTAATCGAATCTTTTCTAGATACATAAATGAATACATAAGATTTTAAAACATACATTAGCATACAAATCATATAAACAAGAATATATAAACACAGACAAAAACAAATAGATCAAACAATAATATTTCCCTAAGAAAAGGATTAATCTATGAATAAAAAAACTACTACTCAGAAAAATAGACAAGAGAATAGTGCATTATAAATAGACATTCATGAATGTATTAATGTATAATACGCTGAAGGAAAGTTAGCACGAGAACAAATAGAAAAAGAGATGATACCCATTGTAATAATCAATCACGTGAAAATACGTCATACTGATAATAAAATATGTGAGATAATATTATATTCTTGATAAAATATACTTGTAGATAGACGTAAATTCTACCTTTTAAGAAAATAAACTACTTTTAAAAAGATTTTTACTTAAAGCGACATATCTTATTATTTAGAGTGATATTTAGATATTTTAATGATGGCTAGTTGATGTTGCTGTAATAATGAAATATAATCTTAGTGTCAGTGCAAAATATGTTGGGGACTTACATAGCCAAAAGTAATTCATAAGCAGCTGCTAATTAAACAGGGAACTCTCGTTCAAAAAACAGATCTCTTTACCTGGAAAGCAGTCTAACCAAAGAATATCAGCATTTAGACTAAGGTGATTAGTAGGATTGAT
Organism: Schistosoma mekongi; assembly: GCA_034768735.1. Lineage (NCBI taxonomy): Eukaryota > Metazoa > Platyhelminthes > Trematoda > Strigeidida > Schistosomatidae > Schistosoma > Schistosoma mekongi. Next base: position 62,679,896 of record CM068305.1, read on the forward strand.
TGTTGTTCAATAAAAATGTGTTTAAGTAGAAAAATTATGAAAGTGAGTATACCATGAGGCTAAACATACATAACCTTTACGACATCGTTATCACGATTACATATAGTGTATGAATATACAATGTAGCACAATGCGTAGATTTTATACCAACTGTTAAAACTGTGTGGTACTGCTATCATGTAACACATCCAAGAAGTAAATTCCTGAAGGAAGTCGACTTTTCATTCAGTGCAGTATTTTAAAGATAAGTTAGACATTACCAGAAGAGATCATCTTAGTACCAATATGACTACAACATATTGTTTAGTTTAATGTAGTTCAGAAAAACGAAAACGTGATTGTATAATTAAAGTTGTATTATGACTGATATACTAATGAAATACTACCGTATTGAGACTATCTACTGACGAGGTACACGTGGCAATCAATAATAGCACCAGTAGGAAGATACAAACATTTTTAAGAAAGGTAAATTATATGACTTTTGTTTATCGTTGATGAACATCTAAACGTTCAAACTATATGGAAAATGTTATAACGAATAGAAGTCAAGATAAAGTAGAGCAAATGGGTTGAAATAATTAAATCAAGAAATAATATACGAAATAAACTAAAATGCTGCTAAATAATAATACTAAATTAAATCCATTATCCAAACAAAAGAAATAATCTTACCCTCTAAATTCAATGTATTTGTAAATTGCAAAAGCTAACGCCCAAGCGACAATAGTATAGTACCAACTGGATATAAACATTAGTGCAATACACAGACATAATCCAATAAACGAGAGGAACCTTGAAAAGAGTTTAATAAAGAACAAAAACAGAATATCGCCAATAAGAAATTTACTGGTGTAAAACTTGCATACGGTAGATTGCATAATAAAGAATATATGTTAAAATTCAATCAGACAGAAACGTCAACAGTCAGTTCAAATATAAATAGAAAAATCAAGAGAATGTATATAAGTATCCTGGCAAAATGGAAATGTTGTATAGCTAGAACAGAAGTATATTACCAATAAACCATGATCTAGACTTTTAACTGATAAATTTATGAGGTACATAAATATGAATTCAAGATACTGGGGGGTCATAGGGTCAGTATGTTTGCTTTTAATTAGGTGCTGTGAAAATTGGACGTATTGAAGTTGGTATCGCGAAATGACCCAGGTTGGACAACCAATAAAAAACAGAGAGCATTGAACAGCTGTTTCGTTATTATATTGAACACCTTACTAATGCACGCCCATAGTTCATTAAGGGAACGAGTCTAAAATCCTTAGGTTTTACGGTAAACGACTAAGCAACAAACGATTGAGTAGGTATACACTAGTTGATATTGCCAACCTTAGTTAATTTGTGATAAATCGTCCAAACCATCAGTAGATAATTTTTTTGAAGCCGTTAGGTTGAACTATACTAGTAACATATTTTCACTATAGCTTCGGAATTACATCACGAAGTTAGTCACTACTGAGCTGATATTGATTGCAGTTGAGTGTTGTGGAGAGTGTGGATTCTGAATTTGATATAGTTGGCTGAAACATATATTTTCAGTTTAGATAAACTAACTGTCGAATTCTAGGTCGGGAACTAAAGTTGAAGTGAGAAACTGTCTATAGTATTGTTTAACGGTTTATTAATTATTTATGATACACAGTCCATTGACAATTTCACTATTTAATTTCTACCGTAGTTTACACATTATCACTCAGAAATGAAATTTGTAGAAAAAACAACTGAATAATTTCTAGTTTAATTCAAAATAAATGAATCGTGCGTGAAAAGAGATTTTTACAACTACCTTTATGATGAAAATATAAGGAATTTTCATTCAGTCAGGGAAATCAATCAGTCAAGTCCAGTTGATCATATTCAACGTGCAGTTCTGCCAAATGGACAATACCATAGAAGTAAAACGAAATAAAATCAAAAGGATAGGATTTATAAAACGCAATAACTGTGTTCGTGAAAAAACAGCAAAAGTGGAGAATGTATTTCAAAAGAACAGAATAAAAGGGTAGGAATATTAGAGAGTAATAGAACTGAAAGATAAAGGTAAATACACTTGACCGATTCTAATCTAATATCAACTAACATCTATAATCACATCGCAGTGTTGGAGTGGACTTTAACCTTGCAGTCAGCACCAACGAAGATGTTCCGAACGAAAGGTAAGTAACTTAATAGATTGATGCCATGTCTTTGTCTGGATAATGTAAGCTGTGGTGAGTTATGAGTAGCATACATCCTAACTGGCTCAATCTGTAAAGACCAACAGCCTAATTAGCCGATTTGACATCTCTGCCTAATATCATATGAAATTCAGTTAATTTAATGTTTCCTTCTTGAATCGCCCACAGTGGGCAGTTTAGTCTCACTATCCATTATTAAAAAAAACTAATCGAAACTGAGGTCATTATGAAATTCATTCACTCGTGAATTATATGCCTAGAAACATTTCCGATAATATAATTAAAGAATACGTTAAGTATGCTTGAATGAATAATTTGAATAGTTAGAATACAGATAACCAAATGTGAAAGTGCATTCATCAAAAGAAATGAAACAGTGAAGACAAAAGAGAAAAGGGAAACCAAAATCAGAGCATTACAGAAACAGGTAAATACTTTGGACTAATTGAGTACTAAATTCATTTATCAATGCATTATTAATGATGAATATTAAAGGATGAGGAGTTTAATAACCGCAACTAATGAATTCTGCTATCTCCTCTATGACTCATGTAGCTAACTAATAGTAATCATTGTTAATGAGCGTTATCTAAAAAACAGGATGGAAATAATAGAAATAATATTTGTTTGTGGATACTTGAAGTGGATATGTTTCTTTAATAGGTGGAAGCATATAAACGAATAGAATGATGGAAGATTTTACATAGAAAAATACCCCAATCTCATTTAAATCCTAAAATCGATGATAAGCATATATCACATAACGAATCATTTCTCAACGGCGATGTGATGAGAGAAAACAACTTACTGAAGTTAAGTATTACGGGTAAAAATCAACAGCTCTGTATTAATAAATAGAGATGAATATGTAAATCAGAGAACGATAGTCACAGTAGTGATAACTGATAAATTTCTAATGAATTTACAGTCATATGTAGAGTTAGAGAGTATTCAATAGTTGAGCAATAAAATAAAATTAATAACACAATAACTGATGCATTATGAGATTCAAGTTTCGACTACCAATTAAAATAGATAATTGATTAAGAGTTAACTCAGTCAGATAATATGATTTTTGAATAACAAAGTTCTTCAAATCTCTTAATATAGTTAGACGACGTGTACTACTCTTCAGTATGTACTTACTTTAACGCTTAAACGGCAATTTAGTGAATCTGTATCATTTTCATAGCTACCATAAAATGGAAGTATACTATAAATATTACGCCTTCAGAACTGTAAATCAATCCTATCATTGAAACACACCATTTAATCATAAGTCATTTAATATAATCGAAAAAGTGAAGTTTTAACGAATATCCATGTTTGTGATTCATTTACAGCTTGTAACATAAGAGTCCGACGGTGAATTGGTTAACTAGTGCATAACTACTAGATTTGATAAAATATGATGGTTTTTTATTAGTTTAGCCTATTTAAAAAAGAATATTCATGTGCTTTGATTTGCATCCCAAATATGAAGATTATTGGTACTATCTTGTTGTCTAAACTGAAGTAGGTAAGGCAGAGTTATTAACAGTGCTTAAAAATTAAAAACTTGAACTACTGAGTCATGCCCGCAAGAACTAATGATTTCCCTCGATAATAAACAATATTCGAAAATCGCCTTCACTTCATGATGAGTAATTCACCAAACCTTTAATCTGAAAAATAACATATGACATTCCTATTAGTCCTCTCAATTCTGAGATATAACATCCATAACTTAAAGTAAAATTTTAGTGATACAATGTTTCACATATAGAACCGTACTTTTATTCCATTTTTTTATACACTTTCTACGCACATTTTTTTGTGTGTATATTTCGTTTCAGACAATAAGTCTAATGCAGAAAAAAATGTGGATAAGAACAAAATATATGCAAATAATAATTATTATAATTTGTTTCTATGTAAAAAAAGACTAATTGAAGTGTGATTAGATATTTATAATTATGTACACAAATATTTGCATGTAGACATAAATAAGCTTAATTAGAACAAATTAACGCGAAGGCATAGATAAATACTTCAGAAAAAAATATGAATAATAAATAGGCCAAGGTCAATATAGTTACAGTGCACGTATCGAGAGGGAAAACTAAATATTGATAAAGATTTAGATAACATAATTGATTATGCATCATTAGTATAATATACTAATAGTACGGTAATCATGAAATTAGACTATACATTATAAATGGAGTCAATCAAAAGGCTTAGGTCAAGTACTACATAATATGCTAATTAAGATGAATTCGTTACTTGAATAAACTAGCTATAACTCATGGAATGAATAATTTTTGAACTTGTGATCAAAAATTATTTCCAATATTTCATTGAATGAATTTTGACATATTGAATATGTCATTTGAACCGAAACCGATTCAGCTTTGTATGCATGAACTACACCACATAATACGTGTAACCAAAATGAGTACTTTTGCTTATTTAATTCAATTTTGATAGCACTTTTGCTTATGATAAACGCACACAAAATAATGCATTAACGTCTATACTAATAACGCGGAGCTGAATAATGAAAAGCAGGGACCTAACTGTTCAACAACCAGGAATGGTTGTCCACTTCACTGAACCAAATACTTAGGAGCTTATTAAAATTACTTCAGTGCAATTTGACAGTAGTGTCATATTAGAACCAAGACGGAATTTTATATGAGCTTCCAAAAGCTGCTTCTATTAAATGCAACTAGAAACTAGATAGCCAAAAAGATCTCACTAGCAAAATAGAGAAGGACATCACAAAATCTCTAAGAAGTCTGAAGGACCAACAATTAATTCCATCAAACTTATACGAAGCGATTAAACCATTAGGAATACACACACCAAGACTTTACGGTTTACCAAAAGCACATAAACGCGGCGTTACAGTCAGACCAATCCTAGATATGCAAAACTCACCATATCACAGCGTAGCGAAATGGCTGGTACATCTATTGATACCTCTTTGCAAATAGATAGTTAAACAGCGTCAAATATATCTTTAAATTTGTAGACATGGTCAAGAAACTGAACACCAAAGAGCAATGTACGCTATCTCTGGATGTCATATCCCTATTCAAGAATGTTCCACTAATTGAGACGGTTAACTATATATGCGACCAAGTCATGGAAACCGGAATAGACGTCACCATCCTAATAGACACTCTTAAAAAATTATTACTGAAGTGTACAATGAATGTACATTTCATGTTTAATAATGACATATATAGACAAGTGGATGGAGTAGCAATTGGCTCTCTACTGGGTCCCATGTTGGCCGCTATCTTCCTGGACAAACTAGAAAACGGTCCACTCGTACAACTCATTAGTAAATTTCCTTTCTACTGCCGATAAGTGGATGACACGTTCCTTCTTTGCAAACAGGATATTAATCGGTCTGACATTCTCAGACAATTTAACGAGGTTCACCCGGCTATTAAATCCACATACGAAGAAGAAAGTGAAGGTAAAATAGCATTTTTAGATGTTCTGCTCACAAAAAGAACAAAGGACTCATTAAGAAGAAACTTGAACAAGAAAACCACATGGATAGGACAACAAACAAACTTCCTTAATTTTGTACCTATACAATATAAAAGGAATCTATTGAAAACCATACTTTATAGAATTATAACAATATGGTTGACGAAGAAACAGAAGCGTTGCATAAAACCCTCAGGGAGGATGGTTACACCACAAAGTTTATAAATAAACATACTATTTTCAAAACAAATAGAAAGCCACTTTTAATTAGACTAGCATTCAGAGGGGACGCGCTCAGTGAAATGCTAACGTTGAGGCTACGCAGTTCCATCCGGAAAACGTTTAACGCCGCAAAACTACAACTGATATTTTCTACCCTCCCTATGGTGATACCGAGAATAAAGGATAAATTACCTAAGCTTGCAACTTTATTTTGCATCTATTAGTTCGACTGCCCCTGTGGAGCAAGTTACATTGGCAGATGCTCAAGGAATTTACTCCTCCGTGCCCAGGAGCACCTTCCGGTTTGGTTAACCAAAGGGGTTGTCAGAAATATCAACAGTTCAATACTAGTCTACCTAATTCAAACAGGTCATACGGCAAGCATAGATAAATCATTTACAATAATATTCTGTGTTAACAGTTATCTACCAAGATCGGTTAGACTCAAAGTCCTTAAAACGGCAGAAACGATAGCTATACGGATCAAGAGGCCAGAACTATGCATACAGAAGAAGTACGTTCAACCCCTTCTAATGCCATGGTCGACGCGAGATCCATTAAACCATTCTCCAACTTAATCATACGACGATTTAATTTTAGTAACGCATATGTATCCTTCCCCGCTTTATGTGTATTTGTATAATTTAAGTCCTACTTACTTACTTATGCCCGTTACTCCTCGCTGAGGAGCATAGGCCGCTCACCAGGATTCTCCATTTAACTCTGTCCTGAGCAATCCTTTCCAATTGTTTCCAGTTGCTGTTCATCCTTTTAATATCTGCTTCCAATTCTCGACGCAGCGTGTTCTTTGGCCTTCCTCTTTTCCGTTTCCCAACAGGATTCCATGTTAATAATTTAAGTCTACCCTATCCAAATACTACTCTCCTTGTCTACATATATGCATATTTATTATTATTATTAATGTTATTATTGTTATTAATCAAGGTACACAGAATACATTTAAATATCACTCAATCTTCTTTCCTAATTTTATTGACTTTACAACATTTTAAGACCGATCAAATGAACTGATTATAATTTTTTATATTAGTGTTATTGTTACTATTTGACGATTTTTGATTATCACTAATCTCTTACTTATACGGTTACATTTTAAGTAGCATTCAGCCTTCGACTAATCGTATTTTTCCACCACCCCATCTTATATGTCGCCCATATACAGAGATACCTATATATATGTGATTAATAATCCTGTTGTTTATTCAAATTGTCGTTTACATTTCACAAGTTACATGATGATGACTACTGTTTCAACATTAACATTTGTAATTTACAAGTAGTCTGAAGAGACAAAATTTATATCCAAATTATCCTTGATATCTAAATGATGTTAAATCTGCCTCAGAACTGGCTATTTTTGTCACTAATAATTTTGAACTAATAAATGCAGAACCTGATCAGAGAATTTATCGAAAAGAATATTCTTCGTTCAAACGTCATTGCTTTCGAAATGCAAATAACTTCAATAAGAAACATATAGAAACTTTTCAAGCAAAACATTATATCTATGTATAGTTGACACATACAATGCTAGGATCTTGTTGATGTTGCAGTAATCATTGTAGCACTTGAGTGAGAAAGCATGCAATTGACATTCTATTTTCGAATTCTAACAAATTTGTGTTTGTCATCCTATAGACACTAGTCATAATAATTTAGTTACAGATGTTAGTCAGTCTGTTACAACGTAGAACTTCGTACATCCGTAAATTAGTTCAAGCTGTCATGCCCAAATTAGCAGATAGAGATTAAATTGTCGCATCAAATCACAGAGTAGTGGAGATAGTAACAAAGTCGGTATTATTGGTACGGATTAGAGATCGAAGATAAGATTTAAGAGAATATGGTTCAGTAAAAAGAAAATTACGATAAGTTCAGAAACTTAGAATTTGGTGGAAGACAAGGAATAAGTACACCTGCGCCAGTGCCAACGATTTTCAGCCATGTCACGAAAAGTCTCTAACCATTGGTTACGATCATCACGCAGATCCCAATCAGATAGTCTGCACTAACTAAAATGGCTCAGCTCAATTGTCAATGTCTACGTCGACTAGTGACGTGTTTTGTTTTGGCAGCGTATAGCTTCCTTCCAGCCTACACCTACACCAAGCAGCATTGCTCATCGAGGTAGGCGGTGGTTGAGCATACGTAACACATATCCTAACCTCTTCAGCTGATGAAGATTCACTAATTCATCAATCGGTTTACTATATAGATATCAACAGATTGTTTTTAAGGAAGCTACAATCAATTAATCAATGAATAAATCTCACTGACTTCACATTAAATATTGTTAAATTAAAAGAGATTTTATACAAAAAAATATTGACTTTTTCTATGAAGGTAAAATTACTTAGACTATGTAAGTCCTAATAAAAAATATCCAAACTTAATGAATGATCAAGTCAATGAATGCAACTCATCATCATCATCATCATCATCATCAGCAACGTAGAACCGGGCACAAACGCCTGTAGGTTCAAGTTGCCATACCACAATAGCACTACGAGAGTATTGAGGTAACGTATAGACAGAATACAAGACAGAAGAGTAAGTAAAGATGTCCAGAAAATAACAATAGAATTTAAGATCTAGATGAGGTTAAAGAGTGAATACACTTGCGCCACTGTGACCGGTTCTGAGCCATATCACCTAGTGTCTCCAGCCATTTGTTGCGATCATCACGCGGACCCCAACCAGGTAGTCTACATCTACCTACATGGATTAGACCAGTAGTCAAGGACTTCATGGACTGATGCCATGTTTTAGTTTGGCCGCCCCTAACCTTCTTCCATCCTATTTCGGCCCTAGCTAACATGGCGCGACGGGGTAGACGGTGGTCGGGCATGCGCAATACATGTCCTAGCCATCTCAGTCGATGAAGGTTAATGACCTCTTCGACTGATTTACCGTGTTTCCCAAGAACCTTTCGTCGAACCTCACTATTACTAGTCCGGATATTCCATGGTATACGAGCGATGTTACGAAGATTCCTATGGTCGAATATCTGGAGACGACGCATATCTTGAGTTTTCATGGCCCACGTCTCGCAGCCATATGTTAAGATGGCGCGGATTGCTGCGCAGTACACCCGGCCTTTCGTTGAGACACGGATATCTCGTCTGCGCCACAAGTGCCGTAGATTGGCAAAGGCCAATCGAGCTTTCTGAATCCGCGCTGAGATTTCATCAGACACCGATCCACCAGGGGTAATGAGACTTCCGAGATAAGTGAAGCGATCAACGCATTCAATTACTTCACTCCCTATAAATAATTTGGGGGAAGAAGCAGACCAGTCCTGGAGTAACATTTTGCATTTGGGAGGGGAGAAGCGCATCCCAAATATGCCTGCATTGTTACTCAACGTGTTCAAGAGACCTTGAATGCTGTGTGCATCTTCACCAAATATGACTATATCATCTGCATATTCTAAGTCGACGAGAGAGCCTCCTGGAAGGAGACTAATCCCAGAGGACTTAAAAGAAGTGAGAGAGATTTCTAACAGTACGTCTATGATGAAATTAAATAAAAATGGGGATAAGGGGCAACCCTGACGGACTCCACTTGAGGATGAAGTTTCTCGTGACAATTCGCCATATGCTCTGACTCGACCAGTGGTGACCGAGTAGAGAGCCTTTATAAGGTTAATGTACTTTTGAGGTACGCCTTTTAATGACAAACATTGCCACAAGACTTCACGGTCAACAGAGTCGAACGCTGCTTTTAAGTCAAGAAATACAACTATAGTTGGGCGTTGGTACATATGTCTGTGTTCGAGGACCTGGCGCAGGGTGAATATGTGATCAATGCAGCCCCGGCCAGGTCTGAAACCAGCCTGGTTTTCCCGAGTCTGTTGTTCCCTAGTGTTGGTTAAACGTCGGATGATTATAGTGGCTAATATCTTAGATACTATATTAGTCAAACTGATTCCTCTGTGGTTATCACAAGAGGATTTCTGTCCCTTTTTGTAGACTGGAACAATCAGCGATCGAGACCAGTCAGAAGGGATGGAGTTTAGTTCCCAGACTTTGGCTAATATATCAGTCAACCTGTACGTTAAAACTATACCACCATCCTTGAAGATATCGGTAGACAACATATCAGGCCCTGCTGCTTTCCCACGTTTCAATTTACTTATGACGTTTTCAACTTCACTGAGAGTTGGGGGACCTGTGTCAGTTTTCCATTCGGGTAGCTTGGAGATTGTGGGTAAGCTAAGCGTGGCTGGGGGCCAGTTAAACTGTTCCTGAAAGTGTTCTGCCCAGCGTTCTAATCTTCTAGATTGAGAGTAGATCAACGACCCATCTTTTTCGGAGATGATTTCACTAACTGCCGATTTTTTGATACCGGTGTCCTTAATAAGTCGGAACAGCTGTCTACTATTGCCTGCCGCTGCTGATGCTTCTATCGCTTTTGCTTTTGTTGCCCACCACTGTTCACGATCCATACGCAGACTCTTTGTCAGTCTACGTTTCAGTTGTCGTCGCTCTTCATCATACTCCGAGCCTGCTGGAATGAGTTTTCGAGCCTCCATCAGTTCCCTAGAAGTACTGGAGATCCAATTATCTTTCATTGGATTGGGGTTAGATGCTAATAGCGCTGCTGCGTATACACCTGCTTTAAAATCATTCCAAGCTACTTCGGGGGAAACCAGTTGGTCATGGGCGACTAAATGCTTAGCCAAACCATTCCTAAATGCAATCTTCGCCTTCTCACTTTCAAAGTGATATCTAAAGGGTTTGCCCGATGTAACCTTTCTGCGACCAGTAAAACGCATAGAGATACGTGCTCTTACTAGGGCATGGTCAGAGTCTAGGCACGTGCCCCAGAAAGAGCGGCAGTCCTCTATACAACCTCTCCAACGGTAGCTGATGCCGATGTGATCAATTTGTGTCCATCGTTGCGTAGATGTTGGAGGTCGCCAGGTTAAACAGTGTCTCGCCTTATGCTTAAAGTTTGTGCTAGCTAAGAATAAACGGTAGTCTGAACATAACTGCAACAGACGATCTCCGTTGTCCGTTCTCTGGGCTGGGATGCCGAGTAACCCACCTAGGTGCTTTTCAGCCTGATTTAGTCTACCTACTTGGGCATTAAACTCTCCTGCAATAATTACTATGTCTGAGTGCTTAGCTTTCTGAAGGAGGCTAGAGAACTTCATATAAAAGTCATCTTTCACTTCATCTGTGCTGCAATCAGTGGGGGCATAAGCAGAGACGACAAAAAGGCATCGGCGTGTGTCCCTATCTTTCCGAGTTCGTACTGAGCCATTTAGACGGACAGCACATAGACGACTGTCTATAGGAATCCACTCGAGAAGAGCCTGTTCTGCACGTAAGCTTAGTGCTATACCTACACCAGCGAGGCCACGTGAGCTAGCTGTAGGGTCTCCAGATAAACGAAGAGTGAAGTGTGCAGTTCCATTGCATTGACTAGGTGAGGTCAAACGGATGACCATGCTGGGATCCTGTATGCGTGTTTCGGAGACACAGCATACATCAATTGCAAGAGATTCTAATGTTTTAGCTAAGGCAGCCTGTTGACCGATTTGACACAGCGTACGCATATTAAAAGCTCCAACATGAAGTTTAGAGCGTGGCTTCAGGAGACCTGGTATGATAATTTGGGAACTCGGGTAACCAGTAAAAGTGGCGCGCATAGAAACTGTAGGAGAAGTGTTACAAGTAGAGACCAGAGATGGAGAACGTGTTTGATCATGAACAAGGTGAACTCGAGTGCTATTAGCGGTATGAGGGCGGTTATCACTTCCCGGTTGCCCACACCGTGGAAGGGTCATTCTTGAGGAACCTGAAAGAGAAAGAGGATTAGGGTAAGTCGTGATGACCTGAGAGTGTGACCGCAGTGCCCAGGGGACAGCTGTTTGAGGTCGGTCAAGTATATTAAGTGTTGCTCCGGTTGTCAGAAGGGGAGGCATCGGCCTCATGGCTTCCGAAGGAACTCGGTTTTCACCATGAAGCGTCATATTAGTCCTTCCAACTTCCAGGGCAGAGTTAGAATGGTTATAAAGATTTTTATTCGTAAGCTGTTTTTTAGCATGGTAGTTGTTTTACGGGATGGGGTTGCTAACCCCATGCCCAACCCTCCTTCTTTATCCGGGCTTGGGACCGGCAAAAACCCTGTGGGGGCTCCAGGCTACAGTTGACATATTGTTTCTTAATAAGGTTTTTTTAAAAAACAGATTGATCATAGGGAATCTAATAGTATGTACGTATATATATTCATTTATTCTAAAGTAATACAATGTTTGCTTCCTTTTGGAAACTAAAATAAATAGGTAACTAGGTAAGTTGAACAACGCAATCAACAGGGTTCAACTAACGCTAAGTACAGATATGGGCATTTTACTGTGAAAATGATAAAATGTCGCCTACATGTATCAATACAACCACCTACAACGGAGTAACGAATCATGGAACTACTACTTAATGCAATGACGGTGTAGTAATTAGAGAACTTAGAAATCAACTGGTTGGATAAATGTTTGAACTCTGCTGTTCTCAGTGTGATTTGGATAACTAGTTATTATAGCTAAACCGGACACAAATGAACAGTCGTCTGATATGACACAGCATGAATTAAACCTAAACATCAGGTTTGGAACTGCAGAGACCTGTAATATCCGTATTGTCGATTCAATTGTGGCATTTAACATTGATATTTTTTGCTTGATGTACCTTATTTTGCTAGGAAAGTCTTTTCATTTGGGTCTTGTTTTAAATATTACTGGTAACTATAATTCAATACCAGATCATTAAGTAGACACTTAAAATTGACTAAAACATGACAATTTATATATATGTCTACTACATACAGACAAAGCAATATAAGTCCATTTTAGAGGAGAGACTCTTTTAGTTCAGGAAACATAATTACAACTCCGTTCACTAACGTAGGGATTTACTGATACAGCCAAAAACCATTGCTTAGTACCTTATTCATCGAGCTAGAATGACTGGCAAATGTCTTAACCTATTTCTACATGTGTCTTTAAATTTTTATTTCCATACAGCTTGTTTTTTGATAAATTTAAAGAAAGTTTGCTGTCTAACTTATTTTTATTACTTTTGCACCTAACTATAGCATTCACAAATCTAACAAACTACCAAATAATCCATTAATTAGAAAAACAAACAGTATCGTCTCCGTTACTGAAAAAAACCTTAAGTTGTTACTTTTCCGGATAGATCAATTTGATATATCTGTGTTATATTGTCAGTTGTACGATTTATATACCTTTGTCAGAGCACGATAGGGGAGGGTAATTAAGAATTTTTAATTCTATTCATCTGCTAAGTACTGTTATATATTCGGTAAATGTAATAAATAAATACAATAAGCAGTGAGCTCTGCAGAAAATTCTACGTACCAGTGATAGAATCGAAATCGTGGACGCCAACTTGGCTCTTTCAAGAATCCATTCAACATTGTAGCCAGATTCACGAAACCATAACACATTAGGAAGAACCTATCATAGAGAAAGGGAAAGTAATAGTGAGACAGGCTTAGCAACAATACAAAGAGAATAAAAAGTATAAAGAACGAAAATGTTTCATTTAGATTAGTTTTAATTATTTCTGATACATGCTTCACAATAATAGCAGAAGACTAAGCAAGTTGTTACTGTGAGTGACAGTGAAAAGTTCTGATAAACTAAATGTCTTGTCTCTCTCATTTTATTAAATCTCTGAACGAGAATTTTTACCTTGATAAGAACTTCTGATGAGAAATTTGAATAAAAGGCATTTGTCGAGCATCACAATTATAATCTAAAGCTCTGATAAGCGAAGACAAATGTTGATTTTATGCAGGAATGAATAGAAACTAATCTATATACAGAGATGTACTGGGAATCATCATGTCGCTTAAGAGATCGTGCAAACAGAAAGACGCTGAAATGCTATGCGTTAAATCATACTGATCTTTTGAATTTCTACATTACTGTTGAGAAATGTGTCTTACAATAAATAATCGAATACTGGTAACAAATAAAAGTTTGATGAAATTTAAAGAAAAAACGTTATTTTTATTAAAACACGAAATGAGATCTATCGTTTCAAGAGTATTTAACTAGGTTCAAAAATAACCTTTTTAGTAATAATGCTTTGGTAAATAAATAATATTCAATAAGCGAAAATGCAGATACAAATGAGTTCAGTAGAAGTTGGGTACTAAGAATGGAATAGATAAATATGAACGGCTACAGATTATGGCGATGATAGATATATTACTTTCATATTTACAGTCTGAAACTTTGCATAAGCGTGTTATAGTTATCCATAATGAAGAGCAGATAAATCACATAACTTTTAAGAGGCTTCCATTTTATTTGAATTTCACTCTGCACAATGAATCTTTGATACTCGTGTGTTGACAAGATGTTCGATAGTTAAATTTTTCACTGATATGAAGCTAACTCTTCGACATATTATAGAATAATACTAAAAAATCACATCAGATGTTCAGAAAAATATCCAAAGAAAGCTAAAATCAGACTGAAGTTTACGTCGAAAAAAACTTATGAAGAGTTCTATCTAATTACGAATGTAATGAAAAATTCCTTATTAGAACATTAATAGAAGAATTACCGTTCCTGAGAATTACGTTTTTAGTGAAAATATATCGTTATTCGGTTTGTGTATGGATAAAAGGTAATGAATAAGGATAATAAATTGCAGATTAATAAATTAGATATCTCATTGGATCACTCTCAAACTAATAATCGAATTTCAGGGTGATGAAATATACCACATTAAAACTATGATCATGCCAACTGAAGTTGATAAGAGAAAGACGTGATTTAAGTTCGACGAAAACTTTAACCAAATGGGTCTGAGTAAAAAACAGAATTGGGGAATCACATATCATGTAGAAACGTAGTTAACTACTGCCTTACATTTAGACAAACAACAGATGCAAAACCAAGTGAAAAGTAGTGTAGATACGAATTGAGCAATTAGATTTCAAAGCAGTCAGTAGAGTTTGAAACCAGTTGCATAGGACCGTTAGTTGAATTCCTCTTCCAATTAAGCTTGAATCACTATTCCAGTAAACGACGCTAGCTATAATAACCAAAATTATCTTATTCTTGCTCAGGTAAGACTATCTTAGACTTATAAGGTCTAGAGGATAACACAACAAACAGTTGCGTTACGTTCAACAGTGTTCTGTTTCATGTTTCAGAAGTAACGTTATGAAATTTTCAGGAATAAATTAATTCAACTAGTTTTCACTATTGGCTCAGAGGTCCGGTTGAGATATATCTGAAAAATTAATTGAAGATTTCGTGTTTTCAATTTCCATAAAATAGTATTATACACATGCTGAGAAGTAGATCAGAGTAGTGTATATATGTATTATATGGAGTCAATCTAACTAGCATATTTCAAAAATATAACAGAACGTTGTATTGCACACATTATCTACTAATGAAAATCTACAAGAATTGTGACATAATAATTAAAGTTAACACTAACGATACAGAAATATGAACCAGTCGATTGTCAGCTTCTAGCTGTTAATAAAGAGTTTAAAAACTTTACTGTCAATGATTGAATAGTAGATTTTGGATTATTTCATGCTTCATAATTATGTTTCTATCTAACATTCTTGTATCAATTAAAACAGAGTTTGTCAACATCAAAGGTTTCCAATCAATAATCTTCTAATTAGTGTAAACTATTTAGTAACCCAAACAACTGATGAGTTTTACGACAAACTAATATTATGAAAGCAATATTATAGTAATATAATATAAAATGCTAATCACAAATTGTGTCATTTAAACAATCTTAACAACGGAGTTGACTAATGGATTCAATCCTTCATTTATTCTAACATTTATATGCAAATGAGATTATTTGTGAATACCAGACATTTTGTTTATTTATTTGTCTACCTACGTCTTCTCATCAAAGTTATTGTTTATTTGTATGCATGTAAACTGTTAACACAGATATTATGTCAATGTAACAATAATTGCTCAAAGAAATATCTTAGAAGGCAGTGAATATACATAATTATTGTCGTTTTAGGATAACTATTAAAAATACATGTATAAAACTTAAGCCGGTCTATCTAGATTGTTGTAGCTACCTATTAGTTTACTTCAAACGTTGTAATTACTTATAAAACCCCCCGAAAATCTAATTTAAAATAAAATGTTTCTTGATATTATGTAGTTTGAGGATTGTTGATATTAACGACAGATATCATTTAAACGGTTTAAAACCATGAAGCACTGCGGGCTACTTTACTCAGTTTGTCATATAGATTATTTCCGAGGTAAACATTCTTTACAGCCGATCCTAGTAATAATTATGTGACATTTTGAAAGTTTCAGAAGCTTAGATGAGATGATGATCAGTGAAATCCATCGAATTCAAGAGTAAGTTAAGCGTCACAGATAGCGCTAAGTTATGATGGCTAAATATCATGAATTCGATTCAGTGGTAATGTACTTACAGCTTAAGCTGTTGATTTCACGTATGATTGCAGGTATCCCTGACGAGCATTTTTATTCGATGTTTAATGACAACGTAAAATATTGACAAAATTATGGATGAATATATATATATATATATATATATATATATATATGTATTTATTAACTGCCTATTCTTACAACTACAAAATACAAGCTGTTAAATTGTTTAAGTCAGCATCTAACAGAAAAAAAACGTCTTAAGCGATTCAAAATTATTTTGATTATTACTACTATTGCATGCAAACTGAATCTGACCACAACAAAATAGGCTACTTCAACAAAACTGATGAAATAAATGAGTAGACCGTATAACAACTGATTTCGTTTACATCATTTGACTAATTACATAGAACAGACAAACGGAGAAAAAAAGACACTATACAAGAATTCATCGTAATATAGAAATATCACGGTTCCTGCTTTGTATATTAGGCAGTTATTTGACTTTTTTAATACACTATGGAAGTTAAATTCAACTTCTAAATTTTATATTATTTTGTGATCTTGCTTCACAACTTACAAACAACAAATTCCGATGAATTTCATTTTCAAATACTAAAAAATTCGGTTACATATTCAATAACTAACAAAGTTACTTCTTAGTATTAGGATAAACTTGTATATTCCCGTTGATTTGTTATAGACTGAAGCTGGTCATTGTTGCTATATGTGCATCCTGAGCGGATCGCCTCGATATATGACTGACCAGCTTCAGTCTATAACAAATCAACGGAAATATACAAGTTTATCCTAATACCAATGTGCCCGGTGCACAAGTATGACTGTCTGGACTCAGTAGTCTAGTGGTGAACACAGTGGCTTTGATCGCCCGGATATAGTGCCAACTAATCATCGTCAATCAGATCATAATCGTAACTCAAATCCGATTGGCTCGTCTTTACAAGTAATGCGATGGTTATTCCACCATAACACTCTAGAAGCAACGATGATCTCACTTTCATTTTAACTGAAATTCATTAGCAATAGGTCTGAACAATACAGTAACGTATGGATTGACTGAAATCAAATAGGGTTTATTGTTCATATATCTCATTCAATCAATCATTTAGCAGCTAACTTAAGAAAACAATTTAATTATGTTTGAATGTTCACGTAGTACTCTAAATATCAAGTAAATAATAGTGATTGCCAAATGGGAAAATAATGATGACTGGGTGTGGATTCAATCAATCAATCGATATCTATTATCCTACGTGGGGCATATGCAGCCGACCAAGATTCTCAAACCGACTATCTTGCGCTCTCCTTTTCAGTTCTTCCCAAGTGCTAATCAATCTTTTATGTCTGCCATCAATTCCAAAAGTAATGTGTTATTTAGTCTTTTTCTTTTCCTTTGGGGTTGAGGATTACTTTTAAAAACTATCCATTAGCGATCCTGTGACTTAATACCTCTATAAATACGTATTGAACAGTACATCGCAAACAAGGGTTTACTGCATTTTTGAAGAACCAAAACTTGTGTTTAATTCGATAATTGATCCTTTTTCCATTAAAGCTATTCACGCTAAATCAAAAAACCTTAGTGATTCAATCTTTATTCCGTGGAATCACTTGATTCCCAGACGTGGTCAAGGAAGCACATTGCTGAAGAGTCTCATATTGTTAAGAGACATATGTCCAATGCTTTATAGCTTCCAATCGTTGCTTAGCCCACGGCAATTCGTGAAATAGAATTTAAATTATTTTCTAACCCAGGTTTTTCGAAAATCGAAAATAGAAATGGCGAGATTTCAAACAGCATAGTTTAGCAACAATCACTGCAATAACTAACATTAAAATAAAATTACACTTGTGAAAATCCCAACGACTAAAATTAGAAGTAACTCCAACATTTTCCTCAAAAGTCTTATTCAAGCTTTTACGAGGAAATAATCAATAACATAAAACAAATATTTCTTAATTATTCCCTCTGAAAATCTAGGCCTGACTGCCAACTGAAATGTTGGAGTTATTTGTAACTTTCGTCGCTTAGATTTTTAAAAATAGGATTCCATTTTAACTCATTCTATACACTTGATACTCAAATATTATGAAACTGCGCTGTCTAATTTGGACAAAAGTTCTTATAGAAGTTGACATCAACTTCTAAATGTTAAGAGTTAGTACGCATTTTCAAAATATTAGTAATAATAATAGCTATATTCAACGCGATAAACTCCTTTCATCGATAAATGATAAAGAGATATCGATAACTGTAATATTTGTATACGAGTTTTTCAGTTTCCAGCATCTGAATAATCTGTAACATTATAATAATGTGGCATGAATACATACAGTTAACATTCAAACTCATTCAGTCCAAACAAATTTAAATTAGCTAAGTAATTTGCATTATCCAGACACATGGACAGTAGATAGGACTAACATCTAGAAAGGCCAACAGTGTTGAAAACTAGTGATTTCCAAAACATCATAAAGTGATAATAATTCATAAAACATTATCTTTCGAAACTCATGATGATGTTAGTAAATAATAACATAACGAACTATCTTGAAAATGAAAAATATTCCCATTATTGTTATAGCAATTTTTTGGATTGATTAAATATGGTTATTCTATATTTCATCTTATCTCAAGCAGAAAGAGGGTAGAACTGAAAGAAATCAGTAAACAGATATCAATCAAAATATAAAAAAGCCTATTTACTAAAGTAGGATTAATAAACAATTACCAATATAAGAAAAAGAATAAGTACAACTCAAAGACAAGAAAAAATAGTATGAGAAAATGAGGGAGATTTATCATTACATAAGTCCTCTTTGCTTTTATTGTTTTGATATTAGTTACGCCTCATTAGTTTGCCTATGCATATATATATATATATATATATATATTGGATGAATGAGAAAGTTAATTTGTATACGAAAATTTTGCAAATTGTTTGAAACTTATTTCCAAACATTATCCCTATTATCATTATAGAATTCCTTGATACCAAATAAAAAGTAACTTTCTTGTTCCTTAGATCTGTAGCGAACATGACAAAAAATAAAGGAGAGTATGACAAAATTCTGGGTAGAAAACAAAATGTTGATATAGTCTATTGTTTAGAAACGCGTATATGCTTAAATTTTTGTTTACGTATTTACTTCTTTGTTTGATGAAAAAAATAAATAAATTTTGTCGAAAACTCGATTAATGGACATAATAATTCTGGAGAGTTATTTTGTATACGCAAATAGAAAAATTCACTAGAATAAACTATTGATAATGCTATCTATTTGCAGAAATACAGTAATGGGAAAATATCTTTGTTTACAGTCAATGTTCAAATGTCAGGAGATAACAAATTTTTTCAATCAAAGAAGTGATTTGTAACGAAGAGAGAAATGTAAAAATGAGCAGACTAGAAATAATACCACCACTCACTAATTTGTAGGTATTACCAAAAGATATGTGAAGAAATTAAAATGCTTTAATTAGGATTATTGTCATACCAAGATTCACAACTATACTAATAAATTTCAAAAACTACAAGTGTGTTTGATTAAGAGTGAGCCATAGGTCATAAGTCAAGTAAAAATGGATTCAATACGTGGGTCACTAGTACTGACATAATTATATTCACCGATATAAGAAACAGGCTTTGAGCTTATTTTCCTTGTAACAAGACAAATTTTTGTAGTGTAAACATTAAAACAGATGATCCATAATCAAAACCATTTACATAAAAAATGCAATATAAAATGTAAGAAAAGTTTAAAAAAATAATAAGATACCAATTACTTAAGATAGATTTCCTAAGTATTAGACAATAATAATAGTGGGAGTTATAGTAATACTAATAATAATAACAAAAATGATGAAGACGCGAACAATATTCACAGTGTCTTGAACACCTTTAGTAACAATGCAAGCATATTGGGGATGTAATTCTCCCTTCTAAATTCAAAAGGTTACTTCAGGACTGGCCTGATTTTTCTCCTAAATTAGTTATAGGGAGTGAAGTAATTGGATGAATTGACCGCTTCACTTATCTCGGAAGTCACATCACTCCTGGTGGGTCAGTGTCAGACGAAATCTCAGCGCGGATTCAGAAAGCCCGACTGGCATTTGCCAATTTACGGCACTTGTGGCGCAGACGAGATATCCGTGTCTCAACGAAAGGCCAGGTGTACTGCGCAGCAGTCCGCGCCATTTTAACATATGGCTGCGAAACGTGGGCCATGAAAACTCAAGATATGCGTCGACTCCAGATATTTGACCATAGAAATCTTAGTATCATCGCTCGTATATCATGGAACAGTCAAATAAGTAATATGGAGGTTAGACAAAAGGTTCTTGGGAAACACGGTAAATCAGTCAAAGAGGTCATTAAACTTTACCGACTGAGATGATTGGGACGTGCATTGCGCATGCCCGACCACCGCCTACCTCGTCGCGTGATGTTGGCTAGGGTTGAAGTAGGGTGGAAGAAGAGTAGAGGCGGCCAAACTAAAACATGGCATCAGTCTATGAAGTCTGACTGTTGGTTTAAGCCATGTTGGTAGATGTAGATTACCTGGTTGGGGTCCGCGTGATAGTCGAAATGAATGGCTGGAGACACTAGGCGATATGGCTCAGAATTGGTCACAGTGACGCGTGTATTCACTCTTTAACCTCATCTAGATCTTGAGTTCTATTACTATTTTCTGCACACCTTTATTTTACTCTTCGCTCCTGTATTCTGTTATTATGTTACCTCTGTAATCTCGTGGTGTTAATGTGGTATGAAAACTTGAACCTACGAGCGTGTGTCCGGTTCTACGTTGCTGCTGACGATGATGAATAACAAAAACTGTAGAAAACAAATTTTGAAATGAATTTCCTGAAACTATGACAAACAGTAATATAAATTAAAAATTTATGAGTTCATGGAGTTCTGTTAAAAAGGTCGTAACAAAATCACAATGATACTATAACTGTAAGTGTTAATTGGAGCAATCAGTTCTACAGTGTGAATTATCAATTTTGTTAACTATATATTAAGCACATTTATTTTTCCATTATTTTAATTACATTTGGTAATGAAGCTTTTAACTTATACAACGTATAATAAATCGTGAAAACTATGTTTGTTACTAGAGAAGTGACTGCTATTTACATTTCAATTGCATAAAAATTTCCTTCAAGGTATTATTATAACTAGATAACTGACTAGTTGTTGATACGTAATTCTAAACAACAGCGCATTAAGAAAGTAGTTATTTGTCAGTAAGGATATGTGTGATATAATGGCAGGTTTTGCATGGAATGTAAAACATAAAGTGACAACTACGCAGTGGCTTTACTTGGTAACAACTTACTATTCTTCCTTCACTTTCTTTTATAATCGAGGGGAGTTGTTATGAGTTTATCCCTAAAATAATCAATAAGTTTGATTACAAGTAATTGGGAGTTAAGCAGACGAGGAATAAAGCGAATTTTGGCTGAGACACCGTATAGATATCTTGACAAATATTAACCGATTTGCGAGAGCCCTAATTTGAAATTCAGAAGAACGTGAATTATTGGACCAAGTTTGAAAGGATAATTGATAAATTTGTTGAAGTCAGAAGATATCTTAAGAATAAAAGTTAAAATATTATTGTATTAACTTATCGGTTAGACGATTAGGATGACAGCTTTTAGACAGGATTTTATTTGACAAATTAATGAGTTGCATATATAAAGGATTATCCTATCCTATTTTATAATTAATAAGAAATACTTGTATATAAATTTAAAACTTGAATTCTTACGGTTTATAAACTACTCAAAAACAAGGAATATATGTGGGAATAATCATTTTCAATCGCTCATCCCTACTTCCCTGGTGTATATACGTAGTCTTTTAACGTATGTTATACAATAATTATGGATTAACACCTGTACAGTCTGGTGATCAAATCAATGGCAATAACATTTTTTGCTTTTGAATATCCTATGGGGGTTTTTAAACGTCGAAGTAGTTACAGTGTTTCCTAATTAAGAAAAAGGTATTAATCATTCTTAAAAGGAATGTAATAAGCGTTTTAACTAACGACAGTTGTCGTATCCAAAACTCAATCTTTCTCCTTGTTTTATTAAATAAACTGTAGGCGTAAGCTGATTTATTTTGTATAGTCTATAGTAGCAAATTTTTAGCCTGTATGGAATATTGTAACTAATTCGATATTTATCAATTTAAATACATTACATTAAGAAAGTGAAATCTGAGCTTTTAAGATCTATTCATGCAAGCAGTTGTGGAGTCATCAAAATTTTGAGATGGTACAGAAGACATATAGCTCAAGAAGAAACAATTTGAGACAATAAAGTCGTCCAGAATGACGGCGAAAGCCCAGTAAATAAACCAAACAGCACAAATAACGAAAAGAAAAATAAAAGTAATCAAATTGCTCATCCTGAATGTAAGCTCTGATGACATCACTACTAAATGTTACTGCTGTTTTCATAATAGTTTGAGTACCGCACCAAGTTACTTTTGAAGGAGGGAGGACTTTTGTTTCATTAGTACCAAAATGTATATTAAGTTGACCCTGGATTGTTTTTGACTTTCCATTACTGAGTTAAACTATAAGGCGTTTTACTGCCATCATTTTTCTGTATTTAGTGAGATGTAGATAATATGCACTAAAGCATCATCGAAATCTAGACATGTGTTCAACAACGAGGAGTAATCATCAGTCAGGAATAAACAACAATGAACGATAGTAATACAATCTATAAGGGTCTTCATTAGAGACGACGTCTCTCTAGATGCTCAAGATTTGCACTTACTAGAAATGTGTGTTTTTCTACACAATGTTATCTCTGTACTGATTTTGAACAAAAAAAGATCAACCTAAACAACTTACTTTAGCATCAACATCACCGGCAATACATACTACGTTCAAAAGCTTAGGGTTTCAAAATTTAGCTTATAATTCATTCTAGCCTTAGTTAACTGGGGGCACAGGTAGAAATAACTAGAAGGATACTGCGTGTATCTTTATCCCCGTAGATTCTCACTACGTCACTTAATCGGACAGTAAATAAGCGACTATCGATATCAGTATTCATTTATGTGAAACGTAACTTATTTAGTTCAAAAGTTTTACATACCTCCACCTTTCATGTTCATGACTGTACTAATGAAGAAAGGGATTTGAAGTACTTCAAACAACCTTCAGAATTAAATACGAATCTGTAATGTTTATAGTTAAACACAACAGACTTAATCTCTCATCTCAGCAACCAAGTTACTAAAGATGGATAATAGAAGATAACAACATTTATAGTGAAAATAATCTGGAATATTTATGATTTGTGTGATGGATTGGATTAAAACAACCTTTATTCCTTTTTCAACTTGAAAATAACTTTTGAATTCACTTTACATTCTTACATATTTTGATTATTCATTTTAATATTTTTACACAACTGTTATCGAGTTTTGGGAGTATTTTTCTATCTCTCTGACAACTGTTAAACAACATGCTTTAAGTTCTTTTGCAAATTAACACAATGATGAAAATAATTACCCTGCCCCCTCAGTCACTTGGCTAATAATTCGATATTTCTTTTATAATCAAATGTGTAATTGTAATATTTACTGTGTAAAACAAACTCCTAGTTTGTACCATATTATTTGTAATATATATACATATAGATGTATATGCTAATGCAAAGCCATGTTGAAAAATTGACTTTAAACAGATATTTTTTCAAAGTTCCTGCTAATAAACCAAAACTACAATGTAGACGTTTTTTAGTGCTCAATGCTTTTCATCGGCAGCCAACCAAGAACAATAAATAACAAACGGAAAAACTAAATATCGCTCTACATTATTTTTTATTTCATGGTCTTATACATTTTGCAGTTTGATAAAATTTGATATAGTTAGTGGAATTTAGCCTGTGTTTAATTACATAGCAGAGACTCGCAAAATATCAATCTACAGCTAACATCACTCATAAACCATAAGTATCTGCATAATAATGCTGATTCTTAAGAAACTAGTAAAAAAATCTTAACACCGAGTTAATCCATACTTATGACAAAAAAAACAGATTAGAGTTAAAGTCCTGAGTATCAACGATAGGAAAATTCATATAATTTCATATAAAATTATCCTCATAAATGATCACATTGATTTAGCAGCTTGTTACATAATACTTAAGGCATTTAAAGGAAAATATACTACGTTCGTGTGTCAGTGTAAAGATGACTATTGCAATAAAGGATAATTCAAGTATTAAGTTCCGTATGGGATGAATAAAGCATTCTAGATTTTGCTGCTAATCATAATCCTTCCATTCTATGAGAACTGATACTACTGATAAAATAATGAAGAAATTAGACGTTTACTCTTTAATTCATTGATAATCAGTTGTTTCTGTAACACTATCACTCAATGTAACCAGTAAGACAAGTAAGCAATAACTACAATACGTGAAATCTACAATGTAGATACGTTTAAAAGGTAGAATAAGTCACATGTTCAATGAGTTTTTCGACTGATACTAGAACTATCATTAGATGAAAACATTTTCTTATTTGTCCTAAAGAAAAGCTAACAATAAGATAAACGAGGTATGCACAGTGACTAGATACTTTTGAATACTATTACGTTACGTAGTCAAGTTTAAACGAACTGAGAGAAAAATCTACAAATCAATATAAAATCATTCTCTTTTGAGCCTCATGTCACATGCAAATGGCTTAAAGTTATTTTACGTATATGAAAAAACGAGTTCGGTTTCAAAAAAAAATACAGAAAATTATATAAACAGGAGGAAGACATAAACTATTTAACAGACTAGTAAAGATCGATGTTTCAAAATAAAACCATATAAAGAAGGATGTAAAGTCATAAATTGTATTTAGGAGACGACAAGTTGACAAGAAAGTGAATACATCACCAAGCCACGTATCATAACGTCTTCGGTGAATATCACTGGACTGTTTAAAACGAGAATAAAGGATCATGTATTAAGCAACATTAGATTACTATGATTATTTTACTATAATAATGATAAATTTATTGCATGTATTTTCTTTTATGAAAGGTTTTTTCAAAAGTGTTTCGTGGCACTGACGTCTGCAAGGAGATATTCATTGCATTCTAATTATTTTGAACGCCTAGATGTCTAGTGATCGCACTGCGGAACACAATGCATCCTTTCAGATCCTGATTTTGAAGAAAATATTTAGAAAAATCGTAAATATACTTCACCCAATCTTTCCAGTATGTTGAAAAACATTTGGAGCTATACACTGTAAACAACTGTATTGAAGGAAATGTACTTTTAAGTGCCACCTAAATACTTCTACCTCGGGTACCGTAATTCTGTCCAATTTCACAAGTTCTTTTGTAAAGAAATGAGAAATAGTTTTGTTAGCGAAATAAACTGAATAGCTAGCAAAATTTACACTAAACATATTAACAAGCAAACAAATGTTACATACATAGTTATCAGGGGAGTTAGGTGATCTATTGAAGCAATTAGTATACCCAATTGTGCTATTCCGTAACAGAGTAGTTGTGCTCTTAGCGGCTCCCCACGATTTGTAATCACCTTGAATACATTCAAAAACGGCATGACATTGTCTTGAGCAATCGCCTGTAAAAGTCTTGGTGCTCCTAGTAACGTACATACAATAATAACAAATGAAGAACATAATATTACAGCACTTTATAGATGTTGCAATTAATTACAAATAGTAAAACAAATAGGAATCTAATTCTAAATCAGATGAAATTAATGTTAAAGTATGAAATTAAAATTTAAGACTCAGTAAGTGTTATTACATAATACTTTAGACATTCAATTTTGACAGAATTACGAGACGTTTATTTATGAACATACATGAGATAAAAATGTCAAGTTTCACATGAAAATAAGTGAAGAAGGTTAATAAAATATGACACCATTTATTATTAGAATAGTTTATCGAATAAAATACGGAATTTTAAGCCGTAAATCCATTCTTATGCACAGCCATTGTAGATGCATTGACTTTCAGCTATGGACTTAATATTGAGTTCATCGCATATAGCATCTGTATATGACTTAAATCAGTCGGTGTTACTTGATGATATATTTTTGTAAAATTTCATGAACGCCATTCAACTCACACGTAAGAGGAACACTTAATGGAGAAAAGATGAAAGGAGTGAGGATTTGTTTCTCTACAATTAGCTTACTTATGAAAACCCCTACACTAATATATATATATATATATATATATTAGTATAGGGCATTCATGAAAAAATAAGTGGAAATAAATATTCCCTCGATCATTTCATTATTTTTTAATGAACACATGGAAATTGTTTCAATATTGAACACATAATTGTTATATTTACCTTCTTAAAAAATATTAAATTGGCTTTTTATGGCATACATAAAGAGTTTATAAGACCCTATTTTCTTGGCTTATTGTAACCTGTTATTTTTTGTTTTAATAGCTAACGGCAATGTTTCTCACTTTTCTTCGATTCGTTTTATGCAGAAATAACATTTTTCATTATACTAATCTTAAATAAACGAGTATGTGTTTCATACTTACAGCATTAATATTTGCATGCATGAGAATACTAAAACATATTTAATCAAAAAGTTCAATTTTATTAAGTATTAGGAACTAACGATGCAAATAATTTCAGTAGTGTTTACAATAGGAATCAATAATTAAATGATTTTACAGGTTTTCTACCGATGTAACAGTTAGAAATTTCGTTTGCTTTCTCTAAATGTTTAAAAACTTCCGAATGTAGAAATTTGGAACTGAACTGAATATTCATATTGCGTTATTTAATAAAACGTACTAAGTTGTAACTAAACATTGAACAATAATAGTAGATAATCACATTATAAAATGTTTGTTGCAGTGAAAGTAAAATTAAGTAGCTTCTATTATAAACGTTTTACTATGAAATTAAAGTATATGTATGGACATGACGAATGATGAAATAATGATAATTCTTATAACAAATTATTTAGAATTCGATAGAAATGAATATATGAATTATCAGATGCTTAACAAAAGAAAAATGCAATTGTATTTACTCACGAAGTAGCAAAGTGAAATTTAGTGTAAGAGAATAACAATAATAATGGTCATATAAAAGTAGCAATATCGTGTCCGATTGAGGGAAATAAGATCATTTAGTGCGATATGAAACATGAATTTGTTTAACTTTTACAGTAAAATTATACAGCCCGATTATAACATATAAATTAAAAAAGGCAAACTTAAATTTTTGGGAAATCGGCATCGATTAAAAGACAGGTAAATGTTTTTGTATCGGTCAATAAACCATAGCGTAGTCATTTTATTTAGTAAAAATCGGTCAATGATAAACGAAATGAATGTTTCAAACTCTACTACTATTTCATAATTAAAATAGAGTGTCTAAATGTATGTCCACTAGAAAGGTAAGGTAGCCTGAAAATATGTGAACAACATTTATTGTAGCCTACATTCAAAAATGACATCAAAGGAATTATGTTATTAAGTATAGTAGATTACCATGACATAATACTAGCCTCAAAGGTTTAGCAATGTATATCATCAACACGGAAGGAACTTGTGTTGTCTGGTAAATTCGGACACTGGTTGATCACTTTCAGAAACCAGAACCGTTATAGCTAAGCTAAAGTGCACATGACATCAAATCGCTAAGATTACTGAACATATTGCAACTGCCTCAGTATAATTCAATAAGCGATACACAGAACTACAGAAACATCATATTGGGTAATACTCAGGAATCAATATCAATATAATGCCCGAAAAATGTCAAAATATTACTCAACTGCAATGGAAGAAAGTCGTGTTTATGTGTAGACTTCCCCTTTCTTCATTCTACTAGCCAATCATGCCTATATTGCCGAAAATACTTCAATCTGTGCTTCCGGGGCGTTTACTAAACCCTTTAATTCATTTTAGCCAATAATGCACGTCAGTCTTAGTCACCGCATCTAATAAGCATTTATTCTGACTATAAATCTTATGATTTCGTAATTTCGTAGGTTGCCTTATAATTTGACTATAAATTTTAGCAGTGGAAAACAATGTTACAAACATACAATTGTTTGCAAATAATGACAACAGGTGAAGAATAAATTCAATTAACTTTAACAATATTATTGACATTTCTTTGATAAGTCAAAATAATATATCAACAAAAAGCGTATTCAAAGCGTTTGTACAAGTTGCACTTAGTTATTACCCTGAAGAAACTCGGACCAGATTGTTGAGCACAACGTTGGAATTCCTTTAATCTTACTTGTTGAGATTATTTACAAATATATTCTATACATATGTCTTACATACACTCGGTGTTCAAGTTTTGTGAACCTTTTAATTCTTTTTGGGGCAAAATTTTCTATAAAAAAGTTTATACAAGTAATACTTTAGGTAAAATAAAAAAAATCATAAATAATAAATGCAGATCGAAATTATTATATTTTGTTTTGCATAATTCAACCGATAATGTAAACAATTTATTTAAAATATTTTTTTCTTACTATACAGTATTTAATTAATTGATTTTGCAAGACTAAAGGCAGAAAACATTATTTTTTATTACCAGTTAAAAAATGAACTAGAAATGAAGTGAATTATACCGTTTTTATTTCACAAAAAGTTAGACTTAGCTACAAAACAAGTAACTGTGATGCATGAATAAACTACCAATTATTGTCTTTAAAAATATCTAAAACTTAAACTACTTGTTAATCTGATATAATCTCCATGATCACACAATTAGTTAACAGATATTTAGACTGATTAAGGTGTCATCAGTTTTATAAAACTGGTTTAAACTAATTTAATCTAAGTAATGCGTATCCGTGGCATAATAATCAAATCATGTTATTACATCAACAAAGGAAGAGAAAAAATAGGAACACTTTGCTCGTCACTAATTATTGTATATATACACCTTTAAAAATCCAGAAAGTAAAAACAGTCAATGTAAAATAAAGCAAAACGAAAGAATATAAAGTATGTGAGATGGAAAGTTTACAAAAAAACAAACCAAAAGAGCTATAATTTCGTGTTTTTGTTCTGAATGGACAAACAAGCGAAAAATTAGTTGGCAGAGGTCCTAATCAATTTTGTTAACAAAGGATCTAAAAGTTAACTATAACGCGTAATGTATAACAAGAAATCAAAATGAAAACTGCTGAATAGCAACCTGATGCAGAGGATGTTCGAAGGTAATTGGGAGAAAAGTATAATAAACACCAAAGAATAACACGAAATCAACGTTTGTAAAACAATACATAATAACCATTAGTGAAATAAACATATCTACTAAAGATTAAAGAAAGTAGATTTTTTACTTCATACCTATGTAGTGTATGCAGAGTTTGATAATGAGGAAGATTATACAATAAGTCTTCAGATTTAGAAATCTAAGTCACAGTTATTCCAAAATATATAGAAAAAAGTTAGGCAACACTAAACCTATATTGGAAAATATACAAATATATGTAAGTAGCACTGAATAAAACGCAATGCATTTGATCTATGGCCAGAGTAGTAAAACCATATTCAATTACAATGATTTTAGACTCTGTGATAGAATATCATACTACTTAGCTAAGTCCTTGTATTGTAGTGCGGTTTATGTATGTGAATACTACTACAGATGTAATCGACTCAATATAAACAATCGAATGTTTATGGTAAATTGTATTTAAATACATGAGTTTTTTTCTTGACTGATTTCACCTTTCATCGTTGTATCATGTTGATTTAACAGATTTCCGAACATCTTTACAATGATCATATTTCACATATATTTCGGCGACGAAATACATTTCAGTGTATTAAGGAAGTTAGAAATTAATTACGATTTTGCAATTTACAACATTATGATACATCGAGCTACAGCAAATAAACAAATATAAGCTAAAATTGACAATGACATTTTGTAAAATTTATATAAAAGGTCATAAGAGGTAAACTGGATGAGATTATTGAATGAAATTCTATCCATTTAAAAAAACTTATTAATTTTATTTTGTGAAATAATTACTTTTATTCCGCTCGATTATTTTTCATATAGGGAAATCTAGGAAATATTTGACTAATTCATCTTCTAAAAATAGTGTAATACACGAAAAGCAGTACTTGTGATTCATTATGAACACGTTTTGGTTGGCTATCGCTTAGGTAATATAAGACTAAAAAATGAAATAGTCCCTATATTAAAGATGTCAATCCAAACTACAACGCAACACGGTAAGTTTTAATTGCATCTCACTATTGCGGAAGAAGATAACATCACCAATACGATAAAAATTTTAAATGAATTAGTTTCAGAGGGGAGGTAGGCTTGGTAATGAATGATGGTGATGTTACGCCCCGAGTCATTTTAAGATAAAATATTAAACTGCTGAATTTTGGTATATTGGCTGTATAGTAAAATAAATACAGAAAAATATGAAGACATTGGGTTGGATTGTAAGTGTTCTATAGTTCAAAACAATATTAAGAAAGTTAATCAGTTGCCTAACTGATAATAATCCACGATAGACTGACGTTAATTACGCAAATGTGCAATCATTTATTTCATTTATAACTTTTTAAACTCCGGATTGACAGTAGTGATGAAAAATTGTTTTATTTAGAAATCGATACATTTTTATCTCGTTTATATAGTAAATATAGATAAATTTATATTTAAATACATAGAAATTTCTCACCAAAAATAACACTAACAAGTGTACGAAGTACCTCTAATAAATTATGTATATAATATACAGATACAATACATCTTCGTACATATACTATATACAATGTAACAGAGTGCATACAAGACGTCGATAAAAATGGAGGCGGAAAGGACTCCTCAAAAGCTAAACATCACAAGTATACTCATTAAAGAGCTGATACCATAGAGAAGTTATTTGAAAGTACAAGAATTGTCGAATGGTATAAAATTTAAATTAATTTGTTCAAATAACATGAAGTATATAAGTATAAATGATTTAATAAATTGACTACATCTAACAACTCTTAAAGGCATATATGCAATTATTTGGTTAGTTCACTTCTCATATATTTTACCAAATATTCAACAACAACCTTGAGGTAAAACATAATAGCAAGGTCACAATTTAGAAAAAGTGAAAGTCACAATGAAGCTTATAAATATTGCAATGAATAGATCAAAAAAGCAAGAAAAGAAGGCAAATGTTCCAACATTAATCACTGTAATTTCCTCATACTAATTCACAAAATATTGGACTAAGATATATACAAATATATATATATATATTTATGTACATTCCTATGAAGTGTTAAGCTAATCTACTCCTACCTTACACTTACTAAAATACACACCCTTATCATACGATCAAACGCATTTGTACAATTAAACTAAGAAAATTAGTAATGATAAAAATATAAGTAACAATAATATAAGGGTAATTTTAAAAAAATGTACAATGTAGTTATTTTCTATTTTATGTGAATACAATGGTATCATTAGAATTATCGTTATTATTATTATTATACTCGCAAAACTATGATTCACTACACCTGAAAATTAATTAATTCAGGAAGTGAAATACAGAAGCAACTGTGAATGTACAGTCCTCACAGAATAGTAACAAAATAACTTTTTTTAGTTCATATATATATTACATAGATGTATAGCAGATTATCATAACCTAGTTAATGAACATGATTGTGAAAAATTTAAATGACAAATATAGTTATTTAGATAAATGGAATCTAAATTAACGACAAGTACTGTGACATGCGTTTATTAATAATATTTGTTTTATTCAATACCATACGCTTGATGATTGTAAAGGGCACTCACCACAAACAATGTAAAGTGGAACAAAATTTCCGTGCATTGTCATATACATTCATCTGTAAATCGTCACAACTAGTTTTGCTCCCACAATTGTTCCTTGCATAATTAAATATCTTTCATTTATAAAAGTTATGGTTACCGACTAGAAACTTTTTAAAAAGTAAAGGAAGAGGAAACATGTTAAAGGCCACAGAGGGACTTTCGGTTTTCTCAATAATTCGACAAGTTACAAACATTGTATGAAAGCGTGTATTATACATGAAGTTAGCAACAATAATAAGTTAGTTAAAAATAACTAAAACCGAATACAATTAAAATGAATTAATATTTGGAAAAAAGTGACCAATCAACTGAAAAAGGTTGCATGCTTGAATGTGGTATAATTATTGGGAAACGATTTAAAATGGTCTTATTAAAACAATTTTAGACTAACTACTATGAAGATTATTCTGTATCTGTTAATAAAATAATTTAAGAAGCCCGGTTAAAAAAATTGCGTAAATTCACGATATATATTAAACATTAAGGAAGAAGAACTACTTAAGACATCTCTGATATTCTGCACTAAAATATACGCATATTTGATTAAACTGCATTTTGAATACTTTCATCTCAATACATGAAAGTTATTTACCTACAATACTGTACACTAGGATAATTCATTAATGATGACATAAAAATATGATGCCATATTGAAAAACACTATACTATAATAAGAATGCATAAATCACTACTTTCTAGATAGACAAAGAAAAAAGCGTCATCAAAGTTAAATAAGAAAAGCATTAATCGACAATAACAAATTATAAAATACTGGAAACATTGTATTATAGGATGTAACAATCACGGTAGCATAAATAATAATAACCTGAGTTGCGATTGTCACTAAAAGTCAATTAATGCAAATGAGAAGAAAGAGAAAGTATAATGTAAAAGGAGAAGATTGATACTTACAAAGAGATGACAAAAATTCACTTAAAATAAATAAAATTTTAAAAATTTTAAATATTTTTTGGTAAGTAGTAATTTTTTATTTATAGTGACTACTATTACAACAATTAGCTACAAAAGCGAGAAAATTCCCACCCCAATAAGAGATAATGGTACATCAACTCAGTACGAAGATGACATAATTTTCGATCCACGTTTAAACTTATTTAATCTTACAAGTATACAGACTGAAGTCTATAGATAGCATATATCATCAGAAGTATTATTTGAGGAGTTATACTCCATTCATTACTTCGTTAAATGTCATCTATCCTAAAATCGAATCAATAGAAAAACATTCACTACATTTGAATTTTTTTTTTTTTTTTTTTTTTTTTTTTTTTTTTTTTTTTTTTTTTTTTTTTTTTTTTTTTTTTTTTTTTTTTTTTTTTTTTTTTTTTTTTTTTTTTTTTTTTTTTTTTTTTTTTTTTTTTTTTTTTTTTTTTTTTTTTTTTTTTTTTTTTTTTTTTTTTTTTTTTTTTTTTTTTTTTTTTTTTTTTTTTTTTTTTTTTTTTTTTTTTTTTTTTTTTTTTTTTTTTTTTTTTTTTTTTTTTTTTTTTTTTTTTTTTTTTTTTTTTTTTTTTTTTTTTTTTTTTTTTTTTTTTTTTTTTTTTTTTTTTTTTTTTTTTTTTTTTTTTTTTTTTTTTTTTTTTTTTTTTTTTTTTTTTTTTTTTTTTTTTTTTTTTTTTTTTTTTTTTTTTTTTTTTTTTTTTTTTTTTTTTTTTTTTTTTTTTTTTTTTTTTTTTTTTTTTTTTTTTTTTTTTTTTTTTTTTTTTTTTTTTTTTTTTTTTTTTTTTTTTTTTTTTTTTTTTTTTTTTTTTTTTTTTTTTTTTTTTTTTTTTTTTTTTTTTTTTTTTTTTTTTTTTTTTTTTTTTTTTTTTTTTTTTTTTTTTTTTTTTTTTTTTTTTTTTTTTTTTTTTTTTTTTTTTTTTTTTTTTTTTTTTTTTTTTTTTTTTTTTTTTTTTTTTTTTTTTTTTTTTTTTTTTTTTTTTTTTTTTTTTTTTTTTTTTTTTTTTTTTTTTTTTTTTTTTTTTTTTTTTTTTTTTTTTTTTTTTTTTTTTTTTTTTTTTTTTTTTTTTTTTTTTTTTTTTTTTTTTTTTTTTTTTTTTTTTTTTTTTTTTTTTTTTTTTTTTTTTTTTTTTTTTTTTTTTTTTTTTTTTTTTTTTTTTTTTTTTTTTTTTTTTTTTTTTTTTTTTTTTTTTTTTTTTTTTTTTTTTTTTTTTTTTTTTTTTTTTTTTTTTTTTTTTTTTTTTTTTTTTTTTTTTTTTTTTTTTTTTTTTTTTTTTTTTTTTTTTTTTTTTTTTTTTTTTTTTTTAAACCATACAGGTTGGAATAATGCCTTTATTTCTATTCACTTTAACTTTGAATAAACAAAATATCGCTTGTTGTAAAGCATTATTAAAGACTTAGTTACAGCTGATGGTGAGTTTTTGTGAGGCAAGCTAATGGTGTTTCAGTGCATAACCCTTTTGAACACTTGTAGAGGTGTCAATTACATACATTTAAAATATAGTTGATATGTCAAACTGTAATTTATTCCTATATGACATAAGTGCATGATGCAGTGGTAATAATATTTTTTATTTGAAAAGATCATGATATTACACTTTACAAGTGATCGGCAAAACTGAAAGAAACGTATTGTAAGTGATTAAAAATTATTTAAATCATATTGAATGTTTAAATCGAAAAATCAACATAACAGGATGCATGTCAAAATTTAGAGAAATAAAATAAACCAAATCCATATAAATCTATTCGTCACACGTCAGTGCACTTATTAATACTGATGTGTATGCAATCCTATACCCATAAAGAAGAGAAAATATAATTATCATCGGACATTGAATGTTAGTTAATTTCCCAAGTGACTAGTAAAACAAACCAACAAACTTCAATAATGCGATAGATATGAAAAATTCCATTTCCATTAACTACATAACGTATTTGATAAAATGTTAATAAATTTGACCTAAATAATAACCTAGGTATATAGGTATATGTGCATGGAATGTTAGTAAGATTTATTTAAATACATATGATCCATTCTCGTAAATTTAGAAAACTTTGTATTTTTCAGGAACAGCTATGCTAATATTATTACCCTTTTTTTAAATACAGGTAATGAATTCGATGATATTGGTATGTTTCATTTAGTTTTCCAATATATTAGCTAACAACTTAACCTTCCTATTGTTAATTTGTTATTCATAAAAATACATTTACGGATTACTGCATAGTGTAACAGTTTAAGACGAATTGTACCACTATAATGATAAGGTTCATTATCTCACTAAGCTAAACAGATTTCAGAAATAATCTTTAAACAAAATACTGTAAAATACAGTTTTAATACTTTTTTGTTTATTCTTTAGGATGGGCGACATTCTACTATCAATCAATCTTGATTTTATGTAGCAAACCATCGAAAAAAAGCCAGAAAAGTCTCCATGTAATTCAACGACGCGATCATAGTTAGTTACAAAAACTGCACTACAACAAATAGCATACTATTAGTTAAAATCCTATTTTATCAATAGCCACTAGTAAGTTTCACTCGTTTGATTCACTTGTTAAAAAGCTAAGTGTTACTTATGTGAAAAAATACTGAAAAAATACTGATAATTTGACAGTTTTAGGTCTTGCTTTCATTCATTCTATATATATTGTGTTTATACTGATGAGATGCGTCTACTTTTGTAAAGAACACAAAAACATACCAACTATCAGATTGCTGATAAATTTTTTTAAGCAAAATAACTAAATATTTAATAATTACATATTGTTTTAACACCTTTAGATGATAATGTTATCCTATTGCTATGGAATGACAGTTACCTCATTAAGTTCTCACATAATTTCCATAAAAGTATTTACATCCAGCTAAGTTTAATTTATTATAGAAATATTGTACATACGAAAATATGTACCAATTCATTGGAACACGATTAATTTATCGTAGTTGTACGAAGCAACTCCTAAAATTAATAAACTAAGTTTTTAATCCTTAATCCTCTTACTCACTTAATTAATTTCCTTTAATCTCTTTACAAATTTAGCTTCCATCCAATTTTATTGTTGATATGAAATTTCATTGGTTATTTGTTATTGCTGTTTATTCCAACAATGATCTGAATTGTTATTAAAGTAATATATATATATATATATATATATATATATATATATATATATATATATATATATATGATAGTGATATCGAGAGAAGGATAAGTTGATTACCTGTTGATTCGGAAAACAAATGCAATTTAAGAAATAAACCTGGATAAAAGAGTTCTATCTAAGCAGTTACTGTTAATCATTATAAAATTACATAAAAAAGTATTTCGTCTTATCTGATTAGAAAACCATCATTATTCGAAATGGTCCAAAGAAGCAATAAAAATAAATAATTAGTACAAAAATATGAAGATAACTGGATTGAGCTTATTTAGTAAAATATAAAGAGAACGTCTGTACTTGGCGACAGTGGTTATCCATAATATTTTGTTTAATAATAATGTTGTCCTTCACAATTTTGACCATTCCTCCGCATAACTACTAGGTAATTGATGCTTATAAGAGTTCAATTTCAAGTACCAATTTTTACCATATTTATGTTTTTTAAACAACATGTCGACCACCCCACATGAAAATGCTTATAGCAGACAGTCACAGACGCTTACAGAAATGAAATCTTTAGTGACAATTACACTCCAAAATACAGAGTTTGACATCTAAAAAGTGAAAGGACGATCGCAAGAGCATAGTACAACAAACCATTTAATTAACATTGGACATTGAGTCATAGTGGTCACTATAAAATAACCAGTCTTAACTTGTATAATGCTCGATTCCGATCAAATTCAATGAACATAAGATTTCCGATGAAGCAAACGTTGCCCTAAAATGAGGTGTTGATAATTAGCTTTAAATGAAAAACCAGGACTACTTATAGACTAGGCCTATCCAGCAAGAAAATCGACAATTAAATTATTAATGATGTAGGTTTATATCTTGATCGCATTTCACATAAAATAACCATAATAATGGACACTCGATTAGGTTATTTAAAAATATTATTATTATATAATAACAGAGCATTCTTATCTTTTCTACAATTTTAGGAAAATATCTGCACATAACCTGATAAGAACGACCTCATGCTTACTAGTGACCTACCTTAAGTGATAATTCCGTAGCTGTAGTCTATCCATGTCGAGTGTGAGGCTGATACTAATCAATGGTATAGGATTAGGTAGCACACTATCCTAATGACAATCCAGTAGTTTATAGGTATAGAGCCTAAGGATGTTGAGTATGATCCCTCGTTATGTTGTAGGTTATCACCGCTTCGACGCCCGATATTTAGAGACAATAGCTAATCAGTACTTTCTAATTTCTAATGACTGACTTAAAAAGGTCATTTCGTGATGTGAAATTTCGAAGTCAGCAAATGTGAAAATGATAAAATTAAGTGGTATTCAATAAATGAAGTAGAAATCTATTTAAATAAAAAATCACTAAATTGACATGCAACCTAATTTTACTTCACTTTCCTGTATCAGGTTTTAGATTTTATCATTTCTTGATGTAGAGGCAGAAAGGTTTATCTCGTAAAACTGCAAACTGTCATATTATAAGAAATTATCTATAGGAAAAGTGAATAGGATGGATAACCATAGTTATGGTTGCATGATAGTAAAGAAAGAATAATGTATTAAATTATCAGGATTACTTATGCAATCATTTTTAAAATAGATAAATTGTTTGTAAAAGAACTAATTAATAAATCACGTGTAATGACAGAAATGTGTACACACACAAAAGTGGCTAAAGGACATAGTCATTATCTTTACGAATCAGAATTTTGTAGTAAGCAATTAAAAGTAACAATGAACAATGAACAATATATTTTTATGTAACAAAATATTTATTTTGTGGGCTAGAATCGTTAGCACTGAAGATGTATAAATAAGTGAAAGATAGATATTTAGGTTTGAAAGTAGAGGTTGCAGAAATATTAGGAAATGAATGAATTTAATTGAAATAACGATGGTCCTGAGTGCTATTGGAGGTATGTGTGAGGACTATCACTTCTCGGCTGCCCATACCATAGAAGTGTTCTTCTTGATGTATCTGAAAAGCAAATTGGGTTAGGGTTGGTCTTAAAAACCTAGAAGTGTGACCTCAGTGCCTAAGAAACAACTGATTGAGGCTAGTCACACAGTCTTTTGGAGAGAGGTTTTCGTTATATTAGCTTCGTAATTGCTAATGTTCTTGTAAAACGGAACGATGATATTCTGAAGTTCCTCGAAATGACTACAGTTTATTCAGATAAACACAAAATCAATGCCCATAATCCAATGCCCTTTAAATGATTATTATGGTACACGGCAATTTATAACCATACTAACGGATACATCGCAAAATAATCTATAGCTTACTATCAGTACTAAGTACTAAAGGATGCAATTAGTGTAAAGTAATTAATTATTATGAGAATGTTGATTGCTAAACTAGCAAAAATATAATATACGGCCGAATTATAAAAGTTCGTTTAACAGTGAATTAATGATGCATCAATTAAGACTATTTAAGGTTTCCAATTATGCTAAGCACTTTAGCATGATGTCCAAAGCAATGATTAATATTTAACTAATCACTTCACAAAAAGCGAATCAAGGTGCTAATTCTAAGAAAGAAACATACTCATACATTCAAAAACCGATTCATATTAAGTTAGATCAAATAAATCGGACAATTTATATTAAATAAAGGATAAAATGTAGGTCAATGAAAACGCATAATCATGGATAAATACCACTGCTATCAAAAAATGTTAGTAATTTTTGTATAATTAACAATTTTAATGCTGTAATGTTAGGCAATGATATTATTCTATCGAAATAATTGAACAGCAGAGTATGACGTTTTTTATGTGTACAAATTCATCTTATCATTTATAGGTTACTAGTAAATAAGGTACGCTTGACAACAAACAACCAACTTAGCCGTTACCAAGTAATTTTGCAATTATATATCGTTGTATCTAGAATGAAATGCTATAACATATCAAATTCAGGCTGTAAGATATATCGTTTGATCACTTCAGCTGATATAAACTAAGTATCCTTGTGTCAATTACTTACAAATTCAGATTACCTAAAGCTCTAAAGTCACCGCGTATAGAGAACAAATTAAAAAGTTAGTACATATGGATCGCTTAGCAGTTTTTTCTAAATTTGTTTATAAAGTTAATGATGATTATACGTGTCTTGTATAAAATGCATGGTATTATGAAATTGAGGCTAGATTATTAGGTATATCTATTACCGACTCCATCATAATTCACAGTATATCAATAAAGAAAATGCAAAATGCAGGGCACCATGATAGATCAATGTGCGTATCATACGAACATTGGAAGTAGCAATGAAAATATTTTTTTTCTTTAATAAAATATTAAGCCATAATGTCAATATTTTGTACTGGAACCTAAGTAGTGTATCAAGAAATTGGTTATTACTAAGAAGATACATTACTAACTGACTGGAAATATTATAAAATGTACTTAAAGCGACGAAATTCAATCAATTACAAATTCAATCACATACACGTTATAGACTTAAGAGATTAGTATTCTTCGTATCGTTACAATACATGTGAGTAGATAATTTGAAAGCACTTTATTTTATACGTAACATTAATTTAATATCATGTTTAATGTCCGCATTAGATATGTGAAAAAATTTAACAATTGTAGTGCACACATACTAAAGGCGATTGTAAATAAAGTTTTATAGCTAGAAACATGCCATAGAAATATCATACAACATTATTGCTGAATAAAATTAACGTTACAATATATCGTGTGACATGGTTAAACTTTAAATTAAAAAATACACTACGTGTGGTGCTTAGAAAAAAAGACTAGATTTAAGTACAAGGTATACAATGAAAAGGTTTTCATAGGTTTATATGACAGATACTAGACAGAAAGTTACATGTACCGTAACAACTAAAATAAAAATATTAAAACGATGTCTAGTAGTTACATTCATTTGCCAACAAAAATAAACACCAATTATTTGTCGACTGATTCCACCTACACATAATCTGTGAATGAAATTTTAAACAGATGCAAACGTTTTAACTGTATTTTAGTATTTCATAAAGTGATCTTACTAGATATCAGAACAACTTCCAGCATCTCAAATGATTGTTTTATATCTTAGTTTCGTCTGTTGTAAAGTGAGCAAATAGCATCCACACTAATCGTATCTCAGGCTTTGTTACGTAATCGTCCAGTAGAATCTTCCGATGATATATATATATATATGTACGGAAGGATAGTATCTCATGGTTACAGAAAACTATACAATAACATATGAGACTACCATATCCCATTATTATATATTACAAGGTAAATATCATAAGGAAAATAACGGAACTAAACTTTATGACGGAATGATATTAAGCGCAAAACATAATGGTGAAAGGCCTACGTAATACAGTAGATAGATAAATCAAGTATGATGTCACAATTTAAACAAATAAGTAATAATTACTGCATAAATAATGACAATTTTAAAAATAAAATCGCCTACTGATTGAGATTCTTAGCACAGGTAGGATAATCTTTTTTATTCACGAAAAAATACCAGTAACCACTAGGGTAATAACACATTCTAATCGGTATGTTAGGAAAGATAACTGTATTTAATTAGTAATTTCCTACATCCATGTTATTATTTGCCAGTGTCGATCATATATCATAATTCCTTACTTCGATGGACAGTTTTATTCATCTAAACGAATAATAAGCATGTAACTGGTAAGCGATCATCAAATGAAACATTCCAATTTCAAGACACTAACTGGCTCTATTCATTGGGACAAAAATTAATCAAACAGTATGAATTCAGTAATTTGATTGAATATATCACTGATTGATGCTGGCAGGGTACCATTGAAAACCAGGGAGCACTGGACAGCTGTTTCGTTCTAGTGTGCGTTCGCGTCAACGTGAAGCCCCTTGTGCGGAACTTGGGGTGAGCACTGCTGAGGAGTTTTACACTAGAACGAAACAGCTGTCCAGTGCTCCCTGGTTTTCAATGGTACCCTACCAACATCAATCTGTGATAATATTCAATCAAATAAAATAACCAATCTCCACAAAAATAACCATCCCAATTAAGTAATTGTAAATATCTCATTACGTTTCGCAGAAAATGAAACACTTCGATATTATATAAAAATATCTAAAACAAAATGTCGAAAATTTGCTATAATATTGACAAATAACCTATACCAGGAAAAAACAGCCGTATATGAAATCATTACAAAAGGATACAAATGATGGATGTAACACAAGCACAGAATATTATTAGAAACTGATAATTTTTACCCGTTAACGTTTAGTCATACTTAAAATGCCGGTTATTATACCATAAGCTTTAAAATACTATAGGGAAAAATAATAATAAAGGAATATGGTGATAAGGTAACAAAAGTAACGGTGTTAGTGAGCTAAACCTAAAAAATGTACTTAGGGAAATTTGAATGAAATAAAAGTATGAAACTTATGAATACTATAACTCAGGATCAATATAACATAGAGGCATAATGCATACATCTGAGTCAGGATGACTGATTTCTATCATCTATACACAGTGATTGTTTCGACAAACAAAGCTAGGGAACCATATGTACTAGTCATAAATCAATCATTCGATAGATAATCTCCTGGCTTTATTTCGAATGCACACGTAATTAAATCAACGTAGCCTTATGGAGTTGTAAGTTACTTGAAAACGCCCAAAAATTATTATCTGATATAAAAAAATTCGAAATACCTAAATGATTACAATACATGGTAAAATGACCTGTTGTATTCACAAGAACGGTTTTGTCCAAACCGCCGTATTTTGTTGCATATACAGAGACAAATTAAATGAATATATATAATACGTAAACGTATCTACCTTCAGAAGTTCCTCTGAAAGTCCAGAAGACCACAACATACAATGCGCATCCACCTCGTCAAAATATAGCATAGACACGCATAAGCTTTCATACAAATAAAACAATCGTACAACTTAAAATGTTCGCAGATCTATAAAATTTGCGACGATGAGAAAAGTTCAATAATTCTTTTACTTATCAAAGCATGTAAATGATGGAATTTATTGAAAACCATCTTTTAAAATAAAGAATAAATAATTCTGTTTTTATACCAAAGCTTCTAAGTAAATGTTATTACAAATACTGAAGTATATACAAGACGAAGCTCCGCACATTTTTTTTATATGAGCATATCTTGACTGACTAACCTAGAAACTAGACCTCTAGTTGTTCTAGTCGTTTAGTAAATATTTAAAAATAAATATTAAGTTTTTCAGTGAGCTAAAAAAACTTGCTTCATTAATTATCATTTTAAAGAAATATGGTATAAAACGGAAAAGGGATTCAGGTGATCATGATAGAGTCTATAAATGATGATATATATTGAATTTAAACTGTCTCTAAAAAAATGAAAAGGAACAAAAATGTAGTGTTGGAGAAAATTCAATCCAACAATGAATATTTTATTTATCACAATAGATTAAGTGAAATTAGATTACACACATTGAAATTGAGTGACATCCAGTTTTGAACAATTTACCCTATTGAAATAAAAATAATGAAATTTGATAAAACAGGTTTTAAAAAAATGGGTAATTAATTGCCTGATATAATTAAATTACATGTTTAAAAATAAATTCACCTGTTTGGGAGTACAACGAATAATCATACAGCCCTAAAAGTCTTTTTAGTTACTAAAATTTGTTGAAAATTACGTGAAACAATAACGATGTATACATCTTGATGAAGTGGGTATAGTAAGATGTATGATCGTTTAATAAAGTATCTAGACAGATGCTATGAACTATAACTAACTGTATAAAGATGGTAGTAATTAAATTGACAATACTACTAATGTATTGATGAAAATTCAATTATGAAAGTAGTCAAGTGTGAACTACAAAAATGAGGATTTCAATTCAAGTTCGTTTCCTTGGATTTAACGAGCAAGATAATCATCATTACTGTTCTTCAAAACTTCTCAAAAATAAGGAGTTACTTTAAGAGGATAACTAATATACTTTGAACTTTGATCACGGTAAAAATACTTAAATATAGAGCAGAGCTAAATGATATGGTGGACGGTTCTGATAATATTTGTTATTTACTCAACGAAAGCAAGTTTTAGCTAACTCATTAATGAAACCTGTGGGTCAAGAGTTTTAAGAAAAACAATTACAGTGAAGCTATTAACAGATACTAAGATAATTTCTTAATTAGATACATGAAATCTAAAGTTTACAGTTGACAAATATCAATGGGTAAAGTAAAACAATTCAAATGACATACTAAGACAATGAAATAGGAAATTAG
The DNA here is from genome assembly GCA_034768735.1 of Schistosoma mekongi. NCBI lineage: Eukaryota > Metazoa > Platyhelminthes > Trematoda > Strigeidida > Schistosomatidae > Schistosoma > Schistosoma mekongi. The sequence goes on from CM068305.1 coordinate 62,723,561, forward strand.
AAAGGTAGGGGAATGAATATAATATAAGTAAACTAGAGAGAAAGGTTTCGCGTATTTTCTGTTTTTAATTATTCATATTTATAACGTAAAGTAATGGTGCCTTGATTGAATCATATGATAACTTGTAAAGCAACGTTAGGTAGAATAATAATCAGTTAAGCGTAGAATTTTATGGCTCAGTAGTTTTCAATACGTATCAACCGCCCATAGTGAACACTTCTTAACAACCAGTGTTAATATTAATAAGTAAATGAAACTATAGGAAAACTCAAAAATAACAACTTATTAAATACCCATTTACATAAATATATGGTTAATGAAAAGCAAACTGAAACATGTCACGTTGAATATATAAGTTATGATTTTTCCTAGTACAAATAGTTTTCAGGGTTGATAAAATGCATAGTTTTGTTCTAAAAACTGGTATTTGTTAGCTAAAATGAAAAAATCAAGAACCTTGGGAGGACCTCTTCATCTTAGTACAGGGCTCCTCAGAAGTTGTCATACACAAACCTATAATGAATCTAAAGTAAAATCCTAGTGACCATGATGTAGGTTCCAAATTTCCAAACGATTCAGGTGTCATCCAACGGTTCACGTTTCAAAATTCAGTCAACTGGCAATAATAGGACGAAATAGCTGTTTCATGCGACCTGATTTTGAATTACTATCAAGCTTACTTCTCACTGTTATGAAAAACTAAGAAAGTATGTTGAAAATTCGCGTAAAATTAAATTCCAAGCTAAAGTGTAAATCAAATAATTATATTGAAGACATTCTAGAAATAGGAAACACGAATAGGATAAAATTGTTTACTGCTTCATCTAAAGTTGTTTAACAGGATGGTTAACTAAATATTACTAGAATATTTTAGCATCTATAAATAATAGTTAAGCTAACAAAATTAAGCTGATAATCGTGAATTTACAACAAGTATGTCTGCATTTCAACTTTTTAAATTTTGTATAGAAATGACACATTTGAAATTATCTAAAGCAGAACAAAAAGATACGGATTAGAATGTAATTGGATCTTCTGATTGATTTGTCATGGGTTGAGATCAAACTCTGTTATCACATCAACGGTGAGATTCAAATACATTCTAATTATATATATATTCGTACCAGTTTCACAAATGCAGCTGTTTGCATTCCAGAGTCTAGTGGGGGATGCAGTAGCGTTTGGCATCAACACTGGGAAACACATGCATCCAGCTGACGAGTCCCTAATAGGACGAAACGCGCGTTCTGGATTCCGCTAGCCAATCACAATACACCTCAAACAAAATAGTACGAAGAAATTCTTTGCTTAAATAGTGATTTAATGGTGTACAGTGAAACATGTAAATTCAATTTCAGTAAACTACAGTAATAACCTTTTATTACTACGTAGTGCAAAAAAGGGATCCAATTAATATTTTATCTTGTAAAACAGAATGAACTTGGACGGGTCATTTAACAAAATAATTAATCACTAATTCATTAGTTAACTTAATAATATTTCCCTCTTATAAAACTCCATTTATACAAAACCAAGGTACTTATGATGACATTTTCAACGGAATTGATGGAAAACTACTGGAAGACTTTTATCCGGTTTCATATTAAATAAGGTGAAACTAAATAATTGACTGTTCCATAAGCTCCTATTTACAAATTGATTCTCTGGGTTGATATATATTCATACAAAAACTTAAATATACAAACAGAATGTTATACGCCTTCCCTCCCTCCACACATAAATATCTGAACAAACTGTGTTGTGATATAAAAATAATTTCAGTTAAAATGTATGCTTGAAGGTAAAGTACAACACTCGAGAAGAAGAGGAACGACTAAATTAAGGTCAATGAATTTACGATATTGCCTCATGGAACTAATTAAATTTAAGGTCACATTATCAAATCAATCCCATTCTATACATTTAGTTGCATACATTTTGATTATATATACAAAAACTGAAAGATATCTATTAATAAAATCCTTAACATATCCAAAACAAAATGAAAAGAAAACGTAGTAAACAGGACATCAGTTCACATGAGGATGCAAAATCAAATAAATGTGATTTCTGTATGGTGAAACAGAAGTTAGGTATATTTGTATATTTAACAATTTGATGTGTTTCTCAGTTTGATGAGAAAAAAATGTGGCGAAAATAAAACTAGACTAGATTTTTGTGGATCAATGAATAATAACCACATGAAATGAATGATTTTTAATCCTGAATGAAATTTATGCAATTACATCAAAGCTTTTATATAGAAGCTATGACGAAGATACAAGTGAAGTAAGTACGGATAAGTAGTAAACAAAAAAAACTGAGATATCTCCATATAATCACTGAAGTGTTAACCAATAGATTTAAGGTTTTCAAAACTAACAAAATGTTACAGTTATTTAACATTTCAATTCATAATAAGACAGGGACCCTAGTTTCCAACAACTGTCTAACCCAAATCTATTGGAAAATAGTAAGATTCAAATTTCATAATATCAAATTATGATCCTAACATTTCCCTTCAACTAATCATTAGCTGTATTGTGGTGGATACTACTTATAAGGTCATCAATAAGTAGTAGGTAGCAGAGCGTCAAAGTGAATTAGGAAGAATCAGTAAACAGCATACAAGGCGAGTTGAGAGGTTGCAGAAAAGTAAAGCATGATTAAAATACTGAGAAGAACCGAGAACAACCAAGAAAAGCAAGCTAATAGACGACACAGTCCAGAGAACACGGAGGATGTGCAAATTGATGCTTGGAAGTAAGATATGTAATATTGTATAACATACTCTGTTTTCACCAAATAAGTCATCACTTGCCCAATTGGTCTTTTCACAGTATAACAGAGATGAATTCACAAAAGCATCAATATAGATACCATCTTTAAAATTAGAAAATATAGTAAAAATAACAAGATGAATCGCAGAGCTAAAAAAAATGAAAACATCTGTCCAATGAACATAAGATAACCCAATATTACCAATCAAACAAAAACTAATAAGTGACTACTTTAATTCGTTTAGAATATTCAGGTCAATAACAACACTTATATTAGAAATATACTAGTTGAAAGGCCTGAAAAAAAACAATTTACTAAAATAATTATTAGTATTATAAAAGGTCAAATAGAAAGATAAAGTTGATAATAAAAAGATGATTAACCTAAACTGACAATCGACAGTTAGAAAACATTTTTATATAAACTGTGGGGAAATATACGTAATAATGTATGTTTTATGATTGAAACCAGTAGCTGCTTGGCTACCAGACTTACTTGCTATTTGCTAATTTGTAAAATACAACTGCTAATCGAATATTATGAGTTCATGCGTAAAAATAAAATAAGGAATCCTACTAATATTTTCATCATACTATATAACAAAAACGATAAAAGCTTAAATTGTTTACAAATTCCCATGATTATTAAAAACAAAGACGTTTGAACGAAGAATATTCTTTTCGAGATAAATGCTCATCAGGTTCTACATTTATTAGTTCAAAATTATCAGTGACAAAAATAGCCAGTTCTGAAGCGGATATAACATCATTTAAATATAAAGAATAATTTGGATATTAATTTTGTCTCTTCAGATTATTTGTAAAATATGAATGTAAGTGTTGAAATAATCATTATCATATATATAGGTGTCTCTGTATATGGGTTACATATCGGTTACATTTTAAATAGCATTCAACCTTTGTCTAATCGTATTTTGTCAACACCCCATCTCCTAGGTCACCCATATACAGAGACACCTATATATATATTGGATAAATGAGCTTGTTGTTCATTTCAATTGTCGTTTACGTTTCACAAGTTACATGATAATGATTATTTCAACATTAACATTCATATTTTACAAATAATCTGAAGAGACAAAATTAATATCCAAATTATTCTTTATATTTAAATGATGTTATATCCGCCTCAGAACTGGCTATTTTTGTCACTGATAATTTTGAACTAATAAATGTAGAACCTGATGAGCATTTATCGAAAAGCTTAAATCAAAATCACAGTGAACCATTTGGTTGAGTTCTGTTAATTTAACTTTGGATAAAAAGTGCATGAAACACATATTTTCAATAGGGATGCATATATATCAGAATTCATGAATTGGTACAGCAATATATTAAAATGCTTAACTGAAATAAATGACAATGCATCACTAACATCCTCTTAATACCACTTTACACTTGTGCTAAAACGATTATTCTGCCTCCACTCTTATTGAGATAAAAATTCTTGGGAATCTTCAGTAGACTACGCAAACTGCTTCATTCTTTTCACGACTTTTTCAATATCTTTTTTTTGAGGATTGTGTGAATAAACGAGTGAACAGAATTAAAAGAAGATCAAAAGTTTGAAGGAATGTAACATAAATTGTGTTACTGCTTTAAAAATAATACAAAGATTCAAGGAGGTTATGTAACAATATAGCTTGAAAATAATCGCTTGCACAACTATTAAGGCAATGATAAGCTTGATATCCGCATCTTAAAGATGTACCTATACCAACAGACCACGGGGAGTTTCCATCAGAACCCTAGACAGACAGAGGGTTCATCGTGTTGGCTTTCGATATTCGCTACATAAGGTCAAGTGAGTGACTACCTACTCAAAATATGACTAATAATATTTACACACCAACTAACATAATATACTGCCTAAACACTAAACAATTATTTTACTTTTTAGTGCCTAGAATGCTCAAATTGTTTACAAGTTCGAACTCCAGTCCGATTGAGCTTTAGCAGACTAGTAGTAACACTAGTTGTATTAAGAAGAATATGAAAAATAAAACAGATTTCTCGATATATGTCTCATAAATATACAAACAGCATTCTTGTACTTAGATAAACTAAAAACCGGTTTTGTAATTTAAGTGACAAACGAAAGTTTATAGTTACACCACAACAAAGGAAGATGAAAAATAAATCGAGCAAACAAAAGTTAGTGAAAAGTTATCTTAGCTGATTTGTTAAGCTTATGTATCACAGAAATTACTAACCACACAAAAAAGCTGGAAGTTTGGTAAATTACTAATATTAAATAAATTTATTAAACTTAGTATCATACTTCGAAGATAAGCAATTTATGCTACTTACCAGTTAAAGATTGTAGACCAGCTCCAATTGTTGACAAACATGATCCAATTAAAATGACCCAAAAATGAGGCCATGCAAATGCTGCGACTAGTAATATACCACCATAACTTTCACCAAATCTAAAAGATTATTTTATGAAAAATATGATGATAAGATTTAAAAATTGAAATATTTCGTGAAAAATAAAGCCCAGTGATATTTTTTAGAAATTAAATAGCACTAAGTATTCAGGGATATTAGACAGTTGAGAGAAAATCGACTTCTAAAAGTAGTAAAACAGAACATATATATGAACTAATCGTTAAAACCTGTATTACGACAGCAAATGTGTAACATTAATACGAGTTTTGAGTTAATAAATTTTACTATATGTGGATGTGCAAAATGTTTGACCAAGTATAATTTGCCTGGTGTTTTGTAGATAATAACAAATTAACATAGGCTAAACAAACATTGAAAACAATGAAACACAATGCTGTAGCTAAGTCCTAGGATGAAGCTTCTCATCAGAGCACATTTATATCGCCCCCTCAGAATCAAAGAATTTTAGACTTCGTGACGAGCGTTGAATTTTTAGACCACAGAGCTGGTATCCAATGATTTATACTAATAGCCTCAGTCGGTTGGCGAACCCATCCATTGTCATCGGTGAGCAACACCATGTTAACAGACATGTACTCCACAGGTCACGTCATTTCACTAGAGTTCTGGGATCAATTGAAACCACTCACTAATGACGCATGCCAGTTTCTTCTACTTATTGACCTGGAAAGTGTTGAGTTAGGAGTTCCATATCACGAAACAACCTAATGTTAGACGATAGTCAAAAGCCAAGAAACACTAAAAGGTGATTAGTTTCTAAATTTAGATTACAAAGCAGTACACGACAGCTGTTAACCGATTATTAAAGCCGAGTAATATTGCGAGGGGACCGAGTTTTAAAATAGACGATTTTGGATGTTAGCTCAGTGGTCTAGGACGGAATAGCCATTTAATTAGTCCTGATTTTCAATTGTGGTTTGTGATGTGGAATTCTTAACACAACCTTTAATGGACACTGATTTTGCTCGAAATATGATACCTACTCAAACACTAGCATTTCTCTTCCTAGTTTCTTATTAAATCTCAATCAGTTGAGCATCAAATAATAATATCATTCCAGGTTTAGTAGTGACAATTTACCGAGAAAATGTTTACTAGGTTGAGAATATAGAATACACTAACACTGTTATTTCTTCTCCATTTCTGCATGAGTATTTACAAATAAGATTAAACTGTTTACCGAAATATTAGTAATCAATATACCGATTACTTCCAAAAGACCAACAAATGAAAATAACGTTTAGCACGCAAACTTGTCTTATGACTGACACGAAACAACATATTTTTAACTAGAGTTGAACAACTACAGAAAAATGGGCGTGTTAAATATTCTAAGACAGTATACAGGAAAAGGACAACATAAAACTTAATATTTTCATGAACTACACTGGTAAAGAGAAGTGTGTTTGCGAGTTACAGGATGTGCATGCTGTATTCAAAAAGCATAAAACCAAAAATTCAAACTACATTTCATTTTTCTATGAAAGTGAAATTTTATTTGCAGATTAATTAAAAAAAGTCCAAGCTATTTTGAATATATAAACAATACTAAACAAATCTGAACGCTGCCCACTACATACAGAGATTATCGTGAAATTATGATTGTAAGATGATTAATTTTTTCTGTTGCTTTCATTGCCAAATATTATCAAAATTCTCGGGCTTAAGAGTGCGCCGTTTATTGTTTATTATTAAGATACTCCTCACAGTATTTCAAAAACAATTTACGTTGAAATAGAAACTTGTAAATCTAAAAAAAATTACAAACTTCTCTATTAAAATGAACTTAATAAGATTGTTTCCAAAATGTCTTAAATTAGTATCTTTGACTGAAACAGGCGGTTATCCAACAGAGTTGATACTTATCGTTTGGGTTGTGTACAAAATATAATTTTATAATGACGGACTAAAATGACTAAGAATGGTATATTAAATTTATAATATCAATGTCTGGTTAGTGATTGTATCAGACATTGCAAACTATTAGATAAATTTTTTTCGCTAAGATTAGCATATATTAACGATTGACAGACGATTAAAACTTTAAACTAGATGTGATTTTTTTTATTACAAAAAATGACTTCTAAATTTACATTTTTGCGTACTCTTTGTCAGCTGATCAACTAGAACTAAGGCTTATAGAGATGCTAATTTAAATTCGGAAAATATTTTCATTAATACAAACTAAGTTTAACCTTTCATTGTTTCATCTTATTGTAAATATTTTCTAAGTTTAATTGTCTAAGTTTAATTTGCGTACTTTTACCATTTTTAATCGGCAGTCAGACATCTATATTTCGCTTAATGTCGATACTGACTTCATCTCGCTACTAACGGTCAATATATGGTGTCAACTAGAAACCAATGCGTTTTTAAAATAAACTCAATTCCATCTACAAACTAAATACGTCCTGAGTGTTATCTATTTTAGAGTAAGAAAAGCCATTCAGGTATCATAAGTAGGTTATATTCAGTGATCGCTCTTTTGGTCACATCTGTTTACTGATTTTGAGTTCCGATGTTCTGGCACGATTGAAGTATCAAGATAATTCTTGCTTGGAAATAACCGCTTCAACAAGTACTAAACACAATTTACCTAGATGGCAATAAGGCGACAACTTGTGACAAGTTCTTCGAGGTTTCTATCTAAATATACTTTAGATTTTGCAGACGAATAAAACTGGTGCTAAATAGTAACATACTCAAAAACTGTCTAATGTACTATATGCCTTCTGCAATGTTGAATGGAAGATTGCTGATCATTCTGGAGTAAAAGTTTGTATTCTGACCATGCCCTTGTACGAGCGAGCATTTGCTTGCATGTTACTAATATAAGAAAAACGACTACAGAAAAACCCATTAGAATTCAGTTCAGCAACGAGACAGCCAAGCCTTAATTCCAGGAGCAACTAAAGAATCACGTAGGCAATCAAAAGGATGCGACCCATCTAGATGCTGCGCAACAAGATGTCAAAACAGCTGTGGAATCTACAGTGACATCTATCAAGGACTTAAATCAACATGTCAAGAAACATCAGTGGATCTCGATGACTTCTGTTGAATTGATAGACTCCCGAATACTTATCCCGTCAGGCTCAAAACATGATGAGGAGCGAAGAGTAATCAGATATAAACTGGTAAAAACTATGAAGAACGATCGTGAGCAGTGGTGGGCAACGAAAGCAAAGAAAATGGAAAAGGCAGCAGCGTTAGGTAACATTCGACAACTTTTCAAGTTCATAAATAATCGGTTTTGGAAAATCAAGCTTTAGTGAGATGATAGCCGAAAGAGATGAAATGTTTATTGGGTCTCAGTCTAGTCGTTTAAAACGATGGGCTTGGCGAGGCAAAGTCGAGGGTCCAGATGGGCTAATTCCAGAGATCTTGAAGGATAGTGGTCCCACATTGACAACCAGGCTGACTGACATTTTGACAAAAGTTTGGGAACTTGACATAATTCCGTCCCAGTATATAAAAAAGGGTCAAAGTCGTACTGCGATAACCATAGAGGAATTAGTTTGACTAATATAGTGTCTAAAATACTAGCTTCTATAATTATCAGACGCTTAACTACAACTCGTGATCTACAAATACGAGAAAACCAGGCTGGTTTTAGACCTGGTCGCGGTTGTATAGACCAGATATTCACCATTCGTCAGGTTTTAAAACACAGATATACCTTTCGGCGCCCGACAATGGTTGTTTTCCTTGACTTGAACGCGACATATGATTCTGTAGACCGAGAAGTTATGCGGGGATATCTTTCATTGAAAGTTGTACCCCAGAAGTACAAAAATCTTGTTAAGGCTTTTTACTCAAACACTATTAGTCGTATCAAGGGTTATGGAGAACTGTCATCTGAACTTGTAATCTCAAGTGGTGTCCATCAAGGTTGCCCACTGTCTCGATTTTTGTTGAATTTCATAATCGATTTACTGTTGACAATTACACTTTCATCGTCTGAGTTTTCAGAAATTGGTCTCCTACCAGGAGATCCACTTATCAACTTAGAACTTGATGACAATATAGTCCTGTTTGGCGAAGACGCGGATAAGATGCAGAGTCTTTGTACAGCAAATAGCTCCAATTCAAGCATGTTCGGAATTCGTTTCATCCCCCTCTAAATGCAAACTATTGCTCCAGGACTGGTCATCGTCTACACCTAAACTAAAGATAGGGAGTGAAATAGTTGAGCACGTCGACCATTTCACTTATCTTGGAAGTCTGATTAACCCTAAATGGTCTGGTCTCTGACAAAATATTAGTACGAATTCGAAAAGCTCGTTTAGCTTTTATCAACTTTCGCCACCTATGGCGTAAGCGAGTTATTCGTCTCTCAACGAAAGGAAGAGTATACTGCGCAATAGTTTGCTGTGTCTTGCTGTGTGAGTGTGAGATGTGGCCATTAAGGGTAGACGTTACTCAAATGTTATTAGTTTTCGACTATCGATATCTTCGACACATCGATTGCATTAGCTAGGATCATCGAGTAAAGAATAACGAGTGTAGACGACGGGTATTAAGGAAATGGTGGCAAGTCAGTAGATGTAGTTATGAATCATCACCGACCGAGGCAGTTGGGACATGTGTTGCGTACGCCCAACTACCGTCTGCCTAGACGCGTAATGTTGGCTGATATAGGAGCAGGATGAAAGAAAGTTAGAGGCGGCCAAACGAAAACATGGTATCAGCCTATGAAGTCACTGACTGCTGGTTTGCGTCGTGTTGGTAGCTGCAAACTCCTTGGCTGGGGTTCGCGCGAAAGCTGTAACCAGTGTTTGGAAACTTTGGGTGACATGGCTCAGAATGGGTCACAATTGCACAATTGTATCCACCTATTGTCCTCACTTAAATCGTGAGCCTAGTATTATTTCATAACTTCCTTTCAAAGCCCCACCTCTTTTGTCCCTGAACCATATTCTGTGTTCACTCTTCTTTGTTTTCTTTATTGTTATCATTGAAGTAACTGCTACTTTTACTAATGTGATGTTAGTCTTGCTGTGTTTTAGAGTTATGGTAACTTGGACAGATGCATACATGTACCAGGTTTTATGTTGATCATGCATACATACAATTTCAACCTTATTAGATAAATGTTTCGCAAGAATTTACAACAGAAAGATGACTCTAGGCTAAGAAAAATATCATGTATCATAAAAAGACTCACTTATCTCGCATAACAGAACCATCACAGATTGCAGCAAATAATAAAGGTGATGACAGATCTAGTTGATTGAAATTCGGCAGTAGTTTCATGAAGATAATTAGGTATGGACATCATTTTAGTGACGAAAATATGTCAAAGAAACATGTAGAAGTTAAGGAAAATTCATTGCGCGTAATTGATTTCGTTGAAATTTTTTAGAAATGTCAATATTTATTTTAAATAAAAATGACTCTGTAGTACTTGCTTCTGTCTTTTTAAAAAAGTATGCTGAATAAGACATTTCAAACAATTATCCTACTAAAATAGGTACGGTTAAAAGTATGTTTTCTTAATAATGTAAAATACTAGAAAAATACAGCATAAAAGAGCAAATGATGAACGCTTATAATTTGCCGAAACGGTTAGCAGTAGCTTCTTAATGGAGTATAAAAACGGATATATATATATATATATATATATATATATATATATATATATATAAAGGTAGAATTATTTGCAGCATTGAAAATAACCCAATCAATAAAGTTCTTTGTTTAATTGAAAACAGACTTGTTTACTACAGAGATAGCTTTGTTATTGCTGAACACTAATTACTTTTTATAAATTTGAGTGGCAACTACTATTAACGACAAAGCATTTAGATGAAAAAATATCTTGAAACTAAATATCGGCATGACAGTGTTAATTAATAAACCCCTTTTTGTTAGTTAGAATAAAGTTAAAGCTACTTTAATTATACAAACAGTAACGCTCTCGTAATTTTCACACTAATGTAATGTATGGAGAAATATATGAACTAAAAAGATCACGAGAATTCGCATACATTAGAAACGAAAATCATTATTATTAGTGATAAGCGATAATAAGTATTGGCTAACATTTTATACCATCCAAATGTACTGTGCTACTGTCACACTAGCAGGAATCTGTGTCTACTCCCACACTTTGTGATAAATCGTCGAAGGTAACCAAATAGCTCATGTGTCTGGGTAGTTGCATGGATGTTAGTGATGGTGTGACAATTGGACTCAATTCACACACAATAAAAGCCAGGATATCTCATTTCGATTTAGTCTACGATTGGCGCCTTCGTGGTAAGAGTTTGGATAGTAAAAGTCGGATTTACAACGCCAATGTGGTAGTAGTTCGTGATTGTGTTTTAGAAATCTAGTCTTTCCAAACCTAGAAAGCTCAACAATTTTTCGTTTCCGACTATCGATGTTTTCAAAAGATTAAGGACTTTCAATAACGACACCGTGATAATAATGCTAACTCTGCACAATGTGCTCGTACGCAACTGGTGTTGCTATCTTGAAACTCAGTGTCAGAGACTTGAGCATATTTTACAAATGTCATCCCAGCAACATCTACTCCATGTATTATTTTATGACGCTGAGACTGGATGAAAAATGGCGGGGTGATTGGTTTGCAAAACGTGTCGTGATACAGGTGAACGATGTATAAGAATGACCTTTACTGGCCCATCATGACTCTCAGCTTCAGTTCCTAGTGATAGTGTAGCTAAGTGGCTCCAGACGTTATCAACTTGGCATCATATACACTATGTTGTTGAGAATAGGTGATCGTGGGGAACAGGTAAGAAACCATGGACCCAAGTAGCTCAGTAAAAACGGTTACAAACTTTGAAATAGGATGACATAAGTTTGAAATAGCCAAGCAGCATTAGCTTTGCAGAGGATTACAAGTAGAGCTTGCTCATAAGTGTCTAGTAGCTTAAACCTATGTTTAAGGTTACCTCAAACCGTCATACATAGTAAACTGACATCTAATCCCATAAGGATCAAATCACTGAGTGAAATATAAGAAACATACGAAATTTTGAATTAAATTAAAACACATTTTATTGTTGATTATGGAGATAACAAGATTAAAGAAAACGACTTGTTAATTTAGTAAAATTTATCACACTTTCTTCACAGAAAAGGATACATACAAACGACGTCATTGCTATAGCCAATATGGTTCCCAATGGAATAGACTTCTGAGGGTTAGTTAAATCACCTGATCGATTAGAACCGGCCATAATGCCTGAATAGAAGAAACATTTGCACAAATGTTACATGCGACATCTTAAAGATGTAAATAGTAAAAGTTTATATTCAAAATAAAAGTAGGTTTATGCTCTAAAAATGTACCAAAGAAAAATTTGGAAAACAAACACATACGCAGAAATAACTAATAAAATATCTTATTAAATATGGCTGTTTAATTAGTGCTGCTGTTCATTTGTCTACATAAAGCAAACTCTACTGATATTAATATTTGAAGGAATACTTCCTTAGTTATAAAAAGCTAGTAATTGTTACCTAACCTAAGTACTGTGCAATATGCACAACTTAATTAGAGGTTAATTACCAGATTTTCAAGCTGTGAATTCGAGGTGGAATTTTAAATAACGAAAACTTGAATATTACTCTATCATATTTAAATTGAAACTGGTTATTTCGTTAATTACAATATGAAAATTACATAACGTATGTCTCAAAATGTGACATTTGGTAGACTAATATTAACAGTATTGAGATGTAATCTCAGTCGTGATGATACTTATTTAATAAGTCACCGACTTTGATCATAAACAGTGTTGTGAGCTATATACATGGTATGAGAAATGTTAGATTATTTTGGTAATATTTGTCTATCACCTGTAAAATCTCTTACGTTATAGTAATTTTGAAGGTGAACAAAAGCATATAATGCTCTTTATTGATTAAAATGTATAAATGTTTATACAAATAATTGACTAAATTACTATTAATTTGAAATTATGTTTTAGATTTTCTATCACCAACAAAAGTTCATATGTGTAGAGAGATTAATGACTCCTAATTAAAAATATTGTTTAAAAGCCTTTAAAAAGTAAATGTAAACTTTATTTTGTAACTAAAAATACTTAATACTATGCAAAATAATAGACTTAATCGATACTAGCACCTTATTTGTAATTCCTACAAAATTAGTGAATTCAGTTGTTTGGAGTTTATACGCAAGTTATAGAGAGATATATCATTAAGAAGAAAACCAGGTGCATAGATTCAAGCCATTACTGGAGGTGTTTTTAATGGAAAGGTTGAAATGAGAATATTGCACTATTTTCATTGCATTTAGCTTTTATATGCAAAGGGCATAGAAAAAAAGGAAACGGTCATCAGAAACGCATTAGGAAACATATTACATCTACACTCTAAAATAGATCATGTAAATATAGTAAGGTTTATGGATTATTTTAAATTTCCTAATTTAAATTAATATACAAAAATTATGGCCAGAATAGTCATTATGAAAGTTACGATGAAGACCAAGGGATATGAATGATAATTAACAATAATAAAGTCACATTAATGTATATCTATAAATTTACTTGCTCTTATGGGACTTGTTATATTGACCACACAAACCGAAATCTTTCTAAACGCATCTCAGAACACTACTCTACATTTCTTCTAAAACGTTAGAGCAAAAAGATTACGAGCTCAGTAAAAGAACATTGTATCAACTCGGGTCATGTTGAACTTCCGCCCGGAATAGTCCTTCATCATCATCTATGTTGTTAAAAGATTGAACTCAAAGGGAGGTGAAAATGAACATCTTATGCACTTACTAATGAAGTCTTAGCAAGTCGGCCGTTAGAGCTCGATATTTAAGTGCGGAAACAGCACGTGCAATCTCTGTACTTTTCTTGACCCTAGTATATGTTTGTTTATTTGTTGTTATTTTTAGTCTGTTTTGATGGTTTTCTTAATTTCTAATATTTGTAGTCGATCTGATGAACCGATCTGATACCGTAGAGAAATAACAACACATACGGTTATGGCTATACATGCAGCCACAATAAATGATGTCGTCGAAAACAAAGTTTTCTTCCTTGAATTGTCATTATTTCTTTCTCAAAAACATAGTGAGCTTTTTCAGTTACTTAGAAAACTGACTATTGTGTACGATTTAATACCACATATTGATATTATCATGCATTTGTGTAACACGGGTTATAGATAAAAATGTTAGTAATATCCTGTTGCTTCTGACATAACGGTATCATAAATAATTGGAATCAAAATGAACACAAGAGTTTCTTATTACTCCTTTGTGTATCAAGATGCCATTGTTGTATACTTTAAATAATCGATAGGAAATCGCAACTCTTAATATTGTGCGTGAAGATACTTACCACTAAGAAATACACAAAATACTGACTAGACTTAGGGCTGTAGAATTAAAAAGATTGATTAAAGAGATTTTCGGCCGAAAATATTACCGGTGAGCCACTAAAGATATAATAACTCAACTATCGAACAGATCGATCATGTTAGCGATGTATCAAATAGGCCACATAATTTGAAACTGATTTAATAATGACTGGTGTCTTTAAATGTGCAAATATACATTGATTCCTTACTGACAGAAATACATTGCTGACACCGGAATGTATGATGTCTATAATTAGATTTAACAAGTCCAGAGGTTACAGAGACGCAATAGCAAAAAAGCAATACAACCGCACTTTCTCATAATCTAAATTAAATATAACTAAAATAGAATCTCACCCAAATAAGTTATTAAAACACAATATGTAGCACCAATATCCAAAAAAATAAACAAATGAGCAGATCTGAAATATATATTTATCTATGATAATCATTATTGATTTGAATCAAAGAACTTACCGGTAACAGAGGGAAAGTAAATGCCCAAGAGAAGCATAAAACTTGAAGTAACATCTGCTATATTTGGACCTTGACCATACTTACGATCAGCTGGGAAATCGATATTATCATATGCTTGCCCTTTCTCACGATAATGTGATTGTAAAAAATTTTCTAAAGGAATTTTAGATAAATAGTTGATTTCATGTATTTTTCACGAATATGGAAATTGAAAATAACTAAAACTGGTTTATAGTATGAAGTTGCTTATAAGAAAAGAAATAAAATTATCATAAGTGTACACATACACGAATTCGCGATAGTGTAATTTTATACTAATGCTATTCAAAGTGATAGTGTTTACAACGTAACATGTTAGACATCAATTATTACAATTGCCTCGAGGCTGTTGCTATTAAATACATAAACTATACTGATGCATTCAAAACAATACAGTTTTCAACGTAATATTCCCTGGTAACTGTACTATCAAACGTTTAACTGAGCAATATCTTAATTCATTCCTTTAGGTAATATTTACCTTTGTTAATTCCTCCATCAATTTTATGAGGATTACTCATTGTTATTCTATTAATCTGTCTATTTTACAATTGTGATTACTTAACTTTTGAAATCAAACTTTATCACCTAAAATACATGTTACCATGTGTTTGTAAAATTATTACCTACAATTTCTACAGTAGTTAATGCATACATATACAGTTCCATAGAAAACAATTTATAATTTTTCCGTAATTACTGTCTTCTAATTTTCTATGAATAAAATTACATACACTGTACAGTGATTTACAATAACGTTTATTACTAATGTTTCTAGGTTGTAAAGTAGCATTTGAAAAGAAACCACGAAATCAGCAAATCCGTCATATTTTACTATGTTCATTGTTTAAAAATGGTAGAAACCGTATAAAACAATGTACTTTAATATACTGCTTTCATGATAATAGTACTTTTACATTCATTGACTTTGGGTGATAACAGACATATATTGTCGCCTAAAACAATTTTTGACGAATTATTCTTTTGATGAAGTCTCAGTGAAAAATGACAATGTAATTATTCCCTAATATTTCGCTTGATGTAATATAGAATTTAGGCAAAAACGTGACAATATGTCTGAATGCCTTGAGTAGTAATGCAAGTGTATTCAGGATGCGATAATGTCTCTGAAAACGTAAAATGCTAGTTTAAAACTAGTTTCCAATATATCTAAGTCTGATTGCAAGCAAATTGCATCAACTTTAGTGATAACTGAAATAATATTGTTACAGATTCAGCAGGCTTGTTGGGCTTTAACCAGCTTGTGCAACTTATACTACAGAGGAGACATTTATCCGCTAAACAAAAAAAGTATATTGCGTAGCAGTCCGCTACATTGGCAGTATGCGTAGGCTACAATTATCACTCAAGTATCCCAGGATGAACAAAAGACAAACACCGAAGTCAGGCATATAGTACTGAAGGAAGATGATGAACCAGTCGGTGAGGTGAAGAATCCTAATCTAGTGGGGTGTTTAGGATATATTTATGTATATCTAATCACTGCTTATCTTGACGCACAATGTTAGATAATGTAGAAGGATGTAAGAAGACGGAGAGCAAAATAAAAAAGTATATCAATTTATGAAGTTGTTGATAGTTGTTGTGAGCGCTGTTGGTTGATGAAATTTACCTGATTAAGGTAAGACTGATGTGATATCAAATAAACAGATGAATGTCAAAACGAATGAACTAACATCAGTTATACTTCATACGTAATTTCAGGTGCATCATTTACTCCTTATTTGACTTTGTTTATTTTATAGTATAATAAGGCTCATTTAGTTATGGATAAAACTAGTGAACTAGAAGTGAGACGAAAAAACAACGTAACGATAGATGATTTCTTGATATATGATAACAGGAGCTTCCTTATCGACGACATCAAGGTAAATGAGATTAAAAGAGTGGTAAAACTGGGAAAAAGATTACTTACAAAAGCATACTACAATAACGTTTATTACTAATGTTTCTAGGTTGTAAAGTAGCATTTGAAAAGAAACCACGAAATCAGCAAATCCGTCATATTTTACTATGTTCATTGTTTAAAAATGGTAGAAACCGTATAAAACAATGTACTTTAATATACTGCTTTCATGATAATAGTACTTTTACATTCATTGACTTTGGGTGATAACAGACATATATTGTCGCCTAAAACAATTTTTGACGAATTATTCTTTTGATGAAGTCTCAGTGAAAATGACAATGTAATTATTCCCTAATATTTCGCTTGATGTAATATAGAATTTAGGCAAAAACGTGACAATATGTCTGAATGCCTTGAGTAGTAATGCAAGTGTATTCAGGATGCGATAATGTCTCTGAAAACGTAAAATGCTAGTTTAAAACTAGTTTCCAATATATCTAAGTCTGATTGCAAGCAAATTGCATCAACTTTAGTGATAACTGAAATAATATTGTTACAGATTCAGCAGGCTTGTTGGGCTTTAACCAGCTTGTGCAACTTATACTACAGAGGAGACATTTATCCGCTAAACAAAAATTACAAAAGCATACTACAATAACGTTTATTACTAATGTTTCTAGGTTGTAAAGTAGCATTTGAAAAGAAACCACGAAATCAGCAAATCCGTCATATTTTACTATGTTCATTGTTTAAAAATGGTAGAAACCGTATAAAACAATGTACTTTAATATACTGCTTTCATGATAATAGTACTTTTACATTCATTGACTTTGGGTGATAACAGACATATATTGTCGCCTAAAACAATTTTTGACGAATTATTCTTTTGATGAAGTCTCAGTGAAAAATGACAATGTAATTATTCCCTAATATTTCGCTTGATGTAATATAGAATTTAGGCAAAAACGTGACAATATGTCTGAATGCCTTGAGTAGTAATGCAAGTGTATTCAGGATGCGATAATGTCTCTGAAAACGTAAAATGCTAGTTTAAAACTAGTTTCCAATATATCTAAGTCTGATTGCAAGCAAATTGCATCAACTTTAGTGATAACTGAAATAATATTGTTACAGATTCAGCAGGCTTGTTGGGCTTTAACCAGCTTGTGCAACTTATACTACAGAGGAGACATTTATCCGCTAAACAAAAAAAGTATATTGCGTAGCAGTCCGCTACATTGGCAGTATGCGTAGGCTACAATTATCACTCAAGTATCCCAGGATGAACAAAAGACAAACACCGAAGTCAGGCATATAGTACTGAAGGAAGATGATGAACCAGTCGGTGAGGTGAAGAATCCTAATCTAGTGGGGTGTTTAGGATATATTTATGTATATCTAATCACTGCTTATCTTGACGCACAATGTTAGATAATGTAGAAGGATGTAAGAAGACGGAGAGCAAAATAAAAAGTATATCAATTTATGAAGTTGTTGATAGTTGTTGTGAGCGCTGTTGGTTGATGAAATTTACCTGATTAAGGTAAGACTGATGTGATATCAAATAAACAGATGAATGTCAAAACGAATGAACTAACATCAGTTATACTTCATACGTAATTTCAGGTGCATCATTTACTCCTTATTTGACTTTGTTTATTTTATAGTATAATAAGGCTCATTTAGTTATGGATAAAACTAGTGAACTAGAAGTGAGACGAAAAAACAACGTAACGATAGATGATTTCTTGATATATGATAACAGGAGCTTCCTTATCGACGACATCAAGGTAAATGAGATTAAAAGAGTGGTAAAACTGGGAAAAAGATTACTTACAAAAGCATACTACAATAACGTTTATTACTAATGTTTCTAGGTTGTAAAGTAGCATTTGAAAAGAAACCACGAAATCAGCAAATCCGTCATATTTTACTATGTTCATTGTTTAAAAATGGTAGAAACCGTATAAAACAATGTACTTTAATATACTGCTTTCATGATAATAGTACTTTTACATTCATTGACTTTGGGTGATAACAGACATATATTGTCGCCTAAAACAATTTTTGACGAATTATTCTTTTGATGAAGTCTCAGTGAAAAATGACAATGTAATTATTCCCTAATATTTCGCTTGATGTAATATAGAATTTAGGCAAAAACGTGACAATATGTCTGAATGCCTTGAGTAGTAATGCAAGTGTATTCAGGATGCGATAATGTCTCTGAAAACGTAAAATGCTAGTTTAAAACTAGTTTCCAATATATCTAAGTCTGATTGCAAGCAAATTGCATCAACTTTAGTGATAACTGAAATAATATTGTTACAGATTCAGCAGGCTTGTTGGGCTTTAACCAGCTTGTGCAACTTATACTACAGAGGAGACATTTATCCGCTAAACAAAAAAAGTATATTGCGTAGCAGTCCGCTACATTGGCAGTATGCGTAGGCTACAATTATCACTCAAGTATCCCAGGATGAACAAAAGACAAACACCGAAGTCAGGCATATAGTACTGAAGGAAGATGATGAACCAGTCGGTGAGGTGAAGAATCCTAATCTAGTGGGGTGTTTAGGATATATTTATGTATATCTAATCACTGCTTATCTTGACGCACAATGTTAGATAATGTAGAAGGATGTAAGAAGACGGAGAGCAAAATAAAAAAGTATATCAATTTATGAAGTTGTTGATAGTTGTTGTGAGCGCTGTTGGTTGATGAAATTTACCTGATTAAGGTAAGACTGATGTGATATCAAATAAACAGATGAATGTCAAAACGAATGAACTAACATCAGTTATACTTCATACGTAATTTCAGGTGCATCATTTACTCCTTATTTGACTTTGTTTATTTTATAGTATAATAAGGCTCATTTAGTTATGGATAAAACTAGTGAACTAGAAGTGAGACGAAAAAACAACGTAACGATAGATGATTTCTTGATATATGATAACAGGAGCTTCCTTATCGACGACATCAAGGTAAATGAGATTAAAAGAGTGGTAAAACTGGGAAAAAGATTACTTACAAAAGCATACTACAATAACGTTTATTACTAATGTTTCTAGGTTGTAAAGTAGCATTTGAAAAGAAACCACGAAATCAGCAAATCCGTCATATTTTACTATGTTCATTGTTTAAAAATGGTAGAAACCGTATAAAACAATGTACTTTAATATACTGCTTTCATGATAATAGTACTTTTACATTCATTGACTTTGGGTGATAACAGACATATATTGTCGCCTAAAACAATTTTTGACGAATTATTCTTTTGATGAAGTCTCAGTGAAAAATGACAATGTAATTATTCCCTAATATTTCGCTTGATGTAATATAGAATTTAGGCAAAAACGTGACAATATGTCTGAATGCCTTGAGTAGTAATGCAAGTGTATTCAGGATGCGATAATGTCTCTGAAAACGTAAAATGCTAGTTTAAAACTAGTTTCCAATATATCTAAGTCTGATTGCAAGCAAATTGCATCAACTTTAGTGATAACTGAAATAATATTGTTACAGATTCAGCAGGCTTGTTGGGCTTTAACCAGCTTGTGCAACTTATACTACAGAGGAGACATTTATCCGCTAAACAAAAAAAGTATATTGCGTAGCAGTCCGCTACATTGGCAGTATGCGTAGGCTACAATTATCACTCAAGTATCCCAGGATGAACAAAAGACAAACACCGAAGTCAGGCATATAGTACTGAAGGAAGATGATGAACCAGTCGGTGAGGTGAAGAATCCTAATCTAGTGGGGTGTTTAGGATATATTTATGTATATCTAATCACTGCTTATCTTGACGCACAATGTTAGATAATGTAGAAGGATGTAAGAAGACGGAGAGCAAAATAAAAAAGTATATCAATTTATGAAGTTGTTGATAGTTGTTGTGAGCGCTGTTGGTTGATGAAATTTACCTGATTAAGGTAAGACTGATGTGATATCAAATAAACAGATGAATGTCAAAACGAATGAACTAACATCAGTTATACTTCATACGTAATTTCAGGTGCATCATTTACTCCTTATTTGACTTTGTTTATTTTATAGTATAATAAGGCTCATTTAGTTATGGATAAAACTAGTGAACTAGAAGTGAGACGAAAAAACAACGTAACGATAGATGATTTCTTGATATATGATAACAGGAGCTTCCTTATCGACGACATCAAGGTAAATGAGATTAAAAGAGTGGTAAAACTGGGAAAAAGATTACTTACAAAAGCATACTTCATTATAATTTGATACATGATAAATCTGATTGTGTACACGGTGATAATATTGAAGAAGAAATTACTTAATAGATATTTTCAAGT
This sequence comes from Schistosoma mekongi, assembly GCA_034768735.1. NCBI lineage: Eukaryota > Metazoa > Platyhelminthes > Trematoda > Strigeidida > Schistosomatidae > Schistosoma > Schistosoma mekongi. Next base: position 62,744,864 of record CM068305.1, read on the forward strand.
AAGAAAAGTAACATACTAAATGTATAACTAAAAAATTCTGTATTTTAAAATTTAGTATTTTTTCATTTTTCAGCCACCGTCATTTTAGCTTTCTTCAAATGTATTCTGCTTACGACATATAGATAAATATACTCTATTATGAATCAACGTGATTGTGGGAGGAGACGTGATAACACTTAACTACCTGAACTGATGCGAGATAATCAGGATTCGAACTAGTGACTTGTTGGCTGAAAAACTATTATTATAAGCTAGAAGCTAATGCAAAACATTTTGCAACCACCCAATAATTCTTCTATCTACTGCTGAAAACAAGGATCCTCTTTTTAATGTGTATTAGGAATTACTTAAGGACAAATATATAGTGGACTGCAGAAAACACAATAAGCATAAAATGATACCTTTTTATCCTCTTAAATGTTTAATTAGTCAAAAAATCTGTTATATCAGGAGCGTCGTCTATTAATTACTTCAGACATAATTGAATAGAGATGACTGATGAAGGTGTTGTGCAACAAGTTTTGCCAGTTGTTGTCAAATGAAAAAAGTAAATCACGCATATTATCATTTTCGTAGAATTATGTGGCACTAATCAGAAACTAATCACAATAATAACAAAACTGTTCGTAATTAAATTTATAATTATGCCAACAGATGAAAAAGCGAAATCTTCTGGTCAATGATTAACTAAGTTTTAGGCAACTGTAACGAAGTAAAAGTTACAAAACGTAATTAGAATCAAAATGTTATGATTTTATGACTGAAATCAAAAATGACTTAAACGCAATGGGTTATGTATAGATAAGATAACTACAACAACCCATCAATTAAGGGACAGTTATATTAAAGATGAAAGAAAAGGCGTTTTTCTGTTTTAGCCAAAAAAAATATAGGTCACCTAACAAAATAGACCCAAAAGTAAACTTTCTAAGAAAATATTACAAGTAGCAGATCTCGATTGATATTTGACGACAAACATTTTCCACTGATGAAAAAGAACATCATTGAATAGGTCATCTCAGGTAATAGGCTCGAAAAATAAGAAGAAAGAAAGGAATTGTTTTGATCCACTTAACCAGCGATTAATAAACTACGAATGTATTTGCTTAACTGCACGTGTTAACAAAATAAAAGTTTATTTTCAAATAAAAATGAGCAATACATAAACAGTGATGATGGAGTAAATTTTACAGTACAGATTGGTGCTTTTACAAGGTTTGCGTTCTCAAAGTTAGATGGTAAAATCATGAAGCTTCTAATATTCTTCTAAACAATATTATCAGCGTTCACTTCAAGGCACAGCTTAATAGTTTTTCCACAGGCATTCGTATCAGTCTGTCCTGATAACCTTACTTACGATTAGCTATCTTCACTAATTTTTCAGTCGACATCTGATTACAGATTGAGCTATTGTGTATAGGTTGGTAGATCAGGTCTGTGTTAATGTATTTTTCGTTCTTCGTTTGATTTGAATGTTATGCATTTACATACCATCCGGCATCCTTTGAATATAATGTATTCACTTTGCCACTCATTGTTCATGAATGTGTCGGTGATATAGAAACGTTTACTTTGCATTTTATAGTTTTTCGCAGTCTGTTTTATTTATTTAGTTGTTTAATAGCTCCTTACGTATAAGACGCATCAAAGATCACAGCTACCTGAATGGATATTATAGAAACTCAGGCAATTATATTTGCAATAGTCTCCAACCTCTACTAGTTTTCACATATATATAGAGGCTTATAGGAAATTCGTAAAACATTACCCACAGTTTCTTAACGTTTTCATTCTGTTTCATATTTCTAAAGTTTTCGTTTAAGACACTTCATAATACAAGAATCCAAAATATAAAACGTAAATTCAACGTGAAAATCCCGCTAGAAATTGCCAACAAGGCAGACGTACATTTATGAAGAAATCGCTACCGAATTCAGAGGTCATATGTGCTTTTGAAATCCATGCATTGTAGGCACTATATGGCTAGCCTACAACAGTATCACACTGAATATAATCGCCATCAGCCACTAGCAAACAATTTAAATTAAGCCTTAAAGCATTCTGTAGAGGAGAACTTTAGTCAGCAATGATAATCAAAAATTCACAATGATTGATCATCCAGAAAATGTTCTTCATTTAATCTCTTAAACGTAATGTCTTTTGTTGATTATTATGCTGATTTTATTAAAATTTCATATGGAAGAAAAACAGTCGACTGATGTTCCAACAAGAATGATAGTAAACGTTAGGATTTGTAATACGACAAAAACTAGTAAACTAGTAAGAATACATATTTAGGAATATAATTTAATTATTTTAATTTTTAGCAATATTTTATTTAATATCTTTTTAAATTTACCAAGCAAGCATTTCATTTGAATACATATATTTTAAAAAACTTGTCATTTTGTGAAATAAATTATCTTTTTAATTATATCATCATCTTACAAGAACGGTTATGTTCTATGTCACATGAATATTTTTCAAGGATACACTAAGCAAATAATAATCAGTCGTAGACAGCCACCAGTGTTCAGCAAATATATGCGTAGTTGCATATGTGTACATAGTGTAATTGTTCGGTATGCATTTCATCTCTTGATTTCTTTCTTCTAATTATAATTAGAATATGCCAGTTGATTCATCATAAATGAGCAAGAAGTAATATCCAGATAATAATAAGCAAGTCTGCACAACATTTTTTAAATCACTAACTTAGTAAATATAAAATGTCTCAGAGATAATGAAATGCTACGTAAATTATTTGTCAAGAAATTTTTATTTTGAGAGTATAATTAAACTTAAAACATCGAGTAAGTTGTATATGACACACAATATATTATAGTGCGATCATTAATTTGTATATTATACACTTCCATGATGTGGGCAGCCAGGAAGTGAAAACCACCCTCATACCTCTATAAGCACACGAGATCATTTTGCTCGAGGTCAAATCCCACCCTCAACTCTCAATAACTCCCTTATTCCCACGATTAACCCGTCTAGCCTAACTTTATCACCTCACGCCTCTAATGGTAATGGTTTGAGTTCACGAAACGTTATTCCTGGTTTCCTGAAACCTCGCACTAAACTACATACCGGAGCTTTTAACGTTCGAACCTTAGGCCAAATAGGACAACAAGCCTCCCTAGCTATGACCATAGATTCTCGTTCCATCGATGTCTGCTGCGTCTCCAAAACGCGTATACAGGATTCAAGTACAATCATTCGCCTGACAATTTGTATATTAACCCAAGTAACGTATAAAATGTTTTAGAATATATGAGACATCTACCTGTCTGTTATTTAACGGATCAGTTGTTATCAAAGTAATACGCAGAATAATGTAAACACACTTCAAAAGAATGGAGAATATAGTCAAGACGAAAATCGAACAAGTCGGTATTAATGTAACATCGGTAACTAAATACTAAATATATCTCAATGAAGAGAGAATACTTTTGTGTTACTATGAGAAATCTCGCTTAAGGTCTTAAGATAACTAATACGCTACTATGTCAACTAACGAAGATCAAAAAACTCAAAATAGAAACACTCCATAGCTGGTAGAACTTAGTATACATGACGAGATAAAATGATTAGAATTAAAAAGTGGACTGTAAAAAAATCAAACAATAACCAATGATCAAAGTCGCTTTCGAATAATCAGTGTTTAGCGTGAATTAATGGATATAATGTGAGGCTGTGAGGAAAAGAGAAGGATCCATAGAACCGAAATTAAGATGTGTGAAGACAAAAAAATTGATACGAAGGGTAGCATTTAAACTTCGTGTCCTTTAATATAATCAAGTCCATATAGAGACAAAATAAGGAGGATATAAATTCAGTATTTTTAGAACGGTTTATATGCCATAAAAACCTGGATTCAACTATTTTCAAACTATTAACAGATATTCAAAACAAACTATCTAATAAGAACTATTCTCATAAAAACTTAATAAATAAGTGGCTGTACTAGAAGTTACTTAAATCAGTTTGTAAAACGTAGGACTATTGTTATAACAGATATACCTTTATTTTAAATAATCAACTGTAACACTGTAGTTATTTTTTTCGTCAGCGAATCCGAAAACCATATTACTTATATGATTCATTCTTATTGGGTCCAATTAAATGGACAATTATGAATGCATGCCTCAAGGGTGACATTGATCATCAAATTAATAAACGGCAGCTTTACAGCTTTCAGCGAGCCTTCCAAATCACTAAGAATAGTACTTCCTAAGTACCTATGTACAGAACTTACACACCTTATTAAGATGAAAGATAAACTTATTTATAAATTTCTAAAGAACAAATTGTTATAAAATTAGAAAATGTTCCTATTGTCAAACTGATCATCGATTGGAAGTGTCTATATTGTAGTGGTTATATAGACATAACCATATATATATATATATATATATATATATATATATATATATATATATATATCATGTAATGGAGACATGTACTAAGCTATACCCTATTATAGCATTAAAATGTCCAAAATCAATGGTGAATATTGCAGTTTACCAAAATAGTCAACAAAATGTCACTGGAAGTGGTACGGTAACTAATAGAAGATATTCTAAAATCTAAGAAAAAGCAATGGAAATAATTGATTAATTCAATAAAAGACTAAACAAGCAACCATAAAACGTAACTTAATGTAGAGATGTGCATGCAAGGATGATTTGGAAATAAGTAATTTACTAAAATCAAAATTGTAACTCCGTAAGTCACAAAACCTATACAGAATATATATTTTTGTATCTGTTTATCATACACGAATGTGTAATTTTAAGTAATACGTATACAAATTACGCACAGTTTTACAGTTTAGAAATTTAGGAAGAAGGTACATGGAAAAAGCAATGAATAAGATTACATCAAGGTTTAGATGGGTTGTGTGTAAATTAGCCAATACACACCAATACATGCAAGAGAAGACTACCAGGATAGAAGCAACCTCAGCATCAGTAGGCGTAAACATATATAAAAGAAAGAGTAAGATCTTAAAATATAACACAGGGAGCACCAACTCTATTGAACTTGATGAGAAAACTCCGGAAGAAGTGAATACTTTCACATACCTGGGAAGCATCACAGATGAACAAGGAGGATTTGGTGCAGATGTAAAGGCAAGGATTGGCAGAGTAAAAGCAGCATTCCTACGGTCGAAGAACATATGGGACTCAGAACAACTGTCAACTAACCTCAAAGTCAGACTCTTCAATTCGAACGTCAAGACAGTTCTACTGTATGGAGCTGAAACGTGAAGAACTATTGCAAACATTATCAGAAGGGTGCAAGTATTTATAAACAACTGTCTATGTAAGATACTGAATGTCCATTGACCATCAACCATCAGCAACAGCCTATTATAGGAGAGAACAAACCAACTTTCAGCTGAAGAGAAAATTAGGACAAGACGTTGGAAATGAACAGGACATACATTGCAGAAAACAACAGACTGTACCACAAGATAAGCATTAACATGGAATCCTATTGGGAAACAGAAACCAGGAAGGCCAAAGAACACACTGTGCCGAGAATTGGAAACAGAAATTAAAAGGATGAACAGCAACTGGAAACAGCTGGAAAGGATCGCTCAGGATAGAGTTCAATGGAGAATACTAGTGATCGGCCTATGCTACTCTATGACGGGTAACAGGCGTAAGTAAGTGTAAATAACCATTTGAATTACTTACATTCTTCCCAACAATGGTTCAAGCATTCAAAAAGACAGCAGCATATGAACTCGTATTACTGATTTCAGTTACATAATCCAATTTAAAGTGAGAAGGATAAAATAGAATTAACTACCAGAAATTTCAGTTAATGAAAAAAGTTAGTGACTTGTGACTACTAGAATCTACAATATGTCCTAAAGCATACTTGACCATTAATGTCAAAGGTTTAATGGAGTCTAAACAGAAAGCTTAATACATCATGAAAAAAAGGCTTTATTATTTTGATAGGCAGCTTTTAGTATCCAACTGTTATTTAAGCTAACCTGCAATCCATATATAAATGGTGAAAAGATAATTACAACGGGTAAATAACTCCAATTAATTTATATTATTCCATTGACAGAACAAGCCCAACATATACGTCACTCACTTGATTTTTTGCATATTGCTGTAAAAGCAAAGGGTTCTTTCAGAAATTGTAGTTCAGTGAACCCATGAGCAAGTTAGTACTAAACTACCATAATAATTATCTTGCAGCCATCAAGTGGTACTGCAGACAAAGTAATTGTGTTTATCTGACAAGAAGAGTATAAATGTGTCATTCACATTGTTTCGTTACCGATATAAACGAATGCATAAGTGCTTATAACAACGAAAGTTTTGTTACTTCGGGATTTTATACGTAATTAAATATAAAAAAGAACAACTCTGTTTGATAAGAGTTGCTAAGTGGCTCACAATATGTCAGAAATAAATGTTTACAAGGTCTATGTTTTGTAAACCTGCAATGGTAAGGTAGTAGGAATGTAGACACCCATAAGCAATTTTCAGTGTAATGTTTGTTGTTTTACGTGGTTTTCTTTCCATAACTAAGCCCTGACGACATATTAATATCACGATTTCCATATTTTTAAGGAAGTATTTTATTCACAATGACGTGAGAGCAGTTTAATTCAGTTAGCAAACAACAGGAGAGAAATGATCATTTACATGGTTCCAATGCACCCACAGTTTCAACCAATACAAAAACGTCAACTAAAAGCTCACAATTAGTCTGCATTTCCGAACATAAAGTGGCTACCGTCTGGACTCAGTAGTCTAGTGGTGAACGCGGTGGCGTTCGACACGAAAGAGACTGGGTTCGAATCCCACTGTGAACATCAACATTAGGATGCAAGTACATCCAGCCGATGAGTCCCAAACAGAACGAAACGCGCGTCCTGGATTCCACTTGCCAGTCACAATCCAACTTATATGAAGTGGCTACGATAATGAATGGTTGATTTAAACGACAGCAATAAACTTCATTGTAAGTTATTATCGAATAATAATAAAATTTTAATTTTGCTCTCCAATAACATTTTGAATTACTTTCAGAGAAAGATAAAAAAAAGTAGCTTACCGAAAAACTTCTTTGATGTTAAACCAGGCATTGCAGGAAAATAGCTTATATTGTTCGCATTGAAAAAAGCGCACGATTCATCTGTTGCTGTTTTTGGATTACTGCAATATGCATTGTAAATAGGACCAGTAACATTTTTATGACATTCTACTGTACCATTCACCGTAACAAAATCTCGGCTTAATAAACGCCCACCCAACGCACAAACACTAAACAGATTAATATTCAAAAACGAAGTATAAAATAAAAGGTGCTTACATGTTCTCTAAAATTCATCTTTAACAGAAGAAGCTGGTTTATCAATTCATGTCTACACATAGTTTATTCATACATTTGAACAATCCAAAGAAAAACAAGAATTTTAGAAGGAAGTGAAGTCATTTTACGCAGAGGCTTCTCATCAGTTGTAAACAGTTCAAATTTACAAAACTTAACATAATGAAAACTGAATATTTGGTCTAACATATCTACTTTAGATGAATGTTGCATAAAATTCTGGTAATTACAAAATATGCTTTACAACGTAGCTTATCTCTTGACTTTCATTACAGTTATTCAATATGCTGTTACTTTTTCATTGTAAATATGTTTATAAATATCTTTAACGTCATTCCCCTACTCTCCATAATCATTTATCAATATATAAATGGGCGTTAAACTTAAATATGACTAATACCAGATATCATGCTCTATTCCATTAATCAAGATTGCCAGTTCTGTTTCAAATATCCACCTCGATTTTACCAAATAATATAATCTAAGCATTTATTTCGCATTCTCCCCCCCCCCGAATGATTGATTATGATTACGCATCTACTATCTGCCAGCGAAGTTCTATCCACTGCCTCCTCGAGCTGGAGTTATTACTTAATAAAGTTGAGGTGCAAAAGCGAACGTCTGACGCTTAAAAAAAGTCAATAGAGGGGAGTTAGAAAGCCAAAACTCCAAACCAATGATGTATATTGGTTTCATGATTCTAAGACATGAATGGTGTGTAGACCAACTTGGTCACTGTCCACCATTAGACTTCATTTTCTAACAATGTTTCATTGTCTTATGGATTGATCTTACGAACAGAGTCAAGGAGTGGCCCTCTAAGAAAACAACCTTCAACGGTTTGGGCGGCCGGGTTCTGCACACAACTTTAACGATTAAGAATTATGAAGCAGATGCCTATTATATCATCTCTCACTCAAACGATATTTATACTCAAGTGATATTTACTGTCATTTTAATGTACACGATTTTGCTTTATTTCACATTCCCATGTATCCCGTTTTTGTTTCTTTCATTTATTGTCACTGCTTATTCAATTCATTTAACGGCTCGTTCATAACAAAAATTCTGACCTGTTAGTTTGAATTGAAGTCATCGGATGATAGACATTTTATTTGTTCATATAGATGTGAAAATCTGGTACAGCTTATATAAAGCTAAATGTACCATTTAAACTGGCCGTCTTCAACGTTTGTACATTGATACAGAACAGAAAACTGATAGATTTAACTATTTAAGGAGGTTTTAACAGCAACGTTTGTTGTATATCTGAAACCCGTATTCAAAACTTAAGTAGTGTGTAGTACAAATTCATGCTACATCTGTCGATTCCAAGAGAGTTTCAAGTGCGCTTGTCCAGAGACCCAGTACTACTGGTGTCCAGTTTCGCCGGCTTCAGTGTCACACTAAGTACTACAGGAGAATCAGGACCCATTTACAATCGCATATGCGCTGTTGTCATATGTACATCCCGAGAGTATCGTGTCGAAAAATTGTTCATTTACAAATATGATACGTACTCATTTCATAAAAGTGGTTATTTGAACTTAATAGTCTAGTAAAACAAGTGCAATAAAGCGTTTGATATGAATGAACTTAGTCTGTATCCACGTATAAACATTGGAACTAGGATGTAGGCAAATCCAGCCAACAAATCCTAAATAAGATGAAATTTGTGTCCTAAATTCTATTTGGCTGATACAATTCAACTTTACACAGATCAAGACTCTGTTTAAAAAAATGAGAAAACTACGAACAAATTAATATGGGAAACATGGGAAGAAAAGTTTAAATTTTATATTTGCTAAAAATCAAACTGCGTTAATCGGTCAGCTGTTATTTTGTTTCCAAAAGATTCATATATAATATGAATAGTCTAGTGACCGGAAAGAAAAATTACGAAAATTCCCGTTTAGAGTCATTTGATCCAGCCTTGTTAAAAAAACACTGATTCATTTATTTAAAACATAGTGCAAGTTTTAAACGATTTTAAACGATTATTCAAGATTATTGTCTGGCACAGTAATATACCTCATAAATTCAGTGGCCACAAATTACTCAATAATTTGTCATAGTATACACTAATTGGCAAATATATTCATTTCTTCAATGCGTAGGGTTATAAACGTTGTGGGAAACATTACTCATCACTTATTACATAATCACAGAAAACCTGAAACTATTGGATTGTTAATTCATTTCGGCTTCAGAGAAGAGTGAAGTGAATACACAAGAACAAATGTAGAATGTCCTGGATCTACGACGGACAAGTTAATATTTAGGCACTGATTTATCTACTGTGGAACTTTCTATTCAGGTCATTTCATTTCATATATACTGACTAGACGTACACATATTCATAGTTCAAAGAACTCAGTATTAAGAATCACAAATTAAAATGTCATTTGTCAAATGAGAAGATAATAATTAAGTCAAACTAAAGTAATAATTTCCAGATCACGAAAATCTGAACTTAAAATATAACAAAAATTCTGACCTGTTAGTTTGAATTGAAGTCATCGGATGATAGACACTAAGTACTAGGAGAATCGGGCCATTAATATGCGCTGTTGTCATAGTACATCCCGAGAGTATTCGTGTCGAAAAATTGTTCATTTACAAATATGATACGTACTCATTTCATAAAGTGGTTATTGAACTTAATAGTCTAGTAAAACAAGTGCAATAAGCGTTTGATATGAATGAACTTAGTCTGTATCCACGTATAAACAATTGGAACTAGGATGTAGGCAAATCCAGCCAACAATCCTAAATAAGATGAATTGTGTCCTAAATTCTATTTGGCTGATACATTCAACTTTACACAGATCAAGACTCTGTTTAAAAAAATGAGAAAACTACGAACAAATTAATATGGGAACATGGGAATGAAAAGTTTAAATTTTATATTTGCTAAAAATCAAACTGCGTTAATCGGTCAGCTGTTATTTTGTTTCCAAAAGATTCATATATAATATGAATAGTCTAGTGACCGGAAAGAAAAATTACGAAAATTCCCGTTTAGAGTCATTTGATCCAGCCTTGTTAAAAAAACACTGATTCATTTATTTAAAACATAGTGCAAGTTTTAAACGATTTTAAACGATTATTCAAGATTATTGTCTGGCACAGTAATATACCTCATAAATTCAGTGGCCACAAATTACTCAATAATTTGTCATAGTATACACTAATTGGCAAATATATTCATTTCTTCAATGCGTAGGGTTATAAACGTTGTGGGAAACATTACTCATCACTTATTACATAATCACAGAAAACCTGAAACTATTGGATTGTTAATTCATTTCGGCTTCAGAGAAGAGTGAAGTGAATACACAAGAACAAATGTAGAATGTCCTGGATCTACGACGGACAAGTTAATATTTAGGCACTGATTTATCTACTGTGGAACTTTCTATTCAGGTCATTTCATTTCATATATACTGACTAGACGTACACATATTCATAGTTCAAAGAACTCAGTATTAAGAATCACAAATTAAAATGTCATTTGTCAAATGAGAAGATAATAATTAAGTCAAACTAAAGTAATAATTTCCAGATCACGAAAATCTGAACTTAAAATATAACAAAAATATTATCATCATGTAATCGATGACGAATATTTGATAAAAAATAAACTTACAAAGGACTTCTAGATGAATTCACTGTGAAAACGCCTAAATAGACACAAATGATTGAAATTAATACAGCAGCTAAACTGACAGCAGCAAATCGACTGACAAAACGAATACCCATAAAAACACAGCACATAACAATAAATAAAAGTATTGTACCATAAACACGTGTATTATTAAACAATGCAGCATCTGATGTAATATCGCCAAATAATGACGCCTGAGGAAATATGTATTTCTGTGCAAGATAAAGAAAATGAAAATAATTATTTTAGAAAACTATATCGACTAATTGTATTCCATACTTTCACACCCGACGAAATTATCAGACATATCACATACCTTCTAGTTCAACGAAATCAAAATAATCATATTAGAAGTAACTAGGAAGTAGAAACTATAATCTATTAGATTAAGGACTTTGTTACAAGACGTTACTATATACGTCATATTGACATACGTGGCACTTTAGAAACCAAAATTGAAAAATTATAAAACTTTTACTTACGATAGAACTGGTTTTTAATTAAGTAGAACTAAGATCTAAAGACCAGAACGTAGCAGCGAAAGGCGATCGGCGTAATTCATGAAATAAGACTCAAAACGGTAATAAATAGCTAAAGATTTTAATGCGAATCTAAGGGGTGAGTCATGTAAAAAATAAAACATGGAATCCACAATGGGAAAAGCTGATGCATCGTCATAAATTAATAAGAAAACAAAAAAATATAATTCATCTGATGAACAGTTATTGTTAGCGCAGCAGCTTACAGATAAAACAATAATCTTAGGCAAAAGTTAAATATAAGTATTTCGTGGGTTTGTGTGAATGATGAGCTTAAAGTCAACGGCAAACAAAATATTGACTAAAAGATTATCTCATTCATCACGTTACTAACGGACACTCCAGATACAATAAACTAGCTTCAATTTGAGTGGACCTCAACAATAATAAAAAACCAATATTCTATGAAACAGTAGGTAAGAAACAACGACTTCTAAATTCGAATTCAGTATATCACAAACTAAATTATGAACGAAAGATAGGCAAAATAATACTCACTAGGAATACTTCTACGGCTCCTACTAAATACATAGCAGAAGCAATTGTAGTGCCAAGATAGAAAAGTATTCCAACTGCTCCACCGAATGCAGGACCAATAGATCGCGATATCATAAAATATGATCCACCAGCAGGAACTTTACCGTTTGTAGCAATTGCAGACATGCTTAAAGCTGTAAGCATAGTCTAAACGAAAAAGTAAAATGACATAATACATATCGTCAGTTTTGTTTGCAAAATTAATACGAAAGTATAGATAATAAAATGTTCATGTTATTGCTTTCTCGAAAACAGTGATAGGTAAAGTTATATTGTAATGTAAAAGGTACTTACGAATGCTATGCTAAAATATAGTAGTCAACTAATATTTAACTGGTAATCTTCTAAGCAAAGCCTACTTCGTAACAACGGGACATTAATATTATAATTGCACATTAAAACACTAGATAAGCTTTCTCTACACTAAACAACAAGAGAGCAAAACAATACTTCTGTGACATTAGCTTCTAAAACCGAGTTATGATCAAAGGATTTCAGTAACTCCTTCATTTTATCACACCTAAACTGCTAGGGTGTTATTCTAAATAATAAATTCAGTAAGCGTTTAATAATTCAAATAAAAATACAAATCAATATTAAAATAACATTTCGGATAGTTTAAAAGCAAACTGAACACCGATAATATTCACTTAGATGAAAAATGTTTTCAACAACCAACGTTTAAAGTAAAGTAATGCAACGCAATTACGAAATAATCTGATTAATTTGGAAGTAAAGTACAAGAAATACTGGCTCGTACAGTTCGACAGAATAGCTTAAGGCAAACGCAATTAAATCTCTTAACGTAAAAGTGAACGTTTACATTAAAATAATTCGTGTAGATGACGAAATAAACTTTACGCTACACAAGGATACCAGCGAAAATGGCAGAAAATCGGCATTCATAATAGATATTAGAAAAAATGATTAGGTGCATAACAACTCAAGGTAATGAATGAGCAAATGAACAAACTTGATGAGATAGAAACTTGAACAATTTCAATGTGAAATAAATGGAACTATTGTATCGACACATTTATACTACACTGACAAGTTGTTAATGAAGAAGGCTTATAAAATTAATCAATAAATATATACAAATTGTCAAAAGTTGTAAATACAATAATTGGTTTAATAATTAGAAAGCAGATATCTCAGATTCGATAGTAATGCATTTATATATATATACAAGTGCTGAAAATATATGAAAATGTAGGGTTGCTTTATTTAACATCAACTTATCTACAAACAATTCTATAAAAGATGCGTTTTGAGGTAGGTCTGTGTACTTTTTTAAAATCCAACTACCAACACAAAAAAATAATGAAAAATGCATGACAATTGAAAAAATTAACCTAACATGTAGCTCTTACTAAGTAAAGATTTCATTACTCATCTTCAAGTCAAACATTTTATGTGACTGCTAGTGAGACTACTCGGTTGTCTAAACCAAAGTAGGTGCATAGAAGTTCAAACCTACAAACTAATAGTTAAAAATCGAGAGGTTTATTCACTTAGCTACAGCCTGGCAATGAAATAAATAGAGAGGAAGAGAGACCACTATACAGAGGTTCAGTCCTATCATGAGTTTTATAGGATCATCACTTGAAAGAATTTAACTACAATCAGGCATTTGTCCAACACTTTGAAATTTCCAATTGTTCTGTAATATAAATCAGCTCGTGATACAAACTAACTTTTTAAGTAAAAATATTTTGCAGTCAGAAAAGTTTTGATGCACGTCAATACATTATTGGAAATGCAAGTTGAATAAATAATATTAGGAAAACATTTTAAATATCTTGATAGAAATGATAAATCAAATTGAATTTACAATTGACCTGGTAAATATAGTAGTAACTTTCATTACATAACCAGTGATTTATTTTGTGAGACTTTTAAATAAATAAAATCACTGTTTATTTTATATGTATGTACGATAATCATCAAAACATTTTTTAGTTTGTATAAAATAGTGACCAAACAAATATAGAAATATTTCAGAAATGAAGATAAATATACTTAAATTAAATATTGCTAACAGTATGAATAAAGTACTTAACAATAACTGACATTCGGTTATTATATATTAATATATTGCATGAAAATAACATCAACACTATATGAACAACCTGGCCATAAATTGTTATGACCATCTTGAATTAGGTTAATATGATTATAGATACCGAATGATTTAAGTTAAATTGTCACATTGTATATAACAACGTATGTACAAATAACTAATTCAATAAAATCAGTGAATTATTTTTATCTTATTTCTATTTGAATCTAGGATAGCACATATGAGGTAGATATAGGAGGAAACAAAAACACATCCCTATTAAACAAGTACATTCAAAAGTTAGGCCTTCGGGTCAACCTAAAGCCCCTGGTGCGGAATCTAGGGTGTGCACTGCTGAGGAGTTCCACACTAGAACGAAATAGCTGTCCAGTGCTCCCTGGTTTTCAATAGTACCTTGCCAACATCAATCTGTAATATATTCAATCAAATAAAATAACCAATCTCCATAAAAATAAGCATCCCAACTGAACACTCAAAAGTGTCCAAAAACCACTTTACCTAATAAAATGATACACTAAATGGCTACTACGATGCTTTAGAAAATAAATTCTCTATATCACAGTGTAATTATGACACACTACAATAACTCCAACTAGAAGACTGATTAAAAATGATTTATGTTATAAACCTCCATTAATTGGTCCATAAGATGAAGCTATCATCTTGATTTTGCATAAAACATCCATCTAAAATAAGCGATTGTGGAACTATTAACACATAATCACATAAAGATTAACTTACAATTATGCCATTTATAATTTTAAACAAAACAAAAACAACAAACGAAGCAAAATAAAATGAACTCATTTATTTTGAGGTTAATTTTCAGCTTCCGCTTGACAACCTATAAATAATAGTGATAATTATTTAAAATATCTGTAACTGCTTCATACCATTTTGATGAATTAGGTAATTCCTATTGACCAAAAGCTTATCGCCATGTGTCTCCGAATGTTCCAGAAGTTTCATATCAGTTAGCACATAAATATTCGATAGTTGTGAACATTCTATTAATTTTTCCACAATTACTGTGATTTTAAATAATTACCACTATTCTCTATAAGTTGCAAAGCAGCTGACAACTAAATAATTTACTTTATTCTGCTAACTCCAACTTCCTTTAACTGATAAAATGTAGGTAGGACAGTAAGAGGAGAGGTACTCAGATATTACAGACAGGCAAACAGAAATATACCACTGTTCTGGAAAATACTGTTTAAAACTCAGGTCGCATTCTAATCTATACACAAGTTACGTATAAAATCAACATAGAAAAGATATTTATCTAAACAAAAAATGATATTGAGATTAAGATACATACAACTCCAATTAAAGAAAACAATAAGTTAGTAAAATATACTGAACATAAATTGGTTTCATAAAAAATAGTTCAACTTCAAAGATGTCCCGAAATTGAGTATTATATACATAAATTCCATCTGTGATGTATTCACTTTTATAAATAAAAGGAAAAAAATTATTCAGTTACCTGATGTAAGGCAACATATACAAAAAGAGTACAAAAAACAGAGATAATACGATTTAATTAAATGTAAGCATGAGGTGATATACTAATATGCTATTAAAATATAACATACTGATCACCTAAGCAATCCATTCTAAGGAAAAAAGAGAATGGTATAAGTACCTTGATATTGTTTGAATTTTTTTATTTCAGTGTGATTTACAGAAGTACAGAATGAAGAAAACGTGAACAAACTGGGTGATCATTCCATTTTTAAAATTAGCTTACAATTTTATTTAGATGCATAACAATTTACAACCTGAAGCCCCTGGTGTAGAATCTGTGGTACGCATCGCTCCATACTAGAACGAAACAGCTGTTCAGTGTTCCCTGGTGTGCAATGGTATCCTGCCAACATCAATCTGTGATATATTCAATCAACTAAAATAAAAAGAGTTTGAAATATTTGTAATATCAGGAAGTACTGGACAGTTATTTTCATTTCGCAGTGGAGCAAACTCATGATCACTTACTAGGCAGATCTGAAAAAATGAGAAAATGAGACGAGTAGTATGTCTAAAAACCACTGATTTGACAACGATTAGGTCTATGTAACAATCACTTTACTTGTTTTTGAAAACCCAGTGTATAGTTGCGACTCCCAGAGTTTAACTACGTTTACATTGAGATAATTACCAACTGATAGTAAAGAATAATAATCATATTGTTGAAAACTGAATGAGATATAATATATGAATTACTGGTTTCTGGAATAAAAACGCTCGGCATGTAACACACAGGAAGTCCTGGTTTTCCAGTTTATATGAAAGGACTGTCTTCAAATCGAAATCACTATTCAGTAAATTTCAGTTAGTCATAAACGAATCCACAAGAAAAATTTTAATTATAATTTCATGAAAATATTTTACAAAAGTAATTAGTACATCTTCTTCATAAATTTGTTGTATAATATGTATTCGAAAACAATCTTGGAATTCATGACCGAATAATCAATCAACTTAGATTAATTATTAATAAGGTCATAAAAACTACAGCAATAAAAATAGCTTCAGATTTCGATTTATAATAATATGCTATATTATTTTTGTTCACAATTCATTCAATGTAATTCAGCACAAATGTCAATAATAAACATCTGAAGCGTATATAATAATTACTAATACAATAAAATTAACACAATGATTGAATTTATAAACATCGTTGATTTAGTATTGATAATTGTTGGGGATTCATAATCCCCAAAAATACAATCGTTTCGAGAGTCGGAGGGATTAGACATATAATCCGGCAACCTTAGAGATCGTATCGCAAACCATATTGAGTCAATTAGAATCTACGCGTTTGTCTCATTCTGATAGGAAACATAACAATAATACAATATGATAACAGAAACGATAAACAGCTCCCACCACCGAAAGATTGGAACGTTGTACTATCAGGCAACTCTGTAAGTGAAATTATAGGCTACTTCCGTGACAATCTCGATCAAGTACATGTAATTTACGTCAATTGAAACATCGTGAAGTCTTTTACAAAAATCTTACACATTATCAAGTATACTACTGCATTATATGAGTAGTTCAAATCCATCTATATCAATCACAAACTTAATTGATTCCATCTAAACTGTTTCATAATTTTCTGGTAGTTACTTTGATACGAGACGAATATTACACCATGAAGAGATGATGGATTAGATGTAATGTATGAAATATATTTTAAGCCAAATATATACTCAGTTTGTATGAGCTGTAAAGTCAAAGTATATTAACGAGTAAACCATGAATGAATTTTAAAGCATCGTTTGTAGTAAAAACATTAACATTTTGGACACAAAAAAATATATCTAGTCAGCAGCACGTGCTGATGGTTTATTTTTTAAACTGAGTAAGGCTCTATCAAAATAATTTCAAATAAAATGAACATGCTAATTTTACACAGACTATCTAGTGAAAGTTACGCTGTCGGGGTATAGAAGAATGAAAATTTTGCTCGAATCCTTTATTCCGGTAATTAAATTGTACGTTTCTCAGTAAAACGCAAATCTATTGAAATTATAAGCACTTTCCTTAAAGTACCATTATTTTAAAATAATACGTCAATTGCACTTCTTAATTACGTAACAAAACATTAACAATACCATCTATCTCAGGTATTAAAATTCAAGTAAAACGGCTTATTGTGCTAGAGGCAATAGTATTTGTTACATCATCATGAATCATAAAAGTTATTTTTCATTATTCTAATTTATAAGTATACTTACTTATATTTGTGATCCTATCGGATTTTATTACGCTTAACACTACTTCACAGAGAACCTATGATGATATATGTTGGAAAGTGAGCGTTTATGGAAACGAGCAAAATTTGCAGTCAATTGAAACGATTACTGGACATTTCATAAGAACGAAAACAAAACCATAACAAGTATATGACTGGAAAGAAAATAGTCAGGGATAATACAAATAATTTCTAAGCTGGAGTAAATAATTTATTCAGTTTACTTTTTCATGTAGTCAAAAAAATACAAGACATACTTCAGTAAAGAAAAAAACGTTTTTACAAATCAGAATCATTCCAGGCACTATATATATACAAAAGTATGTAAAAGTACAGGTGTATATTATGATTCTTGTCATTATTTATCATTAAAACTAACAAACAAATACAAAATATAACAGTTAAGCAATTATTATTTAAAATTGTTGGTGTTAATAATTTATTTTTACTCAGAACACCGTGTAGAATCTATCTACTCGTAAAGAAAGTGTTGAGTACTAGCATGTAGCATCAATGAATTTATGAATAAACATTAATGATTAATACAATTTATCCCACAGACCATTAGCAAATGAAATACATAAAATTTAAGTTATATGAATTAGTGAAAAGAAAACGAGCATATGAAGTTAAGAAATTTCAGATCAAGGAAGAGCAAATATAGATATGCATAATAATATAAATCCAGTATATTTTAAGAATCATTAAAGTATATGCCAACTAATGTTTTTTATTGACGAGGTGTACATGAATAATTGTAATTATTTTAGCTTCCCCCTCCCTCCATAAAACAAGATGCTATTATTAAGGAAGTTTGAAAATATTTACATGTCAAAATAAATAACTATCTTATTAAATCACATAATTGTTTCACAAATGTTGGAGAAAACGTTGGTTTCACAGGCCACTAAACATATAAGTGAAGTAGTTTTAATTGGTTTGTTTTGTACATGGTGCAAATTACGATCAATTGACCCTAAGTCGTTTAGATAACAATAGTGTCGGTACGAGAAAACGAACTCAAGGACCTGATGATGATGATGATATATATATATATATATGTTTACTGTACAAATAATATTCATACTAAACAGAATAAAATATGTTGTTTTGATTAGTTTACCTTTTAACTACTCAGCGACATGAGTGCCTACATTCCATTAAAAGTTGCATTCTGCTGTAAGTAGTATGGTGGAAATATTACTTTTTTAGTAGTAATTGTATTGTATTTTACTCGAAGTAGCTACTGATAAAAGCATCCTCAAAATTATGTAACAACAAACGATAAATACATAATAATTGCGTGGAAAATTTCTTTCGCAGTTAATAATCACAAACTGCAAGTTATAAAGTAACTGACGATTCGATTTTGTTTCATTTATTTTAATAATATTCTTTCAAAATATTATTTAAAAAAACAGGACAGTTTTATCTGTTTATTTCAATTTGTTATCCAATTTCCAATTTTCATAAAACCGAATAAATGTCATCTACAAAAAAGTACTTATCCCCTAATACAATGGGTTCAAGATGTTACACCACGTTACACAGCAGTGGAACTTAACAATAGGAATCTGCGTAACTATAAGTAAATCACTGTAATCACTGTTATTGCAAACAATATCATACAGAACGCTATTGTACTAAGTTAAATAATAGTTCTAAATATTTATATCTACGTATATCCAAATATAGCATTTTACATATCCAACAAAAGTAATATCAAATGACTGACCAATAAAAACCGCTACACTCAAAAGGAACAATGAAGTATATTACATTGATAAGAATGCAATTATATTGTTTAGTTAGAGGTTTGATAGTAAAGGCAACCTCAATATTCCACTTTTCCTATACAGGAAGCCATTTTTAAGGACATAAATGGTCATTCTAAATCAATTAATCAACGCCTGTTACCCCATGTGAAGCACAGGCGGCTGACCAACATTCTCCAACCAACTCTGTCCTGGGATTCCCCTTCCAGCTCTTCCCAAGTGCTCATCATTCTCTCCATGTCTGTCTCCAATTCCCAAAGCAATGTGTTCTTGGGACCTCCTCTTCCCTTATGACCCCGAGGATTCCAAGTTAGTGCTTGTCTTGTGACACAGTTTGATAATTTCTTCTATGTGTGTCCCATCCACCTCCAGCATCTTTTCCTGGTTTCTTCCTCTGCTGAAAGTTGGTTTGTTCTCTGCCATAACAGTTTGTTGTCGATGGTATCTGGCCAACGGAGATGAAGTTTATTACCTACACAGTTGTTTACAAATACTTGTATTTTTTGAAGGATGTTTTTCGTAGTTCTCCATGCAAATTTTAGCACCATACAACAGAACTGTCTTCACATCTGTATTAAAAATTTTGACTATAATGTTGACTGACAGTTAAGTTGAGTTCCAGATGTTCGTCAGTTGTAAGAACGCTGCCTTTGCTCTTCCAATGTGCGCCTTCATATCTGCATCAGATCCTCCATTTATATCGATGATGCTGCCGAAGTATGTAAAGGTTTCAACATCTTCCAGAATTTCTCCGTCATGTGTAATTGGATTAATGATCGTTGTTTTGCATCAAAGGATCTTGATCTTCCCTTTGTGTATGTTGAGGCCTACTGCTCCCGAGGCTGCTGCTACATTGTTCGTCTTCATCTACATTTGTTGCTGTGTGTGGGATAGAAGGGCTAGGTCATCTGCAAAGTCCAAGTCATCTAGTTGCATCCATGTTGTCCATTGTATTCCGACAGTGTCTTGAGATGTTGCAGTCTTCATGATCCAGTGAATCACCAGTAGAAAGAGGAAGGGAAAGAGTAAGCAGCCTTGTCTGATACCGGTCTTCGCTTCGAATGGATCTGTGAGCTGACCTCCATTCATGATTTTACAATGTAGTCCATTATAAGGATTCCGTATGATAATGACTATCTATTCCAGTAGGCCATTATGTCGTAGAAGGCTCCATAATATTCGCCAACCCACGCTATCGAATGCTTTCTCGTAGTTGAGGAAGCTGACGTAAAGTGGTGAATCCCATTCAATTAATTGTTCAATAATAAACCGTAAAGTCCCGATTTGGCCGGAACATTATCAGTATTTACGGAATCCTGCTTCGTGATCTCCAAGCTGGACGTCGACTGGATCTTTCATTCGGTTCAATAACACTCTAATGAAGACTTCCCCTGGTATTGAAAGAAGAATTATGCCTCTGAAGTTCCCGAAATCGTTAAAATCTCCTGTCTTTGATGAGGTACCCTTCTTTCCAGTCGATTCTCACAAATTTTCCGAGGGGAATGTAAATTATCTTTGCAGTTGCTTCTTTATCTGACTTCAGTACCTCACTAGGCTAATATGTTGTCTGGCCCCGCTGACTTGCCACTCTTAATTTGTAGGATGGACATTTTGATCTCTTCGACAGTTGGTAAGTTGGTGTTTATAGGGAGGTCCGTAGATGCTGCTACGATGATTGGTGGGTTCAGTGGAGCTGGCCCATTCAAGAGTTCCTCAGTGTTCTACCCATCTGTTCCCTTGTTCTTAAATCTCGGTGATTGGTTTTCCTTCTTTGTTCTTGACCCGTCGCTCTGGTTTACTATATTTTCCTGCCAATTCCTTCGTTGTGTCGTATAGGAGCAACATGCTATCTTCTCTTGCAGCTTTTTCCGCCGTCATTGCTACGTCCTTAATATATTTCCGTTCATCCGACCTGATGCTTCGCTTCACTTGCTTGTTGACTTCTGTGTATTCAGCATGTACCTTGGCTTTTTCTGTTCTTGTCCGGCTGTTATCAACTGCTATCTCCTTGCTCCTCTTTTCTTGGATCTTATCCAGAGTACCAACAGAGATCCATTTCTTATGGTGGTGCTCCTTACGGCCCAAAAACTGACATGTTGAGGTTATCGTTTCCCTAATCTCTTTCCAGTTGTCCTCCATACTAGTTCCACCTTCTTCTAGTAGATCGTGAAATACCTGGAACTTATTATTGAAAACTATTTTGAATTCCTTGCGTTTGTTAGTATCCCGGAGAAGGGACGTGTTAAACTTTTGTTATACTGCTGCTCCAGTTGTCCAGTGCTTCTTCAGCTTCAGTTTCATTTTAGCCACCACCAAATGGTAGTCTGAAGCTATGTCAGCTTCTCTCCTTGCTCCTACATCTTCTATGGTCCTTCTAAACTTCTTATTGATGCAGATATGGTCGATTTGGTTCTTCGTAATGTGGTCCGCTGAAACCCATGTAGTTTTGCGTATACGTTTGCGAGAGAATATGGTGCCACCTATAATCACTTTGTTGAAGGCACATAAGTTTACAAACCTCTCACCGTTTTCGCTCCTTTCTCACAGTTCATGTCGTCCCATGATGTCTTCATATCCGATGTTGTTCTTTCCACCCTTGGCGTTTTAATCTCCCCTCAGAATGATCAGGTGCTTGGCTGAGCATTTATCGATGATTGACTCCAGCCTCGCATAGAACTGGTCTTTGCTGTCTTCATGGCTGTCATTGGTGGGTGCATAGCACTGGATGACATTCATTGTAGTTCCTTCCTCCTTTATCTTGAAGGATGGTTCGATGATCCTAGGTCCATGAGATTCCCATTCTATAAGAGTCTTCCACGTTACGTTACAATAAATCAAACTGAAAGTCATTTATGAACAAAACTATACTTCACTGAATAAAAAATGATTTATAAAGATTTAGTAAAAGTAAAAAGAGGAAATTCACTAGATATGTCAAAATCAAAAGTAGATATTAAATCCTACAAATTCAGTAATGAACAAAAACGATCAAATGGCTACATTGTTCGGAACTACTACGCATGTACATATTTAATTAAATAGAAAAGTGAGCAGACTTGTAAAATTAATTTTTTACATTTTTACTATATGATTTTTTCTACCATCACCTTTGGAGAATATAAAAAACGCTGTTTACATATCAATATAAAAAATGTTTATATTGTTGATTATACTGAGATATACAAATTAATATATATGTAAACCATGTATATTTCCAAACTAAAGAAAATCTGGCATTGATTCAGGAAGGCTTTTTAGTTTAAGATTTGTGTACGCTTGACCCAGTTCTGTATTAAACCTACGATACGAACATCTTTTATAATCGGAGCAACACTGATTTAAAATTCTGTGACATTTATAAAAATGTAGTGATAACGATAAAAAGACTAACAATACTAAATAGGATTCTAATTAATGTTTACATAAGATTAAAGTTTATTTTTAATGGCTGACGATTGTGAACGTATATCTATATTACAAAGAGATATGGTTATGAGAAGCTAAACACATCATAACTCAGACTTACTAGCATCAATATATATTATATGTAGTCCTGTCTTAACTGATCTGCCTATAAATAATGGACTTAAATTCAGGTTATTTTGTACTTTAATAAACCAGAACAGAATAAAATTGAAGTATGCGACGATAAACTTTTTTAGTTATTACACACGACTGATGTCATTTTTAACACAACTAGTTGGTTTCGTTTAAGAGAATAATTAACTTTAATATCTTTTTCAATAGTTTGTATAGTATCACTTAAGGTGGGATGTGGTATAAAATATATTAGCATAACAGAGTGTGCCGTATGTGGGAGCAGTATGATAATAAAAGGATATTAGTACTATTGGCCAGAATAAATGTTAACTGTAGTGCTAAGGTATTCAATATAGATAAATTTTTTATGTGTGTCGAAAACCCTTTTGGATAGCATGGTTGCATACATATTTCTTCAGTATCTATTTACATCCCCAATATACGTAATTAAGCTAATCTGAAGGATCCTCTCCTCAATTATCCCGAAACTGTTTAAGCCGTGTTCAAAATATAAACCTAATTCTAAGTATTTGTTTGTACCCAACTTTATATTTCTGAAGGTACCCAAATTTAAGTTACACTTTTGACGGATGACTATGCATAACTAAACTATTCAACAAAACTTGTTAAACAAATATCCTTAAGTGGAAACCAAAGTTATTGTTTACGGTCAATTGTGATCAAAAACTTTAAAATTTTTCTTCTTATCAGAAGAAAACATTGCGTATATGTAGATGTCATTACTAATGGTTAACTTGATAATTTGAAATAAAGTGAGCATTAGTTTAGATACTTCATAATAAATAACATTTGTAAAATCCCAATGAGTAGGAATCTTACATTTCTGCACATAAGGATTTTACAGATGTATTATCTTTTGTGTATTTTTGTTTAATAACGCTTGTTTTTCTTTATAATAAACTTATTTGTTTGTTGAAGTAATTAGTAAATGTTACTGTACTAAAATAGAGGTTTGTTTCAAGAGTTAAAAGTGTGCACGATGCCAACTTGATAGTGAGTTGTTTTATGAAGACCTAGATATATTATTTACCAGAAAAAAATCACGGAAAAACTTCCAAGACGAGTAAATCATGTAGTCTGATTTTACTTCACAAAAATCAATCGACTGAGCTGCTTCACATATAGCTTAATACATTAAAAAATAACGTTATATAACACTTCGTGGAACATTCTGGCCCAGGATTAAGTGGTATGCTTGTTTTAATCAATATGAAGTAATTCAATTAATTGGTTCTTTTAACTTTCTTCAATCATTTTTGATTTACTTTATAAATAAATAACCAAACTACCACAATAAACCAGAAACTTATAATTCATTTACTATTAAACATTCATGAACTAATCTAAATTATTTTCCAAGATAATTACATACAATTGCGAATATGTACAACACATATGATCAGTGTTCTTGTGCATTCAGCTTGGTTTAATAAATAGATATCTTGATGACATGATATGTACATCTTTAAAAAAACTATAAATAATTGATTTCTGTATATTATAAAGATATTTTTTTAATCGAGTTTAGGTAGTGTTTCCAACAATGACGAAACTTCAGGTGGGTTACCACGTGAGACCATATCCAATAAAGAAAATTAGCTTAACGTCGAAATCATTTACTTAGAAGCAAATAAAAAGGAAAAGCGATAATTAGAAACAAGGATGAACAACTAAATAAAATAAAATCGTTGCTGTGACAATAATAAGCTGTCAAATAATCAGATGACGATTAACTACCATATATATATATATATATATATATATATATATACCATAATGTTACACAAATTTTCAATAATCGAAATTTGGCAGACCTATATGGCAATGAATCTATGACAAAACAGTACTGTTTGTATGGATATGTGAATAATATTAAGCCAATCAAGGCTAATTAAGAGTAATTAATAACAATGTAGTAAGTTACGGGACTAACCATAACAAGTAAAAACTATATTGAAACACAACTTGCTTTGAACGGTTATATAATCTTTCGCATATATATATATATATATATATATATATATATATAAATGAGTATAAAGTCTGGTGAAGATTTGACTGAAAATAATAGTGTACGTTTATATGTGCTGATATAGTTTACAAGAAAATTATTTTCAATATTTTAAAAGAGTACTATTTCATAAAGGTTTGATTGTCGAACCCTGCTAAACTTTAACTGCTTTACACTAAAATTTTATCTGTATTATTTTTTTATTTTCCTTCACTCATCTCTGCTAGTGTATTTTGCTCCACGGTATGAACACGCCTACCAGCAACATCCCGTTTCACTAGCTTCTAGCAGTGTGATGAACTAATTCTCTTTACAGAATTACACGACTAACACGAAAGTTAATAACATATTTCAAATATACAATAACAAATCAACTGTCTGAAGACAAATGATTTAGCAATACATTTTAAACCACATAATATCACATACTAAACAAGTATACATCAATTTTAGAATTTACACTTGAGAAAAGTGATGACACTGAACTATAATAAACATATTAAGTTTACTCAGTATACACTAAAATACTGCACAATGCTACTAAATAAGTCGAATAATGTTTGATAAATGTACATTGTATTATTTATACAAAATGCTCGCAGTGTACGAGAAGCTTTGACGTAGAAAATTACAAAATTTGAGCTACCAAAAACTTACTTCAGTAATGTAAACTGAACATCATTTCGTCACTGCTTAAAATATACACGAAAACGTGATATTAATCCCATAACAATTATGGAATGTTCATTTCCAAAAATATAAATGTATTACCTCTTGAAATTAAGATGCAAATGGCGTTTAGACGTAACAGTAAACTCACATGCAAAAGATAACTTGCATATTATATTCTGTTAGACATATCATAAACTAATTTTAACTAGACAAACACTGAAACCAGGAAGCATTGGAAATCTGTTTCATCACAGTATGAGCTCCTCAGAAATGATCATCAGCCAAATTCAGGCCTCGTGGCATATGCTTAATCTTCCAACCATTCAGTTGACATTTAATAGCTTATATTTTCGGATTGTATCCCTTCACAAAATGATAACCTATAACTGTCGCACAACATCATAAACTGACCAAAGTTAGAAATGCCACTCATTGAGTATCAGCTCAGTGGCCTGAAAGTTAAACACTTGTGACATAGACAGAAGGATATTAGCTCGACCTCTAACGAGGCGGTGGACCCGCACCGATAAAAGTTTCATACAAAGACAAAACAGCTGTACAGTGCCTACTAATTTTGAACGGTTGTCCATCTAAAGTTAGTTCATGAGGTAAACGAGAAAAAACTCCGCAATCTCTGCAAGCCCTAATGCAATGATAAAATGTTGTCACACTAGAAACAACAATACATCAGATCATCTCTTACTAAAAATATACATGTAATAAACATTTTTCTGACTAAATATTTACTCCTCTAACTAATATAAGAATAAAATTGTGTTACTTGATAGAGAGTTATCATAATGATACATCTTTAATGAGTAAACATAAACACTACAATATTTCAACCAAATTAAATTTTTAGCTAATTTCATTTTATGTATGAAATTCGAACAAAAAGGTTAAGCTGGTCAAACAAATAAGAGAGAAATTGTAGAAATTTTAATAAAGAAACAACAAAATTGAAGTGTCACGTTTGAATTTGAATTAAATCAAAATGTATTGACCATTTATTTATGAAATAAGAGGATGAAATAGAATAGAGACGAAAGAGAAAGTCACAAAGAAGAGGTTGACCGCTAAGAACTGAAAAGAGTTTTATTAAGACCTCAAAAGATGGAATGAAAAACCATCAGAAAATTAAAAAAAATTATTTACGAGGATGCTACTTAGAGAAAAGTGTTAATATAGACTTTGTTTATAATTCTTTGTGCAAAACTTCAAAAAATTTTATAAAAGAAAAAAGTAGGGATATTAAATAAGAGAATCTAGTACTTTTAATTAAGTGTCATAATCTTTACTAGATTCAACGAGTTGTTCTGGTATATTTCGGTTAACTTTACAATTTAATAAAGAGATCAAAACTAATACAATAACACTAACTGTTTTTAGTAATTTTATGCAAATAAGAAAGTTTATCGTTAAGACTTCAAGACAAAACCCTTAAATATAATTATTTGGAACAAAAAGCATTGAACAAGAATATAAGTCTTATGTTAAAACATATCTTTTGAAGAATTGCATTCTTTTTCTATATCGTGAAAAATAAGCAGAAAGTGGTAAGGTCTCTAAAGATAATCCATTAGAATTAGAGCTGCAAGAGATAATAAAGTAAACATCATAATAACGATGAATAGGCAAGCAATTGATGGTTTAGGTAGAAATTATTAAAAACTTCATCCAACATCAGATAGCTGAAAGCAGAATTCATTTATTGGATAACAATAACTTCACAGTATTTTTCTAATATATATCCTTCTCGTTAAAAATAGAGATATTGTAATATGATATGAGAATAAAAATTATATGAAGTTATGTGTACATAAACACTATACTTTTTTAACCTACTTATTGACATTTTAACAAATAAGGTGTTGGAATGAAAATGATATTGATACTTTATACCATCTTGAGTGAACTAAGAAATTTTCTAACACCATTAATTCCACTAATTACACTATTCGATAACTTTTAGGTTATGGGACATATAAAGCAATGAATTTTTTCTACAACACTACTACAATCTAATGTTAACACAGGGTGATTGAAAAACTGTATTGCAAGTTTTGTTTTGTTTGCAATATACCATAACCATGACAACCATAAAACACAAATACATATATATCTACTATATAGGTTTACCATGTAAAAAACATTTCTAGTATAAAATAACTAATACTGCAGCATATTTACCTATTATCTGAAACTGGAGTTTCTAACACTCATCACAATACAAGTATAGCCTACTCCATAAAAATATCACATAACTCTCGATTGACTATCAATAAAATGAGCATCAATGTCGTTTTAGAACAAGTTTACAAACTTTCGATACTGCAGCAAACATGTTTTGCAAAATTACTGGGAGACTTGATTAAATGAATTTAGAAAATCCGGTTAATTAATATTGAGTTTGCTACTAAATTTTACAATGTTAATTATGATTAATTTTCTGACGGATACCTCAAAATGAATACTTTATTCTGAAACAAACTTTATTAGTTTTATAAATCATTCGTCTTATCAACATTCATGCACGATGATAACATATATAATCTGGCGTTTAACAATATAATCTTATTCACATTGTATTCACTCTAAATTACTTATAATACTTAAATTTAGACTGTTCCAAATAAATATCGTAAAACAAAACAGAACTGTTTTATTAGCTTAAATAGGAAGGAACTAACAGTTGGAATGTGCTGAAAACATTTCACATATTTATTTCCAGCGAGATTCGTCGCATAATGTTCTCTACAAAGTAAATAAGAGCCTACAAAAAGCTGTGTTTTCATTTCATGTGTATGGAAAAAGCAATCACTATGTACATAAAGAAATCAGAACAATTCGTACAGAAGAAACTTGCCCAATCGTTATCATATCATGAGATTAACCTGTGAACTTTATATCTTTGAATTATTGGTATATTTTTATGTTATTCTACTAATATAAAGTTTTATAAACAATCCTGTCTCTATAAAACTGTTGAACTTCTGACCCAAACGTATTTATTTATACTTAACTGTCTATCTCTAACACGATCCATTTTCAGAATTCACCCCAATGATTGCGCAATACATTTGCCGTAATTACTCTCGTGTCCAGCCCAAGATTTATCTTAAAACATTAAGCAACCCAATTCAATAATTTACCATCTGTCTATGACATTATTGATTCAACATGTATACGAATAATATTATGGTAATGTATGGATATCGGGCTAAGGTATAGAAGTTAGTTCTAAACCGACTATATTCATTGTTATCTAATCTAAGAAGTATGTAATTTACTAACACTTTTCATATTATGTACTCTTTAGATTAACACACCTGATTTATAAACTACTATCATTCAATTTCATTTATTCATCAACAACGTAGAACTGGGAACATATGCCCACAGGTTCAAGTTGACATACCACATTACTCAACTATACTTGACACTATTTATACTATATCAAAAAATTGAACTCACACAACTACAGCACAGCAATACAATCAAAAACGTTTGCAGAGCGCCCGCCACACCTGTTATCCATCCAACCCGAACGAATAGTAGAATGCCAAATATATTTTGACAACACGGTAGAAAAACACCTAATATAGTGCCCAAACGTTTGTTCTGTAAACAAAATACAGATAAAAAATACTCATGATTTGACAGAGATATCCGTTATTTTAGTAATGTCATGGACTAAGTAAAAGGAAACAGGTTTACCAACCATTTATAAAACTATGACTTAATTCCACGGTGAGAATGTAAAAGCAGGATCATCACTTCAAGTGATAATTAGAGTAAGATCTTGCATATTTGAGCTTTTATTGATAAAGCGTTTATGATAATAAAACAAAGTCCCTGAGATTTAAACTTCTGCTTATTGGCTTTAATTACTGAGGAAAATTCACAATTTAAAGACATCTTGAGTTCCTGATTAAAGTTAAACATTTGTCATTCAACGCCTCCGTCACATGTGCTGTCAGTAAATGGGTTTGCGATGACACCTAGAAATAAATATTAACAAACGAGAGTAGCAGATTTACAGTCTTTACTTAAACTGTTACGTTTATGCATTCGCTTAGAAAACCCAGATTTCAATAGTGGATTGATGATTTAGCCCTAAATTTCAATAACGGAAAATACCTGCACTTTTAGCTGAGAAAATGCGAAACAATTAAATGAAATTGGCTTTCAAAGATTTATACTAATCAGACATTCATTTTGACTAACACAACTAAAGATTGAAAACCCCTGCTGTTATTCCAAGACTAATTCCGTACTAAGCGTTTATACAAGAACACTACCAGAAACATACGTTACTGGGCCTACAGCGTTTACAGTTGTACAAAAAGGATAGGTCGGAAATACAAACCAACGGTGACATGTATTTCACACAATCAACACACGAGATACTTGTTAGAAATAATTGGTGAGAATATAATCACAACTGAAAATGAAACACTGGAAAACAAAATGCGCACAGATTAACGGGTGCAAACTTGAAGTGTAAACTGATACGTCAGTTACTTACATTCAGATAAATATCGGATACTTTTGCATATAGCTTACCATCCGTTAATACTTAGAAACTTGTAGTATGTCTCAATCTGATCATATGTAAGAACTTGTGAAATGCTGGGCATACGAACCAGCCACCTAAAGTGATGAAAAGCGATAATATCATTCAATTTATTTTAGCTACTGACATTTCACTCCTAACTGAATCAGACTATATTACACATCCTATTCCCCATAGACACGAATATATTTAGTTTGACTCAGATATGAGGATGCAAAAAGCTATTCTTTGTCACAACTGAAATTTTACCCATCATCAGCTAACTAAAGGTGATAGAATAAGCTAGATGCGTTAGATAACTACCCCGTTTTTATCCTTATAGCTGTTTTCCATTAGGTCAAGAATATCTACCTTTTACTTATCAAGTAGCAAATACGCACCTCCTATTCATACTAATAAGACTCTTAAGTAAAATAGTGGCTTCAGCCGACAGAAATGTTGGCTGCATACTTAAGCTTGGACCGGATGATTGTATGGTAAAAAACGTCAGATTTCACAGGCATAAAATACTGTCTGAAACGACAGCATCGGTAAACGTAAATGTAAAGCTGAAACATAAAAGCTACAAACTGAAATTATTTTACGTAACCGTCCCAAAAAACACCTTTGCAAAGAATAAGACTAAAATAGTTTCATTATGAAAAGAACATCCATTGTAATTGTAGATTTTTAATTCTAAATAATATAGTGATGTGGAGTAGGTAAAAATGATATACACTGCAAAAGAAAACACCCTACTTGAAATCCAATTATTTCTTAGGTCTAAATTTAGTTCTTGTAAAATTTTTACAATAAAATTCACGGTGAAAATACGAAACCGGTAAAAATAGATTTGCAACATATCACAAAACACTAGTGAGCTAACTTACATCATTTGATTTCGTTTGCTTTTCTCTCAATTGTTTAGTTTCACCCACAGTAGGCTCTATGCCACCAGTATAGGCGGCCAGCTTACCAAACCAATTACTCATAGGAGGCAATGTTTTGCCGTCCTCCTTAAAAAAGTAAGAGTTAAAGTAGTTTAAAAATTAGAGAAAATAAGATATCCATAAAGTGTGCATTCCAAACCTAGTTGGGCTATGAAAGTCTATCAGAACGAAATTCTCCCCTAAATAACTATATTACTGCTACATATATGATTTAATATGATTATTCTTTGACACCCATCAATATCATATGAAACTGAGCACAAGCAGAGAAAGGAGTTCCACTGTGCACTCCTGAATATTAAGTACCTATTCTGTGAACAGATTAATGATAGAAGCAGACATTCTTAATATATCGAAATTATATTATCAAATAAAATAAGTACTAGTCACATCGCCGCTATTTAAAATTAACTATATAACGATAGTGTAAGTAACTTATTCTAAGCCTTACTTTTAACTCAAAGAAACAAACAAATGAAATAATAGTAACAAATCGACCCAATTTATTTTTTTCAAAAAAGCGATGTCATTACAAAATACGACATTACCTCAAACAGATTAAGCTGAGTATTATCCTCATCCTCGGCTTCGATATCTTCATCAACAACTTCAGTTGGGATACCGGCTAGTTTTAAACAAATCATTTATTTGAAAATAAAACAAAACAGGAAGATAAAACAGAGCAAATCGAACTTATTTTAAATCAGTTATACAAACACACTAGTATGAAGTTCTTCTCACTTGCATAGTATTTTCATGTCCAGCTAAAAGTATAGTTCTTCTATTCTTCATTTAACAAGCGAACTCTAGTGGAATGTTTATGTACGGACTAATAAAGTCCACCGCATAACGAAATAAATACAGTTCAAACAAACTTAAAATCAACATGTACACTATGACAACGACAGGAACCACTGTGGACATTCAAGACATAAGACAGCAAAATCGACAAATACTTGCATAATATGCAAGAACAATTCATAAAATTATTTCATATATTGGAACTGAATTCAGGCTATTTCTAAAATATTTTAACGCATCTGCAGAGACAATAAAACCACCTTACTAATATGAATATTCAAGTTCACTTATTGCTGCTTTCAACGAAGTTTACAATACTAACTTAAAATAAGCAGTCCCGAAATCACAAAGATAAACTGATCCAATAACGGCAGTGCACCGTTAGGAGGACTTGTTACTCGCCAACTATCTAAGCAGAAACCAGTTGACCTATTCATCAATACATAAATCAACAAGCAATAAAATTATCCGTATTTAATAACCATGAAAAAACCAAAAATTTAATGAGTCGATGAATGAAGCTTGGAATAAATAGCACTTACAAGAATACATTAGTCAGAAAATAGTATCATAACAGATGTTTCTGCAAAGTTTGCACCATGAAATGAAATTTTATAAAAACTCTGTTACCAGTTTGGTCAAAAGTCTAAGGTTCAACTCACCAGCTACAAAATTAGACAATTTTTTAATCTCTCCATATATTGAAATCCTTATTTCCTAGTAAGATTGGAGGTGATTTATCTATTTGCATATTGCAAATAATTAGCTTATTGTCTAACAAAACAAGTGAGGTTTAACTCGTAGAGGTAAGCAAATTTGCCATGTTTTTTACAACTTCCTACTGGCATGAAAAATATTTGGAAATTATGTACTTCGATAAGCGAACCTACATACAATGACTCGGACCCACTTTCAGTTGCAATATTAAATTTTCAAGATGTGTCCCTTGAAAACATACAAATCCCAGGAGTGAAAAATATAACTTTGGTTTCTGTTTACTGAAAATGTGAAAAAAATCTTATGAATATAAAACCACTAAACGGCCAAAATTCATAATAAAGCATTTAGTTAAGCAGTCTGTGGGACAATTTTGAAAAACAAATAATTAATTATGTTCATGTATAACCAATTAACCTAATTTATAGTCTGTCTTCGCAATAAAAACTTACCATACGCTTCAGCAGATTCTCCTAATAGTGATAACTTTGTGCTTTTTAATTCTGAGGCCTCGACAGACTGAACACTGAACTTCTTACTAATTTTGCGAATACTCATGTCAGGTTGAGCGACCCGAGATGAAGCAAGTTAAATGTTGGTATGAATGCAGATGTAAAATTGAAGGTCAAATAGGTGCAAATTAACAAAAAGATAATTCTAATAATTGCAGCTTTATTTGTCAGTAATGTGCGGAGTGTTACTTTAAAAATAAAACTTTAATGTTAATTTTGCTCCTACTTTCCCAATCTAAATGATCTCAAAATGTGAACAAAAGTATTCGGGTTTCGAGACTAGTACAGATGGACCAGCAGTTTTACTCTAGGTTTGGACGTAGGTATATAGAACGTGTACATAATAAAGAAATGCCGGTAGGCTATTGGAGATTCGGCTGAGTTTTTACTAAAATAAACTTGCTGAAATGAATATCAGGTTACTTTTATTTCAAGCTGGCATCATTCTCTTTGTACGATTGATTTTTTTTTTCACTGTCATATATAAGTGCGGTTGACCTGCTGATTAATCGTCGGTTTCATGTGATCGATAACTATAGTGGCTCAAGATTTTTCCTCTAGAAACTCACCTAAAGAGGAATCGTTTAAAATGTAATCTCATTCTTATCATGGACGAGACAACCTCAAACTTATTTGATCATTAGTCACCCCATGTCTGTTTTTCTGGCCCTGAATTTGAGTCTTATTCTTTTTCCAAGACTCTCAATCTTCATGGTTGAGAGACTAGTTGCCACAGTTTTGCATCAGCACGAACAAGAAATAGTTAAGGAGTTGTCTGTTAAGGCAAGTCATTCATTTTAATTGAAAATTAGGTGTTCTATGAAGAGAACTGTGTAGAAATCCACGACAGTAACCTTCAGCCCGGAGAAGTTGGCACTTTAACTTATTGAGTGTATTTATATTACTTAGGTAAAGATATCAGACGTCGTTACGTACATTTATTTGGTCCTGTAGATTAAACAATTCGCATTAACTTACTTTTAACAAATCATGATTATGGTTGGCAAAAACAATCTGCTAGTTACTTATGAAAAAAATCTCACGGCCTACTTCTATCGGCAGCTTGAGCCGAAGGAGCCGTCAGAAATTAAATCACCTATGTTGAAGTAGATATATCGATGAAAATAACCATACACCTACCTTATACTCTGTTGATCGTCCTGGTGTCACAGAAACTATCTGGATGAAACTCGGGTGAACCACATGTGCTTCGCATCATTAACATTCTACAGGAAATAAAGGTTACTCTTCTCAGAGTTCTGTTTAATGCTTTTTTGTGCATATTAAAGACCTTGTCTTGTAAAAATCATACAGCATATCCCTAAATCTTAAAAGATATCGATTTTTTCAAACCTGCTAAAAGATCAGCCATGATCATAGCTTGGCCAAAATTAAACAATACATATTTATTTAGATATCACTATGCTTGTATCCAGTCCAGTGATAAAGAATTTGATAAAAGTTTGCCACCGTGGACCATATTACTCAGAGTCATTTTTGCCCAAACTGATCTCTTTATCAATGAAGTGTAAATTTAGAGCTAAGGGAATACCATTTTATGATGGATCATGAAAGAACATCATCAAAATTAGTGAGTACAATATTTCGGCTAGGACTTTCAAACAGCGGGAACCTGTTCCTAAATTATAGTGGCACTGCTTAAAAATTTCTTCAAAAGAAGCTCAAAGTTTAATAGAGTTCCTTAATTACCAAGCTACAAAGATGTATCATCCCTTAAGACAATGAAAGAAATATGTATTAAGGCCAAGACAGAACGTAAACAAATGGAACTTACACTAGAAAAACAGGCTACTAAACAAAATAGCTCCACATGATTTTGCGAGACCTTTTGGAATAAAATCAGTAGCTCTAAGTTGAAGGGTTGAAACCTCTTTATCGGTGGCAATAAAATATATGATGACCCCTGCCGTATTGCTGA
Source organism: Schistosoma mekongi (assembly GCA_034768735.1). Taxonomy (NCBI): domain Eukaryota; kingdom Metazoa; phylum Platyhelminthes; class Trematoda; order Strigeidida; family Schistosomatidae; genus Schistosoma; species Schistosoma mekongi. Next base: position 62,780,323 of record CM068305.1, read on the forward strand.
TTTATCTAGTGAGCACTTTGCCACTACACTTACTACTGAAGGCCACATAGACAGGAACAAACTCACTACGCCAGTATCATGCGAAATCAGGGATATAACATTCACTATAGAAAATATCACCCCGCTAAGACGATAATACACGCTGGGCCATGATGGTATACCAGCTAATGTACATAAAAACGGTGGTGCTGACTACCACCTGGAACTTCTTCAACTATTTGCAACATCACTCTTTACTGCATGCTACCCTACAATATGGAAAACTACATATAATAATCATAAATTTATTCACAAGTAGCTTTTTGTACATGGGTACATACCAGTTTACAGGCATGATCATAATGATACAGTTTTAAAATTATACAAGGAATTTGGTAGTCTTTGATAGGGGGTTCACACAATATAAGGTCTTAATTAATTGCAAGGCCAACGACATCAAAGTTCACAGCGCTAGGGTACCAGATTTGCGCGTTGTAGTATTATGCATTTTTAACAATCAGGCGCGCGCTTTTCGTCCCTGGCACTGCGTCTCGAAGATGTAACAGAGACAAGGGCACTGCAGGGGCTCTAAGTGGTCGCTAATGTTATTTCTACTTTCTTAGATTGCAGGTAAGTTAAATTCAAACCTGGAAGGATGTTGCGAGAAGCTTGAAGGTCTTAGATTAAAGGTCGAAAGTTGACCCTTTTCCACATTTGGAACCCCACCAAATTACCCTATATATACATGTATTTTTGTTGTTTGAATAATACATTCCTTTTTCTGGTCCACCACGTTTTCTTCCTATACGTGTTTTTACGTGACTGCTGTGTTGTTGAATATCTTGCTCTTGTAGGTACACAAGAGCTGGTTAGGAGTGAACAGAATGGACCATACAGCATATTCAGATACGCGGTAGGGCGAACAATATTTAGAACCTGGATAAGGACTCCAACCGAGTACAAATATGAGAGATATTCTCCCGTAGCGATGAAATCTGCGCAGGTTGATCTGAACAGTGAGTTATGGATGCATTAAGTATATTGTTCACCGGCATTAGGAGTAAGTTGCTATAATGGAAACTCATTGCTTATGAGAGCAGTCCATAAGCTCAGGGAGATAATATAGAGGAGTCTACTAAATGGAAAAAATAAAAATAAATGAAGCTAGTAAATAGTTGTTAAACAAGTAGATTCAAACCAAAATATTCTTTATTCTTGATATTTTTCCTACTACAATCTCCAGGCTTAGAGTATTTGAAGGTTTAGAACCTTTTGAACCATCACTGATAAAGTTGACGTTGTAGTGAGTCGTGGAGTATTTGGTACAGAACTTTATACATACTAATCCAAGTACTGCTTGTGTTATCCAGCCAGCATTCTCGTGTCACAAATTGAGCGAACCGAATACTTCGCATGTTATGCTAGAATTTGAATAGATCGGTGTTTTATTCAGTGTCTTGGAGTCACTAAATAGTTGGTTTATAGCTCGTATAAAGTGATCTATGCTATCTAGCGTACGGATTTCTGACGGTAAACTATTCCTAATGACAGTAAGTGTATGCACGAAAAAAATTGATCGTATTTTAGTTTTACAGTGTCCCACCCACACTATACCTGCATGATTTTTAAGGCTATAATTAGGTGCATCGATAAACTTTAATATAGGGTCGGGGGAGTATGCTAAACGGTGTAAAACTTTGAAATAGAATGTCAAATTGAGCTTAGCTCGTCTTTTCCAAAGTGGTTCTAAGCCCAATGTATCGCACCATGTAGTATAATTTAGTCCACAATCCATCCCCAGTGCCTTTTTTGTGAAGTATCTCTGTATCTCTTCTACCTTTAGCTTATCACTTATTCGGAGGCTGCTGAGTATGAGTGAGCAGTATTCAAGTAGCGGGCGTACACAGACCTTGTATAATACCAATCTAGACTCACGTTGGTAGAAATTGTGGATAATACAACCCATAAGTCTGCGTGCCTTTGAGGTGATAAATATTGTTTATTCCTTGAATGTAAGATCCGTAGTGTATCTTAGGCCTAGGTCCAGAATCGTCTTACATTCGGAGATTCGTTCCCCATTTACTACAAAGTGTAGGTTGAGGTTGCGACACCCAATGATGATCCAACCACATTTCTTAGTGTTAAAGTGAGGTTGGTGTTCTTTACACCAGGCAGTGACTTCGTCTAGCTCTTGCTGTACGATCTTAACAGTGTCGTGCAGCTCATTTATGTCGTATGAGTAGACAACTTTCAAGTCATCTGCGTATAAGAAGGTTTTCCCATTGTTAAAACAGCTACTGATACTGTTGATATATATTGTAAACAAGAGAGGCCCTAGTACGCTTCCCTGTGTAACCCAACTGATTACTCTCTTAAGAGATGATTGTGCTGAGTTTACTTTTGTTATCTGAAACCGGCTAGTTAAGAATGATTTAACCCAGCTCAGCAAAGGGTTTTGAATCCCTATGGAGTATAGTTTTCATAAACTATGCTGTGTGATACTTTATCAAAAGCCTTAGATATATCGAAGTACAGGACTAAGACTATTTTGCGTAAGTCGCGGCAAGATGTAATGTGATTAAAGAAGTCAAAATGACAGGTTAAACACGATCGACTCCTTACAAAACCATGTTGTGACTTAGATATTTGGCTTTGTGCTAGTAAGTATTCTGGTATGCCATTTTTTTATTATCCTCTCCATGATTCGTGAAAGAATAGGTGTAATATTTATAGGCTTATAATTACTTGCACAAGCTCCATCACCGGCCTTATATTTGGGGATAATGTAGCTAGTTTTCCAAATGTTTGGGTATTCACCTGTGTCTAGCGACAAAGTAAACAATTTAAGGAGTAGAAGTGGCATATCCTCACCACATCCTTTGAGGAAGACTGATGGGAGGCCATCGGTTCCAGAACCTAAGGTTTCCGATAGCTTCAGCTATGCATTTAGCGCTGAAAGGTATTTTGGACAATGTACTGTCTACAAGTACCATGCGCTTATAATTTGTAGGTAGTTTGGCCTCAAAGTTGTTAAACAAGTTATTAAAAATTTTGCATATTGCTCTGGGGTCATTGTATACCTTGCCGTCATGGATCAAAAATGGGATGTCTGTTGGTGTGCGTGTACGTTTATTAAGGAGTGCTGTTAGGTTATTCGTTTTAGTACCGCTTTTAAGCTCAATAAGCTCCTCGTTTCTTTCCCCTTGATCAAGTGACATCCTAACAGATTCTAGGGTTTCCCATATTGAGTGTAGACATGAAAAATCTTAAGAATAGAAATAACAATTTGGAAGCTTTCTGAGTTTCGTTCGGTGTTTACGTGGGAGAAATGACAACTTATTCCTAGAGGGCAAGCATATTGTTTCGAGGGCTATGGTATTTAAGCATGATAGAATTGTCGTGTAAAAAATTGTTAAAGAGTCTTGAAGTGAGTCGGTAGTAAAGAAGCCGTTCCAGTCAGAGTATTTTATGAGTCTCACCAAAAGCTCCCAGTCTGTATTCTAAGTCAATAAGTGGATCCCATGGTAGGAGATCAATTCCTGAAAAGTCAGACGATGAAAGTGTAATTTCCAACAGTATGTCAACTATGAAATTAAACAAAACTGGGGAAAGTGGGCAGCCTTGACGGACACCACTTGAGGTTACGAGTTCACATGACAGTTCGCCATATGCTCTGACAGGACTAATAGTGTTTGAGTAAAGAGCCTTAACAAGTTTTATGTACTTTTGGGGCACACCTTTCAATGAATACATTGCGATAGAACTTCACGGTCTACAGAGTCAAATGCCGCTTTCAAGTCAAGGAAAACCACTATTGTCGGGCGCCGAAAAGTATGTCTGTGTTCTAAGATCTGACGAACGGTGAATATCTGGTCTATACAACCGCGGCCAGGTCTGAAACCAGCCTGATTTTCTCGTATTTGGAGATCACGAGTTGTGATTAAGTGTGTGATAATTATAGAAGCTAGTATTTTAGACACTATTAGTCAAACTAATTCCTCTATGGTTATCGCAGGACGATTTTGACCCTTTTTTATGTGCTGGGACGATTAACGATCGACACCAGTTGGACGCAATTATGTCAAGTTCCCAAACCTTAGTCAAAATATCAGTCAGCCTGGTTGTCAATGTGGGACCACCATCCTTAAACACCTCTTGGGATAATCCGTCTGGACCCGCTGCTTTGCCTCGCCTTAGATTGGCTATAGCTTTTTCGACTTCGACAAGAGTCGGTGGACCTAAGTCGACTTTCTATTCTGGCTCTCTCCAAATAGTGGGAAGTTTTAGAGTAGCTGAAGGCCAACTAAACTGTTCCTTGAAGTGTTCAGCCCATCGTTCTAAACGTCTAGACTGAGAGCTAATAAGCGTTTCATCTTTTTCGGAAATCGTCTCACTAACGCTGGATTTTTTAACCCCAGTTTCTTTTATCAACTTGAAAAGTTGTCTGGTGTTACCTATCGCCGCTGCCTTTTCAATTTCCTTTGCCTTCGTTACCCACCACTGCCCATGGTCGTTTCGCAGACTTTTCGTCAGTTTATGTCTGATTACACGTCTCTCATCATCGTGTTCGGAGCTCAATGGGATAAGTCTTCGGGAGTCTATTAAATCAATAGAAGCCATTGAGATCCATTGATTTTTCTTGACATGTTGATTTAAGTCCTTGATAGATATCATTGTAGACGCCACAGCAGCTTGAACATCTTGCCAAGCAGTATGTAGTCGGGATGCATCTTTATAATTGCCTAAGTGATTCCTCAGTCGTTCCTGGAATTTAATCTTGGCTGTTTCATTACTAAACTGAATTCTCAAAGGTTTTCCTGTGGTAGTTTTTCTTCGCCCGATAAGACGCAAGCAAACGCGTGCTCGCACTAGAGAGTGGTCGGAATCCAAACATGTACTCCAGAAAGATCGGCAATCTTCTATCGAACCTCTCCAACGGTGCCTAATCGCAATATCGTCTATTTGAGTCCACCGTTGAGTAGGGCCAGGAGGTTTCTATGTTAAACGATGTCGCTCCTTATGCTTAAAGTTCGTGTTGGCTAGAAATGACCGGTTATCTGAGCAAAGCTGCAGCAGACGATCGCCGTTATCCGTTCTCTGATCTGGAACACTGAAGCATCCACCTAAATGTCTTTCAGATTGGTTCAAGCTACCTATTTGGGCGTTAAAATCATCAGCCATGAGTACCAAATCTGGTTGTTTGGCCCCATTAAGTAGTTCAGAAAGTTTTCTGTAAAATTCATCTTTCACTCTATCGAGGCTGCAGTCGGTGGGAGCGTAGGCAGAAACAAAGAAAAGACAACGGCGTGTGTCCGTATCTCTCCGAGTTCTTACTGAACCATTTAGTCGGACGGCACATAGGCGACTGTCGACAGGAATCCATTCAAGAAGTGCCTGTTCTGCTTTCATACTTAACGCAATACCTACACTGGCGAGCCCACGAGAAGTTGCTGTTGAATCGCCAGATAAACGAAGAGTGTATCGCGAAGGTTGTTTATTCTGACTAGGTGAGGTCAAGTGAATGACCACACTAGGATCCTGTATGCGTGTTTCGGTGACACAACATACATCAATGGCGCTGGATTCTAATGTCCTAGCTAGGGAGGCTTGTCGCCCTATTTGACACAGGGTTCGTACATTGAATGCACCAATGTGAAGTTTGGAGCGTGGTCTTAGTATGCTCGGGACGTTATTTCGGAATCGTCAGCACTAATGACACAGGAGGAAGTTGAAGATAAGGATTTAGGCTTGAAGGTAGGGGCAGGATAAACACTAGGAATAGAAGTTTGATTAAAATGGCGGTGATCTTGCGTGTTGTTAGCGGTATGAGGGCGGTTATCTCTTCCCAGTTGCCCACGCTGTGGAAGGGTTCTTCTTGATGTACCTGAAAAGCAAAATGTGTTAGAGTTGGTCTGAAAGACCTGGGAGCGTGACCTCAGTGCCCAAAGAACAACTGCTTGAGGCCGGTCACACACGGCTTTTTTGAGAAGGGTTTTCGTTGTTGTAGCTCCGTACTTGTTGAGGCCTTACTGCCGGAGACGGAAATCCGTAGAGTAATGTGAGGTGTGCATTTTTAGGGTCGACCTTTTCTAACCCCGCCCTTCCTTTGTGGGAAGGCAGCATCGCTGCTATGCTGGTTGTCCGAAGAAAACACCTTACTGCCGTCACACTTCTGTACAGTCGGCAGTACGATTTCGTCCTCAGACCTTATATTTGCTGCTTTGGGTCTCACCGTTTTTCAACCGACCTGCCTGGCATCGTAGGACCTAGAGGAACGATTGTTCCAGTCAGTATAGCCCGACTGAGTCATCACGATAGGCAAGCCCGACCACCACGTCAAGGTAGTAGCACGGCCGGGTACAATCGGCATGTCGCCGCCAGTTAATGTGTGGCAGATTAAAATCTCCCGCAATCACATTATAATCAGCATCTAAGGTTGAGGCCCGTGTAAATAAGCTGCAAATTGCTGCGTCTATTTCTGGTCGTGAGCAGGGTGCTCTGTACACAGCCTGCTAGCATCTTATAATTAGTGCCACATACCATGAGGCAAAATGAGTCATGGATTGTACTTAGTGTTAGTTCTTCTATTTTTGTCACAGGGGCGTGGCTATGAGTGTATATTATACATCCTCCCCCCCCCACTTGATTAGATTATCTCGGCTGGTACGATGCAAGGAATATTCATCTATGTTTTATATCAGCTTCCAGTGCTGAAGGCGAATATCATGTTTCTGTTACTGATGGCCTAGTGATAAGAACTGTTGTTCTAAGGTCTGACATTTTGTTAAATACTGAACGGGCATTGATAAACACAATCGTAAAAAGGTCTTTGTTCTTGTAGGTTAAGGTGTCTTTACTAAAGGGGTTGAGATTATAATTATGGATATAACTTTGCCTGGATGTCAGGGGCCTCTGGCATTTATTTAGCTGAGATGTTAGTGGATGCATACCCGGTGTTTGTTTCACGAGATCAGTGTTCTGAACGTCTTTGTTATCCCTGTGGTAATCACTTAAGATGCTTATGTTAACTGGATGCTACCATGCTACGTTTTTCCTTAGTGGTGATAGGGGCTAGGAGCATTCACGATTGGCATGAGTTGTTGGTTAAAGTAGGGTGGTAGAGGTAGCGGACAAGAGTGGAAAGGTTTGTGGTGTCAAATAAGGATACGCGAGAAAAGACTGTAAGTGAGCATATGTAACATTTGGTTCACAATAATTGGACAATATGTTATGAGTTCTAGGCATATAGTCATGAGCAGAAACGTTTGTTATAGGGAATTGTCTCGGCAGTAGATTTTCATGTCTAGATGGTCACTTATATTGGTGGTACGGATAGTTTCCATGTTTGTAGTGAGTTATGCTACTGTTCATTTGAAACTGCGATGGTATAAGTGGTAATGGGTGACTTCTTGTACAGTATTGTCCTGGGCTAATAGTATTTGGTACTCAGGCACGGCAGAGTGTCACTCCGTTTTTTTCAGAGCATTTATGTGGATTAACATGACAATGGGAGGAGAGAAATCGTTTATTACCCCACTGAGTATTACATTTTAGTTTAGATGGCGGAGATTTAGTTTGCCCAGAATTTTGGAGTTAGTCGTTACCTTTGTTATCTAACCTATTAAGTTTCCGACTGTTTTTGGTCCTGTTAGTGCTGTTGGCTTGAGGTTCGTTACTCAATCCTAAGAGAATATATTCCTGGTGTGTAGGTACTCATAACTTTTGTTAGCCCAATGTTTGAGTTTTTTTCATCTTTGCAGTGCGGAGATGCTTTACGGTGTACACCTTTCCCTCGCGCATCACTTTAGTATGAGAATCAGTCGTATTCTTCAGGGGAGTAATGTTTATATCTATAAGGTCGGCAGCCATTCCCGTTTCTAATACCATAGTATGCTTGTTTACATCGGGTGAAATGGTTGGTTCATTTAAATCATGTGGCACTCCAGTTTTATGTTTAGTCGGTGTGGTTGAAAGTTCCGATGGCATGTCGCCTTCACCACAGCCTACTGTAGGACTAACTTTGCTGGGATTGTTTTGATTTACTAGTTCATGTTTGGGTTTCTTTAGACTAGGAGCTGTGGCGTTGTACCTGCTACGAACTCTGCGCTGTAGTAGTGTTTTGTTAGCAATTATTAGTACATTCTTGTACTCACTGCCGGTTCTTATACGACTCACTAGCTTGATAAATTTCTCATAATCCTGTGTACATTTAAAATAAGAAAGGATTGGGCAGCCACTGCCAGTCTTTTTTTATTAGTCTTTTGCACTCACAAAGTACTTGGGATATGCCGGACGCCTTTAAGAGAGTTATTTTTACCTTATTTAGAGGGAAATTCTCAGGGATGTTGTAGATTATTGTCTTATGGAGCGAACCAATACGCTTTACAACTTCAGTCGAAATGAAATCTAGGAAGATTTCAGCTTGCTTAACTTTTTCTATGTTAATGCTATCATGTTTATCAAACAGGTATGATATTGGGGCTAGATGTTGTAGGACATTCTGCATCTTGGTTAGTTTTGACTTAATGTCGTCTACTTCCATTTTGTAAGAGGCAATATCAATATTCTGATCAGTGATGTTGACAACCTTAACAGGTAGTGTGCAACTGTGAGCTAGTTGCTGGTTAGTGATAAACGCCTCGTTGACAGATGCTTTAGAGTGTGCAGGGGAAGGGCTATTAAATATTGGTCTACTAGATTTGCTACAATTTGTTTGTGTGTCTGAAGGATTAAGAAGAGAAAGACTGGTAGAGAGGATGTCGCTCGGTTTAAGAGAGCTAATATTAAGCTTTGAACGATTTTCTTCGATGCGTGCCATTTTGCTATACCAAGATACTACAAGGTTGTAAGTAAAGTTAGGTAATACTGCTGGAGTACTACAAAGGGTAGTACAAATTGAGAAACGTGCAAGATAACTCGGAAGAAACCAAACAAGCAAACCACGTAAAAAAACGCTACCGTTTTCAAAGTCTGTGCAAAGTGTTTGTCATTCATAAGCTTAACTGCACCTGTATGGAATATGGAGAATTACCACCCTATGAATCTAAACTATGTTGCATCAAGAGTAATGAAACAAACAATCAAGGAGGAATTACTCCAATAATTACTTTAAAATGAACTAATCTCTCCTTCCCAACATAGATTTCTAAAGACTAGGTCGTGTGACACATGCTAGGTGACATAACAACACAACTGGACAAATGGCTCCTAGTGTCCGGTTTATTTCTCGACTTCAGTAAAGTTCTGGCAGTCTCACATAAGCGACTTCCCATTAAACTAAAGTCATTCGGGGTCGAGGACCCGTTTTATTCGTGGTTCGTATCTTTCCTGGGATACAGCAAACAGTAAATTTTAACAGCAGTTTATCATCACTTAAACCAATTACCAGCGTTGTTATACAGAGAAGTGTATTGCGTCACCTATCGTTCATTATTTACACAAATGACATAAATAACGTCGTAAAACATAGCCAGCCGTATTTGTATGGGGTTGATTTCAAGGTAGTATATTGCTTTAAACTGGATGATATAGAAGGTAGGATTTTAATTCAAAAGGACCTCCATAGCCCAACTGCCTGGGGCCAAAAATGGCACCTACCACTTAACTACAGTAGATATGGAATCATCCATATAGCCAACTATAACCCCCCCCAGTTCGCGTTTTATCTAAATGCGTCCAAGGTCCAAATACTCCATTTATAAAGCGACTTACGTACTAAATATTCTGGTAAAGTTCACAGAACACACCTCTATAATATCCATAACTACAAGAATAACAGGCTTTTTTCTTAGAAATTTTTATATAACAGAGGCCAAACCTTATTTATTGTACTTACTGATTCTTAAGGAAAATTTATTAAACTGATGATCATATATACGATATATACATACGCACATATATATATGTATATACTTAAGAATTCTTTATCAGCCATAATTTGAATGAAGACTTTCTTGTTACTACATATAATTATCCACACTTTAAGAATTCATTCTCAAAAGGCTTCTATTAATTTAATTTTTCAGACGCGTTCTTTATTGCAACAGACTGTGAAACATTGATATCACATTGGTTGTCAAAGGCAAAGTGTTCTATTGACACAAATAAAGTTTACTAGCCTCGTATTGTATGTTGAACATATTAACTAAGACTACTATCAGACCTACAGCAATGAATCGTAATTAATGACAGAAATTAAAGTATTTCAGTCTTAATAATGAAATGAAGTGAATCACCTACAGGCTTAATATTACTTTTGTTATCGGACGGCTTAAATACTTTTCAAAACGGGCTCGTGCAGTTAATATTAGCAAATGACTGAAGCTTAAGTATTTTAGTATTCCGGGAAGGCAAGCACCACATGAAAGGAAGGTATTTTACATATCAAAATGAATATATCACACTTGCTCAGATCCAGTTAGTCACAGATCCGAGATACTCCACTGTATTAAGAGCATAAGTGGCAGCAAAACTTGGCTTCTGACAGATGGTATCAGGATGTGCATGTTTTATATAGTTTTTAACCAAAACACATGGCGAGTGGATGTCAGACATTAACCACTAGTCAGTAACAGTTACCGTCTATACCATACTGTATTTCATCTGGAGATAGGTCAACAAATAACGGCATCAATCGATTAATCAATACCTGTTACACCGCTTAAAGTATAGGCCACCGACTGACATTTTTCGATCAACTCTGTCTTAGGCCTATCTTTCCAGTTCTTCTCGAGTGTTGTTATATCTCCCTATGCCTATCTCCAGTTTTCGGCATAATTTGTTCTTTGGCCTTACTCCTTCCCTTTGGACGTTACGATTCTAAATCAGGGCTTACCTTGCGAAGCAATTTGTTAACTTTCTCTATGGGTGCCCCACCCACCTTTGATGTCGTTTCCCAACTTTTTTTCCTCACAACAGAGTTAGTTTGTCCTCTGCCACAGTGGGTTGTCACTGATTACGTCTGATCAACGGATCTGGAGTATTCTTCACAGACAATTGTTTCTAAAGACCTGTATCTTTCAAACGATACCCTTCGTAATTCACCAAGTTTCAGCCCTGTACAACAGAACTGTCTTGACGTTAGTATTTAAAGTCATGACTTCGATGCTGACTGACAGCTGGTCTGAGTTCCAGATATTCTTCCATCGTAGAAGTGCTGCCCTTCCCTTGCCATTACGTACCTTCACATTTGCATCAAATCCTCCTTGTTTATCGAAGATGTTGCACAGGTATGCACAGTATCAGAATATATTTATTCTTTCAAGAGTTACCACACCTTCCAGGGCTTCTATGTCCAATCACGTGCAATTGAGTTAGTGCTTGTTGTTTTATATCTGGGGATCCTGCTTTTCCATTTGTATATGTTCAGGCTGATTACAGGCTGTAGTGGTTACTACCACGGTGACCGTCTTCATCTGTATCTGTTGCTGTTTGTAGAGTAGAAAAGCCAGTTCATCTGCAAAGTCCAAGTCGTCTACTCACATTCATATCGTCCATTGTATTCCGTGTTTGCCTTGAGACGTTGAAGTTTTCACTGTCCAGTCAACCACCTGAAGAAAGAGTAAGGGCAGAAGCAAACAGCCATGTCAGATACTGATCTCCACTTCTAATGAATAAATCTGTGAGCTACCTTCCATGCACGATTTTACAGTATGTCCTGTCGTAACAATTCTGTAAGATACTGACTGCCACACCTCAACTGGAAGACAGAGTGTAGCCCACAACGACAGGACGACATAATTACCGCCATAGATTTATATGAGTGGAAGCAGTATGTCACACAACCTACACGCGGTAACAGCATCCTAGATCTGATATTTTGCCACAGTATCAAACCCATCACGACGCAAGTCGGTGAAGAATAGTCTACTAGCTACCACAGAGTGGTTTTTTGTTCTTTGCCAATTCCCTCACTGAAAACAGCACACAAACAATACAGATGTGACACAGACACCCGGTGCTTTAGGAATACAGACTGGGAGCTTTTGGTGAGACTCATAAAATACTCTGACTGGAACGGCTTCTTTACTACCGACTCACTTCAAGACTCTTTAACAATTTTTTACACGACAATTCTATCATGCTTAAATACCATAGCCCTCGAAACAATATGCTTGCCCTCTAGGAATAAGTTGTCATTTCTCCCACGTAAACACCGAACGAAACTCAGAAAGCTTCCAAATTGTTATTTCTATTCTTAAGATTTTTCATGTCTACACTCAATATGGGAAACCCTAGAATCTGTTAGGATGTCACTTGATCAAGGGGAAAGAAACGAGGAGCTTATTGAGCTTAAAAGCGGTACTAAAACGAATAACCTAACAGCACTCCTTAATAAACGTACACGCACACCAACAGACATCCCATTTTTGATCCATGACGGCAAGGTATACAATGACCCCAGAGCAATATGCAAAATTTTTAATAACTTGTTTAACAACTTTGAGGCCAAACTACCTACAAATTATAAGCGCATGGTACTTGTAGACAGTACATTGTCCAAAATACCTTTCAGCGCTAAATGCATAGCTGAAGCTATCGGAAACCTTAGGTTCTGGAACCGATGGCCTCCCATCAGTCTTCCTCAAAGGATGTGGTGAGGATATGCCACTTCTACTCCTTAAATTGTTTACTTTGTCGCTAGACACAGGTGAATACCCAAACATTTGGAAAACTAGCTACATTATCCCCAAATATAAGGCCGGTGATGGAGCTTGTGCAAGTAATTATAAGCCTATAAATATTACACCTATTCTTTCACGAATCATGGAGAGGATAATAAAAAAATGGCATACCAGAATACTTACTAGCACAAAGCCAAATATCTAAGTCACAACATGGTTTTGTAAGGAGTCGATCGTGTTTAACCTGTCATTTTGACTTCTTTAATCACATTACATCTTGCCGCGACTTACGCAAAATAGTCTTAGTCCTGTACTTCGATATATCTAAGGCTTTTGATAAAGTATCACACAGCATAGTTTATGAAAACTATACTCCATAGGGATTCAAAACCCTTTGCTGAGCTGGGTTAAATCATTCTTAACTAGCCGGTTTCAGATAACAAAAGTAAACTCAGCACAATCATCTCCTAAGAGAGTAATCAGTTGGGTTACACAGGGAAGCGTACTAGGGCCTCTCTTGTTTACAATATATATCAACAGTATCAGTAGCTGTTTTAACAATGGGGGGGAAACGAAAACTCAGAAAGCTTCCAAATTGTTATTTCTATTCTTAAGATTTTTCATGTCTACACTCAATATGGGAAACCCTAGAATCTGTTAGGATGTCACTTGATCAAGGGGAAAGAAACGAGGAGCTTATTGAGCTTAAAAGCGGTACTAAAACGAATAACCTAACAGCACTCCTTAATAAACGTACACGCACACCAACAGACATCCCATTTTTGATCCATGACGGCAAGGTATACAATGACCCCAGAGCAATATGCAAAATTTTTAATAACTTGTTTAACAACTTTGAGGCCAAACTACCTACAAATTATAAGCGCATGGTACTTGTAGACAGTACATTGTCCAAAATACCTTTCAGCGCTAAATGCATAGCTGAAGCTATCGGAAACCTTAGGTTCTGGAACCGATGGCCTCCCATCAGTCTTCCTCAAAGGATGTGGTGAGGATATGCCACTTCTACTCCTTAAATTGTTTACTTTGTCGCTAGACACAGGTGAATACCCAAACATTTGGAAAACTAGCTACATTATCCCCAAATATAAGGCCGGTGATGGAGCTTGTGCAAGTAATTATAAGCCTATAAATATTACACCTATTCTTTCACGAATCATGGAGAGGATAATAAAAAAATGGCATACCAGAATACTTACTAGCACAAAGCCAAATATCTAAGTCACAACATGGTTTTGTAAGGAGTCGATCGTGTTTAACCTGTCATTTTGACTTCTTTAATCACATTACATCTTGCCGCGACTTACGCAAAATAGTCTTAGTCCTGTACTTCGATATATCTAAGGCTTTTGATAAAGTATCACACAGCATAGTTTATGAAAACTATACTCCATAGGGATTCAAAACCCTTTGCTGAGCTGGGTTAATCATGCTTAAATACCATAGCCCTCGAAACAATATGCTTGCCCTCTAGGAATAAGTTGTCATTTCTCCACGTAAACACCGAACGAAACTCAGAAAGCTTCCAAATTGTTATTTCTATTCTTAAGATTTTTCATGTCTACACTCAATATGGGAAACCCTAGAATCTGTTAGGATGTCACTTGATCAAGGGGAAAGAAACGAGGAGCTTATTGAGCTTAAAAGCGGTACTAAAACGAATAACCTAACAGCACTCCTTAATAAACGTACACGCACACCAACAGACATCCCATTTTTGATCCATGACGGCAAGGTATACAATGACCCCAGAGCAATATGCAAAATTTTTAATAACTTGTTTAACAACTTTGAGGCCAAACTACCTACAAATTATAAGCGCATGGTACTTGTAGACAGTACATTGTCCAAAATACCTTTCAGCGCTAAATGCATAGCTGAAGCTATCGGAAACCTTAGGTTCTGGAACCGATGGCCTCCCATCAGTCTTCCTCAAAGGATGTGGTGAGGATATGCCACTTCTACTCCTTAAATTGTTTACTTTGTCGCTAGACACAGGTGAATACCCAAACATTTGGAAAACTAGCTACATTATCCCCAAATATAAGGCCGGTGATGGAGCTTGTGCAAGTAATTATAAGCCTATAAATATTACACCTATTCTTTCACGAATCATGGAGAGGATAATAAAAAAATGGCATACCAGAATACTTACTAGCACAAAGCCAAATATCTAAGTCACAACATGGTTTTGTAAGGAGTCGATCGTGTTTAACCTGTCATTTTGACTTCTTTAATCACATTACATCTTGCCGCGACTTACGCAAAATAGTCTTAGTCCTGTACTTCGATATATCTAAGGCTTTTGATAAAGTATCACACAGCATAGTTTATGAAAACTATACTCCATAGGGATTCAAAACCCTTTGCTGAGCTGGGTTAAATCATTCTTAACTAGCCGGTTTCAGATAACAAAAGTAAACTCAGCACAATCATCTCCTAAGAGAGTAATCAGTTGGGTTACACAGGGAAGCGTACTAGGGCCTCTCTTGTTTACAATATATATCAACAGTATCAGTAGCTGTTTTAACAATGGGAAAACCTTCTTATACGCAGATGACTTGAAAGTTGTCTACTCATGCGACATAAATGAGCTGCACGACACTGTTAAGATCGTACAGCAAGAGCTAGACGAAGTCACTGCCTGGTGTAAAGAACACCAACCTCACTTTAACACTAAGAAATGTGGTTGGATCATCATTGGGTGTCACAACCTCAACTTACACTTTGTAGTAAATGGGGAACGAATCTCCGAATGTAAGACGATTCTGGACCTAGGCCTAAGATACACTACGGATCTTACATTCAAGGAATAAACAATATTTATCACCTCAAAGGCACGCAGACTTATGGGTTGTATTATCCACAATTTCTACCAACGTGAGTCTAGATTGGTATTATACAAGGTCTGTGTACGCCCGCTACTTGAATACTGCCCACTCATACTCAGCAGCCTCCGAATAAGTGATAAGCTAAAGGTAGAAGAGATACAGAGATACTTCACAAAAAAGGCACTGGGGATGGATTGTGGACTAAATTATACTACATGGTGCGATACATTGGGCTTAGAACCACTTTGGAAAAGACGAGCTAAGCTCAATTTGACATTCTATTTCAAAGTTTTACACCGTTTAGCATACTCCCCCGACCCTATATTAAAGTTTATCGATGCACCTAATTATAGCCTTAGAAATCATGCAGGTATAGTGTGGGTGGGACACTGTAAAACTAAAATACGATCAATTTTTTTCGTGCATACACTCACTGTCATTTGGAATAGTTTACCGTCAGAAATCCGTACGCTAGATAGCATAGATCACTTTATACGAGCTATAAACCAACTATTTAGTGACTCCAAGACACTGAATAAAACACCGATCTATTCAAATTCTAGCATAACATGCGAAGTATTCGGTTCGCTCAATTTGTGACACGAGAATGCAGACTAGATAAAACGACTAGATAACGACTGATCTTCCCATATTTAGAATCGAAAGACTTGTAATAAACCTTCGACGACTTACCACTAAACCTGGAATTAATAGGCAATGGCTTATGAAGTTACTAAGACTGCACGTTGTAGTTAAAAAAAAACGAAAAAGAAGTTTCTGTTTTGAAACTGTTTATTTTGATACCGCTAATTAAATTTGTTTCTTTTTATTCCTATCTCATAATCTATGTCACCATCTTTCCGAGTTTATGGTCTGGACTTGCAAGGAATTGATCTCCTTTAAGCAACTTACTCCAAACGCTGGCTTGGAACGTAATTAATGCACCGACAACTTGCCGCTCAAGACCAGCCCACACAAATTGGCTGCTTTAACCAAATCTCAAAATACCAGCCTTATCTTGTCTATGGATAGTCTCCATGGTTCGTCCTGCTCTCTCGCAGCTATTCCCTAAGATTACAGCACCAGGGACATAAAGCACGCGGTTGTTTACTGGAAGTGTTCTGTAATACAAGATATACCTCTAGTACTGCAGTACTGTAAACTGTGAAGCTTGCTACCGTTGGCTTCCTAATTAATTAATATCTTCGTATATCGTCAATTACATAACAGTAACTCTACTAAAACCCTGTTACAATTAAGCCATATCATTCTGGTAATGCCTGTAAACTGGTATGCTCTCATGTACAAATTGTTACTTGAGAATAAGTTATTATTATCTTAGATGAACCATAGTATCGAGGAAGGGTTCATAATGTTCACCTGTCCATGCTATAAAATACTTTCTGAGAGTCAAGGTAGTTGGTGCAAATTATTGAGTTACATTCAATTAATGGTTCAAAAACGATTCTCAGTCTCGCGACTTGGTCGGTACACAATTAAACCTTGCAGTATCCGGCCTGCTGATCTAGAAGTTGGGCGTTGACTTGATCTCTTATTCAGCTCAATAGCTTTTGTTGAGGACTTTTTTGATACTGAAAGGAGAGTTATGCCTCTGTAATTCTCGCACTTTCAGGGTTCTCCATTCTTAGGTATAATGACGAGGTACTCTTTTTTAGGTCTGTTGGCACTCGTTCTTTCTCCCAAATCTTCATGAAGGGAATCCAGAGTATTTTTGCAGTTACTTTTATATTTGACTTCAGTGCCTCCTCTGGTATGTTGTCTGGCCCTGCCGATTTGTCACTCTTGATATGTCGAATGGAGATTTCGATTCCTCTCATTGTTGGTGGTTGATTATTATACGAAGATCGGTAGATACTTTCCCGATGACTGATGGGTTCAGTAGAACTGGTCTATTCAAGAGTTCTTCGAAAGATTCGACCCATACGTTTCGTTATTTAGGCGCATCATCAAAGGGTTCACCACCTTTATTTTTCTATTAGTCGTTCTGGCTAGCTTCTTTGTCGTGTCATATAGTTATTTCGTATTTTTCCCTTTGTAGCTTTTTGCGTCATAATTGCCAGTTCCTCAACATACTTCCGTTTATCCGACCTGATGCTACTCTCCACTTGCTTGTTGACTTCTGTATATTCGGCCTGTGCCTTGGCTTTTTCTGTTCTTGTCCGGCTGTTATCAACTGGTATCTTCTTGCTCCTCCTTTCTTGGATCTTATCCAGAGTACCAACAGAAACCCGTTCTTTGTGGTGATGCTCCTTGCGACCCAAAACCTGACAAGTTATTGTTTCCTTAATCCCTTTCCAGTTGTCCTCCATACAAATTCCAACTTCTTCTAGTAGATCGTGAAATGCCTGGAACTTATTATTGAAAATTACTTTGAATTCGTTAGGTTTGATAGTATTCCGGAGAATGGCCGTGTTAAACTTCTGTTATACTGCTGCTCCAGTTGTCCAGTGCTTCTTCAGGACCAAGTGGTAATCTGAAGCTATGTCAGCTCTCATTGCTCTTACGTCTTCTATGGTCCTTCTAAACTTCTTATTGATGCAGATATGGTCGATTCTGTTCTTCGTAATGTGGTCCGGTGAAACCCATGTATTTTTGTGCATACGTTTGCGTGAGAATATGGTTCCATCCATAACCATTTCGTTGAAGACATGTAGATTTGTAAACCTCTCACCGTTTTCGCTCCTTTCTCACAGTTCATGTCGTCCAATCATGTCTTCATATCCAGTGACAAAGTATACTAGACCTTTATCCACTGGTCAGATTGCTAAGGGTTTCGCGAGTTAAAGAAAAGCATCTTGATCCTTGATAGCGAACGTAGGACCAGCGACACAACAACAGGTAAGCTAACTGGAAGAATGAGTCTAACGTCGGCGAAAAGCGTTTAATTCTACAAGCAGCCTAACAACTAAAAATCTCGTGCATATATATAGAAAAAAGAGGGCGTTGTTGGGATGTAATTAATAGCCTGCTAAAATAAACAACGAAACAATAAGGTTTAGGGACTTGCTAAGTGGGAAACACAAACTAAAGGTAAAAAAGGAACAATTTGGTGCGAAAACCAGAAACTTGTATTTGCACAAATAAACGACAAAAGTAACAAGTTTGCCAAGAGAATTCTGGGGATTTGACATCCCCAACACAGATCCTTCGAGTTAGAATACAATATTACCACCAGTCCTCTGTGATTAAGCACGATTTAATTGTTCAGAACGGTTGCAACTTCATTCTTCACGCAACCCTCGTGCTAGTGGAAGCATTTTGGTCGTCACAACGCACATGTATTTGTGCAAAAATTACAAATATCAGCAGTTTGCTGAATAGAAACAAGTTTTCTAGTGGTATTTCTTCTGGATTTATCACACGGAATGGCCAATAACACACAATATGGTTGCTATCACGAACGAAATGAACCGGGCAGACCAACACTGATACCTGGTGTCGCCTATTTCGACCTTGGTGTTTAGGTCCTCTCAGAAGAATGATTAGGTTCTCTCTGAACATTTCTCAGGGATAGGTAGCAGCTTCACATAGAACTAGTCATTATCGTTCTCGTGCGTGCTGCTGGTTAAGTTCAAAACTGGACGGCATTAATTGTAATCTTCTCCTTCCTTGTCCTGAAGGATGCTATGATGATCCTAGGTTTACGAAGTTCCTACCCTCTAAGAGCCCTCTATGCTTCTCAAGGCAACATTAGTGCTACTCCTCGTGTGTGAGGTACTTTCTTCTTCGTGACTGGAATATAGTAATACGTCTTCTGAGGGAAATCTTCCTTATCTAACTTGCAACCGACTGGTTTCGCTCATTCCAAGTAAATAATTACCTAAGTAAACAGTTCTATGGGCTCTCATCATTGATGATGACTATGTTTGTTTTAGTGGACATGATTAGTTGAAGGCATTCGGTCAAGCGTCACCACTAGGTCACGATGTGGAAAGCAACCCTCTCCCAAGTTAACCAGTCTAGATGTTTTCATCCAATTAGCGCTCCTACACTTAGGATCAAATATTAATTCTCCTCCATCCCTCACTGCCTTTTGATCTTTTATTTTTCGTATATGTGGGTTCGGTTGTTAGTCGTTCTGGTGATACGACAAGCCCAACTTGACTGCATACCTGGCGTACTTCATGTCGTACGATCCACAGTGGGGCGAACTGATGTCGAGCGAACACTTAATGTGCCTGTCCTCTCACTTATGGTTAGTTATGTAACCCAACGATTTAGTAGTTACCACTGGCAATTCTTTGAGTGATTTAACACTGCATATATGAATATAGATATTACTGTATGTTAGAGTATTGTCAGATAAAGACCTAACCAAAAACAACAATGAGCGCTTGTGTGCTGTTCTAAAACATTGTACCTCACTGTAAATACACCTTGTAGGGTCACTCGTTTGAGGGATGAACCATGGGTAAACCTGAACTGAAGGTTGCAGGCTTCACGTGAGCTCTATAGAGGTTTCACAGGATCGAACTCATCGGCAAAATCTTCGTTCCCACAAAAGATTGTCGAGAGGCAGAGTTGCATCTATGGTTGTCAGACACTGCCACAGCCGTTTCGGCATCCGTCCGTCTTGGAAAATTTGCGTGGTGAACATCTACATCTTACAGAAGACCTACAAATACATCGTAAAAAGTCACATTACTTCTTGGAACTCCTCCCTTGCTTGCATGTAACCTTTAGCTATTGGTTCTAGAACTGACGGTCAACGTTGTTCAGCATTCAGGTACATTTCCGAAATGCATACACTTGCACTCGATTAACATAGAATTACATGTCCCTCCGTTGGTCTCCACGTGTCTCATCCTGTTTAGGCAGTTAGCCCATTAAAGTCCCAATGCATTTGGCAATAGGCTGATTTTTTTTCTTTGTATTTTCAGTAAACTAAGTGAGATCACTTCTACTGAGTGTATCACCTACTAGTGAAGGCTTTCGAAGAACACGTTGAAAAACCAAAAATGTTGGTCTCGTCGGACAGGTTTGTAAATGTCAGTATCATTAACACCAGCCCCCATGCACTCAACGGAAGTCAGAGGGGTTTAAGAAGCTATATACGATAGTACTTTGTGCATCGGTTAGAAATTGTAGATTGAATATTAAGTCTTTTGACGTTTGCAAGTGATGTGCGATTTCTAAAACCAGACTAAGGATGCTACTGCACAATGGCCAAAACCCTGACAGAAATATTTGAAGTAAACGTAAATTAACGTTGTAACATGAACGCTTTCAATTGGAACTGCATCACCCTAAAACAAGAAGTCCTCTCGAAGTTTATGGTTTTCAAAAAGGCAAAGGTTTCGAGAATAAGAATCCCAGTTCAGGGGATGCAGCATCTAAAATAACAGACCATTACTCCAATGTGATCGACGTCGAGTGAATACAGATAATGAAACTTAAACTGTAGTCCATCCTTTAATTGTGAGCAAAACGACAGCATACAAAACTAACTACTTATGCTATCCTCAAGTATTAAACAATGAAATAACTGGAAACTTGCTAACATATCAATCCCTAAACCTATGCACTTTTAGAAGTAATTTGGATGAAAAGCTGTTAACTAAATAATCACAAGGCACAGACCATTTGACAAGGAAAAATAA
Source organism: Schistosoma mekongi (assembly GCA_034768735.1). NCBI lineage: Eukaryota > Metazoa > Platyhelminthes > Trematoda > Strigeidida > Schistosomatidae > Schistosoma > Schistosoma mekongi. The sequence goes on from CM068305.1 coordinate 62,801,398, forward strand.
GTCAAAACCACGAAAATCCCTATATGTATTTTATTTAAAATTAGAAAGACGAAGTAGAAGAAAATAAAGTCATATTAGATATTGGTAATCATCTTCATCTAACAAAGTAACATAGTGAATAAAAAAAGTTTAATCATTGTCTACTGATTTTGTTAGCCCACTGCTATAAGATTTCTTTTCTATAAACTGAGCAATTAAGCGAGAATCCGTTTCCTTTTTTAATTTCAGCAGATCATCCTAAAACGAAGCGACAAATTATAGATAATAATAATATACAAGTTATTTTTTAAACGTCTCAAGTAAACATCAAAATATATTGAGAAAGATCAGAACATCAAGTTGATTGAAATTAAAGACTTTCAAGCACTCTGTCAATACATAACAAAAAAGATAAAGCGACTTTCAGACAACAGTGACATTAGGCGATTTGTAATTTAAAAACCGTATTGTGTGCTACCACATGGTCACTAAAATTAAAGATGACCAGACTTACAAAATGCAGTCAAGTGATGTTTTAGGTTATACTTCATACAAATTGTAACCACTTGGTTATGTGACCACGGTCTGTGTGGTGCGGCTCGTGAGGCATTATACACTGAAGGCCCTAGTCGTGAAATCGGCAGCATGAAAAACACTCAAGCAATTCGTAAAAGGTTCTCTAACCATAAAGACAAGCCGTGTTGTAGACAAAAGAGTCATGCTATCTGACAAACAACAATCATACATGATTTTATGAAACCGATGAATATAAGCACGTTTTCGCAACAACGTACACAAATACATTACATTCACTTAGCTACCTTCATTTCATCATCGTATTCTGTATACCACAGTAGCATACCTAGTCTTTTGTGTGTAATCATCGAATAGTGTTTACGAATATTTCAACGCGGGCCAAGTTGCACACTCTATGTTCTAAACAAGCAGCTTTCTAATAGGTTAAGGAAATTTGTGATGCCCATTTAACTACCTTTCCAGGAACGGATTAATAAGAGAACTCAAAATCTAATTAGCATTTCCTATATGTACACCACGGCGTAAAATTCATGCACTTAAGTCAAACCACTTTTCTACAGGCTTTCAGTTAGGTGATAATACACAGATTTGTTAAGGAACATCAGGCAGTAGTGTGATGATCAATGTATATCATATAACGAAATCTTGTGGATTTACTTTACTAAATTAGCACCGGCCATGCCAATAAGAGTTGCATGATAGTATTAATCAATACCGTTTGGAAATCTGTTTGAATTTCAACGAACTTTAATTAATATTTTAGAAAATCTTGCCTCAACTGATAATAAGCAGAAAAATGTAGAACACCACATAACCGTTTACAGAGAACTGAAAGTCAAAAATTATTGAGTCTATTCAAATGAAAGCTGTTTCTCAAAATAACGAAATAAACAATAGTAACTGAAATAAAAACACGCTACATTACATATACTGAACGTTTAATACACATCATGTCTAATGATGAGATACATTCGGTTACATAAAGAGTAAAATGAATTACGGAGCTTACCTTCCAGCCAACAAGCTCTGAAATCTTAAGTACACCATCATCAGTATTCCCCGACCAAAATACATCACGTTTGTTACCGGGTTCGCCCCATTTCAGATAACTCTGTTTAAAACCAGCCACCATAAACCGCATAATGAATGATTGTAAACCCTCAAAAAAGTGCGAAATGATGCACCAGGAGACAGATTAATGACAACCAGTTAGATAATTAGTTATACTAAGTAATATAGTGAGACATCACGAAAAACATTGTCTTAGGGTCAGTAAGAATAATGCTTAGTGTTGTTACGTGCATTTTATAACATTACAAGCAAAAAGTAGGACATTATTAAAGGATGATTCTATATGTATCCGTCCATAATTAATAACTATTTATTGAATTCCATAACAACCTAAAGTAAACCTAAATACTTAGTTATTCACCAACCTATCAGAAACCCAAGAATAAAAATCACTCAGTTTTAACTAATAGACGCAGATTACACAGTGAGAATAAAAACACCTAGAAAATGACTAATTTGTACATACATAGGGGTAGAATGTTGGCAGCAACAATAATAGAATAAGAAATGCGGGGGAGTTGACGTACAACAACTTAAAATATATTTTTAAAACGCTAGCATGAAAAAGACAGTGATGAACGTCGTGGATATATATTCGACTATGAAAAATGACACTAACAGGTATTCACGTACAACGTGAAATCTGCCACATACGTGCATCGATTAAAGTTGCCACGCTTCATTAACACAACAAAATGAACACTAAAATTAGTAGAAGTAATATATACATATCATTACCAAGGTTAACTTTGATAATTTCAAATAAATTGAGCATTGGATAGATTGTTTATAAAATAAGTGACATATATTTGTAAATTCCAATGAGTAGAAATTAAAATTTCTGACGTTTCGCGGCTTAGTGCAAGTCGCTTCAGAGAAATGAATAACCAAATTTAATTAAATTCGGTTATTCATTTCTTTGAAGCGACTTGCACTAAGCCGCGAAACGTCAGAAATAGAAGTAATAGTTACATCAGCGATAGTAAAAATAAACTGTGCACACATAGAAGACGATGCATGCAGAAAATATTAGCTCATGGGAAGAAAGGTATAAAATAATTGTAAGCTCATGATTTGACGAAAAACAAAGAGTGGATGCACCGACACCACTGTGACCAATTCATACCCATTCCTCCCCCCCAACCCACAGTCCTCAACTACTGTTTAAGACAATCGCGCGAACTCCAACCAAGTAGTTTGCATCGACCAATATAGTCCAGACCAGTAAATAGCGACTTCAAAGACTGATGCAATATTTTAGCTTGACTGTCCCTGGCTTTCTTTCCATCCTTCCCCAACATCAGTCAGCATTGCGTGTCGAGGTAGGTAGTGGATGAGTATACGTAATACATGCCTCAACCACCTCAGTCGATCAAGATTCACAATCTCATCAACTAATTTACCATCGTTACCCAATAAACTGCATCTAATCTCATTATTACTTGGTCAGTAATCCCAACAAACAAGGGTGTGATGCTTCTCAGACATTTATGATCAAATATCAATAACTTACAAATGTCATTTACCCTTCCCTTAGTGGACACGTTCTAAATCCATGCAGTAAGACAAAACCGACTGCTGTTCAGCATACTCGTCCTATAATCAATAAACGGATACCTCGCCTACGCCGTAGGTGATGCAGGCGCTAACAAAAGCCAAACAGGTTTGCTCGATCCGTGCCGAGTTGTCGCCAGACACTAACTATCAGGGATGATCAAACTTCCAGGATAAGTGAAGTGATCGACGCGCCCAACCACTTCATGCCCTATCTTTATACTTCTGGTATTGACGCAGACCAGTCCTGAGTGACAATTTGCATTTAGGGGTGTGGAGCGTATCCCGTAAAAGCTTGTATTTTTGTTAATTCCTATCAAAATATTTTGCATCTTACTAGCGTCTATACTAAACATGACAACGTCAATTGCTTAATCATTGTTAATAAGTAGACTTCCTGGTAAGAGGTTGATTCCTGAAAGACTTAGTGTAGTAGACCGGCGTAAAGAAACTCATAAAGTACCGAAAGAATTCCACTCTAGCTATTCAATATATGCTCAGCATTTCAGATCAATTTGTATAACAAAAGTGCGGGGAAACTAAGTGGACAACTAATCATTTATTAACACAAAGTTATCTTTATTTTCCTTCTGTAACAGAAAAATGGTGAAAATGAATGGAACTAAGGTAAAGAATTGGAACAGCAACATAGAAATGTATTGTGAACCAAGAGGTAAAAACTCATAATCACGATTTGCTTACCATGCACCGGAAATATATTCAAAAATAACTCTAGCCACTAAGATGCTAAAACTTGGAGACTTCGGCTGTAGTATTGTGATGAAATAATGAAACCCAACCCAACACAACAATCCAACTTGCAGACCCATGATATAAGCAGACTGTATTTACTACCGAACCTCAATGCTGGTAAATAACTCATGTATTTAAGCGAATGGAATCAAGTCAATATGATCAAACTTCAATGTACACATCTGAACTGAATACAACAGGTGGTTATAAAATGTAATCACTGTGGCCAAACTCAAATATCCAGTCCTGAGGAACACTGGTTCGAAACTGGATGCGAATGGAGTATTCTTTACCATTATTTCCAGATGATACTACATAGTCAGATTTAACCAATAAGTGTCAATAAAAACTTAACGACAGTCGACAGCAAAAGTAAACAAACTTACAGACTCAGTAGATCCATTATTATATTCTCGATTGATGTACAGTCGAGGGATATCACTCCCAACACGGTGAATCATTGCACAAAACGGCAATACAGTTAATGAAGTGCCCATTATGATGAGTAGGTCACAATTATTTAAATCCTTAATTTCAAAAAAATCGAAATATAAAGTTGGGGAATTGATACAGTATAGTGACTAACATCATATAAAGTCATCCGTGAATGCGTATACAGGGACCAACCATAAATAGCAGTGAAAATTACATAAAAGATATTACAAAATGACGTAAACAGGAAAGCCGTCTAGAGGATTCATGCAAAAAAGATACGTCGATTCCTATTAATGAAATTTTGCCTCTCATTTGCCGAGTAAATCGCAGTAAACTAAACGTCAACTAGATTCATTTCAGAACCTCTGACGCTCAGACAAGGTGTGCTACCAAATCCATTTTTAAAACTCGGGATGTGATACGTCACAGAGGCTAAGATATCTTTATTAGTAATAAAAGTTACTAAGAACAAGTATATAATAAACCATGATAATCGTCACACTAAAGTTTGAATAACGACTAAGTAATCATGATCTAAAAATAGCAAAATTAATAATATAAAACAATAGATTCATGTTATAAACCTCCATAACATAACTAGAAAACTAAACGATACATTCCATCCGACCGTATCTGCTACCTCGACGTGGTGGTCAGGATTGCATATCGTGATGACCCAACCGAACTATATTGTCCGGAATGCATGTTCCTCTAGGTCCTTCCATGATAAGCAGGTCTGTCGAAGAGCAATAAGACTAAAGGCAGCAACCTAAAATCTAAGGGTGAAGTCGTACTGCCGACTGCAGCGGAGTGTGACAGCAGTAAGGTGTTTCTCTCGGATAGCCAGCATTTGCAGCAATGCCGCCTTCTCACAAAGGAAGGAAAGGGTTAGAAAGGGTCGACCCTAAAAATGTCATACCTCATCTTACTCCATGGATTTCCGTCTCCGGCAGTAAGGCCTTCCTTAAGAACGGAGCTAACACTCCAAAAACATCCCATAACAAGGTCGTGCGTGATCGGCCTCAAGCAATTATCCCTTGTGCTCTGCAATCGCGCTTGCAGGTCACACTGACCAATATTAACCCAGTTTCCTTTCCAGGTACCTCAAGAAGTAATATCCTTCCATGGTGTTGGCAACCAGGAAGTGACAACAACCCTCATACCTCCACCAGCACATGAGATCATCTTGTTTGAGGTCAAATCCCACCACTAACTCTTAATAACTCTCTTATCCCCACGACTAACCCTTCTAGCATAGCTTTAATAAATCGCGCCCCTAATGTTAATGGTTCGAGTTCACGAAACGTTATTCCCGGTCTCCTGAAACCTCGCACTAAACTATATATAGGAGCTTTTAACGTTCGAACCTTATGTTAAATAGGACAACAAGTCTCCTTAGCTACGAAACCAGATTCTCGCTACATCGATGTCTGCTGCGTCTCTGAAACGCGTATACAGGATCCAGGTACAATCATTCGCTTGACCTCACCTTGTCAATATAATGAGCCGGCCCGGTTCACCCTTCGTGTTTCCGGAGACGCCACCGCTACCACTCGAGGCCTTGCTGGTGTAAGTATAGCACTAGGTTCAGAAGCTGAACAGGCTTTCCTTGACTGGATTCCAATAGACGGTCGTTTATACGCTATCCGTCTAAACAGGATAATAAGAACTCAGGAAGATAGGGAAACACACCGTTGCCTCTTTGTTGTCGCTGCCTACGCTCTCACTGATTACAGCTCAGATGAAGTAAAAAATGAATTTTACAGAAAGCTTTCCGACCTCCTTCGAAAAGCGAAGCTCACTGATATAGTGACCGTGGCTGGTGATTTTAATGCCCAAGTAGGTAGATTAGACAGAACCGAAAGGCACCTAGGTGGATCCTATGGTGTCGAGGCTCAATGAACAGATGATGGCGACTGCCCGTTACAACTATGTTCAAATAACCGTCTGTTTCTCGCAAGTACCAACTTTAAACATACGGAAAGACATCAGCTGACATGGTGACCCCCACAATCAACTCAACGCTGGATTCAAATAGATCACATCGCTATCAGCCACCGTTGAAGAGATTCGATAAAAGACTGCCGCTCATTTTGGAGTACATGTTAAGACTCAGACCATGCTTTAGTACAAGCGCATATTAGTCTGCGTCTCACTGGACGTAAAAGATCCACGGCAAGGATTCCTCTCATAGTTGAACTTAAGGATGAAAAAGTCAAGAATATGTATTAGGAACAACTAGAAAACCAATTAGTCAAGTGTGTAAGCAATACCCATCCCGAGTCAGCTTGGAATGATATCCAAAAAGCTGTTGAAACAGCAGTAATATCTACTAGTAAACTAAGCTACAAAGCTAAGAAAACACAGTGGATTTCAGCTGCATCTACTGAACTGATAGACGCTCGGTAACACATTCTGTCTGGTTCTGAACACGATAAGCAGCGATGGCAACTTAAACACAAGCTGGTTAAAAGCTTACGTAATGATCGTGAATAGTGGAGGGGAGCGAAAGTCAAAGAGATGGAAATGTCCGAGACAATAGATAACAGTATGCAGCTGTTCAGACTTATCATGGAAACGGGTATCAGAAAACCGACTGTAAGTGGAACTATCTCGGAAATTGATAGGACTATTATTCACTGTCAATCGAGAATAGACCGAAGGGTAGAACAATCTGGGGAACAATTCAACTGGCCTTCGGCCTCATCTTAGTTGCTTACCATCCCCAAGTAATTTGAATGGCAAATTGATGTCGGTCCTACATGTCTTAGTGAGATTAAGAAGGCTATAGGGGATCTAAAGCGAGGGAGAACAGCAGGGCCTGATGGACTAACTCCTGAGATATTTAAGGACAGTGGTTGAGTTTTAGCAGCGACATTAACTGAGATCTTAGCTGGAATCTGGGAACTAGACGTAATCCTATCTTCTTTGTCTCGTCTCAATCGATAGGAAAGGACAAAAGTCCTCTTGTGACAATTACCTAGGGGTCAGTTTAACGAATATAGTGTCTAAAATATTGGCTTCAATAATACTTCGACGTCTAATGAAAGCTCGTGTAGAGCAAACTTGAGAAAACCGAGGTGGTTTCAGACCAGATATTCACACTTCTACAGGTATTGGAACATAGGCACACTTTCCCATGCCCAACAATTGTTGTATCCCTTGATCTTAGGGAGGCGTTTGACTCTATCGATCGTAAGGTTATGTGGCAATGTCTGTCATTGGAAGGCGTACCACAGAAGTACATTAACCTTATACAAGCCCTCTACTCGAACACCACATGTCGAGTCAGAGCTTACAGCGGGTTGTCGTCGGAACTGATTACTTCAAGTGGTGTTCGTCATGGTTATCCGCTTTCCACATTTTTATTTTATTTGATCATTAACGTACTTTTAGAGTTAACACTGTCATCGTCTAACTTCTCCGAGGTTGTTCTCCTTCCAGGAGATAAACTTACTGACTTAGAATATGCAGATGATTTAGTTCTCCTGGGTGAAGATGCCAGTAAAATGCAGAATCTCTTGACTACCTTAAACATGAATGTAAGGATGTTTGGAATGCGACTCCTTCCACACAAATGCAAAATGTTGCTTCAGGATTGGCTTGATTCGACACCGAAGTTAGTGATAAGGAGTGAAGCAGTTAAACGTGTTGACCGCCTCACTTATCTTGGAAGTCTCATCAGTCCTGACGGTCTGATGTCTGCTGAAATCTCGGCTCGTATACATAAGGCCTGACTAGCTTTTGGGAATTTACGTCACTTGTGGCGAAGGTGAGACATCCGACTACTGACCAAAGGACTCGTTTACTGTGCAATAGTTCGATCCATTTTACTTTATGGATGTGAAATATGGCCATTAAGGATAGAGGATATTCGTAGGCTCCTAGTATTCGCTCATAGATGTTTTCGAAGGATTGCTCGTGTTCACTGGGACCACAGAGTAAGCAATATGTGGGTTAGGAATAGAGTACTAGGTAAATACGGAAAGTCTATTGTTGAAGTAGTAAATCTTCATCAGCTGAGGTGGATAGGACATGTGTTACGTATGCCTGACCACCGCCTACCTTAACGAGCAATACTGTCTGGTTTGGGAGTAGGCTGGAAGAAAGCTAGAGGTGACCAAACCAAAACATAGCACCAGTCCATGGAGTCATTGACAGTCGGGCTGAGCCATGTTAATAGGTGCAGACTATCTGGTTGGGGTTAGGATTAATATACTTATCTTGGGGTCCGCGTGACGCTCGTAATAAATGGTTAGAGACCTTGGGTGATATGGCTCAAAATCGTTGGCAATGGCGCAGGTGCATCCACTACTTGTCTTCCTCCAAATTCTAAGCTTCTGAACTTATCATCATTTTCTTTTTACTGAATCATATTTTCTTAAATCTCATCTTCAATCTCTATTCCTTTCCAATTATACTAACTCTGTTACTACCTCCTCTACTCTGGGATTTGGTCCGACAATATGATCTGTACCTGCTAATTTAAGTATGGCAACTTGAACTGATGTACATATGTACCAAGCTCTAAGTTGTAACTGACTGATTGACTGAAACGATATATTTTAATGGTATAAAGATAACAATGGCTATCAGGAAAATACATCACTTTAAGTATTAACCTGAAAATCGACATTACCAAAGTGGACTCAAGGTATTTAAAAACTTCTTGAGTTGACGGATGTTCGAAATTCTGTATGGCTACGTTTTCACCAAACTTCAGTATATAGTACAGAGCACTTTATGAAAACTAAAGGTTGTTTATTCAGTAGTAATGAGATGGAATATATAATCTAAGCATGTTCCAAAACAAGACTAACCTCTGAATGAAGTATGAAGTCACAATGGAACTCAAGAGCTAGGTGAAAATAACAAATGAATGTAGTTACCAGAGTAGCCAATTTAAAGGAACGTTACTCGCCGTCTGCAACCAGTGATCTATACTTACGAACACTAACCAAGACAACAGTTAGAAACTTTAGAGACCGATACTGTCTTGCACAGGACGATTCTACGCTATCTTTCAATCGAACTGTAAGCCAGCCAGTATTCATTTAGACAGGCAAACAGTGGATGTACGTGACACACGTCTCATGTGTTTTGACAGATGGTGTGAATCAACTTCAACCAGTTTGTGCTATTTACCTAATATTTTGCATACTAGTACTGTTTACTCAAAGACAATCAAAACCTTATGACCTATACATCATATAAATGGCCACGGAAAATAGAACTCACCGACGAAAGGTTTTTGAAAAATTTCTTCGGCATGCTTTCGCCGAAAAGCACAACATCTATAAGTAATTTAATTGAACGTAAATACTTACCAGGTTTGACAACGTCTTGGCATTCAAGACATTTGGGTACTCTTTTAGATATAATGTCATCTAAGTAAACAGAAATATGAAACTTATTCTAAAGAGTAGGTACTTAGCATGAAATCGAAATCATATTGTTTATTGCATTTAATGCAATGTCCTGTGTTAAATGTTCCGTGAGCTTCAATTGATTTCTCCTCCGGTAAACCGGTTAAATATTCTAATCTATCAACATTCTATGGAAATAAAAATCGAATGACAACATCTGTTACCTGTGTATAATGTCTAAGAAGTATGCCTTTATCATGAAGTAACTTGATAAAACAATGAGCCAACGTAGGCTAAATTTTGATATCACATTAAATGTATTACATGCCTTAGCCTCGGGTCGATACAAACGCCTTGCAATCTCAAAGAAAGATCTGGGATCGTGCTGGAAAAGTGAAAATAAACTCTAGAATATTAGGAGCATCTACCCGAAAGTATTCAATCGAGAATATTGATGTAGGAGAAGGCAAATTAAACTCTTCCAAGTTGTCATATACGCCTGAAGAAGGACTTCGGAAATCAGGTATTCCGGCAGCTACATATTTTTCAAAGTAATATTTACAAACTTTTAGTAAGAAATGATTTAACAAAACCCAACGACACGTATATTTGGCTGTTACTTTATACTTGGACTACATGTGTAGTAAATTTTGACACAAATTACCTGTGCAATTACCCTCTATAGTAACACGAAATATTTGTTAACAAACCCATACATACTTAAACTCATTGGCTATATCCCATCACTTATATATGCAAATAAAATAAAAGTCTATGGTGTACTAATGATCCGACAATTAGAAATCGAGCTTACTTAACAAACTAGTTGATTAACACAAACCATTTGATTAAGTAAGGATGGTGCAAGTTTGGAGACATATCCGAAGAGGTAATTAATTGTTTCATTACAAGATCAACCCCAAATAAGTTGTTGCACTGCCCTCAAAAACGTCCGAAGGCTAGTGTGACTTAGCGAATTTTAAGATTTGTATGACCTGTACCATATATGGTACTTTTAACCACGAGTACCGTAGAGTTAGAAAAACTTATAAATTAACTATTGATAAATCTCATGCAATCTGCGAAAAGCATCTAGTACAGTATTTTGGAAAAAGGTAATGCCAACAATCATCACGAAAAGCAAATTTACGGCTGTCTCAGTTTATAACGCTAACATATACCGACAACCCAGAAGGGGATTTGGGGTCAATAAAATGTCCCAGATAGTAACAACATAATACTGAAATTCGAGAAACAGGTACACTTTAATTTCTTATATTTTAATTAACTGAAGTTAATTTTACCCATGGGTAAAAGGCAGAGAATAAAGGACGAAAATTTACCTGTGGATATCCCAGCACCAACCATAGTTATTATTTTGCTGACTTTGCCATCCTTAATTAATTGCGAAACACCTAGTGACAAATATTAAAACAGACGACTGTATACAGTCGAAGGCATACCTTCGATATCAACAGACTTTAGTTTCGGCAGGCATTTATCATCCCCAAACAGTGTTTTCTTAAACCTGCTGAAGTCAAAAGACATCAGGACCAATACTTTTAAAGAGCAATAATTCTCAGTACCACAAGGTGTAGAACCTAAAAGTAGTAGCCACTGAGGCCAAACAACAACTGTCGAAAATTACGCCACATGTTGGTGAACTTGTTGATGTTTAAACAATAGTCGCTACATTTATTAACTTGTGTCGATTCAGTAGTTATATGGGACTTTTCTAATAATTATTTTAAATAAAGTATTTAGTTTAATCCTCTAACGTTATGATATCTGTGATTTCAACTTACATGTTGAACTGCATTATGTGACTCCTATAGTTATAGACTCTAGCTTTTTATATAAGTCGTTTACTGTAAGGTCTGAATACATATAAAGGGATAGTTTCATTTGTTATCCATGCCTAATATGGATAGCTGGTCGTATTTACTAATGAACAAAGACATTTTATATGGCTTTGGACGAGTTCTCTAGTACTTAAGCATAGCTCCTCGCATAATTCACTAGTGAAACCAAATTAACTAAAGTTATTTATAAAAGTATAAAAAGTCGGCATCGGATGGTTGGATCCATTAAGTGTCTACTGCAGTTACTTCTGTAACATTAAAAATAACATACTTCTCACATTCTGTATAAACTGCTTATATCTCTGTTGTAAGGTGAATCTAATGCCACATGGTGAAGTGTGGTACAACTACCTTATACCCATCAAATAATTATTAGGTAACAAACAGATTCGAAGTAGCTTATCGTTACTAGTTTCTTTCTAGTTCTGATGATCGATTACAATTAAGTCATCTATATTACATTATTTTTCCACCTAACCTACAAAGACAGTTAAATTCAAGTGGGCGAATCAGGGAATTATATAAACAACGAAACTTGGCTAACATTCAGATCATTTAATGTAAGTGCATCATTTCACGGAAACTATTACTCCAATTTTTCCCGTAATATTTAGAATACTCAGTATACAGACTGAAGGCTGGCACCATACGTAGCAGCGGCACAAACCGATTAAAATCAATGTCTATTAGTGATATTAAGCCAACTGAACACGACCCAGGGCTACAGAGATATATAAGAATGAAATGTGAAGTAGATTTAGTTCATTTGTGCATTTAAAAAAACTAGAAAGGCTTGAGGTAACTGAATGTAAAAGACATTGAAACGCTTCGAAAGCAAAATGTGTAATATACAAGTAGCTAGGTAATGTGGCATAAGTGAAGAAATAAGCAAATATCGCAAAACAATTATGCGGAAATATAAACGGTGCATTGTTTATGTAAGTCGTGTTTACGTATGGCAATTCCAACTAAAAAGCATTGCAGTGTATTGCAACAAAATAGTAGGATCTAAATAGTATTGTTAGCATTATAAAAAAATTAATAAGCACAACACCCTGGTACGATGCGTAATTACATTGAGGTATGATAACTGAGGAAACCGAAATTTGATGACAGAATAATCAGTTTGTCAACCTCAGTCAATAGTAAATCAATGATAATGTAAAACGGCAAATTAGTCAGGAATTTGACTAGAACCACGGAGGTGGATAAATCATAATCAGTTATATTTCTACTATCGAAACCAAATCGTTTTCTCCATAACTGAAGCGAAAAGAAATTACCGGATGTTTGGAACAGCAAGTATCGGTAATAAGCGAATAAGACAACATATAACTAAATATATTACTTCGGATGTGCAGCTTAACTTTCTCTATTTCGGTTCCCACTGTTTGAAAGAACCTTCAATGCATTTTTGCTTATTTAATTAGACTGAAGAACCTCAAACTGTTTACTTCGTATCCTCATAAGATTTATAGATCTTTCTAGCAGCATACAACTTCCTTAAACTTGGTCTTAAGTTCTACTTCTTAACAACCAATAAAGAATACCCGGTTAGCATACTAAAATCTCCTTTTAAGGATTTCGATAATCATTTATTATGGTAGTCTGGTATATTTAACGAGAACCCATTGAACAATTCTAGTATGACTCGACTGTGCAGTTATCATTGGCCTTGCCACTTGTAGCTTGGTTTCACTAAATCGTCAAACCCATGATTAGTTACCCGGTTATTGTGTTCATTGTTTCCAGTTGCCATGCTGCAATCGGCATTGGGAGGAAGTATTCAGACTAAGTCCAGGGTAGTGGAGGTGTTAACACTGTTAGCATTTCTGTGGTTCAGAAGGTCAGTATTTAGAGGAGGACCCGAGCCACTGAAAATGATTTTGTGCCATGTCACCCAAAATCTCTAACCGCTGGTTGCGATTATCAAACAGACTCTAGTCAGTGAGTCTACATCAATTATCATGGATCAGCCCAGTTTTTAATGACTTTGTGGGCTGGTACGATGTTTTGATTTTACCATTTCCCGGGTGTTTACGAGTGTATGGATAACTGTACACCTCTGTATGTGTTGATAAGATGAAACCGTCGCTCGGATGTCAAAACCTAATTACTATCACACGGCCGGTAAGTTTTGTCGTACAAGAACTTGACAATATTACTAGTAATTTGCAGTTTTGTGTATTGACAGGTGTTCTTTTATCTATAATATCAAACATTCAATTAGAAATATCAGTTTGATAATCTAACTCAAGCTGTTTCCTACATGCCTTACTTTCTCAAATTATGTGAAGCGTTAACGTTGGCTACGGATATAATGAGAATTCAATAACTGTAGCAGTTTAAAAGTTTCTTCAACTTCACTCCATGTAGTTGACTTTCACGCATTCATAATTCTCATGTATGAAACACCAAAACTAAATGACATCAGTCAGGAGGTACTCAATAAACCAGATGACTCAAAGGATTCAAGAATGGGATTTTCGAGATTACTAAATTACATACACTTTTCAAAGAAGCTTCTCCAATATTTGTGGGCAGCAAGAAGATTTCTAACAGCAGCATCAATCAACCACATAATATTTAGATACCAACAAATCCATCATTTTAATTCATAAAGATCAGGATTTCATGAAAAAGGAAATTTAACGAACGGAAACAAACCTTAAAAGTGGATTAGGTTTTCCGAAAATCAGAACTTAAACTAATCTTAACACTAGTCTCGGTTTGATAAGAACATACGGCTGGGTTGTCCTGGTTAGTCGCGGAATTGAAAGTCTCTCAGCTGATTTAACATTTTGAATGTGTCGACTGACGGGGGTAGAAGGTCCCATATCTTATTGTTCTTTGGGAGAATTTGTAATCAGCTATCAGATAGAAAGTTTCTTGGATGCCATAGTTAATTTTCAATGCTGGGGGAAAAGAAACAAGGGAGCAAAAAATAAACATTTAACAAACAAACATGCAAACATCAACACAAATCAGAAATACGTAGACATATGTGCCGATGAAACACCTGAAACAGCCTTGAAAACATTACAGTGAATCAAGTAGATGACTTGAAGAAAATAGGTAATAAAAATGGCTTAAACGTGGACATAAGGTGGCGCACATCTCGTCAAAAGTATATGTCTCTGATTGGTCTCTGAAACTAGTGGGGGGGAACCTTTAGTATATTTCCAGCCGCTTATGATTGAATTAAATCTGCGTTAAGCCCTGTGGATGAATTATAAACTCGGGTGTGTGACTTAGTTATATTTCTAATTTCTAAACATCATGTACAAAGCTGAACGTTGGACTGGAAGTCATAGTAGCCTTAATAAATTACCACGCGTTCGCCAAGTATCAGAAGCATGTGTCGAATTTTATCAACACCTTTGTACGTGTAATATATACCAATACAAAGTTGACCAGACGCAGACGATACTGCCAAATGATAGACCCTGCCTAATAGTCGACAACTTGGTCCATAAAGTTATCAACATTGCTCTACGCTAATAGAATGTCACAACACAACACTGCGGAGAATGAAATGCTTGTTTGATTTTGCAGTTAAAGAATGCTGATCATATTTTTTACAGTGCATATTGTTTTGTTCAGTTTCTGACACCTTGCAAATAAACTATGCTGTACATAATCTTGATTTTTAACTTTTCTTTTAGTGAATTGCTTTCGATCGGTACTGCATGGTAAGCAAACACTTCTTCAAAATCTCGAGAAACTAGTATTTGTTATTTTATGTTATACTTAGTGCAGTATTAACGTCTTTTCTATTCCATCAGCAGTGGTAATCCTCTGTTCCAATCGTCATTAGTAGTATAAGCACTTATTACAACTGTCACCATAAACTGCAGAATCCTTATCCGTATTCATCTCGTGGGTTCATTTCATTTTCATCTAATATCCGTTGAGTTAGAACAGACTAGTAAATATATTTTGAATAAATGCTTGCTCCGATGTAGACGCAGGGAGGGAGTTTTCCTATTTCAAAATATTAGAAAGAAGTAACTGCTTGTCTAGCATAAAAGAAGTAGTTATTTTCTAATCAAATTTCGTATACGTATAGTGGCTTTTCGTTTCCTAACTCCAGTAAACTGTTAATAGGTTTAAAAATTCAGCAAACCCTCTGTTAGAACATACTTTGTCACTAGGTTTAACATTCTTGGTGTTCAAAATCTGCGAAAATCTGAAGCAAATTCCTTATATTCACTGGATTTACCGACAGGAAAATATATGGCGTATTATTATAACCACTATATTCTAGTTATTACCAACCAATCAGATACTAAGCAGCACTAACCTCTGTTTTGTTCGGAGTTTCCCCATCACTTATATCTTATACTGAAGCACAAAGCATATAGTTATAGTTAACAAAATTTAAGAGTCTACCTGGAACTTAAACACATTGTCACGCAACCTATTAAACTAGATTCAAGTGTAAGCTTGAGGAATGGTGTACGTTATTCAATTAAAATTTGCTTAAGCAGAACACCTGTGAAAATCCTTAAGTAAACGCCTTCACTAAATCCGATTACAATATTTTAAGAGAGCAAAAACAAATATTTGCGCAGAAAAAGATGAATTCATTTTATTTCGTTGGTTTCTCATCAGTTGCATCCTAGGTTGTATGCAGCTGATGAAAAAACCAACGAGATAAAATGAATTCATCGTTTTCTGCACAAATATTTGTTCTTGCTCTGTTGAAATTAATAAAAGGAACAAAGGGTAGGAAATACAATATTTTAAGAAGTACAGCTTATGATGACGTCGGATCACAAATAATAAACTTACCAAAATCATTGCTGATCATAGCCACCTACAGATTTAGTAGTAATCCTGTACGACAAACATTTACCATCTAGTAAGACAAAAGTAAATTCTTCTGTTTCCGCCACCAAGCTGAGAGCCAAATTAGTTTTCCATTCATGTAATCTTCGTTCATAACAGAGTAGTCATACTTATGGTTGTTTTGCTCTATTTTCTATTATATAGACTGTTTACCTCTTACTTAGGTATCACGTCTCCAGCTGCCAACTGAATTGATTAATTTACATCAATAAGACTGAACTCGTTGTGTTACAATTAAACAGACAGAAATCAACTGTCCAATTCAAATAGTAGTGTTCCCGCAAACGGCGATTTGCACCTAAGATGTTTCTTAATGGAGAAGAACACTTAATTTGACCTAAAATTTCAGCCATCACCAATTTGATGCCTGACATATAATTCAGATCCTGTAAATTGTAATAAGTATGAATAACTGGAGCGTACACCAAAGCAATCACGTGTAAGGGCACTTACACGTATAGTGACAGATAATGGCGTCGAGAATAGGAATATAAATATAACTAACAAGTGCATGAGTTATAAGCTAACTTAAACTTGTTACATAGAAAACCTCCCAGACACATGCTATTTGAATTTTGTAAAGTGAAATAAGGTGTAAATAATTGGCGCACATGCATAACTTTTTATCAAAACTGTTCAAAACAGTGAGACAGCTATGACTCCCACGAATGGCCTTAACGTATTACATGACTGTGGATTTGTGTCATTTTATGTGCGATCCTACGATGATGTCTAATAAATAATTGTCCATAGTTTAAGGTAAATGACTTGATAAAGAGTAGAACGGAATCAAAAATTAAACCTGAATAACGGTTTATCTCAATTTACTTTGTGTTTCGTTGTTTTGAGCCACAAGATTCATGTTAAAATATTCGGTGGAGTGGCTTTTACGACCAAGATGTTTCAAGGTTATATCAGGTACCTGAAAACATAATGCCGACATTAGAGGGTCCTTTAAATCTAATTGATGATAATAAGCATGATATTTTTGCAGACCATGGGACTGTTAAATGAAAGTACTAATTTGTAAATGTGCGAATGAAACGACAGGTTTTTAAAAACCCAAGTAACTCTGGCATGCTCTCATGTACAAATTGTCACTTGAGAATAAATTATTATTATTATTATTATTAAATTAAAATTACATTCGATGGGCTGAATGTCGGTATAAGAAATTTATCAGATTGAATTCCTCTTTCCCTCATTACAAATTAGAATTGAAGTAAGTTCTTGTGATAATGCCCTGCTTAAATTAATAGAAAAATACTTTCTACCTAGAACAACAATATATAGTATATATTTAAGTTGGATCGTGACTGGCAAGCGGAATCCAGGACGTGCGTTTCGTCCCATTTGGGACTCGTCGGCTGGATGTACCTGGACACAGTAGCCTATTGGTGAACGCGGTGGCGTTTAATACGAAGCGGACTGAGTTCGAATCCCAGCGTGAACCTCAACATCGAGATGCAGGTACATCCAGTCGATGAATCCCAAATAGGACGAGACGCGCGTCCTGGATTCCGCTTGCCGGTCACAATCCAACTTAAATATATAACTTGTGTAATAACGCTATATCGAGGCAATCCGCTTAGGATGCACATTTGGCAACAGAGACTGACCAGCTTCAGTCCATTACAAATCGACAGGAAATTATAAGCTTACCCTAATTACATATAGTATATATATAGGAAATGCTTTCATATATTCGCTATGTACACAGAGTCATAGCATACAATAAACACTTCGTTGATCCATCGACGGGAGTTCGTACGAATAATGCTTAACTAATGTGAAGTTGAGTAAGGCATCGTTTGAGACCGAACTTCGGATTTCAAGGGAGATTACTATGCTGTTATTCAGACGAATACTTATATAAACTACATCACAAAATTAAATCGAACGAACGCAAGAATAACTGTAATAAATTTTTGGTGAGGCAAAAATAGCAGATTTTGCATATATTTCAATTTTAATTGTAAAAAATCCACTAGGAATTACGGAATCCTCTTTGCATTTCATATTATAATTAGGCTTCACTATTACTCGTATATTTCACCAAAGATTCCCATGGAAGAGTCTTGTTGCAATGAGTCTTAGCCTAAAGTTTTTTCATAAACCATCAGAATTCGGCGAAAAAATCATTAATTCTAAATTAACGGGGTCGTGATTAGTTCAAAATGATTAGGGTTTTCTAGGTCATTTAACTGTCATTCATATTCTGCCATATAATTCATATCTGCCAATGCTTCTTCTCCATCACCCATTTAACCTAACTGGATAATGATCTAAAATTGCCATTAAATGTTTAAAGCAAAAATATAGATGACAACAATAGAGTTTAGATAGTCGAAATATGCTCTGAAACTGGTGATAGCGAATTTCAAAAAGACTCAGTAGCGCATCGCCTGGGCAAAAACGGAAAATGTGTATTGTAACTGTAACCCCTATGCCTCGTTATTGGCCTTGATCTTCCTACAGTTGCTTTCAATCCAACTTACTGCAGTGTCCCTCCAGATTTTTAACGCCGCCCCACTAATTTTACTATATTCACTCTGAATAAGTTTTACAATCGGGGTTTAGTGGTGTTCTGGTTTTTAAAAGTTATTATAAAGTCCCCTCTAAATTACAAGTCTGATGCCAACAAGCGTTCACCATATGAGTTGAACTTGAGTAATAAACAGGTTTCGAGTCTCCTTTTTTAAGAAGGTCCTTCAGTATTCTCGTCTCTCCAGTGTGATAAGAGAAAACACAATGTCCTTATACTGTGAATGTGGGCGACGTTTATGGCAAGCTGTTGTGTGTTACTTAAAAAGGCTATTAATTATTCTACTTGGTCTGTTTTGGCTGACACCGATACTTCTGGTAGCACGCATTCACCAAAGTTATCTATTTATTGGTCGTATCTCTGATAAACGAGCTCGCCTAAGCCCGCAATGCTCAGTTAATGACAACTCTAATACTGAACAAACATTTGTTCTAATAACCCTGAGTTTGATAGACCCAGTAATACTCGAGTTTATACAGGTAATAAAACTAGCGAAAATTTCCGATGCGGATTATACATCTACGTCACAGAACAGTAGCATCGAGAAGGTTAAATGCGAACTACAATACCTAACTGAGCAGCCAGCAAAAATGCGATCACAAGTGGAGTCATTTTCAGTTGTGCTATGTGACGTCAAACATGAAAGTGATCACACTATCTCTCTTTAGATTGCTACTAACCAAAGAAACAAGTCGTTACGGGGGTAGAAACCATAATCGAACTCATTTCTGTCGAAGTAACTAAGATTATGATATCTCGTCAGAACTTGGTTGTTCACAATGTACCAGATAAAGCACCACTGATAACTATTAATAATTCTGTACCGCAAGCAGCCAATCTTTCAGAATGTTCTTGCGGGTGCCTCTGCCTTAACAAGAAATACCAAACGTAATCACACTCTATTCTCTTCCTATTTCATTCTTATTTGGCAGGAGATCAGTTACAACGGGGTGAGTAATTAAAAACTGCACCTGCCAATTACAAGAATGTCCGTATGGTTGGGGATGACTGTTATTCAAAGACAAAAGAGACTAGGAGTTTCACAGTCACGTCAAATTGCACAGAACACTACTTATGTCAAATGCTTAACTACAGAAATTGGTACTACTACAGAATCCCCGATTGTACTGTTAATCAGCGAGCGGACGTAATGCCACAATGTGTACAACTAAGAGGTTAAAACCACTGAGAGCAACTCCATATGTGATATAGGTTTAGACTACACGGCCTGAAATATTAGGCCCTCCAGATAGTTTATAGGTACAAAGTCGTGAACTCCTAAAGAGCAAGCAAAGTGCAAACAATTCAAGTATGATAAAAGGCGAAGCGAGAAAATAACCGACAGTAAAGGCAAACTTCAAGCAAAATTTTATGACCTTCTCTACAGAAAGAGGGCATGATATCACTGTGCCTACCACATCATCATTTAGCAAGGCCGGTTGTAAGTTCTCATCATCTTCTGTAGGCGATCGACTCGGTAATAATCAAGGTCGTAAGCACTCACAGGCTGTGCGTAATCGACCAAAGCATAACTCATTTAACTTTCTGCGTAAACCAGGTTGAGAACATGTACACAACACTTTTTACTACTCTGATGCAAATAACTTCGTAAAGATTTCTAGGGCGCCAAATACACACCAGTATGCTCTAAGTCCTGGCAATCCTACACTATACCCGACCTACTCAGGCCCTGTAAGCTGGTTTACTCTCCCTCCTCACTTTTATAATTACACTCCTGATAGGCTACCAGCATATCCCACATCTTTCGAACATTGTCAACGAGCTACCATATCGCCTAAC
Organism: Schistosoma mekongi; assembly: GCA_034768735.1. Taxonomy (NCBI): domain Eukaryota; kingdom Metazoa; phylum Platyhelminthes; class Trematoda; order Strigeidida; family Schistosomatidae; genus Schistosoma; species Schistosoma mekongi. Next base: position 62,822,151 of record CM068305.1, read on the forward strand.
TTGAACTACTCTGAACATCCTAATATCTCTGTCCTTTATTATTATTAGTTATTTGGAACCAAGTGTTCACTGGTCACTTTAGTGATACAGCTTTTCCAGACAAGCTGTAACAGTCACATTGCCTTTTCAAACAAACATCTGTTTATATCAAACACGTGCGTACGACTTAGATAATGACCTCTCACATTTTATACCACATTTCTGGACTTTGTAGTAATTAACGTCCGCTTGCTTCATAATTAAATATCAACCCTAAGAACTATGGCCTTATTAGCTAAACCTTCTTTCACAGAAACACAGTGATCCTCTTCAGTAACTGGCTCAGAATTAGCCATTTAGGACAATATGCCTTATTGCGGCAATGGAGAATATAAACGTGGTGGCGACTGTCTAATATACGCGTGTTTGCTTACCGTCTGATACAATCAATGACGAAATACTCAGTAAGGTACTAAAGGCGGTCTGGATCTCCGTCAATACCCTAAGCCACAGTTTACTTTTTGGGTGCATATACGGAAAACCTGACACTGACTATTCCTACCGGTACCACTACCTACGCAATTCAGCTTCGAAAATAAAGGTGTCACATCCTTTATTTACTCTGTATATGGATTATTTTACAAATAAATCCCAGAGGATCAGGAACGACTTGCCCCAAGCCATTCGAGAAACAGATTCGCTCTCTTTATTCGTACGACGTACTGGTAATTTCGTCTCTCCTGATGTCACACTGTAAATGTTCACGCCAACTACGGTTTCCTATCACACTAGCAAAATAATAAGGACCCCGAACATGTGAGCATCATTCAATTCACTAACCAGTACTAGTCATATGCTTGTATACTTTTTCTTAAATTCATTTGTAAGTGTATGTGGTGTGTTATAAATTTCAATGCCCATATAAACGATAAGTATTACCAATTCGTTTCAGGCATTCAGTACTGTTGTTTTGTGTTCACTCTGCTTTTGTCTTCTCTCTAGTTTTAGATGGAACCTTGAAACTAACATGTCTGGACGGAGACATGTGATTGGCTAATATCGTGTGTCTGACATACGACATTAGTCAGGCTTTATGTATATATATCTTGTGTATTAGTGGTTTAATATATTCGTGTGAGTAACAAGTGGGCTTCTTGGTAATCGGTCGGATCTTGTATCTGTGCAATAGACTAAGGCAAGGCTGGGTGTTAGCAATAGGCGATAGCTCGGCAGATAACAGAATCGATAATAATCGGCCGCCCCGGTGCGTTCAGATATAACAGTGGCGACGGAGATTTAAAACGAAAGAACCTACGTCTGGTCTAACAGCAGTGACGGTGACTGAAGAGTTTTGTACGTCATAATGGACGATATTAGGTTGTTATTGCAACAACAGAACACTCTCATCGAGCTTATGGTCAAGAGTTTAGCTGTTTCACAGAAGTCAAGCTCGGAAAATTCCTTCATGACGTCGGATGCCGTTATGAACTCGATATCACCGTTTGTGTATAATCCTGATGACGGAATTACCTTTGAGATTTGGTTTAGAAAGTATGAGGACTTATTCATGAATGATTGCAAAGACTGGAATGAAGGTTCAAAACTCAGACTATTACTTCAGATGCTTGGTGTGTCTGAGTATGATAAATATTCCAACTATATCCTCCCAAAGAAGCCTGCTGACCTACAGTTCACAGACACAATTGAGTGTCTGACTCGCATGTTTGGGGATAGGTCATCTCTGTTTCATACACGACACGGCTGTTTTCAATTGGTCAAGAAACGCCACGATGACTACTTGACCTACGCCAGCCTTGTAAATGCCCACTATGAGAGATTCCGACTGTCCGAGATGACCGCAGATCAATTCAATTGTCTTATATTTGTTTGTGGTTTAAAGTCGCCAGCAGATGCTGACGTTCGCACCCGCATATTATCCAGAATCGAAGCTGATCCGCATATAACCCTACAGTCTGTTTCTGAGGAATGTCAGAGGATAGTAAACCTGAAGAACGATACTCAGCTGATAGAGCGCCGAGACTCCATGGAAATTAATGTTTTGCATAAGACCACATCGCAGAAAAGAAGTGTTACGAATGATCAAGTGAAGCATCGAATGAATCGGAGGTTACGATGCTGGCGGTGTGGCGACTGTCACCTTTCCCGAGTTTGTCGTTTTAAGAAGAGTACTTGCTTTAAATGTGGTAAAAAGGGTCACATCCAGAAATGTTGCAAGTCTACAGTGAGGAAAAATGATCGTTCCAGTGATTCCTGGAAGTCTAATAGCGTGAATAAGCGTCAAGACATCTCATGCAATTCTAACGTTACATTACAAACTCGAGGAGTGAGTTGCTCGTCGAAGAAAAAATTTGTGACACTTTATTACAAGAGTAAACCTATCAGGCTACAAGCGGATACGGGGTCGGATATCACTATGATTTCAGAGGCAACATGGTCAAGCATCGGAAGACCGAAATTATATCCTACATCGCATAAAGCCAAAAGTGCTACTGGTGGAGATATAATTCTTCTTGGTAAAGTTTTACTGAATCTCACTTTTCATGGTAAATCTAAATCTGGCAAATGCTATGTTTTGAAAAACTGTAAATCCAATTTACTGGGTATCGATTGGATTAGTAAATTTGGATTGATGGATATACCTCTCAATGTGGTATGTAATCGAGTAGCGCATGATCGAATACAACCTTATGAATCACTCTCAAATGTCCGAGCCAAAAGATTTGCCGATATTTCTAAACGAGCTTTGTTAAAATGAGGAGGAGAAGCTATCAATGATGGTGGGAATATTTATAAACTAACTCGTGAATTCAACGTTGGTGACTATGTCCATGCACGTGATTACAGGCCTGGTAGTCCGAAATGGATCAATGGGACAATTGTTGCTAAGAGGGGCAGAGTGGTATATGAGGTAAGGGTGGGTGACATGGTGATAATACGGCATATTAATCGACTGAGACATTGAAGAAATAATGATGGTCCACCCTCTCAAAGTAGAATTCCCATGGCAAACGTGTGTGACACATTTGATATACCACTATCTACGTCACCGCCTATGCGTCATTATATGGAGATAAATGAAGGTCAGTGTAAACAGGGTGAACTATTGCAAATTGATCCAAAGGCCAAGTCATATACTAAAGAAGGGAGGTGACATGTCTGGACGGAGACATGTGATTGGCTAATATCGTGTGTCTGACATACGACATTAGTCAGGCTTTATGTATATATCTTGTGTATTAGTGGTTTAATATATTCGTGTGAGTAACAAGTGGGCTTCTTGGTAATCGGTCGGATCTTGTATCTGTGGCAATAGACTAAGGCAAGGCTGGGTGTTAGCAATAGGCGATAGCTCGGCAGATAACAGAATCGATAATAATCGGCCGCCCCGGTGCGTTCAGATATAACAGTGGCGACGGAGATTTAAAACGAAAGAACCTACGTCTGGTCTAACAGCAGTGACGGTGACTGAAGAGTTTTGTACGTCATAATGGACGATATTAGGTTGTTATTGCAACAACAGAACACTCTCATCGAGCTTATGGTCAAGAGTTTAGCTGTTTCACAGAAGTCAGCTCGGAAAATTCCTTCATGACGTCGGATGCCGTTATGAACTCGATATCACCGTTTGTGTATAATCCTGATGACGGAATTACCTTTGAGATTTGGTTTAGAAAGTATGAGGACTTATTCATGAATGATTGCAAAGACTGGAATGAAGGTTCAAAACTCAGACTATTACTTCAGATGCTTGGTGTGTCTGAGTATGATAAATATTCCAACTATATCCTCCCAAAGAAGCCTGCTGACCTACAGTTCACAGACACAATTGAGTGTCTGACTCGCATGTTTGGGGATAGGTCATCTCTGTTTCATACACGACACGGCTGTTTTCAATTGGTCAAGAAACGCCACGATGACTACTTGACCTACGCCAGCCTTGTAAATGCCCACTATGAGAGATTCCGACTGTCCGAGATGACCGCAGATCAATTCAATTGTCTTATATTTGTTTGTGGTTTAAAAGTCGCCAGCAGATGCTGACGTTCGCACCCGCATATTATCCAGAATCGAAGCTGATCCGCATATAACCCTACAGTCTGTTTCTGAGGAATGTCAGAGGATAGTAAACCTGAAGAACGATACTCAGCTGATAGAGCGCCGAGACTCCATGGAAATTAATGTTTTGCATAAGACCACATCGCAGAAAAGAAGTGTTACGAATGATCAAGTGAAGCATCGAATGAATCGGAGGTTACGATGCTGGCGGTGTGGCGACTGTCACCTTTCCCGAGTTTGTCGTTTTAAGAAGAGTACTTGCTTTAAATGTGGTAAAAAGGGTCACATCCAGAAATGTTGCAAGTCTACAGTGAGGAAAAATGATCGTTCCAGTGATTCCTGGAAGTCTAATAGCGTGAATAAGCGTCAAGACATCTCATGCAATTCTAACGTTACATTACAAACTCGAGGAGTGAGTTGCTCGTCGAAGAAAAAATTTGTGACACTTTATTACAAGAGTAAACCTATCAGGCTACAAGCGGATACGGGGTCGGATATCACTATGATTTCAGAGGCAACATGGTCAAGCATCGGAAGACCGAAATTATATCCTACATCGCATAAAGCCAAAAGTGCTACTGGTGGAGATATAATTCTTCTTGGTAAAGTTTTACTGAATCTCACTTTTCATGGTAAATCTAAATCTGGCAAATGCTATGTTTTGAAAAACTGTAAATCCAATTTACTGGGTATCGATTGGATTAGTAAATTTGGATTGATGGATATACCTCTCAATGTGGTATGTAATCGAGTAGCGCATGATCGAATACAACCTTATGAATCACTCTCAAATGTCCGAGCCAAAAGATTTGCCGATATTTCTAAACGAGCTTTGTTAAAATGAGGAGGAGAAGCTATCAATGATGGTGGGAATATTTATAAACTAACTCGTGAATTCAACGTTGGTGACTATGTCCATGCACGTGATTACAGGCCTGGTAGTCCGAAATGGATCAATGGGACAATTGTTGCTAAGAGGGGCAGAGTGGTATATGAGGTAAGGGTGGGTGACATGGTGATAATACGGCATATTAATCGACTGAGACATTGAAGAAATAATGATGGTCCACCCTCTCAAAGTAGAATTCCCATGGCAAACGTGTGTGACACATTTGATATACCACTATCTACGTCACCGCCTATGCGTCATTATATGGAGATAAATGAAGGTCAGTGTAAACAGGGTGAACTATTGCAAATTGATCCAAAGGCCAAGTCATATACTAAAGAAGGGAGGTGACATGTCTGGACGGAGACATGTGATTGGCTAATATCGTGTGTCTGACATACGACATTAGTCAGGCTTTATGTATATATATCTTGTGTATTAGTGGTTTAATATATTCGTGTGAGTAACAAGTGGGCTTCTTGGTAATCGGTCGGATCTTGTATCTGTGCAATAGACTAAGGCAAGGCTGGGTGTTAGCAATAGGCGATAGCTCGGCAGATAACAGAATCGATAATAATCGGCCGCCCCGGTGCGTTCAGATATAACAGTGGCGACGGAGATTTAAAACGAAAGAACCTACGTCTGGTCTAACAGCAGTGACGGTGACTGAAGAGTTTTGTACGTCATAATGGACGATATTAGGTTGTTATTGCAACAACAGAACACTCTCATCGAGCTTATGGTCAAGAGTTTAGCTGTTTCACAGAAGTCAAGCTCGGAAAATTCCTTCATGACGTCGGATGCCGTTATGAACTCGATATCACCGTTTGTGTATAATCCTGATGACGGAATTACCTTTGAGATTTGGTTTAGAAAGTATGAGGACTTATTCATGAATGATTGCAAAGACTGGAATGAAGGTTCAAAACTCAGACTATTACTTCAGATGCTTGGTGTGTCTGAGTATGATAAATATTCCAACTATATCCTCCCAAAGAAGCCTGCTGACCTACAGTTCACAGACACAATTGAGTGTCTGACTCGCATGTTTGGGGATAGGTCATCTCTGTTTCATACACGACACGGCTGTTTTCAATTGGTCAAGAAACGCCACGATGACTACTTGACCTACGCCAGCCTTGTAAATGCCCACTATGAGAGATTCCGACTGTCCGAGATGACCGCAGATCAATTCAATTGTCTTATATTTGTTTGTGGTTTAAAGTCGCCAGCAGATGCTGACGTTCGCACCCGCATATTATCCAGAATCGAAGCTGATCCGCATATAACCCTACAGTCTGTTTCTGAGGAATGTCAGAGGATAGTAAACCTGAAGAACGATACTCAGCTGATAGAGCGCCGAGACTCCATGGAAATTAATGTTTTGCATAAGACCACATCGCAGAAAAGAAGTGTTACGAATGATCAAGTGAAGCATCGAATGAATCGGAGGTTACGATGCTGGCGGTGTGGCGACTGTCACCTTTCCCGAGTTTGTCGTTTTAAGAAGAGTACTTGCTTTAAATGTGGTAAAAAGGGTCACATCCAGAAATGTTGCAAGTCTACAGTGAGGAAAAATGATCGTTCCAGTGATTCCTGGAAGTCTAATAGCGTGAATAAGCGTCAAGACATCTCATGCAATTCTAACGTTACATTACAAACTCGAGGAGTGAGTTGCTCGTCGAAGAAAAAATTTGTGACACTTTATTACAAGAGTAAACCTATCAGGCTACAAGCGGATACGGGGTCGGATATCACTATGATTTCAGAGGCAACATGGTCAAGCATCGGAAGACCGAAATTATATCCTACATCGCATAAAGCCAAAAGTGCTACTGGTGGAGATATAATTCTTCTTGGTAAAGTTTTACTGAATCTCACTTTTCATGGTAAATCTAAATCTGGCAAATGCTATGTTTTGAAAAACTGTAAATCCAATTTACTGGGTATCGATTGGATTAGTAAATTTGGATTGATGGATATACCTCTCAATGTGGTATGTAATCGAGTAGCGCATGATCGAATACAACCTTATGAATCACTCTCAAATGTCCGAGCCAAAAGATTTGCCGATATTTCTAAACGAGCTTTGTTAAAATGAGGAGGAGAAGCTATCAATGATGGTGGGAATATTTATAAACTAACTCGTGAATTCAACGTTGGTGACTATGTCCATGCACGTGATTACAGGCCTGGTAGTCCGAAATGGATCAATGGGACAATTGTTGCTAAGAGGGGCAGAGTGGTATATGAGGTAAGGGTGGGTGACATGGTGATAATACGGCATATTAATCGACTGAGACATTGAAGAAATAATGATGGTCCACCCTCTCAAAGTAGAATTCCCATGGCAAACGTGTGTGACACATTTGATATACCACTATCTACGTCACCGCCTATGCGTCATTATATGGAGATAAATGAAGGTCAGTGTAAACAGGGTGAACTATTGCAAATTGATCCAAAGGCCAAGTCATATACTAAAGAAGGGAGGTGACATGTCTGGACGGAGACATGTGATTGGCTAATATCGTGTGTCTGACATACGACATTAGTCAGGCTTTATGTATATATATCTTGTGTATTAGTGGTTTAATATATTCGTGTGAGTAACAAGTGGGCTTCTTGGTAATCGGTCGGATCTTGTATCTGTGCAATAGACTAAGGCAAGGCTGGGTGTTAGCAATAGGCGATAGCTCGGCAGATAACAGAATCGATAATAATCGGCCGCCCCGGTGCGTTCAGATATAACTGTAACACATTATTACTTACTTAACACCTACACATCCTTGAACGCCAACCAACTTGAATATGGACCAAACTGCGTAGCATGCTTTGCTTTTGGTCGAAAACTCTTACGACGGTATATCACTGCGTCTCTAATAAATTCAATTATGCACCGACAATTTATCTGAACTCATTAGGAATCTGTCTCGTGGTAGGACTATAGGACAAGGACGACTTTGAGACTGGCTAGACAAAAATTTACCAATCAAAAAGCGGCTTCGGAAAAAATGATATTGTTATTAGAAAAATCTTTTAAGATAAAGTGTTACTCGGGTGTACACAATAATTTTACATGATTAATAAATGTTTCAATATTTTCTACGGGTTGTAAACATTTAAATTCAATGTAACTTCTATGTAAATACTCGTCGATTTGGCCATATACCATTTTTCCACGGATTTCTTTATTTTTGTGGAGTTAATATTTTAATCTAGACCACTTGCTTCTAGGTTATTCGTGCGAGTTCCTGTTGAGGGATCCACAAAGTGTCGACCATGAAGGACGATTCGATAGGTGTATCCGAGTCTTGATAGACACTTGCATTACTTTAGATCATCAGTGTAAATTGTTGTTCCTCGTTCGAAATACTTCTTAATAATCGGAATTACGGCAGAAACTTGCCGGTCAAAAGCCCTTCTGAAATGTCCATTTCCAAGATGTCCTTCCTAAATATCACATATCTGATATAGGTTCTAAGTGAAAAACCACCTACCCACACTGTGCGTATGCTGCGTCCCCTTTGTCCTGCAAATGGCTAACGATAACTCCCTCCTCGAAATTAGCGGGCATGTGATAAATCGTCAACATCAACTACACTATGATCAACGACCTTGAGATGAAAATCGCCATCTCTTTGGTTCGTCTTTATTCAATAGTTTTGCTGGTCTTGTTTAAGCAACTTGTTACTAACGCTGTTTGGTGACTAAATGTATTAGTAACTCACAAGTCAAAATAAATGCAAATGGATTCTAAAATCACGATAGAATGTCCCCATATAAATGTTTAAATAGAGCTCCTGGCCAAGTTCTAAGTACTATTGGTCTAATTCTGCATCTAAACACTTTCAATGATCCATTCCGCCCTCTCAGCCATTGTTTTGAATTGTAAAGCCCAGGTACCGTATACACCATGATACTATACATATATTTGGTGTTCTGGTACTTCAAACTTTGATGCCATTTGTTTTGTTTTCGATTTATATATTCAGATGTTATGAATTTCCTGACAGTGACTATCTTTGAGTGTGTGTAAACCCATATCATTCTGATCATGCGTGTAAACTCGTATACTCCTATGTACGAGATGATACTTGAGAACAAAAGCTATTTGTTTATTTAAGAAATTGATTAGAGACAGCGTCTCATTACACAGTGACCGTCAACCTGTTCGGTGTTAACTGTTCAAAGATTTGTGCGAATTATGCCTTACAGCAAGTAACATCTGCTTACTACTAGAACACCTGGTATAAGATGTCCGGAAGACAAATTCCCTTACACAGATGAACCACAAGTTCGACCACCAACTATGAGAGATATGCCTAATGATGCGCAATCGGTTGGGTTAAATTCACGGTTGTGATGAATCGTATTTACTGATACACTAGAATTCAATTTGGATGATATCTGTTAAGCAATTACTCTATGAAGGCTGTTGCTTGGTCTGTTTTCACCGTTTGACCTTCTAGGTTCTATCATCCTTTGTGCTTTTTACCAATAAATGTTGCATAGGGAATATAGAGACAAATTATTATACGTATCAATATTAGTCCCCTCAAAATTCTTGTAACTCAAATATTAACCAAGCGTGACCACAAGGTGGTGTTTTGCTCGTTGCCACTTCCAATCCTATCTCATTGAGCTAAAACGTATAACTATAACCCCCAGTAGTTTTGCGTAACTATTTTGCATCTTAATAATAATAATAATAATAATAATAATTTAATCTCAAGTAGCAATCTTATTGAGATATCTTATCCTCGTTAATCCGCCAGTCAAAATGAACTCTGTTTTTTGCAACCGACAATCTCTAATTTGCTATGATCATCTTCTAAACGAATCTTGGCATTTGTCATGACGCAATTGTCACTCCAAAGCAGCTTGTATGGCGAGGAAGTAACATACATTTAATCTTAGCGTAATTTCAGCATAAGGTACAATTCCTCTGCGAAAGGTTTTTTATCCATCATGACTTCTATGGACTGGGTCCAACTATTGACATATACAACTTGATTTCGTCTTATTATGTCAACAAGGCTAGGAGGGACAAACTTATAGCACATTCTGGTCCTTCTAAGCAGCGTGCCATGACATTTTTTTAGAAGGCAACTTGAAAACAATAAGCATGCTGTTCTTTTTTATTCGTAATGGTAATGAATGTAACTGTCCTGAAGCCATTTCTTGATTATTTAGCAAAACATTTCCGTATCATATTCACAATGATTATTATACGCAACCTACGACTGACCAACAACATTTTAACTCATCTACGCGTACAATAAGCACAGTTAAATATAATCGCATCGGCATTAACAGAGCCATCAATACACTAAAATACTCCCAGAGTTCTGGTGTAGACCATAAAAGTTCTTATATACTGAAACATGGTTGGCATGATGTATAAACTATTCTACTTAAAATCCTCACTATCTTATCAAATTTATCCACTTGCCCGGACGTCTTGAAAACCTCCTTTATTACTCCTACGTTTAAGTCAGGCTCTACAGCAGATGTTAGCAACTGCCGGCCAATAAAAATTACTCCTATCGTCTCCAGATTCAACGAATAAGAAATCAGTCAAAGTATGCTTCAGCACTTATCATCCCAGAGTCTAATTACTCGTAGCCAACATGATTTCTTACAACCCAGATCGTACATAACTTGTGACTTGGACCACTTCAATCACGTAACTGGTAACCGGGATAAGGGCTATGCAGTTGTTTCATATTTTGACATTTCCAAAGCATTTGACCGCGTTGACCACTTGTTATTAATAAGGGAACCTCAGACATACAATATTGCCTACCTTCTATTAGCTTGGATCAGGTTCTTTCTCAGTGATCGAAGATAAATGAATAAGTTTGACTCTACGCCCTCCATTCAAAACCTATAACCTCTGGAGTTATTCAAGGAAGCACCAAGGAAACACCAAAGAACAAGAATACCTGGCAAGATGTCAGATACTTGAGCTCCCCCCCACCCTTTGGCTTCAACGTCCTGAAATTACCCTCGTTTTTCTTTACAGATCACTCCGCGACACAACTCCTCAGCTTTTTCTAATTCAATTAATTTAGGTCTCAGTTTTCATTTGAACCGATTAACGAAATCTATGTAACTAGTGCAGGCCCCACGACGTTCGCTGGTGCATACGTATGCCCAGGAATAAATTATTATTATATTCCTGTGCGTGACTATCCTGTTCTATATAACTACTGTGTAACCTTGAAGTTCGGGCTCAATTTCTTCGACAATATAGCGCGCATTTGTCGAAATCTTAGAACCTTTTCTGCAAAACTCCTTAGGTATGATTATAGCGTGCTTTATGTATCAGACTGATCACGCTTGTAACACCAGTGTATCTGCTTTCAAGAATAAGTGATTATTATTGTCACCATTCAACCTACCTTAAAATACAGTGCATACACCCCCTGTACTTTATGATACTCCATCCCAGCACCCCCATACAAAACTAAGAAAGAGTACATATAATCCTGGGATGATAGTCAAATCACTATTCAACAGCAGGAAAACATCAGCTTCGGAAGTCCTGACGGGGCTTATCCAGAAGAAAACTCTTTGACAGTCGCATTTGCCATCACGACTATTGCGTCTGCCTACGCAAAAGACACTACGTCGCAACTGACAGGGTGCAAGAGAGATCGCCGAAACTTCCTAATAAGTCAAAAGCTACACAACCTGGTAGGACTGTGTGGAATCAAGGACACTTCAACTGCCACTACATGGAACACAACCAGTTCGTTCCTTATTTTGTCGTGGGTTTATCCAGCCTTATTCAAAGACTTTCATAAGAAAAAATAGCTTATACCGCACTATACTATATGCGTTTTGCATACTTATACTTCGAGAAAACAAAAAGCCTTTTTCGTCACTGTGATGTCAGCCTTTCATACTGCCGCTTGCATGAAACGGCTTGAAAAAGTTTATTTCCAGAGAATCTCATAGGTACGCGCCTCTATTTATTTAATTCCATCTGAATACAAACAAACGAGTTCCGTCCTTTAATAACCTGAGAAATTGTACAGCTTCTGAAGGCTAGTTGTTACGCTTATATTGACTGACAACTGGTACACGAATGGATACGAAGCAAGTCACAGTAACCCCAATGAATGTCATATTTGAGGCGTTACTAAATTTATGACAGAACAGCCCTTACCTCACACGTCAAGTGATCTGATGCAGTCAAAAAGCCGATGAACAAACAACTTTGTCACATACACTGACACAATTTCATTTAAATACATCTCACAAATAACGCTTCGCATGTGGTCTATGTGTCTTAGGTCCTTGAGACGTGAAGGTATGTAAAATTTCTGGCCGATGTCATCCAAATACGCCCGAAAAGCTCTGGTTATACAATTTGTTATGAATTAAACCAGAATGGAACGAACCATGTACTGCAATTAAAGTTTATGACAAGTTAAATGTTTGTCTTAGTTGAGTTTGCTTTACTTGAAGCATTTACGAATGCTAAATAAGGACACCACCAATTGGTTTGTTTCTCAATGCATATCTTTATACCTAGAAAATTCCTGACACTAAAACTTCGTCGAAATACTTGTATGTATGTAAACTTATATCATTCAGATCATGCCTGTAAACTGGCATGCTCTCATGTACAAATTGTTACTTGAGAATAAATTATTATTATTATTATTATTATTATGACCTATTTGCTGTTGTGCTCCAAGTCCTGGTAAGAAATTACTAAAACAAGTACAGAAAAGTCGCGGACATCTTTCTTAATGGTAAGGTGATTATTACAATCCTAATATATTTTCTAATAAAAAAAAGGGACTACGAAAGATCACAATGTAAATAAAAAGATGCAAGGAAAACAGCATAGGAGCACCCACAAATGATTAACAATTTCAAAACACCAAAACGAACGTTCGAAATCTCAAGACTATACACAGAGGGAAGAGTAAAATTAATTTACACATAACTCAGACAATGCACAACGACTGAAAATAACCAATTAAACTGTAATATTTTCAGTTCATTTCCTAGTAAAAGATGGGAATTCTAGAAGAGAATTTCGATTAGGTTCAACAGGAACTCCATAAACAATGACTGATTTGCCAACGAGATGCTTTAATTTACATGCAGATGTCGCACGAAAAAGAGTTTGTCCCAAAGTTCCACGCGACTTGACGCTATGTGGATTATCTGAAATGTTCTTTCCTAGCCATTTCATCAGAAAATCCAAAGTGAATCTATCGACGTCTCGGTCAGTTACATCCCATAATAATCCGCAAACGAAAGGGCTACAAGACGAAAAATTTAAATTCATTTGGTACAAACGCGATGTCTCTAGAAAGGGAGGTCAATATTACTATTGTAAGACAGACACAGTTCCCAAAACTCCGAAACTAAAAGATATAACATCTTAAAGTACTTATTTGTGCATGTTACAATGAAACTAAAAGTGAGGTACTATAATAATTAATACTATCGTAACTTTTGAAATACGATTTTAGCTTCTAATTTTGTGACACTGATTCGTAAACAAATCGATAATGAAAAAACTATTCAATCAAACTGCCTATGACAATCAGATCAACGGTCATGTATCTGTTAAGAGTCAGTTACATTCAAAAACTGGAACCACTGTGTATTGGTAACTTAATACTTTTCAAAAATACTTAGGAAAATAATGTGACACTTCTGTAGTGAAAATACCACTTAAACATCCAAATTGTGTATTTGGCTAAAACAGAGAATGCCACAAATATTACATACATTACTTCTAACCATCAATTTGCACATTCTTCGCGTTCTCCGGTCCGTGCCGTTTATCGGTTCGCTTCCGTTGCCTGTCCTTGATTCTCCTATGTATTTCAATCATGCTTTACTCCTTGCAACCTCACAACTCGCCTCATATACTGTTTACTGATTCTTTCCAATTTCCCGTGACGCTCCGCTACCTACTACTTATAGGTGACCTTATGAGTAGTATTCACCACACCCGTCCCTCCAATGAACTGCTGTGCTTGCATGCACACCGATCTTCTTGGCTCTGTGGTCGCTGGTTGTTTCTGCGCATTTGCCCCATCGTTTCAACACATCCACCTTTGCAATTGACTTATGTTTACACGCTTCTCTTCGTTGTCCTTCTCGATGGCGCATACCGATCCACACCTAGCGGCGACTATATATGGGCACTCCTTTTGGGGAGTACTTTCTTCGAGCCTAGTCTGCCACCCGTTATGCTCCTTCGTCCTCTACACTTCACCAGACCTCCCACTAAAAAGCGTTTCAGCCGATTTCCTCGATGCTTTTCTGATCGTTTAAGGTCCATTTCCTGTTTCTGTTGAATGTTTTTCACCGATTCTTTCCGCTCTTCCTTCCACTTCCTATCGTTCTACTTTCGTGGCTGAGGCCAGGCGATGTTGTTACCTAACAGTCGTGATCTCCTTCCGTACATCAACTGAAATGACGACTTCGTTGTTGTTCCTTGATTCGAGGCTCTATGTACTAACAATATTATCGGTAATTCCATCCCCAAGTTACCCGCTTTTGCTGGCAACCATTCTGTTAGCGTGTGATTATTGCGCTCTGTTAGTCCGTTGGTCTGCGGATGATACGGTGTTGTTCTGACTTTTTAGATAACTGACTGCCCAAGGCGAGATGTGAACTCCTCGCTCTCGAAACATGGGCCTTTGTCGGTCAACATCATTCTCGGGACGCTGTGGCCGGCCACGATATGCCGCATCACTGCTTCGCTCACCGTCTTTCCTCGTTGATGAGGAATCGCCACAGCCTCTATCCAACGCGTAGCCTGCTCGGTCATCACCAATACGTATTGGTTACCGCCCAATGTCTGAGGGAACAACCCCATTAAGACCACTGACCATAGATCGCCTACTGTCGTTACGGGGGTGGGCAATAACCCTTCATTAGCTGGCATTGAGGGCATGCGAGAACATATAGCGTCACGTCTTCTTGAATTCCTGACTAGTACGCACTGTCTGAAGAGGTCAGTGGTTCTCGCGACGCCTGTGTGTGCTAGTTTGTGGCATTCACTGATCAATACAGCCATCCAGCCTCCATCGGTGTCCTTCCATATTAACACTCCAGCTGCATTCAATATTAATCTGTCTTTCTGATTTAAAAAAGTCTTTACTTCTGCTAAAGTGGATTGACTGGTCATCCACTGCTTCAATTAGAGCTCATCCCACTGTCTTAAGGATCGGATAGGCTTTCTGGCAACGGACTAGTTTTTCAAGGTCTGTCCGCACTCTGTTGACTCCATAGGCAACTTCCGGTAAGCCAGCGTCCTCACATTATCGTAACAGGTAATCAGCTATTACGTATCGACTTCCTGGTATGTGGCCAACCGTGAAATCATATTCTTTCAGGCGTAGTGTCTATCGTGACAATTTCCCTCAGGGGTTTCTTGCCGCCTTCAATCACTACAGCGGCTTGTGGTCAGTCTCAACGTGAAATGGCTGGCCTAGCAGATACCGTCTCCACTTATCTGCTGCCCAAACGATCGCTAGACACTCCTTTCCAATAGTCGAGTACTTCTGTTCAGTCGGCGTAAAAACACGGCTAGAACGTTCCACTACTCCGTCGTCCTGCCGAAGTACTGCACCAATGCCAAAATCACTGGCGTCTGTGGCCATTGTGAACCATTTCCCACTGACAGGTAGTCTTAATTTCATCTGCTTTGCGTCTAAAGGCTGCATGATCTGATCAAAGGTTTCCTGCGCCTCCTCTGTCCATATAAATTTTTCATTGCTTAATAGTTTGGTTCGGTGATGGAGCGACCTCGCTGAAGTTCTTTATAAAGCGGCTGTAAAATGCTGCTTTTCCTATAAACTACCTGAGCTTCCTTTTCGAAGTGGGTGCCGTTAGGTTCTTGATAGTCAACATTTTCTCGGGAAGCAGCTTCATTTCACTATCGCCTACATTATACCCCCAGCAGCGTGATGTCACATTTGGCTATCTGCGACTTCTTCTTATTGATGCGCAACCCAAAATCTTCGGTTCGTTTGAGCACTGTTTCTAGATGTCTTACGTGATCTGTCTGTTTTACTTTAAACTACCAAATCGTTCCCGCATACCTCCACGTTTTCAAGACTCCGTAGCAATAAGTTCATTAATCTTCTAAATATGAACGGCGCTCCCGCCAGCTCAAATGGCATTCTTCTAAACTGGCTATCGGCCTATTCAATTATTCCGTCCCGCAACATCTCAGCTTGACGATTTACTTATCTCTAGATGAACTTGTATTCAGTGTGTGTGGAACGTTGCCTTCCTACGACTATTTATAGGGATTTCATACTTCACTCAATCACAATACCCATAGGCCTATCTGTCTTCGATTAGCAGGCTTCTGTATTTTGCCACTACCTTATTGATATTTTCTATGTTCTCTGGAGGTAAGATCGTAGCTTGTGTCCTAACTATTGCGCTGTTCTCATGTATGCTAAAATGCCCATACTTAGTGCTTATCGTCCTGTTCTTTGTGTCAAATACCGTCTCCACTTATCTGCTGCCCAAACGATCGCTAGACACTCCTTTCCAATAGTCGAGTACTTCTGTTCAGTCGGCGTAAAAACACGGCTAGAACGTTCCACTACTCCGTCGTCCTGCCGAAGTACTGCACCAATGCCAAAATCACTGGCGTCTGTGGCCATTGTGAACCATTTCCCACTGACAGGTAGTCTTAATTTCATCTGCTTTGCGTCTAAAGGCTGCATGATCTGATCAAAGGTTTCCTGCGCCTCCTCTGTCCATATAAATTTTTCATTGCTTAATAGTTTGGTTCGGTGATGGAGCGACCTCGCTGAAGTTCTTTATAAAGCGGCTGTAAAATGCTGCTTTTCCTATAAACTACCTGAGCTTCCTTTTCGAAGTGGGTGCCGTTAGGTTCTTGATAGTCAACATTTTCTCGGGAAGCAGCTTCATTTCACTATCGCCTACATTATACCCCCAGCAGCGTGATGTCACATTTGGCTATCTGCGACTTCTTCTTATTGATGCGCAACCCAAAATCTTCGGTTCGTTTGAGCACTGTTTCTAGATGTCTTACGTGATCTGTCTGTTTTACTTTAAACTACCAAATCGTTCCCGCATACCTCCACGTTTTCAAGACTCCGTAGCAATAAGTTCATTAATCTTCTAAATATGAACGGCGCTCCCGCCAGCTCAAATGGCATTCTTCTAAACTGGCTATCGGCCTATTCAATTATTCCGTCCCGCAACATCTCAGCTTGACGATTTACTTATCTCTAGATGAACTTGTATTCAGTGTGTGTGGAACGTTGCCTTCCTACGACTATTTATAGGGATTTCATACTTCACTCAATCACAATACCCATAGGCCTATCTGTCTTCGATTAGCAGGCTTCTGTATTTTGCCACTACCTTATTGATATTTTCTATGTTCTCTGGAGGTAAGATCGTAGCTTGTGTCCTAACTATTGCGCTGTTCTCATGTATGCTAAAATGCCCATACTTAGTGCTTATCGTCCTGTTCTTTGTGTCAAATACCGTCTCCATCTCTCTAAGGAAGTTCGCCCCCAGTATTGTTTGCTGTATGCCTTTAGTTACTACGAATGAATATCGTAAGACGCAATCTCTAACTTCGACACAACAGTCTGAGACTCCTAAAATTATCAGTACATGCCCGCTCACTGTTTGTATTGCTACTGAACACGCCCTCATCTATCGACACAGTTCTCTGTCTATTAGAGATATAGCAGCGCCTGTCAACTAAGGAAACCAGTACTCTCCCATTAACACGCAATTTTATGTACAATGCACCTTTATTAACCAACCCAACAACCCGAAACGATGTTTCAAAAAAATAAGGCGGTGTGTAACGCTTAAAGAGTTTTGGTCGTCGTTTGCTCGGACAGTTTCTTCTGTAATATCTGAGTTCTCCAGACTCGAAGCACCTACTCCTCTTCCTACGGATTCGAACTCCTGTTACTTGCCGCTCTAGCTCGGCGATTCGCTTCTTCGTAGACAGTCCTGCTGTCTTCAGTTGTCGAAGAGACCGTTGTGCTCGCCAACTGTTTACATGACCGAGCCATCTTCACAACATCCAACGGCTGCACCGTATGGATCAATCGAAGTTGTTTGGTTACGTCCTCTGGAACAAATTCTAAGAACTGGGATGTCAGCAGATGCTCTCTCGAGTTGTCATCTAACGAAGGTAAAGCACGACGGAGCAGACTCAAGGTATCGGCCAACACTAATGGATAACCATCTGAGGCCAGACGCACGGCCCTGAACTGCTGCAACGCCATCCCTCTGTCCGCCGGACTATAGAACTCGGTTACCAACCTCGCCACAACATCTTCCCACGTGGCCTCACCACCGGTAGGCTCCACCAACATAGTTCAGACAAACAGTCAGCGACATTACAGACCGATGCAGTTTTGATTTAACTCCTAGCTTTTTTTATCGTACTCTAACGTCAATGAGTTTTAGTGAGTTATAACTGTAAGTTAATCCACTTTAAGCCCACGTAAAATGAAAAAATAATATGTACATACCATCCAGCAATAAGATGATTAAAGAGTGAAGTATAAGGTTCGTGACGTCCAACCCAGCGTGGCTTACCAGAACTACAGCCAAGAACCAAAGCAACAGAACGCGCACTAAGTCCTTGATTGAAAGTGTGAAGTAGAAATTGTGAACCGTTACCATGACCCAGAAATCTACAAATACAAAATGTCGGAACATGTGCGTAGATAAATAGTGAAAAGTATTAAACAAAGATAACAAAACAGACTGACTAGCAACATACCAATACCTCCATACATCAATTGATTTTATTAGTAAGTAATGAACGATATGTAGAACTAAAAGTTTACTTGTTCACAGAAACTGAACAAATCATAGAACCCACTTACATGAAGAGTTACAAAAATAACTGAACGGTTATATTAAAGAAGGTGCTTTTATACGTACATTAGAAGATCATGTTTTGTAAAACCATTGTTCACTTCTTCCACAGTTGGGATCCTTCCTGTGACACCTGTCCACGTAGAGAGATCATGGAACACTGGTTCGAAAGTTTGCTGAGTGGAAGGTAAATTGGACTCGGGGTTGAGAACATAAAATGCATGTTCAGGATTAAAGGAATAAGGTGGAATCATTTGGAGAGTATTGGAAGAATTGTTAGGGTCAATATTCCGGTTAAGCATACACTGAGTCGCTAAGTGACCAATAACTAAAGGTAGGCTGAAACTGCGAGTCAATGTCGGCATATAGGATTCTGGATCACGATCCCACAGTATCCATTCCCATGGCAAGTAAATCAGTTGCTGAAGCGTGTAAATAACAAATCGAAAAGTGGAAATAGTGAAAGTCAGACATATATGACACGAAAGGCATTCCAGTACATTCCAACTGAACTTGTAAAATTGAGTTATATGGTTTTAAAAAGAGCACGCGGATTAGTGTTATCTACTTACATAAGGAGAAATGCATTTTGGAAACCTATCTGCAACATATACTTAACCACAATGTCACGAGTTTAAATAATATTCCCTGTGTTTGACTCTGAATAAATTTACAGCGTGACAATGCAAAACATGATGCATTTAGAGAACATTCTATGAATTACCTGACACTAAATACGTAATACAGGATATTTTGGATGGAACAAATACTATAAGTTAAAATTACCTGGCAAGTGGTGAAACTAAAAAAACTCAAGTAGGGAAATCCACAAAATTTAATTAAGGACCGATGGTCAACATACACTGGCGAATAGATATAAAGGAAAACAAAAAGCACCAACTTTTAAGTAAATATTAAGAACAAACAATGTGTAACGAATTCAAGGAAGTAAGGGTAGTGACAATCAATTCTACATTACCATACATATAATAATATTTCCATAAACAATCAACCTTCCGCTACTAGAATACTGACATGGCAAACTGACGAATAAACACAGCAATCAGTTCTTAATTCTTCAATAAGTAAGCGAAGAATACCCAGCAAAAACAAAATTTCCACCTTCATAGATTTAATTTACTAAGGCTATACAATTGTAATTTAAAGATAGGTTTTATGTACAATAATTTGTTATAAAGTAGAAAGGTTTGTTGTGTTGATAAACAAACTAACCAAAAATTATCACGAGTTAATTTGATAGGTTATATAAATTGAAGCAAAGTGCTACTGCTACTAAGTTATTTGGAAATACCAATCATGAAGCGAGAAAAATGTAACGAATAAGTGGTTAGTGAGAAGATTGTTTGGATAATGATCTATGGATGATACATTACAGAGCATGAATCAGGACAAATTTGCATAGATTAAAGTTGCCACGCTTCATTAACACAACAAAATTAACACTAAAATTAGTAGAAGTAATAGTTACATCAGTGATAGTAAAAATAAACTGTGCACACATAGAAGACGATGCATGCAGAAAATATTAGCCCATGGGAAGAAAGATATAAAATAATTGTAAGCTCATGATTTGACGAAAAACAAAGAGTGGATGCACCGACACCACTGTGACCAATTCATACCCATTCCTCCCCCCCAACCCACAGTCCTCAACTACTGTTTAAGACAATCGCGCGAACTCCAACCAAGTAGTTTGCATCGACCAATATAGTCCAGACCAGTAAATAGCGACTTCAAAGACTGATGCAATATTTTAGCTTGACTGTCCCTGGCTTTCTTTCCATCCTTCCCCAACATCAGTCAGCATTGCGTGTCGAGGTAGGTAGTGGATGAGTATACGTAATACATGCCTCAACCACCTCAGTCGATCAAGATTCACAATCTCATCAACTAATTTACCATCGTTACCCAATAAACTGCATCTAATCTCATTATTACTTGGTCAGTAATCCCAACAAACAAGGGTGTGATGCTTCTCAGACATTTATGATCAAATATCAATAACTTACAAATGTCATTTACCCTTCCCTTAGTGGACACGTTCTAAATCCATGCAGTAAGACAAAACCGACTGCTGTTCAGCATACTCGTCCTATAATCAATAAACGGATACCTCGCCTACGCCGTAGGTGATGCAGGCGCTAACAAAAGCCAAACAGGTTTGCTCGATCCGTGCCGAGTTGTCGCCAGACACTAACTATCAGGGATGATCAAACTTCCAGGATAAGTGAAGTGATCGACGCGCCCAACCACTTCATGCCCTATCTTTATACTTCTGGTATTGACGCAGACCAGTCCTGAGTGACAATTTGCATTTAGGGGTGTGGAACGTATCCCGTATAAGCTTGCATTGTCGCTCAGTGCCATTAAAACAGTGCATTCCAACGGCAACTTCACTAAATAGGACAATATCGTCTATGTATTCAAAGTCAGTAAAATAAACCTCTAATAGGACACTGATTCTCAAAAACTTCGATGAGGAATGTATTAGTTCTAGTAGTAGGTCTAAAAGAAATTAGAAAAATATGAGGATACTGAATAGCATTAATGAACACTATTTTTTACAGTTCACTAAATGTTCTGCCTCGACGACTAGTAGTGTTCTGGTGAACAGTTATCACGAGGTTTATGTACTTTTGAGGTGCGCCGTGCAGTCACAACTAGTCACAAAGCCACTCGACCTACGAAGTCAAATTCTGCTTAAGGTTAGTGGTGCTGTAAGACTGTACAGTAACGTTAGCAAAGCATAATTTCCGGAAATTGATTCAAGGATTATTAATTTATTGTTAAATTAGGATTTAAAGTTACAAATATGGTTACAAAATTCATATGAAATAGTAGTTTTGAATAGTTGGATTGTTTTATGGAAATAGGATAATGAAATGAAGTTTATTATATTATGCCCTCCTCACCAAAACTTTGAGTAAAACTATATTTTTAGCGACATTATATATATATATATATATATATATATATATATATATATATAGGTTTAAGGTTGGACCACTGTGGTATCCACCCATCTAAGATAAAATCTTGGTAAAGATCTGCGTGACGGATTGTATTTAGTCTTACTTTAAATTCAATGAGAAATGATTTGACAACTTTTCAATCACATAAACGAACTTCCTTATCGTCATTCCTGTGGTTTATTAGAGGAAATGTCACTACAAAACTTTGAAAATATTTATACTTCACCCGCCCCCACCTCCCCGATAATAAATTGTATTTTTCCCAACAAACTATTTAGTCATAAGTACTGTATTCGTATTGTTTTAAGATAATACTCAGACATACATGTATTGTACATATCTGACAACTGTCTGCCTCATCATACTATGCTAGATGCGGTAGGAATCGGATGGGAGAAAGATGGAGAAGGTCAAATTGAAATATGACATTAGTCAATTAAGTCTTTGACTGCTAGTGAAAGCCATGTTGGTAGATGTAAGTTATCTGGTCAGGGTCCGCGTGACATGGTAACATGGCTAAAAATCGGTCAGGGTGGCGTGAAATGTGTTCACTCTTTGTGTTCCGCTAAATCTTAAGTTCCATTATTCGCTCGTACATTCGTTTATTTCATTCCTTCCTGTTGGATTTTACCATTTTGTTAATCATGTGAATTTGATCTCGTTATGTTAATGTGGTATGGAAACTTGTACCCATGTGAATACGTGTCGAGTTCTACGCTGAACATGAATCAATATTGGTCTAATGTGGTTAATGAATCGGAACGATGATTGGGTCAACCATAAACTGAGCACAGACATTTCACGTATCGCGTTTGTTCGCTCCTATACAGCACTCCAGCCGACAATCAAGAGTTAAAATGATAGGCACACAAACGCCAAACAGAGAATTAAGCAATGGTTATTTGGAATCAATTTAAATTTCATGACAATAATATGTCAAGATACCTGTGCGGAGTTATTGATTACTTAAAAGAGCTAGTGCTAACTTACTCTATCCGGTATAATCACTACTACAGGTGAATTAAGATCTTGAAATCCACCATTAGGACGATACTTCTCCCGACAAAATAACCAGTCAAGATCATCGTCAGTAAACCATTCACGACGTATTTCAATAAGTAAATTCTGCAGAATTATTACAAGGAATTAAAACATACGAATGCGTTTATGACAATGTAACATACTTTTGAAGTGATTAATTTATTAAAATTCTGTAATTATGGAAAATAATGAGTATGAATCAAACTATATATTATTATACAAGAGTAAAGTAGTATACTCAAACGGAATGAACATAATTTACGACAAAAGCACTAAAAACCATTATAGAAATACATAACAAATTTTATGATACTACTTCAGGCACAAAACTGAGGTAAAATACAACTAAATTGAGGTGGTTTAGTGGGTATTAGTTTTAATTTATTATTTGTATTTGTCACCAGTTGATCTTGACTGGATTCTAATTAATTCGCAATATAGCACTGAGGAGTTCAATTCAAGGATCGAACCACTATTTATTGGTATCCGGATTTTAAATTGCACCCAGTTGAACTCAACCAACAGCAAATATAAACCAAAACATGTAACTATCTCCTGAAAGTAAATTAAATACCGATTTCACGAAAGTCAGTAATATTTAATTCATTTATTCGATTAAATTAATCGACTTGTAATCGGGAATTGAATTTCTGCACAGATGTTGAAGTGGTCTGAGTTATGCTTTTTTCGACCACAGTTATTGAGTGTAGGAATAAGGCAAATAAATTCAAAGTTGATCATATGTGTAAAGATATTGGCGATTTTAAATGCAGATGAGACATATTTTTATTCAATACGATGATGCAATTAATGTGTAAAATTATTAGGATGACTATAATGATTGAAATGAGAATTTACGCATATGTTATACATGAACAATCCAAACGAATATACATCAAAAAACAGTTTAACTAATTACCTGGTGAGTGCCTAAATGTATGGCAAAAAATTAAAGCTGATATTTGAATGCAAAATATTTGGTGAAAACGTCATCTGAGCAACCTGTAAAGCGACGACTGAAAAATCATATGTGCACTAAGCGTTACTAAACAAACAACAATTAGTCACTAACGTCCATCGTGAGGATACTAGTAATAACGAGAACGAATTTGTCTACACATTTATAAATCTATTCTTTTCATAGAAAAAAAAACTAGGAGTAAAATAAGGAGATTTAAAATTAGTTATATAGTACACTATTACTTTTTGGATTAGAAGCATGCTACTGATAACGGAGTTACTGCATAAGGTAGATACTAACTAAATATGCCAACTAAGTGACTCTTTGTACAGTACACCTTATTCAAGGTAAAGAGAGGTAGTGAATAGGTAATTCAAAAGGTTTGTTTCCAAACAGCAGGCAATAGCTTCAAACCATTACTTACTCACTTCAATGTACGGAAACAAATATCATCACTAGTTCCCAAACAAACAGAGTGATTTAGAATCAAGAACATGAACTCGTACTTGGGAAACAAGTGATATTATTGTGCTAGAATACTAGAAAAAATGGATGGTGATATATATATATATATATATATATATATATATATATATATATATATATATATATATGAAAAGGAAATGTAAAGGGTTCACCAACATTGGAGGTACTAGGGAAAAAGTTACTCGAAAATACTTAAAAAGATTTTGTGTCATCAAAATGAAATTTCAGCAGACATATAATCAGCAACGCAAAATATTTCTTACCTCCAATCGATCATTCAAGTTATAACGTGTACGCCAGTAATTACTACGATCTTCAATAACCATTGAGTCAAGACTCTCCATCTGAATTTCATTAAAACTATTAATATATTTGAAGCCCTGTAAAAATATATAAATGAATCTAAGATTATAGTTACAGGATAGCACACGCACGATCAATTTAGAAATTTATGTATTTACACAAAGGAAGGAAACGAATCTACCTCATGTTTCATCACATTCACTTTTTAATATTTTTGAAATAGGCAATTATCTGAGCATCATGCAAAATATGGGAACCAAGTTACTAAAGGTGTAAAATGTATTCGATTTACCCTTCCATTTTCTGACAAATCAAAAACTCAATTACGAACAACCAGTAGAGAAACTGTTTGCATCGCAATGAAGGCGGTGAACTCCTTTTATCCGAGTAGTAATTCGTAGCTATTCCTAGCGTGATTATGTCTGATATGCGTACATCGAACAGTAAGGTTCACAATATTAATACAGAGAGATGTTTGTAGATGTCGGATTTCCAACAGATGAGTTTGGCAAATAATTAGAAGTTTACAGAGATGATTCTTTCTATCATTTTATTATCCTCTGATAAGCTTCGTAATATGAACGATTTTCAAGCTAACTACTCATGCAGAATAAAAAAGTATCCGTAGAGAATAGCATCATTATAATAAAGGTTAACTTCTAATGACATCTAGTAACTAACAAAAGAGACAAACTTACACTATAACCACGACTTCCTGTCAACTGTTAATGATGAAAGCCTACAATTCACCTGTTCGACAGATCAGAAAAATAAAATCTAACCTTTATTAATTTTCAGAACTTCAGTACTAGTCTGAGGTCTTCAATAAGAAGAAACAAATGACTATAGAACCTTTAATTTTAATGAGATAAGCAGAGAATTTTACTAAATGTTCTTATTACTAAATGGAATTATTGAATCTCTTTACAAATTGCTATATAATTTGATTCAGTTAAAACAATATCCATATTTACCATTGAAAAACCAAAGCTTCAAACCAGCTTATTTGAATTATGCAATTAATATTACAAACTCAAATGCAGCATTTCAATGAGATATGGATGAGTAAGTTTATAATAATAATTTTTTTGAAAATTTTTCCTTCGTAAGTAGAAATGAAGGCAGAATAGAGAATTTTACTCGTCTTACTAAAAATTTTACTATTCACTTATTTAAACAAGTGTAATGTATATTTCTCTTACAGAGTTTAAAATTCCAAAAGTACAAATATTCAGAAAACCAAGCAAAAGAGTTTATGTCAGTGTTTAGCAAGTTAATTTTGAATTTTCATCATATTTATACAATGCGAGTTATGTTCAAAGTAAATGTTAAATTTTGTACATATTTTAACATTCATTTTAAATTAATTGATATATATTAATGACTGCAATCAGAAAGAAAGTTGTTTATCATTCTGCCCAAGCTGAACTTCTCTCTACAATCGTTAGGGGCGGCAAGCTGAGAACAGAATACTTTCGTTGTGTGTCAGCTGTTTATAGTCGTTGTTTAAAATACAAATATTAGTGTCTTCTGTTAGTATTTATCAACTTCTCTAATTCATTTCATCTATAAACAACGTAGAACTCGACACGTATTCACATGGGTACAAGTTTCCATACCACATTAACATAACGAGATCAAATTCACATGATTAACAAAATGGTAAAATCCAACAGGAAGGAATGAAATAAACGAATGTACGAGCGAATAATGGAACTTAAGATTTAGCGGAACATAAAGAGTGAACACGCCACCTTGACCAATTTTTAGCCATGTCACCAAGTGTCTGCAACCACTGACCACGACTGTCACACGGACCCCAACTACCAACTTCCTTGATTATAATCAGCTGGCTATATGTAATTTGGGCAGTTCGTATTACCTTTGGTGGTATCAAAATCAGTCTATCTATGCAATAAAACAAACCCCATGACTTTTGATAAGCGGTAGCTATAGCAACTATCTTTACATGCAGTTAGCAACACTTCGTGTAAATGTATTACCTAGGAATCTGCTTAAATGCAATTCATACCTAATATATTTAGCCTATTTAACATCACTAAGCAACCATGAGCAGATCATGCAACAGGAGGTATATCATCCCATGTTCATGATTTCTATAAAATTTACTTTTATATTTCAAAAGATATTAATTGACGAAGTAATATCGTGCTGAAGTGATTGGTCATTTTAAACCACTATAAATAGACAACATATTTCACAAATACTTTACATCTATTTAAACAATGATACTGTATTTAATCAGACAATACCATGTCTATACTACAATCAAGTAATAATCAGCAACTGTTATAACAACAGTATAGTAAAACATTAACGAAATGAAATCATATTTGAGATTAGTGAATTTTCTAAAATTTCATTCGCTAGAAATAAGACCATGTTTAGCAACGTTGTCAGAGGTTTGTCAAATAAGCACTAAACTAACTAGACGGACGGATTTCAAGGGTTAGAAAATTTCAAAAATAAAACCACTCATCCCAACTACTGATGAACATCTGTTAGCTCAATTATCATTTACATATGAAGTGTTGTCATATTACTACCCATTAGTTCAACTATTACATAATTTTCTTCCATACATATTGTAATACTAACCATATACATAAAAAATTTTAATATTTGAAATTAGTTGTGATAAACTTTACGTGGATTCAGAAACGAGATAAAAAATGATACATCTGGTCAATGTAAAATGAGAGGCTGCATAGTTTAGCCAAGTCAATAAGCACACACTAGTCAAGCTCACTTTTAAGGGTATTCCTCTATGTAATTTAGAAAACTAATGAAAACTTCAACAAACAATTCTCATTGATTTTGAATATATTCACCTTACTCAACAGCAAAAGCATATGAACACATAAAGTATAGTGTCGAATAGATTTTAAAACAAGAAATGTTGCAGTTAGAATATAATAAAACAGATACAAAGAGTATAGTTAAAAGTCAGATGAATGAACGACTAGCCGATGTAACACTAAAAAATAATGTTTACAATTCCTGAATGCTACATCGGGGAAGGAAACCAAAATCACAATCTGTGGAGTTTATTCTTCGTAACATCGGAACTCCTACCGCTATACTGCATTTGCTGAACATTTAGCAACTATAATATTTGTATTGGACGAATAGCAAGCCTTTCACAGACACATTAACTGTTGTCATATCTGTTTCCTTTCTCAAGTTGTTGTAATTTGATAATGACTTCGCTAACCTGATTTCTGTATACAACTCCTCTAGGTCAGTATTTAGTGTATTTCATATTTTCTGTTACTGTTTAGCTTAGCATATGATAGACAAAACTATTGTTTTCACTCAATAGACGACTTAGGACTAACCCGCATTCGTGGTTCTTTGTTCTCTCTGTCCAAACCAGTAGGAAAGCTTTGATCGCCCGGATATAGTGCCAATTAATCATCGTCAATCAGATCATAATCGTAACTCAAATCCGATTGGCTCGTCTTTACAAGTAATGCGATGGTTATTCCACCATAACACTCTAGAAGCAATGATGATCTCACTTTCATTTTAACTGAAATTCATTAGCAATAGATCTGAACAATACAGTAACGTATGGATTGACTGAAATCAAATAGGGTTTATTGTTCAAATATCTCATTCAATCAATCATTTAGCAGCTAACTTAAGAAAACAATTTAATTATGTTTGAATGTTCACGTAGTACTCTAAATATCAAGTAAATAATAGTGATTGCCAAATGGGAAAATAATGATGACTGGGTGTGGATTCAATCAATCAATCGATATCTATTATCCTACGTGGGGCATATGCAGCCGACCAAGATTCTCAAACCGACTATCTTGCGCTCTCCTTTCCAGTTCTTCCCAAGTGCTAATCAATCTTTTATGTCTGCCACCAATTCCAAAAGTAATGTGTTATTTAGTCTTTTTCTTTTCCTTTGGGGTTGAGGATTCCTTTTAAAAACTATCCATTAGCGATCCTGTGACTTAATACCTCTATAAATACGTATTGAACAGTACTTCGCAAACAAAGGTTTACTGCATTTTTGAAGAACCAAAACTTGTGTTTAATTCGATAATTGATCCTTTTTCCATTAAAGCTATTCACGCTAAATCAAAAAACCTTAGTGATTCAATCTTTATTCCGTGGAATCACTTGATTCCCAGACGTGGTCAAGGAAGCACATTGCTGAAGAGTCTCATATTGTTAAGAGACATATGTCCAATGCTTTATAGCTTCCAATCGTTGCTTAGCCCACGGCAATTCGTGAAATAGAATTTAAATTATTTTCTAACCCAGGTTTTTCGAAAATCGAAAATAGAAATGGCGAGATTTCAAACAGCATAGTTTAGCAACAATCACTGCAATAACTAACATTAAAATAAAATTACACTTGTGAAAATCCCAACGACTAAAATTAGAAGTAACTCCAACATTTTCCTCAAAAGTCTTATTCAAGCTTTTACGAGGAAATAATCAATAACATAAAACAAATATTTCTTAATTATTCCCTCTGAAAATCTAGGCCTGACTGCCAACTGAAATGTTGGAGTTATTTGTAACTTTCGTCGCTTAGATTTTTAAAAATAGGATTCCATTTTAACTCATTCTATACACTTGATACTCAAATATTATGAAACTGCGCTGTCTAATTTGGACAAAAGTTCTTATAGAACTTGACATCAACTTCTAAATGTTAAGAGTTAGTACGCATTTTCAAAATATTAGTAATAATAATAGCTATATTCAACGCGATAAACTCCTTTCATCGATAAATGATAAAGAGATGTCGATAACTGTAATATTTGTATACGAGTTTTTCAGTTTCCAGCATCTGAATAATCTGTAACATTATAATAATGTGGCATGAATACATACAGTTAACATTCAAACTCATTCAGTCCAAACAAATTTAAATTAGCTAAGTAATTTGCATTATCCAGACACATGGACAGTAGATAGGACTAACATCTAGAAAGGCCACCAGTGTTGAAAACTAGTGATTTCCAAAACATCATAAAGTGATAATAATTCATAAAACATTATCTTTCGAAACTCATGATGATGTTAGTAAATAATAACATAACGAACTATCTTGAAAATGAAAAATACTCCCATTATTGTTATAGCAATTTTTTGGATTGATTAAATATGATTATTCTATCTTTCATCTTATCTCAAGCAGAAAGAGGGTAGAACTGAAAGAAATCAGTAAACAGATATCAATCAAAATATAAAAAAGCCTACTTACTAAAGTAGGATTAATAAATAATTACCAATATGAGAAAAAGAATAAGTACAACTCAAAGACAAGAAAAAATAGTATGAGAAAATGAGGGAGATTTATCATTACATAAGTCCTCTTTGCTTTTATTGTTTTGATATTAGTTACGCCTCATTAGTTTGCCTATGTATATATATATATATATATATATATATATATATATTGGATGAATGAGAAAGTTAATTTGTATACGAAAATTTTGCAAATTGTTTGAAACTTATTTCCAAACATTATCCCTATTATCATTATAGAATTCCTTGATACCAAATAAAAAGTAACTTTCTTGTTCCTTAGATCTGTAGCGAACATGACAAAAAATAAAAGAGAGTATGACAAAATTCTGGGTAGAAAACAAAATGTTGATATAGTCTATTGTTTAAAAGCATGTATATGCTTAAAATTTTCACCGTTATTTAAGCGAAATTTCTAAATCAAATAATTATTTTATTTAAATTGAAGCAGTGGTAGCAGTTCCAACATTACTCCATATTTTGATCAAGCCAGTGGTATGAGGAAGAAAGCCATATAGCAAAAAATTATGCTCATTTACTAAACTTACAGAATGAGTAAACCCGTGCATAACACGCGACTCCACATGAAAAGCTTCTAAAGCTTGGCCGGAAATACCTGTATAACGCGATACTACTAAGTAACCCCCAGATCGAGCACCCAGTCCATATGGAGAAATTGTGTGATCGTAAATATCATCCGTTTCATCAATTGACTTGGAAGATCTACAACCTAGTTCATCAACAAGACAGATTTGGATAACTTGAACTGTAAATGAACCACTATCACACGAAATTTTTTCATAAGCATGCGTCTCAGTTACGTTTTTCGCCAGACAATGGTTGGGAGCACAGACAGATGTCACGCGCTTCAAAATAGAGAACCAGGTGCTTTCTTTTTTGCAGTCAGAAACAGAACTTTGAGAATCAGACGACTTCAAGTGACTGACGATAAAAAAAAGCGTAATGAGAATTAAGGTAAGCAGCTACTTAGCTGCAAACAAATAATATATGAAAGTAAACTAATAAAAATAATAATCATTTCATATCAAAGTTATTTTCTGGAAATTTAGTAGAAATTTAAAGAAATAAATAGTATTCGAGGATATTTGTTAACAAATTATGTGTTAACGGTGTAATCAGTAAATATAAAACATAAAATGGACAGTCAAATTAATTTGGTGCAGTTAAAGGTTAGTAAATCAACAATAATGCAATCATCCAACTTTCCATAACTTTGTGTGAATACTGGGAGACAATCAACGTGCGCAATATATATATATATATATATATATATATATATATATATATATAATATATATATATATATGCTGATAGGCCAGTTCATTAGAAACTACATCCTAGTCAGTTAGTTACAACGTAGAACTTGGTAAATGTGTACATAAGTGAAATTTGGCATGCCCTAATTGACAGATAGAGATTAAATTGTCGGACCAAATCCCAGAGTAGAGGAGGTAGTAACAGAGTTAGTATATTTGGAAAGGAATAGAGATTGAAGATGAGATTTAAGGAAATATGATTCAGTAAAAAGAAAATTATGATAAATTCAGAAACTTAGAATTTAGAGAAAAACAAGGAGTGGATGCACCTGCACCAATGTCAACGATTTTGAGCTATATCACCCAAGGTCTCTAACCATTTGTGACGATCATCACGTGGACCCCAACCAGGTAGTCTGCACCTATTAACATGGCTCAGCCCGACTGTCAATGACTCCATGGACTGGTGCTATGTTTTGGTTTGGTCACCTCTAGCTTTCTTCCAGCCTACTCCCAAACCAGACAGTATTGCTCGTTAAGGTAGGCGGTGGTCAGGCATACGTAACACATGTCCTATCCACCTCAGCTGATGAAGATTTACTACTTCAACAATAGACTTTCCGTATTTACCTAGTACTCTATTCCTAACCCACATATTGCTTACTCTGTGGTCCCAGTGAACACGAGCAATCCTTCGAAAACATCTATGAGCGAATACTAGGAGCCTACGAATATCCTCTATCCTTAATGGCCATATTTCACATCCATAAAGTAAAATGGATCGAACTATTGCACAGTAAACGAGTCCTTTGGTCAGTAGTCGGATGTCTCGCCTTCGCCACAAGTGACGTAAATTCCCAAAAGCTAGTCAGGCCTTATGTATACGAGCCGAGATTTCAGCAGACATCAGACCGTCAGGACTGATGAGACTTCCAAGATAAGTGAGGCGGTCAACACGTTTAACTGCTTCACTCCTTATCACTAACTTCGGTGTCGAATCAAGCCAATCCTGAAGCAACATTTTGCATTTGTGTGGAAGGAGTCGCATTCCAAACATCCTTACATTCATGTTTAAGGTAGTCAAGAGATTCTGCATTTTACTGGCATCTTCACCCAGGAGAACTAAATCATCTGCATATTCTAAGTCAGTAAGTTTATCTCCTGGAAGGAGAACAACCTCGGAGAAGTTAGACGATGACAGTGTTAACTCTAAAAGTACGTTAATGATCAAATAAAATAAAAATGTGGAAAGCGGATAACCATGACGAACACCACTTGAAGTAATCAGTTCCGACGACAACCCGCTGTAAGCTCTGACTCGACATGTGGTGTTCGAGTAGAGGGCTTGTATAAGGTTAATGTACTTCTGTGGTACGCCTTCCAATGACAGACATTGCCACATAACCTTACGATCGATAGAGTCAAACGCCTCCCTAAGATCAAGGGATACAACAATTGTTGGGCATGGGAAAGTGTGCCTATGTTCCAATACCTGTAGAAGTGTGAATATCTGGTCTATACAACCACATCCAGGTCTGAAACCACCTCGGTTTTCTCAAGTTTGCTCTACACGAGCTTTCATTAGACGTCGAAGTATTATTGAAGCCAATATTTTAGACACTATATTCGTTAAACTGACCCCTAGGTAATTGTCACAAGAGGACTTTTGTCCTTTCCTATCGATTGAGACGAGACAAAGAAGATAGGATTACGTCTAGTTCCCAGATTCCAGCTAAGATCTCAGTTAATGTCGCTGCTAAAACTCAACCACTGTCCTTAAATATCTCAGGAGTTAGTCCATCAGGCCCTGCTGTTCTCCCTCGCTTTAGATCCCCTATAGCCTTCTTAATCTCACTAAGACATGTAGGACCGACATCAATTTGCCATTCAAATTACTTGGGGATGGTAAGCAACTAAGATGAGGCCGAAGGCCAGTTGAATTGTTCCCCAGATTGTTCTACCCTTCGGTCTATTCTCGATTGACAGTGAATAATAGTCCTATCAATTTCCGAGATAGTTCCACTTACAGTCGGTTTTCTGATACCCGTTTCCATGATAAGTCTGAACAGCTGCATACTGTTATCTATTGTCTCGGACATTTCCATCTCTTTGGCTTTCGCTCCCCTCCACTATTCACGATCATTACGTAAGCTTTTAACCAGCTTGTGTTTAAGTTGCCATCGCTGCTTATCGTGTTCAGAACCAGACAGAATATATTACCGAGTGTCTATCAGTTCAGTAGATGCAGCTGAAATCCACTGTGTTTTCTTAGCTTTGTAGCTTAGTTTACTAGTAGATATTACTGCTGTTTCAACAGCTTTTTGGATATCATTCCAAGCTGACTCGGGATGGGTATTGCTTACACACTTGACTAATTGGTTTTCTAGTTGTTCCTAATACATATTCTTGACTTTTTCATCCTTAAGTTCAACTATGAGAGGAATCCTTGCCGTGGATCTTTTACGTCCAGTGAGACGCAGACTAATATGCGCTCGTACTAAAGCATGGTCTGAGTCCTAACATGTACTCCAAAATGAGCGGCAGTCTTTTATCGAATCTCTTCAATGGTGGCTGATAGCGATGTGATCTATTTGAATCCAGCGTTGAGTTGATTGTGGGGGTCACCATGTCAGCTGATGTCTTTCCGTATGTTTAAAGTTGGTACTTGCGAGAAATAGACGGTTATTTGAGCATAGTTGTAACGGGCAATCGCCATCATCTGTTCATTGAGCCTCGACACCATAGGATCCACCTAGGTGCCTTTCGGTTCTGTCTAATCTACCTACTTGGGCATTAAAATCACCAGCCACGGTCACTATATCAGTGAGCTTCGCTTTTCGAAGGAGGTCGGAAAGCTTTCTGTAAAATTCATCTTTTACTTCATCTGAGCTGTAATCAGTGAGAGCGTAGGCAGCGACAACAAAGAGGCAACGGTGTGTTTCCCTATCTTCCTGAGTTCTTATTATCCTGTTTAGACGGATAGCGTATAAACGACCGTCTATTGGAATCCAGTCAAGGAAAGCCTGTTCAGCTCCTGAACCTAGTGCTATACTTACACCAGCAAGGCCTCGAGTGGTAGCGGTGGCGTCTCCGGAAACACGAAGGGTGAACCGGGCCGGCTCATTATATTGACAAGGTGAGGTCAAGCGAATGATTGTACCTGGATCCTGTATACGCGTTTCAGAGACGCAGCAGACATCGATGTAGCGAGAATCTGGTTTCGTAGCTAAGGAGACTTGTTGTCCTATTTAACATAAGGTTCGAACGTTAAAAGCTCCTATACATACTTTAGTGCGAGGTTTCAAGAGACCGGGAATAACGTTTCGTGAACTCGAACCATTAACATTAGGGGCGCGATTTATTAAAGCTATACTAGAAGAGTTAATCGTGGGGATAAGAGAGTTATTAAGAGTTAGTGGTGGGATTTGACCTCAAACAAGATGATCTCATGTGCTGGTGGAAGTATGAGGGTTGTTGTCACTTCCTGGCTGCCAACACCATGGAAGGATATTACTTCTTGAGGTACCTGGAAAGGAAACTGGGTTAGTATTGGTCAGTGTGACCTGCGAGCGCGATTGCAGAGCACAAGGGATAACTGCTTGAGGCCGATCACGCACGACCTTGTTATGGGATGTTTTTGGAGTGTTAGCTCCGTTCTTAAGAAGGCCTTACTGCCGGAGACGGAAATCCGTGGAGTAAGACGAGGTATGACATTTTTAGGGTCGACCTTTTCTAACCCTTTCCTTCCTTTGTGAGGAGGCATGGCTGCAAATGCTGGCTATCCGAGAGAAACACCTTACTGCTGTCACACCCCGCTGCAGTCAGCAGTACGACTTCACCCTTAGATTTTAGGTTGCTGCCTTTAGTCTTATCGCTCTGCAACAGACCTGCTTGGTATGGTAGGACCTAGAGGAACATGAGTTCCAGCTAATATAGCTCGGTTGGGTCATCACGATAGGCAATCCTGACCACCACGTCGAGGTAGCAGCTACGGCTGGGAAACTACTTCCTAACTAAAAGATGACGAACTTCCATCACTATGGAAACAGGTATTAGCTAAAAACAAAAGAATGGTAGAAAACTAGGAGTGGGATTCTTCGAAACCAAGCGGACAACCTCTTTGCTATCCAAAAAAATTCATAAGGGTTTAGTAGAAGTTGGAATAGTTGAATGTAATGTTAAGGCAGTCCTGAATTAATACCTAGTATTTCATTTAGACACTTAAGAAAACTTAAAAACACTTTCCTCATCATTAAAATTGAAAATCAAAAAGACAACTGGTCAACGTGCGGTTTACGCGTACATTAACGAATTTCGCATGCTCTTATAAATCCAATAAACCTTTGATTTCATTTGTGAATTATTAACAGCAGATATAAAAATCAAAACTACTGGTACAATCGCACTTCATAATAACAACGAAGGAATTTATAACGTTAAGTTTCGTAAACCGTACGATGTGGTGACAACACCTTCATTGTCACACCAATCGACATTGTATTTGCATGATGAATTTGAACGCCTGGAATTTTCCCAACACGGAAACTAGGTCTACAAGCACGAGACCGATATATATAACAAGGTACGCTGATATATGTGACGTCAAACAAAATACACGAAGGTTGGTTGGGAACTGGATACAGGATATACAATAGTATACTGATGCCATGTTAACATCAGTATTATATAAAAGACAGCGAAACCACACGGAAAAAGGGACAGAGGGAGTTACAATTTCATGCTTACTGAAACGTGATACGCCACCTGTACATCTACGATATTACTAACAAATTACGGCTCATTCGAGTTGGCCACGTCAATTTAAACTTTGGAAACGATTGAAGATAATCATACAGAAAATATCCTTCTAGGCAGTCAAAGTCATTCATTACACTAAATAGAAACCATAATCAACTGCCAATGTGACGAATTGGTTACCAAAGATTTCTATGAATAACAAAACTATTATATCGACTGGAAACTGTTATGGCACAAACGAGATACTTAATTGTTCGTCAACGAACACGTACAGTGAAGTGGTAAGTTTTATTCAGATTTGGAGTTACGAAATAATCGTCGAAATATATATCACAGTGGAACAGGGAATTAATATTGAGTTCAAGGCATCGATTGAGTAAAGTGGGACTATCAAATGCAGTTTACTGAATTTTGTGAGCAAAAATAAACTGACGTGATAACAGACGTGATCTATTAGTCAGATAGACTGATTTTACTCATAGTAACAAAGGTTCAAAGTCCTCTCAACAGTTGGAATGAATAATCCTAATAGAAATTTGCAGCTTGAAACAAAATGTACAAACTAATATTAAAATACTAAGTTACTTTGGCTACGATCCAAAATCTAAGATGAATTTGATTAAAAGATATGCATTACTTAACAGTTTGATCTTATTCACATACGTATTTAAATGAAATGCAAAATAAATTAAGTAAAATCTTACATCATCCGAGAACTCAGAATAGATAGGTATAAAGTTGTAGGTCCAATTCCAATAGATTGAGACAAAAATCTTCCTGCCAGTGGTTGATTACATTTTCCTAGCCAATAAATACCCAACCACTGACATATAGGACGTAAAAGATTTGGAACTGGGAAGCCAGACAGTTGCTGATAAGCATCATACAAACGAGTAGCCAAATCGTTAGCAACCTGGCTCATCTGATCATTATTCTCCAATAATATAGAATTCCCATACAATGCGCTACTCGATGTTGCCTTGATCTGATTAGCAGCCCATTTAGACGTTAATCTGACGCTACGTGGACGCAACGGAGCACCAATTAAAGAAGAACAAGATTCCACTGGGTCTAGAATCATTGTATGGACTTTGTCTAGGTCTGTATTTCTGATTCCTTTTCTCTTAAAAATATGCAATAGTAATCGGAAAAAAGCCGATAACACTGAGTGACAATGAACAGTATGATAAATGCGTAAAATGCTCAATTTTCTAAATAGCAGAACATACTTATAGCGTAGGTCATCAAGGTTCATCTTAGTTTAACGGATCTCAGAATATAAAGGAAATATGTACGACTATACACCTACCTTACAAAGAGTTAGTTACAAGCTAATTAGTGCTTCCACAACTTTAAAAAAATACTTTAAAGACTCCATTGTTTTTTATTATATAGCTGCAATATTCTCATAATTATGAGGGAGTATCTTCTGCTTACATTGAAATTAAAATGTAGGAAGTTAGACTAAAAATGATATGATTGAATTCTGATAAAAATGGTTATGGTAATAAAATAAGGATATCAGTACTCAGTCAGTTAATCATGTGCAACGAAAATCCCGCACATATTTGCATAGGTCAAAGTTGCCACGCTTCATTAACACAACAAAATTAACACTAAAATTAGTAGAAGTAATAGTTACATCAGTGATAGTAAAAATAAACTGTGCACACATAGAAGACGATGCATGCAAAAAATATTAGCTCATGGGAAGAAAGGTATAGAATAATTGTAAGCTCATGATTTAACGGAAAACAAAGAGTGGATGCACCGACACCACTGTGACCGATTTATACCCATTTCCCCCCCCCCAACCCACAGTCCTCAACTATTGTTTACGACGATCGTGCGAACCCTCACCAAGTAGTTTGCATCGACCAATACAGCCCAAACCAGCAAATATCGACTTCAAAGACTGATGTAATATTTTAGCTTGACTGTTCCTAAAGTGGTCAAGTGAGTGACCACGCTAAGATTCTGTATGCTTGTCACAGAGACACAACATTGATCGATAGCAGGAGTTCCTAAGGTTTTAGCCATTGAGACCCGTTGCCCAAATTAACATATAGTGCGCACACTCTCAGACCATAGGTTTCCTGCATTTAGTCTTACTGCTCTTCAATCGACCTCCCTAGCATATTAGGATCTAAAGAAATGATTGTCCCAGTCGGTATACCCCGATTGGTTAATCACTCTATCAATATAACAGTAACGGTCGATGTATACTACACTACTGAGTAGGTGTGTCACAACTTTCTACCCTCCTCATTTTATACTTGCCGCCATTCTTCAATCATCGCATTGAAAATATCTGACCATCGTTTGACCTTCATTAGTTTTATATTTATATCTAAATGCTTTGACAAGTTTACATGTGATCAAACCATTCGAAATAATTAGTGTAAATATATAATTTCCCAGATTAACTGTTTTCTCGTTACACCAAGTAAAGTTAGACAACCTACAGTATGTATACTAAGACGATAGCAATGATGGGATACGAAAATACTTATGAAATGTAAATAAAAATATTCAATGTTGAAAAATGTTAACCTTTGGTTAAAAAACCACTGTCTTGAAAACTGACTTGAAGATACATAACACTAATTTGATGTACCACAGATAGTGGACGATACGAAATCATTAAACAAGTACACAGCTCAAAAGGTATTTTCAGCTAAAAAAAAAATAAGGAGAAAACGATCTATGTTTCAGAATGAATAAAAGTCACAAAGTTGGGGCTTGATTACTATGCCACTAGAATGTGTGAAATAGGGATGATCGGAACATTTTTAAACAATCAATAACTTTAAGTGAAGGATAGCTGTCAGAATGTAACCAAGATCATTGACATTCACTAAAATAAACGTGGTTTACAAGGCTTTAAGTAACGTTAACTAACTTTATTTTTGGAACAATTATAAGAATATATTCCCAAAGGTTTAGGACTAGTTGGTTTTCGAGAGGGATAGCCGAGTAATTGCAATAACATTTCTTTATCAGCTTCATGAATATCCTTATTCACCGCAGCGTTATCACAGCGACCAGTTTGTATTACGGGTTTTGAAGATATTTCATCATCTTCAATATTCTTATTGATATTTTGATGGTCTACAGAAAAAAATAATTAAAAAAAATATGAAAACATTTAATCGCTAATATCTTGAGTAGCATAAATTATGCATATGCAATTATAGTGATTTTATAAAGAATATTAATGATGAATTAGTATTATCATTACAAATACATAGTGATATAACAGGGCACAATAATAATCTGAGGACTAAACTGAATGTGGCAGACCACCAAGTACCATTAGTTATCCGCAAAAAAGGCTAATATATCTGTTGTAAATTGTGTCCACTGGTGATAAAATACTAAATTTTATTTGTACACAAACGAAACGAGTCATGAGAATGGGAGAATATATAATGAACAGTAAAAGTTTTATCCAAGACAATGGAGATGTTTAAAACAGCCACTTATCTATGGTATAAACATGTTTAATAAAGAGACACCGATAACAACAGGGTGATTTAAATTGAGGTCAGATGGGATATGTTCAAAGAACTGAACAAAATGTGACTGAACTACTGAATAAACAAAGCTAACGTTAGACAATTCAAGCAAGGATATGAAGTAAATTAATGACATAAAATTACTGGGGCCGCTAGGTAATGTGCTGCTCACTCCAGTGAATCTTTACAACTCTGGAGCACGTCAGTTCACACGAATAACTCGTAAGCTTGGTAATAAAAGTAGGAAAATACGTCAGAAAATTTTAAAACATTTGCGAGAAGGCAAGGAAACCTAGTGGTAGAAGGGCGCTAGAAAGTTGAAAGGAGTAGCTGCACTTCCAACTCGCCCGAGTCAATAGCAGTAAGAAGTCAATAGTATGCTACTCACTAACACTAAGAAACGCCTCAGACGATGGGAAGAGTTTTACGAGGATCAGTTCAGTTGGTCAGACAGTTCCACCCTCGCTGGATGGTGACAACAGAACCACTCAATCAAGAGGACAGTAAGGAACCTTAACTTCCTCACCGCAACAAGTCGCCAGACCCAGAGGATTCATTAAGCTCCAGCTCTTTCCAAGGATGGTAGCCAACTGCCGATTATAGCGTTGATGGAACTATTAGAAAAGTTTTGGAGAAGAGTAAAATGAAGCGATCGCTGTTCATATCTTTAAAAATGGCCCACGTAACCACTGTAATAATTGATAGGGATAAGTCCACTCTCGATTGATTGTGAAAAAGCGTGAAAAACTACTAACTCGTGAGGAGTAAGCCGGTTTTTGATGAGGTGATGAATGTGTTAATAACATTTCAGCTTTCGACAAGTGTTAGAATACCGTCGCACGAACTGCAGTCTAACACTCATTGAGTCTCTTGACAATCAGAACAGCCTTCAACCTGCTGGGCAGAATTGTTGGAAAAAGGTGTGCCTGATAAGTCTATCAACATCTTGAAGACCATGTACACAAACACCTCGTATACAGTAAAGGTATACAACCACGTTTCTGTACTGTTCCAATCCAACAGTGGAGTTAAGTAGAGTTGCCTAGTCTCATCATTCCCCTCCACTGACGACGTTCTGTAGATAGCTCTGAAGGGTGTGTTGGTGATGTTGATTTGCTACCTGGAGGAAAACTTTTCGACTTCGAGTATGCAGATGGCATTACCTTACTGTGTGATAACACATAAGACACTTAAATCGTATTTAATCAGTTGGCAGTTAATGTCTGTAAGTATGGTATATACTTTACGCCATCAGAATGCAATCCTTCTGAAAAGCTGGCAGGAGTCTGCACATACTCTCGCTTTCTGTTGTCAGTCGTTAAATGTAGCTGAGAAATACGTGCATTTGGGTAGCGCCTTGAGTGCTAGTGGTGGTATGACAGATGAGATCAACCTATGCATAATGAAAGGCAGATCAGCCAGTGCTAATTTGGGCCATCTTTGGTGTCAACGTAACGTGAATGTGAAGTCTAGTTTATGATGTTTAGATGAGAGCAGTTTGTTCTCTATTTGTGTGACCTGATCTTAGATCTGATGTTCGACATCTCTGTCTGTTCGACTGCCATTGCCTTCGAAAAATTGCCGACACCCAGTTGCATCACCAAGTCAGTAGTACTGAGGTTCGGTAATATGTGTTTAGATGCACTGATGATAATCGACTTCACAATTCCGAAACACCGGTTTTGTTGGCTTGGTTATGTTTCACAAACGTCGTTCTAGAGGCTCCAAAACTGTCTATTAATTGATGACGCTTTGAATGAGTGAAAAAAGCGGAGGTCAGTTAATGACGTGGTTGTAGAAAGAAAGTTGTATATGACTATTATCTTTTGATCTATCACGACTAGCTGATTGGCATTCTAGAAATAATACAAGTTAGTGACTTGAGACGCTAACAGATATGACTTACAATAGAAACCAGTGGGGCTCATGCTGTAGTTTTCTATTAAACTCTTCATGAGAGAAATGATATTCGTCAAACAAAAGGCATACATGGTTGTATTTTCATGTAATTATCTTGTTTAACTATCATCTTTAGACGATAGTCAATTCTTTTCCTTTATTTCTTCCCAATATTATGTTTTTAATTGTGTAGTTCCTACGCTTTTGGTACCCACTTGTACTAAATTTTGCATTTTAAAAATGAGTTTTACAGTGTTGTATCTGCTAGTTATCGTTAAATAGGAAGTTAATGAAACCAGATTTTGAATAAAATGCAAAAGGCGGGGAAGAATGCAAAGATAAACTCAGATATTTAAAAATTTATGGGGATAGCAAGCATTTTAGCTAAATAATTCAAGTACGCTTGTAGCATTTGTTGAACGGATGGCTTTAAATGTGTTACATAACTCACGAGATGATCTGCAGCGACTTCCATTACGTTGTGAACTGCTTAGGTTAGTTTTCTTGAGAAAATCTGCTGGACGACGAGGAGCATTTGGTCTAGGTGCAGGAGGAAGTGGTTGTTTCCCAGTACGAAGATCATTCTTTGAATGGAGTTGGGGCGACGACAATTTTACAACCTTGTTGTTGTATGCTTCTGATGATTTTTCCGCAGGAGTAGTATTTAATAACGAGAGAGCTTCAATAAGATCATTATTTTCTTTAGATTCAGCCTGCAGAATCACAGATAGTGAAAAGAAATTTATAGTGATTCAGAAAACATGAACTTAGTGTTTAGATTTAAATAATACAAAGACCATATTAGACTGTGAGCCACAAAAATGAATAAAGATTCGTATATATGGAGCGCAAATAAGTGTCGCAAAACCCGTTAATATTATATCACAATTACTAGTGTTTTGCACACACCAACCGACTACAGTAGAAAATGATGTGGTAAATGATAAATTGTAAACTGATATTAGTGTACATTGTAACTCTTTCAAATATTAATTCAATTATTTAGAACATCTCATTAGTAATTTTTACGTCATACTTAGTCATGCTACGAGCATTCCATTTTCCGCTTAAGGAATTATCATCATCATCATCATCATCAATAACGCAGAACCGGGCACAAACGCCGTAGGTTCAAGTTGCCATATCACATTAGCACTACGAGATTAC
This sequence comes from Schistosoma mekongi, assembly GCA_034768735.1. NCBI lineage: Eukaryota > Metazoa > Platyhelminthes > Trematoda > Strigeidida > Schistosomatidae > Schistosoma > Schistosoma mekongi. The sequence goes on from CM068305.1 coordinate 62,864,681, forward strand.
AGAGGTAACGTATAAACAGAATACAAGAGGCAGGAGTAAAGTAAAGGTGTGTAGCAAACAATAATAGAATTCAAGATCTAGATAAGGTTAAAGAGTGAATACACTTGCGCCACTGTGACCGATTCTGAGCCATATCGCCTAGTGTTTCCAGCCATTTATTGCGTTCATCACGCGGACCCCAACCAGGTAATCTACATCTACCTACATGGCTTAGACCAGTAGTCAAGGGCTTCGTGGACTGATGCCATGTTTTGGTTTGGCCGCCCCTAACCTTCTCCCATCCTACTTCAGCCCTAGCCAACATCGCGCGACGTGGTAGACGGTAGCCGGGCACACGCAATACATGCCCCAGCCATCTTAGTCGATGAAGGTTAATGACCTCTTCAACTGATTTACCGTGTTTCCCAAGAACCTTTTGTCTAACCTCACTATTACTAATCCGGCTATTCCATGATATACGAACGACGTTACGGAGATCCCTATGGTCAAATATCTGGAGTCGACGCATATCTTGGGTTTTCATGGCCCACGTTTCGAAGCCATATGTAATGATGGCGCGGACTTCTGCGCAGTACACCCGGCCTTTCGTTGAGACACGGATATCTCGTCTGCGCTACAAGTGCCGTAAATTGGCAAATGCCAATCGAGCTTTCTGAATCCGCGCTGAGATTTCGTCAGACACCGACCCACCAAGGGTGATGAGACTTCCGAGATAAGTGAAGCGATCAACGCATTCAATTACTTCACTTCCTATAACTAATTTAGGAGAAGAAGCAGGCCAGTCCTGGAGTAACATTTTGCATTTGGGAGGTGAGAAGCGCATCCCAAATATGCCTGCATTGTTACTCAACGTGTTCAAGAGACCTTGAATGCTGTGTGCATCTTCACCAAATATGACTATATCATCTGCATATTCTAAGTCGACGAGAGAACCTCCTGGAAGGAGATTAATTCCTGAGGAGTTAAAAGAAGTGAGTGAAATTTCTAAGAGTACATCTATGATGAAATTAAATAAAAAAAGGATAAGGGGAAGCCCTGATGGACTCCACTTGAGGATGAAGTTTCTCGTGACAATTCGCCATATGCTCTGACTCGACCAGTAGTGACCAAGTAGAGGGCCTTCATAAGGTTAATGTACTTTTCAGGTACGCCTTTTAATGACAAACATTGCCACAAGACTTCATGATCTACAGAGTCGAAAGTTGCTTTCAAGTCAAGAAATATAACTATAATCGGACGTTGGTACATATGTCTATGTTCAAGGACCTGGCGCAGGGTGAATATGTGATCAATGCAACCTCGTCTAGGTCACAAACGAGCCTGGTTATCTCGAGTCTGCTGTGCTCTAGTGTTGGATAAACGTAAAATGATTATAGAGGCTAATATTTTAGATACTATGTTCGTCAAACTGATTCCTCTGTGATTATCACAAGAGGATTTCTGTCCCTTTTTGTAGATTGGAACGATCAGCGATCGAGACCAATCAGATGGGATGGTGTTTTGTTCCCAGACTTTGGCTAATATATCAGTCAACCTGCAGGCTAAAACTAGACCACCATCCTTAAAGGTGTCGGTAGACAACATATCAGGTCCTGCTGCTTTCCCTCGTTTCAATTTACTTATAGCGTTTTCAACCTCACTGAGAGTTGGGGGACCTGTGTCAGTTTTCCATTCGGGTAGCTTGGAGATTGTGGGTAAGCTAAGCGTGACTGGGGGCCAGTTAAACTGTTCCTGAAAGTGTTCTGCCCAGCGTTCTAATCTTCTAGATTGAGAGTAGATCAACGACCCATCTTTTTCGGAGATGATTTCACTAACTGCCGATTTTTTGATACCGGTGTCCTTAATAAGTCGGAACAGCTGTCTACTATTGCCTGCCGCTGCTGATGCTTCTATCGCTTTTGCTTTTGTTGCCCACCACTGTTCACGATCCTTACGCAGACTCTTTGTCAGTCTACGTTTCAGTTGTCGTCGCTCTTCATCATACTCCGAGCCTGCTGGAATGAGTTTTCGAGCCTCCATCAGTTCCCTAGAAGTACTGGAGATCCAATGGTCTTTCATTGGATTGGGGTTAGATGCTAATAGCGCTGCTGCGTATACACCTGCTTTAAAATCATTCCAAGCTACTTCGGGGGAAACCAGTTGGTCATGGGCGACTAAATGCTTAGCCAAGCCATTCATAAATGCAATCTTAGCATTCTCAGTCTCAAAGTGATATCTAAAGAGTTTGCCTGATGTAACCTTTCTGCGACCAGCAAAACGCATAGAGATATGTGCTCTCACTAGGACGTGGTTAGAATCTAGACACGTGCCCCAGAAAGAGCGGCAGTCCTCTATACAGCCTCTCCAACGGTAGCTGATGCCGATGTGATCAATTTGTGTCCATCGTTGTGTAGATGTTGGGGGTCGACAGGTTAAACAATGTCTCTCCTGATGCTTAAAGTTTGTGCTAGCTAAAAATAAACGGGAGTCTGAGCATAACTGAAACAGACGATCTCCGTTGTCTGTTCTCTGGGCTGGGATGCCGAGTAACCCACCTAAGTGCTTTTCAGCCTGATTTAGTCTACCTACTTGGGCAATAAAATCTCCTGCTATAATTACTAGGTCTGAACGCTTAGCTTTCTGAAGGAGGCTAGAGAACTTCATATAGAAGTCGTCTTTCACTTCATGTGTGCTGCAGTCAGTGGGGGCATAAGCAGAGACGACAAAAAGGCATCGGCGTGTGTCCCTATCTTTCCGAGTTCGTACTGTGCCGTTTAGACGGACAACTTTTCTGCTATTATGTAACTTTTGTCTGAAAACAATAAGGGATGCAGTCATAAGTCACGTCCAGATAAATCCTCAAGTCTAAACAGTAACTAAAGTTTACCTTTATATCTGGGTTTTTGCATTTCATGAATTATTTGTGTAACATGCAAACGTGGTATTTTTAATAAGCTAATAGATTTAAGGGGACAATAATTATCTACATTGCATTAGAAGATGGATATTGAAGCGAGAAATCATTTATCATAAGTGAGACGAAGTTAGTAAGTCACTCTAACTTTCAACACTTTCTAACTTTTGGGTATAGAGTTAAGAGTGAACTCAAGATTACCATAAAATCTGTAAGATTGTGGTCACTACAATTGTAAGATTAATAAACAAAGTTAATATGACATACAAACGGAAGTGAACAACCCAACGGCAATTTTTTACCACTCCTTAAAGAAACCTTTAGTCAAACAAATAAAGAAGAAACATAGCAAGTATACTCACGTAATTACACACTTTCGAAACCAATTTGACATCTTTTGATGGGACAGTGTACAAAGCAGGTAGATAGTGAGGTACTGGTAAAAGGTCACTTCGAACAAACTGAGTCAAGTTAAATAACCAAGGCCATGGTGCTCCATTAAGGATCAAACAAACGCAGGTGCCCAGAGGTAAACCACCGACGCTTAAAAAAGATCGGCTTACAGACTCGAAGACACAATCATCAGCAGAAGGTATATAAAATCCTTTATTGTACCATCCATTCCATTCTGAGGTAAGTTGATGTCCAGCAATAGCTGAAGCAACTTGTATAGGACTTGGATAAACCTCAACCGTTCTATTTTTGTTACCCGAATATATACGCCGCGTTGGGCTACCAGAAAACATTGAATTAAATGGTCTATTGTAATTGGACAACAGAGGATTAGAACCATCAGAAAATGCATCGTGTGACAAAGAATTTACTTCCGTTATATGTTTTACCATTCTATTATTGCCACAATTATTGTGGAGAGATTCATTTGGAAATGCCTTAGAATGAATAAAGGCTGACTCATCAGCCTCCAAGGAGACATTAGAATTTGATATTACATTTGAATTTTGTGTACACTTTTGTTTCGATTTTTTATTTACAAGTTCCTCAAGAGATACCTGACATGTTGCAATATGGTTTAGCTGTCGTAAACGTAATTCAAAAGCCCATTGACGTTGAGCAAACATATCTAGATGAGCCATTAAGTTGAGGGCAATCTGTGTACTACAAAAAATAGGGCAAATGCATAAAGTATGTATGCGTAATACTGATGCATTGTGACGAATTAGAAATTAGAATTCCAACAAAAAAGAATCAAACACAGACTAAAACTGTAATTCATTGGTTACTCGCACAGAAGTCCTATTCATGCATAGTATGTATTACTCACCACGACATATAAGTCTAAGTTGGGTAAGTATGAGTATAAATAGTGTACGCCATGTTTGTATCGGAAATAAATAAACAAGACTGATTTTCTCAATATGGATTCGCCGTCAGTGTCCCTTTCAGTGCAAGTAAACAGGATTGAAAGTATAATCTGTATTCAGAATTAATTTTAAGACCTAGCTAGTTTAAACATCAATCTACTTCATAAGTTGATACATATAATAATAACTTATATCATGAAAATAGCCTTTAAAATCATTTATATCATATGACAACAATCTAAATGGAAAGTGATAAAAAGATTTTTGAATCTACGGTAAACAGCAACAGGTGGTGTGGAGAAACGAACTTTTAAACATTAACTTACTAACTGCATAAGTGAAACCGTTGGCCAATACATAACAACTCATTTTGATAAACACGAGCTTCTCTTACAGTACCTAGAAGCGTATACAGCTCAGCAGTTTGGTGGCAACCGTATAAAAGTAGTCGCGTTCCCAACCACAAATTGAGCAATTCATTATCTGGAAATAATCGACATAACAGTTGTCAATTACGATGCAATTAATGTATTATTATTATTATTACGATGAAAAATGCCTGAAGAAACGAGTGTAGAAGTTTAGTCATCGTTTTAAGTTCTCATAAAAGTATTATGCAAAGTAAGCTTAGCCGAACATATATGATAAATCACCAATTAAATAAAACTTATAAAGCATGATAATTTATTCAAGTATCAAGTACAGATTTACCTATGAACCAAATTCTAGTTAACAGTTAGAAATAACACCTGACTTCTAAAACTTAATTAGGTGGAGAAAGGTTTAAACCTCAGACCTATTGTTGGGAAGCCAAATGCTCTAATGAATAAGCCACCTCTCATACGAAAGTATGTTAAATATTGAGTCCAGTTAATTTTGCCGAATATCAGTAAATTATCATTTTATGATCAAAGATAAATTGCTTAGAACAAAACGTTAAGATCTGTTTTTTTTCAATTATTCTGTCGAATTTCAAATGTTTTTGAAAAATAATTGACTTCTGAAGTTTTACGCAAAAATAACTATTAGTCATATATATCCCAGTTAAAATGAATGATGACAGTTTCCGACTTTAATTTCAGAAGGAATAGAAAAGCACATTTTACATACTGTAAATAATAAATAGAGCTAACACTTCTTGTTAATCAAAGGTTCCAAAAACCTAATATTACCATCGTCAAAACTGTATACAACAAAGAATTAAGTGTAGGTTTAACACACCGAGTGCAAGGAGTATAAGACGTGTCAACTGAAGCAAGTAGAATAGTTACCTTAAATACTGATGATGAAATTCAGTGATACTGTTCGAAGCAACACGGCGATTGGGAACCGAATCTGCATTACAAGGCTGTGACATTCAAGATTCGTCATATTAAAATAAAGTATAAGAGTGAATGAGGTACAATACTTACTAGTAGATATAAACAATATAAAGGTAATTAGAAAGGCTTAGAAGCTTTTAAAAACAATTACTTATACCTGTTAATCTAGCAGAAGTCCAAGCAGCGGTAGACGCACTAATATCTGAAGGCGCAGACTTTAAATTTACAGAATTTTCTAACGTTTTAGGGTCTTCATTTTCCTTCTCAATGCCAGTTACAACGTTCTGATTTCTGGCGTACGAATTATTTTGTAACTTTCGCTCACAACACAGGCGCATAAATTTTACCAATGTTTGACCATGCATACGAACAATAACTGAGGCATGTAAAGGAGATATAGGCGGTGAAGGGAACTTGTTTTGAATTTCTGACTGAAGAGGCATAGTAGCCAATTCAAAATTAGCACCAAATATACATCGGGCATGAAGATGGAACCAGTAAAACGATACTGAGGAAATGATGATGTGTTCTTAAGGAACAACAACAGGCTGTTAGCGCTGAATATTTAATAATAAACGTAAATATTTACGTCTAATTAATGAATCATTTACTTGTTTCGAAAAACCTAGGCAGTAAGTAGTATACCAATAGAAAGAATTGCTAACCGCTTTCTAAAGCCAATCGGATTTCCACAATTCTTAATAAGTCAGCCAGTCATGGACAACGTATAACATGGGTCATGTGTGTATAAGTCTAAGTTGCATTACCAAATTAGCACGATGGGATCGAATTTACAAAAGTGACATGACAATAAAATACAACAAGAATTAAGTGTAGGTTTAACACACCGAGTGCAAGGAGTATAAGACGTGTCAACTGAAGCAAGTAGAATAGTTACCTTAAATACTGATGATGAAATTCAGTGATACTGTTCGAAGCAACACGGCGATTGGGAACCGAATCTGCATTACAAGGCTGTGACATTCAAGATTCGTCATATTAAAATAAAGTATAAGAGTGAATGAGGTACAATACTTACTAGTAGATATAAACAATATAAAGGTAATTAGAAAGGCTTAGAAGCTTTTAAAAACAATTACTTATACCTGTTAATCTAGCAGAAGTCCAAGCAGCGGTAGACGCACTAATATCTGAAGGCGCAGACTTTAAATTTACAGAATTTTCTAACGTTTTAGGGTCTTCATTTTCCTTCTCAATGCCAGTTACAACGTTCTGATTTCTGGCGTACGAATTATTTTGTAACTTTCGCTCACAACACAGGCGCATAAATTTTACCAATGTTTGACCATGCATACGAACAATAACTGAGGCATGTAAAGGAGATATAGGCGGTGAAGGGAACTTGTTTTGAATTTCTGACTGAAGAGGCATAGTAGCCAATTCAAAATTAGCACCAAATATACATCGGGCATGAAGATGGAACCAGTAAAAGTAGCCGCGAGCACAAACAACAGCCCATGACTTCCCTTCAAAGAACTCTTTATGTTCAAGTCGAATAAGATCCAAGTTTGCAGAGAACCCATGCCACTAGTAAAAACGAAAAGAATAATTCAATCGTTGCTACAAAATTTTCGAATGATTGGGTGGGTATTCATTCATTTACTGATAATAAGATGTGATAACATTAGACTGACACACGTTAAGAAGTCAAATGCTCCTTATAAGTATGCACAAAGAGCTAACTTATGTTGTGATTTATAGTTTCAGAGGCAGAAATCATGTCGAACAACAATAAATTATTTATACACCAAATATACAATATAAGTATGTTAAAAGGAACATATAAAACGAAATTTGAAAACGATACTGAGGAAATGATGATGTGTTCTTAAGGAACAACAACAGGCTGTTAGCGCTGAATATTTAATAATAAACGTAAATATTTACGTCTAATTAATGAATCATTTACTTGTTTCGAAAAACCTAGGCAGTAAGTAGTATACCAATAGAAAGAATTGCTAACCGCTTTCTAAAGCCAATCGGATTTCCACAATTCTTAATAAGTCAGCCAGTCATGGACAACGTATAACATGGGTCATGTGTGTATAAGTCTAAGTTGCATTACCAAATTAGCACGATGGGATCGAATTTACAAAAGTGACATGACAATAAAATACAACAAGAATAAAGGAGTGTGTGAGGAAGAATAATTGGAATGGATTTAGAAGACAAAGAGTGAATACACGTGTGCCACTGTAACTGCCTCTTACTTATATTACTCAGTGCGATTAACTGTGATTACAATGTGGACAATAACCAAGTAAACTGCATCTTTTAGCAGTTAAGGACTTCATGGACCGGTATCATGTTTTGGTTTTGTTTCCTTTAGCTTTTTTCAATCTTACTCATACTTCAGCCAATATCGTGTGACAAGGTAGGCAATCGAAAGAAAAACATCCCGACCACCCCAGTTAAAGGTTCGCAACATCATCCACTGATTTGGCATTTTTCCTTGGTACCGAGTACTTAACTTCAATATTGCTTTCTCCATCGTTCTATGATATACGGGCGATACTTTGAAGGTTAATATGAACAAAGACCTTCCCATCGTTTGGAGAACCGGGAGGTGATAACCATTCTTACACTTCAAATAGCACTCGAAATAACCCTATATGCGGTCAAATCCCTTCTCCTTTGTTTCTTCCACTTTCACTCCCAGCTATCGTCTTCGCCCAACTCTCCCACATATCCCATTAGTGCTAATGAGCCAAGTTTACTAAGTGCTATTCTAGGTTTTCTCAAACCGCCCACTAAGGTTAACGCTGAAGTTTTTGAAGCAAAAACATTGTGTTAAACCAGTCAACAGACCGGTCCAAGTTGCCATACCTCTATGGCACCGCAAGATCAACACCACCACAATTAGTAGAAATTACTTCAAGAAAATAAAATAATAATATTAACAAGCAGTGTGAACATATAGAATACGGTTCAGGAAGTGTACAAAGTTATGGAATAATCTAAAGATCATGATTTAAGGGAGGAGAATGAGTGAATACATCTGCGCCATTGTGACCGATTCTAGGTCATGTCACTGTGTTTCTAGCCACTGGCTACGGTATTCACGAGGACCCCATCCAAGTAATCTGCAGCTACCGACTCAAATCAGCAGTCAGTGACTTCATGGACTGATTCCATGTTTTAGTCTGGCCGCCTATAACTCTCTTCCATCCTGCTCCTATAACAGCCAACATCGCGCATCGAGGTAGACGGTGGTTGAGTATACGCAACACATGGTCCAACCACCTCAGTCGATGAAGATTCACAACCTCATCGACTGATTTACCACACTTACTTAACACCCGTCGTCTAACCTCGTTATTACTTACTCGGTGATCCTAGCTAACGCGAGTAATGTTTCGAAGACATCGATGGTCAAAAACTAATAACCTTCGAGTGTCGTCTACCCTTAATGGCCACGTTTCACACCTATACAGTAAGACAGAACTAACTGTAGAGCAGTACACTTTTATTTTCGTTGAGACAAATAACTCGCCTACGCCATAGGTGACGTAAGTTGATAAAATCCAAACGAGCTTTTTAGATTCGTAATGAGATTTCGTCAGAGACCAGACCATTTCGGGCTAATCAGACTTCCAAGATAAGTGAAGTGGTCGACGTGCTCAACTACTTCACTCCCTATCTTTAGTTCAGGTGTTGACGAAAACCAGTACTGGAGCAATAGTTTGCAATTAAAGGGGGAGAAACGAATTCCGAACATGCTTGAATTGGAGCTATTTGCTGTTAAAAGATTCTGCATCTTATCTGCGTCTTCGCCAAACAGGACTATATTGTCATCATATTCTAAGTTGATAAGTGGATCTCCTGGTAGGAGACCAATTTCTGAAAACTCAGACCATGAAAGTGTAATTGCCAACAGTAAATCGATTATGAAATTCAACAAAAATCGAGACAGTGGGCAACCTTGATGGACACCACTTGAGATTACAAGTTCGGATGACAGTTCTCCATAAGCTTCGATACGACTAACAGTGTTTGAGTAAAAAGCCTTAACAAGATTTATGTACTTCTGGGGTACAACTTTCAATGGAAGATATTGCCACATAACTTCCCGGTCAGAGGTGTGGCAACTTTGACCGATGCACACATGTGCCAGTTTCTTTGTTGTTCATACACCTATACATGCATACATTACTAAGAAGTATCACTTCATATCCGTTAGCACATCTACTAGGATCCAATTACCACCTTTAAAAGCCTCAAGATTTAATGCATTTAGCAACAACATACATTTTGGAGCACAATTTTAGTGTATTTGGGAGAGCATTTTGAAAACCGAACGGCCTTTAATGGCAGAACATAAGAAAACAACTATTCTAACCGGTGCAGCCCTAGTGCATCATGATAGGCAGCAGTTACAGTCATGCTTATGTCGCAAAGTGGACTAATGGGCATACGTACCAGATCCTATGTTGCATGAAACTGATTTTTTGTTTCGATCAATCACTGTAGGATTTGAAAGACCCGGACCATGCTTGGCAGATTTTTAGCAGATGAGTGTTTTATACAATGAGAAATTCTGCATTATTCGATAGAAGATCTCGATATCGTATTCTATAACTTTAATAAATCAGTCACTGATTTTCCATGAATTATAAGGGGCCAACAGTGGGAATTTAGTTGTTAAGACACAAAAAATAATTCTAAGATCACCATAATGCTGAAACAAAGTGCAATCAACCTGAGGTTAGAATTCCGAGTCCCGTCCTAACAACTTGCTGTTTTCAGAACTGGCAGAGTGAAACAAACAGCCAGCTGTTACGAGAACAATATAATTCTACAGTTACTAGTAGGTTACGATTACCTCAAGGGAATTAAGAGGATATTTCATTTAACAAACGTTTCAAAAAAAGCCGTGGGGATAAACTAGCTGCCGTCATACTGTATATTTTTCTTGCGTACGATTTAAAGGATTAAATATTTTCGACAGGTTCTTTTATATATACTTGTGAACATCGACTGCACTCGTATTTATTATTACAATATTTTGGCTGGTATCTAGCTAATCACAGTATAACACTACTTTATGAAAAACTTGAATCCAGATAAATAATTTTACTAAGTATTTTGGTAATGGTATATTCGACTTACGTTGCAATAGTGTTCTATGTAGGCTCTCCCAAGGGATACAATTACTGACTGAAAATATGCATGCGGTGTGGGAAGTCGACCTGTCAAACAAGCTTCATGTGAAGACTCGAGAATTTCACGACTATTATGAAGAACTGTAAGAACATCGGTACGAACTGACTTCAAAGTATCATAAACTGAGGCATTCTGTTCATGTGCAAAAATTTTTGAGAGACAGTAATTTATCAAGGCATAAGAAGCATCCAAAAATCTTCCACAGTTGTCGCTGATTGTAAACATTACTTTCCATATCGAGGACTCCAAATCGAACTAACAAAAATTGTAGAGGTGCACGTATATTAAATATTTTACTTTTAAAACACAGAATTATTACCAAACTAGTTAGTAAATAATGAAAATTTATTACTAAAGGTTAGCAAAGCAAATGGTCTTTGAATTAGTCAAGACGAGACATGCTTCTAGATAATTTACCAAGCTGGCGCTTGTATTAGTGGGATCATAGGCAAACTTCAAGAATTCATAAAAACACGCTTTGAACAGTACTAAGGCGTAGTTATCACAATCTGGCTTTGGACCTACTTGAGCTGTATTATCTGTTTAATTAACCTAACCAGATCTACTTACACCCTACCTAAATAACAGAGTTAAAATGAGTTAAAAACATTAAAGTTATTAGAATGCTTACAAATTTGTGACAAGAACCAAGAACTCCAAGGAGCTCGATTCGTGTCAGCATTTGACGAACAGATTGATCAGAATGTTCCGGAACATTTTCTAATGCCTTCAGACAGTTTTCAAGCTGTTTTGTAATACATTTGGAGTTAAAAACAGTTGGTAGTCCTGCGTAAACTTCCTCCGATTCCAGGAATTCGGATGTAAAGTTAGATGTGCTTTCAAGTCGATCAACATCACGTACATTTGGAACTACTGATTGAAGCTAAACATCTTGACCAAAAAAATTGTCTAGTTACCAAAAGAGTACACCTAGCAAGCTCAGAGAAGAATCCACTCAAAGAAAACATAAAACGTCCCGATCCAAAACCAGCGGGTGACTCGCTATAATTAACCATCGTGACATGAAATAAAGCAAACTTTCAATAATAAATTATCTTGCAATTCATTCTTACCTTTTAAACAGCAAATTTTTTGGGGCAGAAATAGTGATTTCTTATTTACACTTCTTTCACATATGCAGTAGTTACTCACAGATAATCAGTGAAATGTATCCGGACTTTCTAAGATTTCAGATTGTTGTGGATGCAATGGAAAAATCGCTGTGTCTAGTAGCACAAAATCAATAAATGTACCAGGAGCTGGACTACGTAGGCGAAACTGACAGAGGTAAATCAAATTATGGTAGATCAGCTAAATAGTTTGTACTAAGTCTGTAAATGAATCGAGTTTCTTCATAAATGGTATCAGTAGAGTGTAGCGTTAAATAATTCTCTAGATAAGTAGTTGAATAGGCTTTCTAATTGATGCTAACTATGTTCGTTTTAGTAGACACAACTAGTTGAAGGCACTCTGTCAAGAATCACAATCAGATCACAACACAACGTGGGAAACAACTTGCACTTGTTCGCTACTTTGTAGATACTGGAGCAGAAGTCAACGTCTTCTCTTTAACTTCATCTGATCGCCAATATGAAGCTGCTTTCAATCTACAGGCAGCTATGGAAAGGACATAGGCACGTATGGTGGAAGTTACGTCTACTTAAAAGTGGGTTTACGAAAACTCATGCACTGGGATTTCACATTCCCTGATGAGGAAACGCCTATCATAGGCACAGATTTACTGAGACCCCAGAACTTGTTTGTGGACCTTAGTAAAACGCGGCTAGTGGACGACAACACAAAGCTGTCATTCCGTGGAAGCACTGCTCTAGGTAGTAGTTTATGCCTCCTTCGTTTTAAGCATTTAATTAGCCCTTCTTTTCAGCCAATATTTAACAAGTATTCAGACCTGGATAAGGCAACGTCGAACTTATGTATATTTAGCAATGTTACACATCATATAATAACTACAAGTCAGCCTGTATTCTCGAAAGTATCCCGATTTGCACCCAAAAAATTGAGAATTGCGGAAAGTTAATTCAATCAAATGATGCACCTGGAAATAATCAGCCTAAAGTGCACTCATTATATGACCAATTTACGTTTGTCATATATCCAGAGCAACTTCTAACGACTTAACCGATCCGTACGAATATAGATAAATAAGAAGGCGATGAAGGATGTAAAAGTTATATTTGATAGTAAGTTGAGCATCGATGGGATTGCAACGTCTAGGTTGGCTAACTAGAAATAGATGCTTTCTACGTTGAAACGTGTCATGATCTTGTGATTATGCGTGACCAAGTGCTCTCAACTAGTGTCCGCTAAAACAAACATAGCCAACATCAATGATGCGAGCCTATTAAACTATGTATTTGGGGCCTGTTTGCTGAAGCGGCTCACTCCCCTACTGACCGGTTCGTGAGGACCTTAAGACTTACCACTTAAAGGATGAAACCCAATGTTTTAGACATTGGTAAACGTCCGTCTGATAGCCTGGGATGTTGTGCAGCATCTGGACGTCAGTGTCTTTGCTAGGGTGTCGTTGCCAGAAACAAAATATAGTCTTTTCCTCCAGCGTTCCACTGTTCGTTTCCAGATGACCTCACAATCCGAAAAAAAGGTTTTTAAATATGTGCATTTTGAATACAAAAACTTTGACAGCTCAATGCGGCTGGAAAGCGGCTAAAAAGCGTTTATAATATTCTTTAAACATACAAAAATGTGTAAAATTCATGCCGTAAAGTTAAAAATATTTGTTCAATTTTTATTTTTATTTGTGAAGAACTTTACATTACTTAGCGAGTAGGAAATTAGGAAAGAACTAACAGGTATAATATTTATTTAAGTGTTCTGAAAATCGTACATGTCTACCAGAACGTGTAGCTGTCGACGTTATGGAGCTCTTCGAAACTTGCACTTGCTTGTTTGCTGTTTTTAGGGGCGTGGCGACTTTGTTCATGTCAAGTTTCAAGGGTATTGTTGCGGGTTCGACATCAAAAGGTTTGCCTTCTACGTAGGCTGCTTTAAGGCGGTCAGTGAAGATGTTTCCCTCGTAACCACTCTTGTCGACTGTATGGTATTTTCTTTCTTGTTTCATGACCTCGTATACCCCCTTGTAAGTTGCATCGGGAGGTCGGCGTAGAGCATCACAACGTACGAAAACATGTGTACTATATTTCAAGGCTGGTTAGATAAGTGTCTGTTGATCGTTGTTGAGTTTGGACTGGCTTAAACGAACCCATATCATTTGCACGTAGATTCACGTAAGAATTGAGATCCATGTTTGTCGAGGTGGAAGCAACTTCCACAAACTCACCTGGTAGTCGAAGAATCGTTCCGTACACTAATTCAGTGACACTGCACCCAACATCTTCCTTTACAGTGCCGCGAATTACTAGTAAAACCAGTGGTGTTTTCAACTGTCGATGAAATCTATCTACCAAACAGTTAGTATGTGGGTGGTAGGTGGTTGTTGTGAAGCACATAATTTCAAGGAGTTTTGTCAGAGAGCGGAATTATTCAGAATCAAACTGACGCCTACCGTTTGTCCTCATTTTAGATGGACAACCAAAGCTTGCAATCCATCGTTCCACTAAAGTGCGAGCAATCGTTGAACAAGTGATGTCTCCCAGTGGAACTACCTCTGTCCGTCGTGTGAATCGGTCCACGAATGTTAGAACGTAGGAGAATTCGTTTGATTCTGGTAAAGGTCCTACCAGATCAGGGTGGACGTGGTCCAATCGAGAATTCAGGAGTTCGGAAAGCGTTTAGAGGGCATTCATTATGCTGAATTACAATATTCTTTTGGCAGGCCACACAGTAGCATGCTCATTTTTCGATGTCTTTATTCATCTTTGGCCAATGGGTTTAGACGTGCACGAACTTCAGGATGAGAGAGGTTGTGCAATGTGTCGAAGATGATTCGTCGATAACTGATAGGGACGATTGGACTGGGTGTACCTGTAGAAGAATCACAGATTAAAGTGTTCTTACCTTTTCTAATCGTCTTTGTTTAAGGTTTGAGCGTTGTTGTGGATAACTCGTGATGAAGATCATTGTCTTCATTTTGAAGTCGAGCTAATACAACGAGGTCGACTTTTTGAACACTATTCGAGGAATGTATTTCCGATAAGGCGTCGGCAACTATATTGGTAACTCCATATATATGTCGCAAATCAGTAGAAAACTAGTAAGTGCAGTCTAGATGACGCAACGCTTCTGGAAAGTACTTATCTGAAAATGACTTCTTAGAAAACGTCAGTTGTTCATAGTCGGTAAATATTGTTAATTCGCTACATTCCATCGAATGTTGAAAATGTCGTACAGCACATTAAATGAATAACAGTTCACGCCTAAAAGTGCTGTATCTCGATCCGGTATCGTTTAATCGTCTTGAGAAGAAAGCTAAAGGTTGCCAAGGCAATCCATTGCTGCAGAACTGCGCAAATGGCTGGGTCAGATGCGTCAACCGCGATGCAGACGAAAGATTCTGTATTATGATATGCCAGCATAGTTGCGTTGGCTATTGCTACTTTTGCTGCAATAAAGACTCCGCTTATCGCTGCACCCAATGTGACCATCCTTTTATTTCCGCGAAGTTGATTCGTTAGGGGTCTTATGAAAGAGACACAGTTGGGTATAAATCGCCTGTAAAAGCTTACCAATCCATTGGAAGCTCGCAAGTGCTTAGTAGTAGTTGGTTCCTGATACTCCACTATTTATCTACGCCGATGATGCATACCGTGGGGACCTATCAGATGTGATGAAGATGTGTAGGAATTACGAATAACGTCCGAATTTTATAAGAATAGACCAGAAACGATAACCTTGAAAACGCAACACTTCCCATTTGAATTCCCATGGAGAGCCGCCTCACCAACGAATGGTATGGGCGAACCGCAACTAGTAGCTCTACCAACCGTGACCTAGGTCTACTCCTAATGAAGAGTCCAGACGCTAGCGTAGATCACTCCGTACCTGCTGCAAAGTTCTCATAAGTCTTTCATCGCGCCAGAAGGCAAAAAGGCAAGCTGATAGCAGAACTCTTTCTTACAACATTCACAATGTACATTCAGTTTCATCCTGAGAGTTTCAACACAGTCAAGCCCCCTTTCCTCCAGAGGGAAAAAACCTTCTTGAAAAAGCCTAAAGATGGGCGATCAAATGGGTTATCTGCTCGAGAAACAAGCAGTATGAAGAAAATCTTAGAGGTTCAAACCTTTTCTTATTAAATTAGAGACGACTTCTGGATGGTCTGATAGCTATCAACGACATTATTTGCACCCCTCAGGACATTTTACAAACTTATCCTTCCTCACTTCAAAGGTCCCAGCCCAAAGGAGAAACTTCCCCCCCCCAAAATCTCACATCTAAGAGTGACTACACGAATGGGGTCTCATTTATTTCGGCTCAGGGTCTTCCCGGCTTGGATTATCCCTCAAGCTACTGTTTCTCAAGCTGCTACCGTCGGTAGGGAGCTTCAAAATGAGACTAGATAACCTAAACGGCTTTAATAGCCAACTGTCACTTGGGCTTAAAGTTCACCCGATATATGACCAAGTTACGTTTGCAGTATTACCAGGGCAACTTTTAACGATTGAACCCACTCTTACAAATGAGAATAAATCGTAAGGCAATGAAGGATGGAAAAGAAGTTATGTATGGTCGTGGATAGAGAGGCACTGGGATAGCAACGTCTTGGCTGGCAAACTAAAGAGGGAGTTGCTTTCCACGGTGAGGCGTGATGCGATCTGGTGATGATGCATGACCGAGCGCCTTCAACTAGTAGTGTCCGCTAAGGCAAACATGGTCAGCATCAATGTCTAGGATCTGTGTAACTTGTTTTGGGGATTATTTACCGCTACATTCTCAACCCCACTGTCCTCTCTCCTACTATTTACAACCTATTGGCTCTCACTACTTCATCATAATCATCACTTTAGTTCTGCTATCTCTATATTCCTACTGCTCGCAATAGCTCTTTTGTGTATTTCCCTTCTAATTAGTTACTCTACACCACCCCAATCTTGCACCATTCCTCTTGTTTTTCTACGTATAACCCTTCTGACTTCCAAAATGTTTGCACTTGCGACTATCCAGTGAGAAAAAAGAGAAAAAATAGGGATAGACAATTAAAGAATGTAGAAAATACTTGACCTCATAAAAGCACATGTAACAGAAAACGAAGAAAGTGTGTATTATTCTCCTGCTTACTCCACCAAGGACAGAGCAACCGAGAAGCTAGATAACTGCCACGAGACCCCACCAGAGACCTGGAACCGAACCTGTAACATCAAGATATGAACACTAATGAACCGCCTAGTTTATGCCAGCTTGTCTTAATGATATTGGGTATTGAATTAGTTTACACTCCCTTGATGCACAAATACTGAATATTGGATATAGTCATTTGCACGCCTTGCGACCTTTCAAATGCTTTGGATGGATGACAAAAATGTGTATGGTGTTTTCTTAGAATCACATTTAATCTCATTATTTCATCATGTCATCAGGCGTATTTTCTAAAAGAGTTTAGTTTGGCTGTGATCTTGGTCCAACAATGTTGTTTTTCTCGACGTTAAACTTGGGAAATATGTAGACTGGCCTTGGGGAAATTTTCGAGAAGTTTAATAAAAAAAATTTAGTAAGTTTCGGGGAACTTTGACGCCTAAGCAAATTCTACTCTAATAATCGGGGAAAATGGGCTTTTACCTAGGATGCTGTCACTTCTGCCAACTTATTTTTCCCATGAACATTTGCTTGTCGTCGAGATGCTTTATAAATAGTCTACTTTTCCACAATTTATCCTTGATGACATGCTTTTCTCCCAGAGTGTTCGATTTGCATGTTCCTGTCATACCATAGTTCTAAAACTATCATGAGATTGCCTAATTTTCATTAAAATCTGTCTACAGTCACTTTTATGACTTGTCTGGCAAAGTTTACCTACCAGTCAGTTGAAGCTGTATCAAGTACTATATCATTGGACTGTAATTTATAAGTATGTAATAAATTATGTGAAATATAAAACACATGAAAATACGGGCCTACAAAGTGTAAATTTTCTAGGGAGTAGTTGTCTTAGAAACAATCTGACACTTTAATCCGTCTTATTATTATGAAATGAGACGCATAAAAATTACAAAGCATTAATAGGATCACATAAATATTATGAAAAAAACAACAGCAAGCTATGTTGTTTTGTGCCTGACATCTAATTAATGGAAGAAATTTAAAATATGGAAGCATTTCTCAGTGTATAATCTTCATATTTCTTCGGTGCATCCTCATATTTGTAATATTTTTCATAGTTTTCGTTGTAATAAGGTCACAGCCAAAATGCATTTGTATTGAGTCGCCTGACTAAAAAGTAAGAGGCGATGTAAGCCTGGACCTTTGTATTATTACATTTGGCGTTGCATTGTTTAGCTAAGCCCTCCAAACTGCTGGTTTGTCTGGCCTCTACCAGTTCCCAATCAATGACAAAACGTTATGCAAAAACCACACACCTTAGCAAAACATACAGCAATCTGTTTTTAACAGTGTCCCATCTAAAAACTCATTTTCTGGCTTCTAATTCGATTATATAAGTTTTTAATCTGTTACTTTGAATAGTCCTATACCTTTGCCTCTTAACCTCGTTATACCCGCTTTTGAACTTATAAAATGTCTTGTTAAAATATTTTGATAGAATCTAATATGACAAGAGCATTATTGAAAGAATTTTTCTTGTGTTTATGATTTACCCACCTACTGAAGACATGTTGTAGCCGATTCTGTTTCCAGACCTGGTGTAAATCCTTTCACTGTCGAGATTGGCCCTCGTTCTAGCCTTAGACAGCCAACTGTCATCCATTGTTTTTGCTTGTTTTTTTGGTGTATGATGAGTGAGAATTAAGGTAAAATGTTGGCCATTGTCAAGTAAACGGCCTACACAACTTTCCTTCAATTGTTCGTGGCATCCATTTAAATATATTTTCGTGTCGGTAACTGAATATGAACATGATATTTTACCAGATAAAATGCCTTTTCCTTAGACTAGTGGTTTGAGTCTTTAGTATCAGTTCACTGTCTTGAGTCACAAGTACAATAACGCTTTGTGAATGTAACTATTTGCTCCCAGTCTCCAAAGAAGGAATCCAACAATTAAGACTCACAGATTTTAGACCAGATACACAATAAGTTTAACCGCCAAGCACAGCCAATTTACATTGTGTTATGTTATAATTTTAGGTGTTTACACTTTTAAGGTGTTATTTATCTGTTGGGAATTGTCTTGATAAACAGTACTTGTAAAAGTGGCATAGTCGCATAAATCTAACTCTGTGATGCTAAGTCGATCACCTACTCATCGTTTTCGTCGTAGTTTAGCCACCTATCATTTTTCACACTAGATTCAAGCAACTAAATGCACTATATTGCACCTCTGCCTGCTCGGTTATACCACTTATAACTGGTTTTAATCCACCATTCATCATTACTAAGTCAGGCAAGTCCTATTCCTTATTGTACACAAAACTGACTTTAGATCTAGTTCATCAGTAGTGGCACCCAATTTTCGATTAGGTAAGCGATATACGTCATTTTTAGTCTATTTGGTATCGTTTTGTCCCTACATGGTTTTGTGTTAAGCTACTTAGCCGCTTCATTTCCGTCAGCACTTGTTTCCACTGATCACCTGCGTTTACAAAGCACCCCAAAGTATCGCTGTAATTAACACATAGTAGTCGCTTTTATTGTTAATTGATAGGCAACTAGGATGTGATTTGTGGTGATTTGACTTAAATAGCATTCCATTTCCACTGTCACTACCGGTGATCAGCACTTATCAATTAAGGAAACTCAATTCGAACATGCAACCATTTATCATTGCTGTCATCAGGTCTTGGTCTAATAATAATCGGTTTGACGCTTTAGTAAATTGAGGCACTCGATACGAATATCAAATTAAGATGATCCACCGATTATACGTGGCAGTTACATTACTGTTTCTTGGAAACAGATCTCAAGACAGCTTCGGCAGTGTTCAGTATAATATGCATGTTCACTAGATGACACCTGGGGTACTAATAAGCGTACTTACTATACGTAGTCTTGACTAGAAAATTTTATCTTGAATGTATCATCTCACCTCTTGAAGCATGTACTGAAACTATCTCCACAACCATTAGCTCTTACCGAAGAGGTGTGCCTCACTACCTAGTGCTAGTCTGGATTTGTTTTTATCAGTAATAAATATGATAATTCATCCTGTTAGATTAAGGTTGAGTATGATTTACAACCAATCAATCAATGCCTGTTACCCCATGTGTAGCATCGGCCGCCGACCAGCATTCTCCAACCAACTCTGTCCTGGGATTCCCCTTCCAGCTCTTCCCAAGTGCTCGTCATTTTCTTCATGGCTGTCTCCGGTTCCCAACGTAATGTGTTCTTGGGTCCTCCTCTTTCCCTTTGACCCCTAGGATTCCAAGTTAGTGCTTGTCTTGTGACACAGTTTGATGATTTTCTCAATATTTGTTCAATCCACCTCTAGCGTCTCTTCCTAATTTTCTCCTCGGCTGGAAGTTAATTAGTTCTCTGCCATAACAGTTTGTTGTCGATGGTATCTGGCCAACGGAGATGAAGTTTATTACCTACACAGTTGTTTACAAATACTTGTATTTTTTGAAGGATGTTTTTCGTAGTTCTCCATGCAAATTTTAGCACCATACAACAGAACTGTCTTCACATCTGTATTAAAAATTTTGACTATAATGTTGACTGACAGTTAAGTTGAGTTCCAGATGTTCGTCAGTTGTAAGAACGCTGCCTTTGCTCTTCCAATGTGCGCCTTCATATCTGCATCAGATCCTCCATTTATATCGATGATGCTGCCGAAGTATGTAAAGGTTTCAACATCTTCCAGAATTGGATTAATGATCGTTGTTTTGCATCAAAGGATCTTGATCTTCCCTTTGTGTATGTTGAGGCCTACTGCTCCCGAGGCTGCTGCTACATTGTTCGTCTTCATCTACATTTGTTGCTGTGTGTGGGATAGAAGGGCTAGGTCATCTGCAAAGTCCAAGTCATCTAGTTGCATCCATGTTGTCCATTGTATTCCGACAGTGTCTTGAGATGTTGCAGTCTTCATGATCCAGTGAATCACCAGTAGAAAGAGGAAGGGAAAGAGTAAGCAGCCTTGTCTGATACCGGTCTTCGCTTCGAATGGATCTGTGAGCTGACCTCCATTCATGATTTTACAATGTAGTCCATTATAAGGATTCCGTATGATAATGACTATCTATTCCAGTAGGCCATTATGTCGTAGAAGGCTCCATAATATTCGCCAACCCACGCTATCGAATGCTTTCTCGTAGTTGAGGAAGCTGACGTAAAGTGGTGAATCCCATTCAATTAATTGTTCAATAATAAACCGTAAAGTCCCGATTTGGCCGGAACATTATCAGTATTTACGGAATCCTGCTTCGTGATCTCCAAGCTGGACGTCGACTGGATCTTTCATTCGGTTCAATAACACTCTAATGAAGACTTCCCCTGGTATTGAAAGAAGAATTATGCCTCTGAAGTTCCCGAAATCGTTAAAATCTCCTGTCTTTGATGAGGTACCCTTCTTTCCAGTCGATTCTCACAAATTTTCCGAGGGGAATGTAAATTATCTTTGCAGTTGCTTCTTTATCTGACTTCAGTACCTCACTAGGCTAATATGTTGTCTGGCCCCGCTGACTTGCCACTCTTAATTTGTAGGATGGACATTTTGATCTCTTCGACAGTTGGTAAGTTGGTGTTTATAGGGAGGTCCGTAGATGCTGCTACGATGATTGGTGGGTTCAGTGGAGCTGGCCCATTCAAGAGTTCCTCAGTGTTCTACCCATCTGTTCCCTTGTTCTTAAATCTCGGTGATTGGTTTTCCTTCTTTGTTCTTGACCCGTCGCTCTGGTTTACTATATTTTCCTGCCAATTCCTTCGTTGTGTCGTATAGGAGCAACATGCTATCTTCTCTTGCAGCTTTTTCCGCCGTCATTGCTACGTCCTTAATATATTTCCGTTCATCCGACCTGATACTTCGCTTCACTTGCTTTTTGACTTCTGTGTATTCGGCATGTGCCTTGGCTTTTTCTGTTCTTGTCCGGCTGTTATGAACTGCTATCTTCTTGCTCCTCCTTTCTTGGATCTTATCCAGAGTACCAACAGAGATCCATTTCTTATGGTGGTGCTCCTTACGGCCCAAAAACTGACATGTTGAGGTTATCGTTTCCTTAATCTCTTTCCAGTTGTCCTCCATACTAGTTCCACCTTCTTCTAGTAGATCGTGAAATACCTGGAACTTATTATTGAAAACTATTTTGAATTCCTTGCGTTTGTTAGTATCCCGGAGAAGGGACGTGTTAAACTTTTGTTATACTGCTGCTCCAGTTGTCCAGTGCTTCTTCAGCTTCAGTTTCATTTTAGCCACCACCAAATGGTAGTCTGAAGCTATGTCAGCTTCTCTCCTTGCTCCTACATCTTCTATGGTCCTTCTAAACTTCTTATTGATGCAGATATGGTCGATTTGGTTCTTCGTAGTGTGGTCTGCTGAAACCCATATAGTTTTGTGTATACGTTTGCGAGAGAATATGGTGCCACCTATAATCATTTTGTTGAAGGCACTTAAGTTTACAAACCTCTCACCGTTTTCGCTCCTTTCTCACAGTTCATGTCGTCCCATGATGTTTTCATATCCGATGTTGTTCATTCCACCCTTGGCGTTTTAATCTCCCTTCAGAATGATCAGGTGCTTGGCTGAGCATTTGTCGATGATTGACTCCAGCCTCGCATAGAACTGGTCTTTGCTGTCTTCATGGCTGTCATTGGTGGGTGCATAGCACTGGATGACATTCATTGTAGTTCCTTCCTCCTTTATCTTGAAGGATGGTTCGATGATCCTAGGTCCATGAGATTCCCATTCTATAAGAGTCTTCTATGCTTCTTGGGACAACATTAGTGCTACTCCTTGTGTGTGAGGCATTTTCTTCGTGACTGGAGTATAAGAGCACTTCTAAAGATAATCTTTGTTGTTTAGCTTGTAACCAATGGGTTTCGCCTATTACAGGTATTTTCAGGTTGTATCTTTTCATTTCGCTAGCTGTTTTCATGCTTCTTGTCTTCCACATCGTGCGAACATTCCATGTACCTATATTAATTGTTGCTGTGGTTGTCTGAAGAAGCATCGGCCTCGTGGCTTCCGAAGGAACTTGGCTTTCATTATAAAGCGTCATATCTCTTCTAAATGAAGACCTTCCAACTCCCAGAGCAGAGTGAAAATTGTTATAAAGGCTTTTACTGGTTAGCTTACTTTTTAGCAAGGTTGTTCTACGGGATGTGGTTGCTTACCCAATGCCCAACCCTCCTCCTTTATCTCTGCATGGGACCGGTAGCAACTCTAAGGGGGGTCCAGGCAAAGTTATGATTTACAAAGTTCTTGTTTATTTTTTGTGTAACTCATTTGATAGATTTCAAATAACAGGTTTTAAGCCTTTGAATAATCTTACTTCTCATTTTCTTCAGATTACACTTGTCAATAGAAATTACCGTATTAATACTATATTTCGAACCGAATCTGTTTGAACTGGAAGTTTTGTTTCCTTGACTTCGAATTTGTTATGGATTACGAAGCGTCTGAAGAAAATAGTTATGATAGTGATTTTATTGACGAAGACACTGAGTCACGCCTTTATAGTGCAGTATTTTTCGAGTCGTCAAATTATGCACCTGTACCGCGTAATGTAGTACCGGAACAAATTGATCCTATTATTAACACTATTTCGCATTTATGTGATTCTGATTCATTTAAAAGTCCTACTTCCGTAAATGTCAGTGGTGCGACTGACGGGATGGCAAATACACTGATACTCTCACTTCGAAATGAAAATAACTCTTTTGAGGATGAATGCAAAAAAGGAAGCGACGACCACATAAGCTCATCATCAAGTTCTGGTTGTAGCGTTTTATTGTGTGGTGACGATAATCCTTCTGAAAATGTGATTAACTCCAAAGGCGTTATTCTTGGTGTTTCTCATGATACGCTGCTGCATATTAAGAATAAAAATGACTCTTCAAGAGCACTAAATCAGGAAGCATTCAACGATGACCCTAACTTGTGGCGAATATGTAATGCTGATAGATACTCTTCACGATCAACCAGTGTCCGATATTTTAGTGCTTTAGATAATTCAATATGTTCAGAATGTGGGAAGAAAAGACAAAAGTCTCATAGATGTTGTATTGTAAGTTTTTGTTAATAAGGATTATTTGTAGTACTTTTAAAAAATGAAATGTATCCTATTATGGTCACCTACTTTTCACTATGTTAGTGTCATACTCTACCGTACTCAATAGAAGTATCAGAGTTACTTTAATTGAATAGTTATTTGTCTTTTAACACTTACAACACATTTTTAGCAATGACTGGTTTGTTCATAATAGCTAACTTCTTATCAGTCTACAATTATTGAGTGTTTTTTGTGCTAATCTATTAATCTATTAAAGACATCGAATGCAGTTAGTTGATTAAATTTTTGACGTCATTTATTGGTTCTGTTATTTGCTCACGAAAATATGCAAAGCTTTTGTTCATTATTGTAAACAGTTGATTGTCAAATATGGTTATTTTACGGATTCAGTTTTTTTCCGCTTGTCCCATTTGATCCATTTTTATTGTGTCCTTAGAAATTAAAGTACCAGTCCTTTCTTACAATGTTGGAATCGATTCACTGCTGGTTATGCCTTGTACTTCGTGCTTTAATATACATTAACATTTCTTAATTTTTCTACTACTATTAAACATTGTAGTGTTGTATACTTTGTGGAGAAGAGGGTCATGAGAAAAGTGAATGTGATAAATTGTATTGTTTTGCTTGTTTGGCACCTGGTCACACAAAATATGAATGCCGCTTATTAAACAATCTCAAAAAGTCCATCTGTGAACGTTGTGGACAACAAGGACATAATTCAACAGTATGTTAGCGTTATTATTTGTTTATATTTGGAATGTGACTTCTGTATTTTGTTTATCTACTTCATTAGGTATAAATAAATTATAGAATATCTTCATCCTTTTCTGTATGATGGCTCAGTTTTAGTATCTTTATTCACAGGATATCCTGCTGCTGCTTGAGTATGCTTAAACAAAGCTCTAATTATCATATATCATCAGTAAAATAAAATTTAAATACATTCCAGTAACTGTATTTTCAGAACAATATAACAATTTGAATGTTATTATTTATTTTGTTAGTTCGGGCAAACGTAACACCTTTTGTATAAATAAACAAGTTATTTCGATCAGCATGTAATTTTTCAAAACTATAAATTATCAAGTTTCATTTGTTAAATAAACAAGTGGAGGAATGTGACTAATCAAGTAATTTCTTTTAGTCAGAAACAAGGTTCCGTGGGTGGTACATCTAAAATTTTACACCTTAATGTAAATTGTATTTGTTGCAACAAACTACTGTAAATAGTATGAAAATTGTAGTCTAATATTTTGCCTCGTGGAGACTTCATTAATATTCGTCTAAATTATGAATTTATGTGGTAACTATTACTTTATCACACTTTTGCGTATATTATTGCTATTTTCAACTTATGATAATACAGCATGTTATGACTGTACAGTATTTACTGCTGACCAACATTAGTAAGTGAAAATTATTCATGCTATTCATTGATGGTTGTGAATAAACCAGTTTTATAGGTTTACAAATGACCATACATTTTGTAGTGTAAATGATTTTGTTTTTAATGGCGGTCATATGGATTGGTAGTTCCATAGCAGTGTTTCATTTAATTGCATTATTTTCATTTGGAACTCTGAATTTTACAAACACCACTTGATTCACGTTATCGCCATATTTTTTTAAAGATTTTGTCATCATCGGGGAAAGTGAAATTCATAAGTCAACTGATAATGCGTCATATAAATTTGTTTGAAATGTTTTAATCTTGCGACCGTCTGTTAACTGTTTTCACTTACGCTAAGGTTTCATCGGATACCCAAATTCATTTCTGGAGAGTTGTATTACTTCATGGGATATTCTGTTTTGAAGCATCAAACTATTTTGAAACTTCAAGTAACTTTAGAGTATCCAGGATCCTTGATAACTGTCACTCAAGGTATCAATAATCTGTCTTTAAATTCTTTGCCTTCCTTATTATTGTTAGTTGGTTTTCTCCCAGAATCGTTATCGACATGGCTTCACTAGAACTAAAAGTTTTCCTTTTGGCCAAAATTTACCTATATAGCAACATAGTTGAGCTACTTGACATCACCTTGACAAATATTGGGAACTACTGATCACTTACACAAGCATCTAAACTTTAGGTAGCTTATCAGTGTTTACTTTGTCTATCAAACTTATTTGCGTCATTATTCTCATATTATTTATTTTTCTTGACCTCAAACACGTTTGTATTCTACAAACGCGTTTTGGATGCTAACGTGACTTTTTCTGACTTTAGTTGAACAGATGTTTCTCTTCATAATACAGCTTTCCACTTTTTCTTACAAATATTCATTTGCTGTGTAATTAATTCAATTTACACCAAATTTATTCTGTATTATTGTGTATCTTAGTTCTTGATCAGTTTTTATCATTCACATTTTGTTTCTATTATACACTACGTGCTACAGTATTAGTAAAGCGGTGAGTTAGTGATTAAACTACTAGATGATAGATTCCCGTCCCATCGACTTTGTTTTGGACAGACAAGTAGTACCACCTGCCTTAACATACTATGTAGCTCAAAGCTGAGTACATAAATCTGTTACTTAGCAATTATATCATAGTTTCATTATGTTACTGTACAGTACTAATGAAACATTTGTTGATTGTTTTCTCTTGCAGCTGTGTACGGAATTATGGAGACAATATAGAAACACGGTGAGTCAACCTTTTTTCATGTATTTATCATATATGTAAGCAGAATCACTATCTACGTTTACGTGTTTTCCCGCCTATAATTGTTGCTCAACCGTCATACTATTAATTCTGACTCATGTATACCCAACACTGCACTGATCGGCTGTAAAACATTTTTCATTTCTAGGACTTTTTTAGTTATGTATACTTAACATACACATCTTAAAGTATGTAACACTTTAAAATTGGTTGACAACTAATGAGACTCGTCTGTTAAGAAGTGTATTTACACCAATGATGTGAACACAAATCTCAACTACTGTTTCGGATATCTCACGTATATTTTTGTGAATCTATTATTGCCTTTAATGTTTGTCGACAGTATTACAATCGTCCAGTAGTTTTGTCATTAGAAAGGCAGTCATTATTCCGAATAATTTTATCAGATGAATTTAGTCAAAAAATTTCAGATATAATTTAAATGCACACTAGGATTACTGATGAATTTGTCCTGATGCTCAATATTCTTCCTCTCAAATTTCAGTTATGCCTTCAAATCTTATCATACTAATAATAATCATGGAACTCATTTAAAATACATCTAAACTCACTTGTTTCTCCCTTGTTACTGATTTTTTTGAGCTTATTGATCCACAGAGGCATTTTATCCTGCAGCTGTTCTTTGTCGTATTTGTAGTTTTATGAAATCTCATTGCACTTAATAACCGGCGAAGTGTAATTCAATGTCAATATTTTTTCTAGCTTGTTATTGTCCGATTAATGTTTTCCATTGTGAAGCGGATATTTCATTAAAATAGTTTTAAAATGATGCCTTTAAACCTTGTAGTATTGTTGTCAATCAGTGCGAATAGCGGTCTTGATTGTGAGTAATTATCGACCGCTATTCGTTATATTTATTTTCTTCAAGTTGTAATATGTTTCAATTTTCATTGGTTTTCTTCAGTTCTTAATTAATCTGTCTCTTATTTAAATGCAGAATACGTCATTAATGTAAGGTTACTGTTTATCAAACCGAAACATGTGCATCTAGTACTTCATTTCTTTACGTATTTGTGCGCATGATTTGCATATTTTATTTTACTTTTCCCAGACAATGAAAGGAAAACCAATACGTTTATATGATGTTGTAAAATCAAAAGGATGTTGTAATTGTGGAAGAAGAGGGCATACTGTTGAAGTATGTATTTACATATAAATGTTTTTTACACAAATTATTTTATGCTGACTTTGAACGATTCCACACTTCCATATATTTCCTCCGATTTCCTATCCCTTGTACGTATTCAAAACCTATATATTTTCACTGAGATATAAAGTGTTAGAAATGACTGTAAATAGTAGTTAGATGGTTAGAAACTGTTTTGTTGAACGGAAAATATGTTAACCTGACTTCCGGTGCTGTTATTAATTAGGAGTTTGTGATTGTTAAAATCCATAAATAGAATAGTTACATATAAAGTAGCCAACAGGTGAATACTTACGAGATTGGATTATTGAGTTGTACTCGCCGAAATGAATTAATATCAAAGACAGGACTGTTAACCAGTAAAGTGGATGATTCGTTCTAGTGTGGAACTCCTCAGCAGTGTGCACCCCAGATTCCGCACCAGGGGCTTCAGGTTGACGCGAACGCCTAACCATCTGCACCACTGGGTCGGCATCCAATGGTAGATATTGATATTGCATTAAAATTTATTTCTCCTTGTTATCATACTATTTGAATGTGTACTTATCTACTGAATTAGTAACTTTTGTTTATAATTTTCTCCCGTAGGATTGTCGTTGTCGGCCCTTGAAATCTCAATTTCTTGGTCCCTTACCAAGAAGAAGAGTGTTGGTTTATGATAAGAAAGATATATATAGGTCTATTCGTTTAAAGTTAAATAAGGTACGAAGGAAAAATAAATCTAAGAAAATTATGGTAGAGGTGGACAATAATTGTGTAGTGAATGGTGGTGAAAATGGTGATGAGATGCAAAAACTTCCTAAAAAGACAAACAAGAAACGTCGAAAGTTAAGAACTGTTTCTAAGTCATATAGCAAGTTTTGCAAATCCTTTAATGGGAAAAAATTACAAAAGGTCGTGGAGCAAGAACTACCCTATAAAGCCACTTCATCTCCTTATGTGGGTAAGTTTTGTTTATTTCATGTAGATAAACAGGTGTCTGTATTTATTCCAACTCAGTGAATTATGGAGTAAAGCCAGTTTAATCTTTTGATGAAAGGCTTACATATTTCTATGAGTTCGTGAATTTTTCATTATCTGTAAATGCTCCTGCTGGTTAGTTGGTGAAAGTACATCTAAGTATAATGTTCTGCAAATCGCAGATAGTGTGGTTATGTATAAATACATCATTTAGTCTCTCTAGATTATTTAATAATGAAGACAACTGACCACAGTAAGGTAATTTACTAATCATGACCACAAGCCAGAAGTCAAGCTCTAGTTACACGAGATGTCTGCTGTGTACTACACGTGTGGGAATCGAATCTAACATTCGTCACTAGTATGTGACATTCGATTCTTGTAGGTTCACGCCTAACCTGAAGGTGCATTGCATGTTGAGTGACTATGCTGGTCAACCTGTTCGAGTGGATTCAAAATATGAAAGGAAACTAGCTGACGAGTCAGTAATAACATGAAACACAGTCTTTTCTAAAAATGTTTTGTACGTTTTTGTATGAAAGTCCAAATTAAGCACATTTCGATTGGTAGTTTGGTAGTAAAACTTGACTTGTCTGAGTAGACATTATACTAAAATTTACATAATATTATTGATAAAACTGTGTTTACCACACAGTTTATTTGCCACAATAACACTAATCTTAACTTTACATTAGGTGATTTCAAACGAAACGCCATTATACAGAAGACGATTTTTTCCCTGTGTAATATCCAATCCTCACCAGAGGTTAGAAAAACAAAGAAAAAGAAGAAAAGTAATAATACAAACCAAAAGCCAAAACTTCAGGATGCTTCATCTCATCTCAAGTATTCTACTTCATCTTCATATAACTGCGATGAGATTCCTCATGATTTCTCTATCACACGAAGAACTAGAAAAAGACGGAAGTCAAGGTATACTTATTCTATCATGTGCTGATATGGGAATGACTTAAGTAGTTGAACTAGTAATTTGCCCTCAAATCTCAACCGAAGTAACTTTAGAATACAACTACTGACAAACTACCTGGACATATTTATTTGGGAAATTAATCTAATGTATATATTCTGAAATTATTCATAGAATTTACGCCAATTTACAGTCGTGTTCAGCTTTTTAATAAAGACAACAGTAGATTGTTAAAAAAGACGTGGATCATTAACTATTTCAGTTCAAAGCTTAATACAAAGTTGTGATTACTGCAAAGGATAGTGTTGACAAAATACATAATCATGAGTGATGTCTTATTAGTTAAGTAATTATTATCGGAAGTAATCCTGTATGCTTATAGTTGTACTTAGTAAATGATGTAAGGGAATTGAAATCCACATGGAAAATATTAAAGATACATTGTCACGAGCGTTTTGGAGTGCTTGGTGTCTTATGGATTCATCAGTTTCCAACTAATTGTTCATTAGATATAGAGTCAAGATATGCTCACGAAGTATAAATATATATATAGAGATTCAACCCACTTTTGTATGTATATTTGTCTACAACTGTCTCTCACTACTCGCAGAAAATGAGTGAAATTATCCATGATTTAGTTTGTCTATAACTTCCACTTCTGTTTTCCTCATCGAGTTGGTATTTTGGTGTGTGTTTGGGGTGGGGGTAGTGTAAAAGTGATAAATAATTGTACTGCTGACTGTACTTTGGTTTGCAACTAGTAAAATGCTTTCCTTGGCAAGTAGAATTTCAGTGTTCGCATATGAACAATTTCGTTTTTGCATTAGGTTTATTAAGTGTGCTATTACTCTTCAAAATATGTATGCGTTGTTAAATCAGGAGTTAGGTTCTCGAGTGCAAAGTAATCATATTGTGATTGAAGCAGTTGGCGTTCAGCTCTTGTTCTATGTTCAGTAATTGTTGGCATTCATCACCATGACATATTGCAGTTTTGGAGAGACTGATATTTTCTGGGGTCTGAACACTTTTTCTATCAGTATCATAGCCGGAGGTTTTACAAGACTTACCTCATATGCCGACTTTTGAATAATCTCATCTATTTCCACACCATCAGTTCACCCACATCTGCTAACCCTATCTAGTGAAGTTGATGACAATTATAGTGGCCCACTGGCATCATGAAAATCTTGGTTAGCTGCTTAAATTCTCTTTTAGGAAACCTTTTGGGTTTCACATGTTGTGCTAGCTACATGTAATTTTAATTACCCGAAATGTTATTGTTTTTCTTTGTGTACACATCGGTTACAGAACATATATGGTAGATTTCATCTGGGTATTCACACCACCTCGTTGAGTTTGTTCTATTAGTCATTTGTAGTCATGTTTGAACAGCGAGTTTTTCACGTAAGTTAACAATATCTTAATTTGCTTTTCATGTAGATCTGCGGAGGACATTCAGGGAGCATGTACTTCATATTCATCATTTCAAAATGCCTACAAAGCTCCTTTGAGGAAACCAGCAAAGAAATATTTTTCCCAATCTTTAACTTCGTAATGTAAACTGGCTCATGTAAATTGTCTGTGCTGTGTATATAAATGTGATAAATTTCTTTCTTCTTTAACCGGTATTAGTGTTTTCGAGAAAAATACTCTGCAATAGCGACAGGTCCCAAATGAGAGGCAATAAGTGAATGCTTATTATTCTGCGTCCAACATTTTTTAGTACTAATTATTCGTTTTACACAGTTCTTTATTTGTGAAATGAATTCTGCAAACAGCCATCAAAATAGTTTACATCAAAGAGTGATAGGTATTATGCCTAAGCGGTTGTCAAATAGCATTCATGCCGTAACTGTTTATCTGATTGACCTTCATTAGGCAATTAATAAGAATTTGTAGTTGATGTGTGGGGGTGTTAGATCTTTAGAATTATTTTGGTAAACCTATTATTTTTGTGATTCATTTGCGTAAATCTGAATTTCTCGTTTTCGCGTCGAAATGCGCTTTTTTCACCTTCAGTTTGTGTTTCCCACTTAGTAAGACGCTGAATCTTATTGGTCCGTTGTTTTAGTGCGCTATTTGTGACACTTCGGTGGACGTTCTCTTTATTGTATATTTACGCATAGGTTGAGTATTTATTATCCGTTTGGCAAGCTGCCTGTAGAATTAAACGCTTTTTACTGACGTTAAACTGCTTCCTAAATTTAGCTGGGCTGGGGCTCCGAGGAATAGCTTAGCCTACCTGTTGTTGTGTCGTTAGTCATGCGTTCGATGTGTCCTCTTAATTCGCAAACCCTAGCGTGATGTAACTACGTTTCAATGATTTGTTAGCTGTTATGTCTTGTTGACTAATGTAATTCAGTTATGGCATCTGAATTCTGTTTCATTCTAATTATACTGAAAAATAGTTTAGAAATTATTATTACAATCTTTTAAGCAATTTTCTCAAAGCTTCCTATTTAGAGTTTGAGAGTCAGACATTTTTCACAAATGGCGTTGAGCGATCATCGGGCTATAATCACATGTTGACTGAGGTGGGAATTCTATCGGATGCCGATTCAATGGTGGTGACTGTTAGGTGTTCGCCGCAAGATCTGGATACCTCAGGTTCGATCCTTAATTGGGGTTAAGGATAGGGTATATTGGGATGTCTCATGCTAGGATAAAATAGCCATGCAGCGTTTCCTTGTTCTTAGTAGCACTCAATAAACAAATGCTTGTAAAATCACCAAGTGATTTGGATTATGTCTAACCTTGGTCGTTCCACAAAGCGATATTTCAAAGACACTTATCATCAGAGACATGCACCCCACTTATGTTTCGTACTTTCATATATTTTGTTTCACATTCACAGAGGGGACTGATATTTCCTTTGTTTGACTGACGCCGAGCGGGAGGTTTTCGAACACGCTCCTAGATCTTTCGCCAGAGGACACTTCTAAGATAAGTGAAGTGGATGAAAAGCTCAATTTCTTCACTTTTTATGACCCATCTTTTTGATGACGATTATCGTACATTAAAGTTTACGTTATTCAGTTAACATTACTATTTTATGGTGTGCTAATGCAATGTGACCTTTTTTTAACAAAAGTGATACGCATTACCGTCTAACACTGAGGTTTCCTGCTCTTATTTTCACGAGAATGTCCAAACTATTAAGACAATTAAGATTGAGGAAATAATAATTTAAGCAATACATTTCTATTGTTTCTCAGATTTTAATATATACTTAAATAACTATATCATGGATTTACAATTGAAATACGCTTGTAAAGATAATCTGTACTACTTGACTATGTCAACATAGGTTTCCATAACCTTAGATGTATTGTGTTTTCTTACATTTGGTTGAGATTTTTGAGCATTTGGGTTTAATTTATGTGGTTTACGTTAACAAACCCACAGCTGGGCGATAAAAAATATATTTAAAATACTGATTCTGTACAGCCAATTAAATAATAATTTACTGGGTTGATAAGAATCGGCTGCAAAATTATGTTCCCAAGACTGTAATGTATGACTTTACTTAAAGCTTATTTTATTACCATACAGAAACGTACTGCGGAGCACCGGACTGTCTCTAGAATGTAGTTGTTAAATAGCTATCATTACTTTTTCGCACCGAATATGAGACGTTTTTAATTGCATGATATTAAGATCTTGAAAATGGGTTGTACCCAGAGAAGACCATTTCTTGCATAATGACCTTAGGCTTTTCCTATTGGTGAAAGTACAATTTTTGTGGTCTAAATCCGCATATATTCGCGAAGGACTATTTCTTTCATTAGTAACTAAGGTACATGTAACTCTGATGACTTCAATTTTTCTATTACGAACAGCAGTTACGTTACTTTTCAAAAGGAATCTCGATCATGGCAAGTGTTTCACGAATGCCTGCATTTTATAATAAAAGGTAGTAACAGAGGTGGTCTCTCTTCTGCACATGAAAGGCGACAGTATGCATCAGTTCTTGGAAAATGGCAATATAATCCTGAACCTAGCATATAAACATTGTTAATCATCTGTTTAACATAGATTAAGCCTTCATTTCTTAATACTTGTTGATTAGAAAGTGCAAGATCTACAAAAATCAAGAAATCCACCTGAGGTGATTTCATTATTTCAACTGCTTCAGAAGTCACCATCTAAACTTTATTAAGTTTATGGTTGGTAAGATATGCACTCTTATTAGCGTGTGAAAGTGGAAATTCCCATACCTGTAAATTCCAATCTATCCATGTGTGCAGTGATATGCATGATAGTTATTATCATCTGCTAATTCGGAAACTCGTATATTCTTTGCAACAAAAATAAGTTAGCGAATTTACCTATAATTAGACACTTATAAAACTTATAAAAAGTGGGGAGGAGGGGGGTCGGATGATATGGAATGTGGAGATTCATTTCATTTCAATTTCCTTTACATCAGTATACTCGTTTCTTATGTTCGATTATGTCATGACCCTTCCCTTCTCACCTATTTTACCTAATAGTGAACTTTGTTGGAAAGAAGTGACGTAATTGAGTTAACCAACTCAGCAAAATACAGTGAAGCCAAAAATATGATATTAAACAACCGAAATATTTAGTCTAGTCAAATATTTTGCTAAACATTTTGATTCGAGCGCTCTTTATAGAGTTATTGGTTTGTGATATACTTTATTTTGAACTCAGTATGAAAGTGTTTAGAAGCTCAACTCGACCTACAGGATGAAAACGACGCATATAGTAAAGGTTAAGGTTTGAAGTGAAGAATTTGATGAAAACCACACATCAGTATGCACTATACTCGAGCAGAAAAACGGCAGTGCAAAATGAAGAACTTGAAAATAACCTCAGTGAATAGTGTTCACCTTCAATTTACAAAATGAACTTTACAACGTCACATTTGTAAACAAGTCATTTAATAGTAAACTTGTGCAAAGTGGATTGAAATATTGAGTGTTCTTTCAATTTCCAACCTAGACTGTTACCATATGTTACTCATAATTCCATGATGTTGGTCATTATTGATTCTTAGTATAATGTAAAATCGTCAGGTTTGACAGCCTCAAACGTCATTATAACAGATGACACAAACAAATATCGTCGCTCTTGTCTACTGTCAGAATTTTTAACAGATATTTTTTTCGAACTGCACTTCATGAAGATAGTTATGTGTACTTCAACAGAGACAAGGCATGAACCATTGTAACATAATGAATTAATATATGCGGAAAATGATGTGAGTAGGAGGCAGATTTGTATTTATGATAACATGAATAAACAAAATAAGTTTGTTGCTTACAGAAGGCACTTAGTAAAGTTACAATTATCAAATAAGCTTATTTGACACTTCTAATTCAAGTTTATATAAATAGAGGCTATGGTTCAACACAATATGAAATATCAACTCACTGCTGATGTTCATCGCACTAATCAAGCTGATTGAATTTGTAGCATACAATCAATAAAGGAAATGATTCATTCTGTTGTTGAAAATTTCAACAGTGAATTTAAGCTAAAGAATATTCACTTATTAATTGCATGAATTAGGTATAGATTGAATTCTTCATACGATCAATACATTGAAACTTCATTTTTCCTTTTCTTTGTCTCTGTTTAGTTGTCTTATCCTTACTGACTTTGTAAATCAAGTAACTACATCGATGTGGTGGTGTTTTTTTTTCTATTATGTTTTCATTTCGACTGCCTTTCCTAGTTTTCGCTACATCAAAGTTCTGTCAAATTTCAATTTTTTATGACATCAACAACCACCCATAACTTCAGAAATGTGATTGTTTCTCATAAGTTTTTCGTTTTCTTTCCTGAAGTATAGAGTATAATAAGTGTTTTGATGTGGTATTTTACTTTCACTTCTAATTCGATTTATTTCATGCAGCCAAATGTGTCTATGCGAAGACGATAGATGGACTTTTACATGCCATGATGCAATAATTAGTGTTTCCATGTAACAGAAATAGAATTAGCTTAAAAACGTTTTATGATTCATCCAAATACACTTAGTTATAAATGACTGAATAAAAGTTGCTAAAGTCTATAACTGCGATCGGAATAATATGTAATTTGGAAGGTCAACAGGAAATGTGATAATATTTGAACCCGAAGTTTTCAGTAATAAGAAGTGTGCATTCTGAATTCTACTATAACCAACTACCCAACTATACTACTAGAATAGTAATCTTGTGCAAGGGTACGCAAATTCACTTACTTGAGTACTAATTTATTTTAGAAAACATTGTAATATGCATATTTGAAAATAGTTTTTCATTATGACCTTTGTCGTTGAATAGCTGGCTGTTGTTTGAGGAAGATGGCTTTTGTTGATACCAATCACTAACGGCTTTAGGATTACTAATCTCTTTAGTAATAGCATACATCAGGTTACATTACATAAAACCAAATTATTTTGCTAATGGGAAGATTAAGTA
This sequence comes from Schistosoma mekongi, assembly GCA_034768735.1. NCBI lineage: Eukaryota > Metazoa > Platyhelminthes > Trematoda > Strigeidida > Schistosomatidae > Schistosoma > Schistosoma mekongi. Next base: position 62,900,827 of record CM068305.1, read on the forward strand.
TCAGCACTTGAGACCCCTCTCCGAGAGACGCATATTGATCATGCCGTTATTAACCAATTAACGCAAAACCTACATTATGCCTAATAGGCCAGCACCCAAAGGTGATTGGTTGTCTTCGAGAACTGTTTTTCACTAAACTATTTCATTTATTTTGGTTGTATACAAAGTGAACATTTTATTCCTACTATTATTCAATTTCCCTTGCCATATCCTCCAGTTTATCGCACTAACTGTTATTATATCGTTTCTCATTTATGAACTACGGTTAATTGATTGTGTATACGTTGATCCAGTTATCAGTCACCGTTACTCCTATTTTGTATTAATGTTAGTTTTCTAATTGGTCGACTGAGTGGTCAAGTTTTATGTGTATATGAAGCAATGCATGTAATATAACACGATTTTTTCTGGTTGATTGCATCAGTTGTGTCCTATCTATTCTGGCTGAGGATCGAGTGGGCATTCGTCAGACATACAGCGACTAGCCAGAAATTCATTGGCGTTTGTTATTGCAGCGTCGTGTGCACAAGATCACATCAACTAATTCGTTATACGCATCAGTCATAACAATATCAGACTATTTAGTGACTACATTTAATCATGTAAAGCAATGTCACTTTTGAATATATCTTAGGATGACACTCATTACTGATATATATATATATATATATATATATATATATATATATATATATATATATATATATAGTTTGTGTTTTCAAGATTCAGACTATTGTTTAGATTACTGTTAGGAAATAATTCACGCAGACAGCAATTACTAATCATATAACCCTTTGTTTTATAAACGTTTACAAACCCTGGTAATTTAAACTTCATCTACTTACATTGAGCGATTCGGAAGTTCTTCGAAATCAGTGTATTACATAGAGATCAATAATGTTTAAAAATTAAACATTCATGAGTAAAATTATTAAAGTTTGAACGGTCTAACTTGTGACTTGATTTTGACAACAATACTCAGGCTAGCAACTGCAGTTATTAGTTAAGTGAGACATTTTTGATAAATAAGCTGGTTATACTGACCGTATATTCAAGTGATACAAAATTGAAAAAAAAGGAGACATGTATCTGATTTTAAGGGGTTCATTTTAAGCAATAAAGTTATAAAATGTGTTAGTGATCAAACTGGTGTCAGTAAATAGGGTAGATATATGATGTTGTACAAGGCTATGTAATATTTTAACCTTCAACTATTTAGATTTATTTCGTAGAGTAAGTTGGTTATCTTTTCATTAAAATGTTTAATTCAGTCTAAGCTTAATTGAAATCTGATCAGTTATCAGTGTGTAATAGGTCTACAAAAGCGAGGCATTTTATTCACTAAACTGTATCTTGTCATCATTTTCTGTATATTTTTACTCACTAATACATATCCAGATGAAATTTAAGGTAGTACATTACATTTACACCCAATCAAACGTAAATATGATAGTATAAGGATCATGCTTAGTTTTCGTCAACAAGTTTCGGTTTTCAACTGAAATGTCTGTGCAACGTATCGACAATGCTAAATAAGTAAAATAATAGGATATAATTGTACCTGATATGTTGTTATCCATTTAGTGAAACATACTGGAAACTAAACTGTGATACCTTTCTCCAAAGTAGATAAATCGTAATTTGCTGGCTATAATGTTGACCTTGTAAATATGCAGCACATCTGAGCTCTATAAAGCCAGGTACAGCCAAACTGTAATAACAGTTCATCTACAAATAATTTTCCTTATCAAGTTTGTGCATAAGTTTTGTACAACACTTCCAAGGCATTTTTGTCTATAGAGAATATCAAGGATAACTAAGTAGATAGGAGATAAATAATGTAACAGTCATGTTAATGAGTGATGTCTAATTACAATAGTTGTTTATTGAGTAATCTTGTCAAGAATGTTTTTTCTTCAAATAAGTAACTTGTCGTTTGCTTCAGATGGTTTAAGATAAATTTTGTTCCTTTTCAATGTATATAGAACCTGAACAATATGGTATCCATTCCATAGACAGGAAATTTGTAACGCTTACTCTACTTGGTATTTTTTCTTTCTTCATGGTTGACCACGCTTGAAATGTTTACTTATTAGACTGATTATAATAATGCAACTAATGACAAATTCTTTAACTCAGTAAATTATTTAAATAGAAATAAACCACTTTTGTCAGAAAAAATTTAAGTTATAGAACTTTTTCAGTAATAAATTAAAATGTATTTAAAATAAAATTTATTCATTATATAAGAATGTCAGATTTTGCTAGTTGCGTTACTTACAGACTACGAGAAGTCATTTGTTCATTGACTAGTTCGGATTTCTTTAGAAAAGTTCTTTTACTGTGCATATAAACGTCTGACAGGAAGTTACTCTATTCTCAGTGTCAAAGTGACTTCACATACAGTTTACTTTTATTTTCGTTTGTATTTTTACTCACTTGTTCTTTACCCTTTTGCATACTTTATTCTTAAAATACAAATAAAACGCAATGTCAGTTGATATATATATATATATATATATATATATATATATATGAGTACATTGTTTATTTCAGGTTAAACGTATAATTTACACCTTTTTAACATAATATTCTCATTCAATAAGAGTTCTTACTTGGAGAATTGAATAAAATGTTACTCTATGAAAAGAAACTGTCAAAATATTAGTTTTCAAATTGTCCTTTAATAAAAAGTAAAGGAAGCAGGCACGCACACTTATTTTTGTTTCCTAGGTACATTAATATATATATATATATATATATATATATATATATATATATATATATATATATATATATATATATATATATACATTTACTTATAGTCAGTCAAGAAATTACGATATTTAGTTTTCAGTATTCCCTTCCATTTTGTTTTGTAACTCTAATATATTTTAATGTTTTCTATAAGCTATGAATAAAATCTCAACTATATTTCCAAAATATTCACTGAATTGAATAAGCCAATATTAAGAAGAAAATCGTTTTTTGGCTGCTCAATATTGAAAGTCTTGGATCTAAGGTTGGTAATTAGTGATATTTACCAACTTTGAAGATTCCTATTTATCTAAGGGTAGCTGGTTGAATTTGTCACAAATTGGTATTAATAGGGTAATCTTAACAACCTGTGACAAATTTAATCTGTTAAAGCTTAATACTAATCTTCACAAACTACCTCAGTTTATTTAAGAATAATGAAATAAATTATTAGGTTAATGATCAAAACATTTGTAATATTCTTATTAGTACTTAATATTCCAAAGAGCAGTCACGAAGTAACACAATGAGAACTCAGTAGTGGTAGTAGTAGTAGTAGTAGTAGAATTGTATTGTAATAACCATAAATAGGAATCGCAAGCAGTCGACAAGTTATCGCTTAGAAATCAAGTAGTACAAAAAAATGAGAATTGAACAACTAATGACAAGTAAGAAGTGGGGAGATCAGCCTAACATATTTCACAAAGTAAATGTAAAGATGGAAATGAGCGGCCAGTCACATATGGTGGAGAATACATGAATTGCAAACATGTAGTAAACGTCCTCAAAAACATTAATAATAAAAGTACACGTAAGTCATATGCCTGTCTAGATTCCCCTGAACTAGCTATTGGAGTGTATCATAATATTCGACTAACTACAATCAGCATAATACTATTGGTTAGTTTTGTAATTACTGTCCAAACATATCACTGTAATGTTCTTAATTAATAAATTAAATTTAAATGGTTTTACTCTTCATCACCCTGATGAGTGAAAAGAATTAGTACAATTAGTTATTTGTCATTTTTATGATGATTACATATGTTCAATACAGATTACATCATATACCGTTATGTTGGAAGACTAAAGAAGAATAACGAACTTTCAGAACTGTTTTAGGACACTATTTTACTTATTTTAACTGTGGGTAGTGTAAACATTTCATTTCCATCATTGTTACTTTCCTCCTACCCTATCCTCCTGTTTAGTTTATTTGCTGTTAGTATATTGTCCCTTATTATGAATTACAGTTAATTGGTTTAGTACAAGTTACCCTTATTCACTGTCACAATCTCCTTTATTTCTTATTAATGTTAAATCCCTATTTGGTTCGCTGTGTTGTCTAACTATATGTATATATAAAGGAATGCATGAAATATATGTTTCTGTCTGGCTGGTTCGTCAATCTATATTCCCTTATGTTGGTTTGGAATCGAATGGGCATACGGTAGACGTGCAATGTTTGACTAAACACTCAATTGGCGTTTGATATATTAACAAAACATTTTTTTTATGTCATAACATATACTTTACTAAGACTTAGCACATTGTTCTATATTAATATGCCATCTATAGATGAAGTACGAAAAAAATGAAATATTACTTTAGTCATTAATTTCTGATCAAAAATTAGTACTTAACAATCAAATTGTATTCAAAACTATATTTTACATGGAATATAGATTTATAATAATCATGTAATGAAGAACATTACTTTGTTTTTTGATTAATTGAAACGGTCATGGAGTGAAGGGATGAAAATAAGAAAGCTTTAATAACATACTCGTGAAAATATTTTGTTTACTTATTGTACAATGAAAAATATACAGAAAATCTATTTTATTTTAAAGATTTTACTTTAATTTATTTATTCTATAGAATGTAATTGTCAAAATAGGAATGAACACATTGATTTATTTGATTAACTTTTATCTGTTTGATAATTAAATTAAGTAGATAAGTAGTAATCTTATCAAAATATATTTTTTTCGTCAGTAATATGATGTAATGCGATTATGTGAAATTTATATAAATATGTAATAATAAAGGCATATACTTGAATATACATATTTTTTTAAAATTTAATTTATGTCTTAAATTGTACTCCATCTAAAATTATAATATTAGTTTTAAGTAGTTTAGCATTTTTTGCTACCATTTTAACAAATAGAAAGAAAACATTGAAATGTTTGTATATTAACAATATCCATTACATTCTATATAATCATACATGAATAATTAAATGGCTTAGTCAAATTTTTATAAACTATGTATTTTCAACGTTATAATGGTAGATGACAGTTTATTTACAATAGAATTCATATAAACTGATGGAGGTGTAAGGTGGTAGGGTCTCACTAAATTAGCAATTGAAATTAATAGTACACTAACCACTTAATGTTATTTAAATCAATAGGATTAGTTATTCTGCGTACAATGAGCCAATTCACCAATATATTTCAGAATGACCTTGATCAATAAAAAGTTCTATGTTATTAATATTTTGGATACGGCTCATCGGGTTGATTTAAATTTAGCATTCGGGGTGATATACTAAACACAATTAAATTTATAATTTATCTTCAGATGTAACCTCCAAAAAAGAGAAACGGCTATTAGTATTCAATTACATAAACCTAATCATTTCATTCGGAAAACATTTATGCGGTCTCACTTTCTGCTTTGATCATCGAACTACGTTCTAATCTTTATTTCATTCTAGTTTTACTGTTATGCTTTCATCCGCAATATTTAACAAACTTATTTCTAAACTCACCCTTTAAATTTTTGCTCTGTTGTGACTAAATTGAGTAACTTAATGATTTCTAGATGTAAATCTGATTTTATATTTTTTATCTTATTATAATGTAACCCTGGAAACAACTAATTAATCTTTTTAAAAACTAAACTTACCGCTACATTTTTATAGTACTATTATTACGTAATCAATTTTTATTATTATCAAGATAACTTATTTTTGTGATATAACGCTACGAACATCCATTGTGAATAGTGATAACTGTCTAATTCCCGACAAATCTGAATTCTATCAGTCACGACTTCTCACTAGAGTTACAGGGACATCCTGAAGTGGGTTACTAGTAAGCCGATTATTGCAACTGAATTGAGATGGCTTGTAGTGAATGGTATTTAGTTTATTTGATTGAATATGACGTTGGTAGGATTCCATTGAAAACCAAGGAGCACTGGACAGCTGACTCGTCCGAGTATGGGACTCTTCAGCAGTGTTCACCTTAGATTAATGAAAGTTGGAATTCTACCATTGGATACGAACTCAGTGGTGCAGAGCGTTAAGCATTAGCCAATCTGAAGCTCTTGGGGTAAAATCACCGGTAAGTACTGCTGTAGAACATCATAATAAGACGAAACAGCTATTTAGTGGTCTTTGGCTCCTTCATCCCCTAACAACATCCGACTGTGACGAATTCAATCAACTCGATTTAACACTAATCCCCACAAACCATCTTAATTCAATAGGTTGTTTCTGTTTAAAGAATAAGATAACGATTCTTTTAATGTTCTTACTAATAGCAATAAAAAATTTTATTTCTAGAAATTTCTTTCTTATTTGCTATAAGTGAAAAATTTTGGAAGAATTTGAAAAGTATGGTATGTTTCATGTTGAATAACATAATATAATCATTATTTAAAACAGTACAAAGGTCTGTATTTTCTTAGTTTAATATACTGATGAAACAATATTTCAAATATTGAATATTTTTGTGATGCTCTTATTAATGCTTAGTGTTCCGAATTGCAGTCACGTTGTGACACAGTGAGAACTCAGAAGTAGTAGTAGTAGAATTGCATTGTAGTAACTAAAAGTAGGAATCACAAGCAGCTGATAGTCAGTACTCAGCAACTTATAATATACGTATGTATATGGGAGTACCAATTTCCTAAATATGGATAAGCACAAAGAGGTGAGAATAAAGTGATAAATGACAAGTATCGGATATGAAGGTCAACTTAACTTATGACACATAAACAATGTAACAATCGAGATGTTTAGACATACCTACATAATTGGGGGATGGGGAGAATACATGAACTATAAAACATAGTAACACGTTTATAAAAGCATCAAGAATGTAAGTACACATAAGTTATGTGATTGTCAATGTTCATATTAACTATTTGTATTTACATTTTTTGGAAAAACTTATTACATCTACTCGAATTAAGCATCAATTAGTCATTTTAAAGTATTGATTAAACAGAACAGAATATATGAACATTTTATTCATTAGTAATCATAAGTTTTGTTTAGGTAAAAGTTCAAGATTTTATAAAATAAAAGGCAAATACAACTCAACTTTTAATTTTATACTACAAAATATTTTGTTCTCTGATTTGTTTTATTAAATTTTGTGACAAAAATGGATTTATCAAAAGAAAAATTACAAAAGTGACATATGCCTTAAACTATAAATTTAATTAATAGAAATCTAAGAAAAAATTTAAGTAGTTTTTATAATTTTGAAAATTTTATCATGCAAATTTTAAAGAAAATAAAAATAAATTTTGAAATTATTCCACATGTTTACAGTAGTTGTTTTAATAAAAGTAAAGTAATAATCTTTATGAATTCATGCTTATGAAATTATGCGCTGTTGTACAGATAAATCGTGATTTTTTAATGTTAAAAGACTGATGTGAATTCGGTTATTGTTTTTAATATGTTTATCGGTATGAGGGCAAACGCATGGGTTCTTATTGTATTAGTACGGTTCGCGATACGATGCAGCTAGTAGATCAAGAGTAGCCGGATTATATGTCTGATTTCGTCGATAGTCGATAGGATTGATGAGAAACGCTATCTCTGATACTTATACATCAGTCGGACACCACGATTTGTTCCTTCCCAAGCCACATCTACTCCAAAAAACTTGACGTATAAGAAGATTGTATTGAGGAGCCAAAAACTAAGATGAAACCTGTGAACGATATTTATATAACGTATAAATTTCTACTTACTTATGTAAGTAAGTAAGTAAGTATTCATCACGTAAAATCATCAACATTTTGTTTATACAATTAAATGTTGTCAACTGGATTCAAGAGTATAACTTACATTGAATTTAAATTTATGTGATGAAAATTCACAAATGAAGCTTACGAAAATCAATAAAACTTCTTTCGCTTGATTAAATCAACGTTTGCATTTTTGGGAATTTTGAGTTCCCAACAGTTTTTAAATAAATTATATTGATAGAATCAATCTGTATCATTTATCTAATCAAAATGAAATATAAATCTAAATATATAAATCTAATTTTTTTAAATGTGTATTATGGATATCATTGGTATCTACGATATATGTTTCGTTCTATTTCAAAGTTGTATATTGTATATGGTCTAACTTGAATTGCTGATTCACACTGTGAATCAATTGATTATTGCTTCAACAGACAAAGGTGTTATTCGTCAGTTAATCAACAATTATACATCAATAAGAATAATTCTACAGTCTTTTCGATATTATTTAAATATGTTGAACAGGTTTAAATGGAGTCGCATCAACAAAAATAATTGCTGTGAGAAACCAATAAGTAAAACTCTGTCACTAGCAATAACAAATCATGTAAATCTCACTATTTTCCAAATAAATTGCTCATAGAGACTAGGATTGTGCAAACTAGGATTATTACTTAACATGCCACATATGGGATGAGCTACTTTTGATAACGGTATTAGACAAAATTATTATAAACTAACTTACATAATACTATACTTTCTTACTGACTAAGTGGCACTCATCATGTTTGAATAAAATGTGTTTTAAACCTTTAGAGAATTGATCAGATTATTTCGAATTCTTGAAAAGGCATCAGCATTCTGAGAGATATATGCATGGTTTAGTTACAAGTGATAAAAATGTACTAAACACTGAATATTCATTAACGTGGCTGGCAAAATTTTTTCACTGGAAACCAATTGATACTGTAGACTAAGTGACATGATATTATGCAATAAACAAATATCCGCTAACCTCTAGTACATAATTATTTTCGCTTCATTTAGATATGTGATAATAATACTGACTTACATATTCATCATAATAAAATGGTGACAAGTATCTGTAACAGCCTGTATAATAACCATAACAAATTCACATTGTTTTTCACATACATTGTTTTCCATCTTCCATTTATTCATCCATGAATTAGTTTAATGATATTTTGGCGCTATTTACTAATGACATTTAAAACAAATAATAAATCAATTATCTATACAACGTCAATACAATAGAATAATGAGACTATATGAAATATTATACACGGAAGTAAGCAGTGATACATGTTAAATCATTCTGTAATGAATCAGCTATGATTGTAACTAAGCTGTTCTAAGTACTGGTTTGTTTGCAAATGCCTAATAAGTTCAGGTTGCTTTTACAGATTACTCCACGCACATGTTTTGTAATGGATTGTTTAAAAGGTGTTGAATAACACAATACCACTCAAGTGACTGGATTATCTGAACAAACAAATACAATTGAAATGTGTTTAAGCGTGACTGAATTTAGCAACGTTATATTTGTTTCAATTCGGTATAGGTAATCAGTGTGATTTGAACAACATACAATGTGTGTAAAATAATTATTTAAATAAGATCATTACTAGATCAACTAATGCAAGTGCAAATTGAAAATTTCAACCCTACGTCATAGATAATCTCTGTTAATGCTTTAAGTGTATTTTTAACTAGTTTCAAGAATTACCAAGTTGGATTTCTGCATTGTTTATAGCCAAAGGATTCGTTGTAATCCTTTTCTTTTCTATTTATAGTTTAGTTAAATGATCGCAAATGTTTTATCAATTAAATTTGTTTCTGAGAATGCAATATGTAATCAAGAGAGCATAATTTTCTTGACTGATTATTTGTTAGTATAATATAGTCATCAGTTCATTTCAAGAAAGTCCATTTGAGCGTAATCTTAAAGCATTTTTAGATGACCAGTTTAATTAAACACTGACTCCCAGTGAATGGACATTCATATCTTTACATTGAATGCTATTTTTAATTCGTGAATTATTCAACGGTATCGTTTTGGTAGGTAACCATATTAAAGTTAGCATTTAGAATAAATAATGTATGTGGAAATATGTACATTCATGAAAACTACCGTAACCATTTTTCTGACTTCAATTCTGTAATGTTAGGTGTACGATAATAGTATGACTGATAGGAAGTAGTAGCTCACTGAGTTGAAAATTACAAGTTCTATAATTAGTGTAATAGTATTATTCCTGATTGTCTTTTAATACACTAGTTATCTTTTATTCCATCGGTTAATCATTGTGTAGTGGCCAATTCGATTTTTGTAAAATCGTTTATAGTGCCGTTTGAATCCTACCAATCAAATCTAATTGACTCAATATCACAGGCACTATGCAGATATGAGAAGTGCTTGTGATGCCAAATCACGTTACAATTCGATCAATAAAATCCAGCATTAAGGATGAGCAGACTGACGTAATATTGGTTACTATACAGTGGTCAACCACTGTATGTATCCCAATACTGCGTGGAGTTAGTAGATGGAAGAATAGTTATCGCATACTGTGAAACTGGATGACTCAAAGTGGAATCTGCTGAGGAGCATGAGGCCTCCGAAAAAACGAAGGTATACCATGTGAATGAGTGCCAAATAGCAAGAAATTAAGGTCCAAAGTTTCATTTCGCCTGCGCACCCCAGAACACCTATCTGTTTCAAATGAGTAAAAATTGAGTGCATTTGTTTCACTACCATGTCAGTAATTAGAGTATACTGACCCTACGAACAGAATCATTGTGATAAAGTATTGTAAAAGTACCCAAAAAATCGAAACAGTTGGTGTACGCTGTGTGTAGTTTATTCATAAATCACTAGTTGTATTCTCGTAGATGATGTGAATGTACAATTTTTAGTCTAAAAATTAGCATTTTCGAACACAATTTAAAAATTTATGAAATAAAACAACAGTGAGTACAAAAATCAGCTTAATACAATCGTAGCGGAGTCAAAGTAACCGACTTCGATGATAGGCTTGAAATTAGCATTAATTATTTCATATGCACGTATATGAACATAAATGAAAGTATTCATTTGTCATGTGACCAACAGGAGATATCTTCTAGATAGTCATATAAACGGCAATAAGAATACCTTCCAACTAGTTTATCTTGGAGAAAGCAGTTGTTAGATATTATGAACTATTATTACTAAAATATAAATATTACTGGTTCTGAAAGGTATGCGACATATCTGAGGTATATGGAATATTCTTTATTTCTTAAGACTGCCTGGTTACTTCAAACTGCTGTTATCCCGAATCAATAAATGAGAAAAGAAATATGTATTTTGTAATTTTTACCTATCACCTCAAAATGATGTCTCACATGATTGATAATCTAGATTTGTATGTTTGCATTTGTTGAAAGCAATCATTCAACTACAAAGAACTTTTAAAGTTATATTTGGCTAAGCAGACAACATATGGGAATTCTATATTCATGTGTATTCATTTATACAGTTTCAAATTACATTTTAGCGCATTATTTTAGGGCATAAACCTAACTTATTCACATCAGCGTATTACTATGAATTATGTATGGCGTTATTGTCAGTTCGCATAGATTTTTCAAATGATTTTTCGCAACCTTAGCAGTTTATTTCAGACTATATTGTAGACATAATAAAATCGTACGAAAGCATTTTTTTCAATTTATTATATTTGTATATAGATAGGGGTGATATATAGTACTTCATCTTATGTAGTCCTCTACTAATTCATCGATTTACATTTTATGACAATGATGAAAAAGGATAACTTCCTAATACCCTAAATAAAAGAAGAATAAACTAAGATAGCATTATTCCATTATCATTACCATCCAACAGGTTATATATATTTACATAAAATAATAATCTGTATTCTTATGTAAACCCGTTGAGTAATTGTGAAAAGTGCAATTCATCAAATTCATTTCTTTCTTTCATATATATAATTAGCATATTTCAAACATTCTTCATTCTTCATTTTATTTCAACTGATTAACAAACAATAAAATGATAAAGAAAAACTAGTAAAACAATATTTGTACGTCAATTCGTGAAAATGTATTTATTATGAGAATAATTTTTCTATTTCTCTTTTCATTTCTTCATTACTCATAGTTTTGTATTATATAAATATGATTTATTTAACATAGAATATTAAAATAATTAACTTTTGATGTTAAACAAACAAATATATTTTATTAGACTTAGTTATATTACTCCATTTATTTTACTTAAAACAATATAAACAATTGAAAAAGATAAAAATAACAAAAACTAAAGAAAATAATGATAAGAAATAAGTGAAAATGTAATATAAAAAGAAACCATAAGTTATTTTATTGCATTTCTTTTTCATGTTCATTTAGGTTGTTTTTTTTTTTACTTTTACACTGATTAATTAATTCTACGCATATATATTAAGGTGTTCATTTTGTTCTTTTTGAAAGGGTTAATATTCATGATTTTCTTCATTTGTTAATATAAAAAAAAACAAATTGTTATAGATTTATTACATATCAAGTAAGATATGAATAAATTTTTTTAGGAGGGAATAAATTTCGTTTTTTTTAATTTTATTATTGTTCTTAAATTAGTAAATAATAATCAAAGAAAAGTATTGATAATGTTATTCTTTTTTAATTGGGATGGTTATATCACAAATTGATGGAAGTGGGAATCCTACGATTGGATGCCCACCCAGTGGTGCAGACGGTTAGAAATTCGCCGTCAAACTGAATCCCCTGGTGCGGAATCTGGGGTGCGCACTGGTGAGGAGTTCCACACCAGAACGAATGCTTCCTAGTTTTGAATAATACCCTGCCAACATCAATCTGTGATATATTCAATCAAATATTCTTTTTTACCTGATTTGATTAAGAAAAGAAACAGGTTAATCAAATTCTACTTAATATTTTTAATGAACTTCTGCGTATAGTTTGTACGTGAAACATTGACGTTTGTTTTGTATTCTTTTATTGTATGAAATTACAATAGGTTCACAAAATGAATGTTCAATAATTAGTTGTATATATTTTGTGTAAATAAGATTAATGTAAGAGTAAGCATGTTCGAAGCATCTTAGTGGTTGAAAAGTATGTTTCAACTTGTCTGAGAATAATGTTAACTGAAATTCTAATGATCAAAGTTAGTCATTTCAAAAATCAATACAAAAATAAGGTTTTATTTATGAATTATCAATATTTTAGGATGTCTTATCCACCTACTACTAAGTATTCTGTTATTTTTATATGGGTATGAAATCAAATGAATGAAAAAAACAACCTGGAAACAAGATCGATTGAAAAGATCTACATTTTACAATAGTCATTCTGACAACTAGCAACTATAAGCGTTGTGTTTCCTGAATTAACAGTTCTTTTCAGAAATCTGGTAACTAATGAGAGACGTTACTTTGAAATGCATCTAACTAAAATGCAAAACAGAAAATGCCACAATAAGTATTTCGAAAAGTGCTCTATAAATTTACGTTATTTCGAAGTAATTAGAAACCCTTGAATATAAGTAATTTATTTTACTAGGTAAGTCAACTCGTTCTTACATAGCTAAAATTTACGAAGAAATGACCAAGTGTATGAAGTTCATAAAAACTGCCTAAAAGCTGAATTAACCAAGTTATTTAAGTAAGTGGTGACAACTTTATAGATTTGTATGATGGTCAAGGGAAGTCAAACTTTACTGGGAAAGTTTGCTAAATCACACTGTCTAACCAAACTTCTACTTCACATGAGTACACACTGAATGACAAACTAATTATGCAGCCACTTGTATCTAATGCACATTTTATGTCAGAATTTTGAATTTTATTATTTTAATAATTTCTCATTGATTTCGACACTTACATGAATTTTCTAAAAAGGTATGTGTAATCTATCATATATAAGGCTGGATAAGACTGAAGTGAATTACCGTCATCTAGATTCAAATTTTACGTTCCAAATGGTAGAGTCCACCAAAATGCTAGATAAGCATAATTCAAAGGTCGGTTGCATGCACTGGAATGTTAAAATATGTAGTTCAGGGAAGAATGGATTCGTTCAAATAAAAGACAACAGACAATCAACAACGGTGGAACATTTTCCTTTTAAAAAATATAAATTTAATCATGTTGTGGGAATCAACTATGAAGAACGAATGCTGATATAATTATGATGTGACGAAACGTACAGGGGTTCCGATATCAAATAGAGAAAATGATATCAAACAAATGATATAAAATGTAGACCGTGTATTGAAGTTGCAAGTTGACGATAAAATTAAACAATTCATAAGAATAAAACTCATTTACACTCCCATTTACAATGATCCTTATTGAAATTGATTTGAGTTGGTTTGTGTTGTTTGGTATGAAGTTTAAGTTGGCTGAATTCGTCAAACATTGATGTTGGCATGGTACGATTAAAAACCAAGGGGCACTGGACAGCTCTTCTGTTTGATTATGGGACTCCTCCGCAGTGCGTACCTGATTTTGTCCTAGGAGCTTCCTCTTGGCGAACGCCTAACCATCTGCACCACTGGGTTGTTATCCAATGTTAGGATTCCCTTTCTCACCGATCTCAGGTGACCGCTGCTGAGGAGTCGCATACTCGGACGAATCATTTGTCCAGTGCTTTCTGGTTTTCAGTGGTATCCTGCTAATATTAATCTGTGACATATTCAACCAGCTAAGATATTTACAGAAGTCATGAAAATATACTAACAATTCGGTTACTGAAGAGTACTTAAAATAAACTCATAGACTGACAGAAATTACTAATTCTTATTTAACATCAATATTATTTAAATCGATTTCGATTTGCAGTAATCTTTATAAATTTAAACAAGGCAAGAATAACAGGATTTACAGAATAAAATGAATTTATTATATTTCATGGTTTCTCATCCACTACAACGAGACTTAAACTATAATTCGTATTGTTGTTATTATTATAAACAGATTGAGACAAACCTTACTCAGCTAATGACATTGTATTTAAAACTGAACCGGAATTCTGTATTGTAATTCTACACAATCTAGAATCATTAATTAGTCACAGTAACTTTTAACAGAAATATAGTTGAAAACAGCATTTTCATTATTATAAATTACATTTATGTATTTTTGACATTAGAAACTTTCCTTCTCACTTTATTCATCATAATCTAATCGTTAGAAATGGTGAGGTTGTTTTCGTTAAACAATTTTGTTTTTTACAAATAGTCACCATTCACTTCCTTAAAATTCTTTAAATTGACGATGAATCAAATGTATTGGAAATCACTTCTACATGATAAACAGTTCATCATTCATTTATTCTAAGAATTTTAACATATTTTTAGATTGTCTGTCAATGGTTATTATAAAACATCACAGAAATTCTGAAGATCGATTAGTGTTTTTAAATGATTATATTTCTTGAACTTTGAAAATGTCAAAATGAATTACTACAGGCTAATTTTACAATTATGAAATGCATAATAATTGATTTACTTAGAAATAAAAAAATCTAATGTGTATGCACTTATAAACTGGTTTAATATCGTTTTCATAGTTTAAATTTACCATTGATAAGT
This sequence comes from Schistosoma mekongi, assembly GCA_034768735.1. Classification (NCBI taxonomy): domain Eukaryota; kingdom Metazoa; phylum Platyhelminthes; class Trematoda; order Strigeidida; family Schistosomatidae; genus Schistosoma; species Schistosoma mekongi. The sequence goes on from CM068305.1 coordinate 62,916,227, forward strand.
ACGTCACAGATTGATGTTGGCAGGGTACCATTGAAAACCAGGGAGCACTGGACAGCTGTTTCGTTCTAGTGTGGAACTCCTCACCAGTGCGCACCCAGATTCCGCATCAGGGGCTTCAAGTTGAAGCGAACGCCAAACCATCTGCATCACTGGGTGGGTATCCAATCGTAGGATTCCCAGTTCCATCAATTTGTGATGTATAGTGCGACGATCATCAACATCAATGTGCGACATAGTCAGTCAATTAAATAACCAATCTCCACAAAAATAATCATTCCAATTTAACTACTGATAAATACTTCAGATCTACTAACGAAATTGTTTGTTTAATTGCGCGTAAACTGCTTCAAACTTTAAAAGTAATTGTATCTCCGTATTAATTTGTTGTGGGTTGAAATTGGTCAGTCTCCATTGTCATATATGTATCCTGAACAAATTGCCTCGATACAACGGTAAACTACCGTTACTAAGTGCGAATTAATTTGAATTTTGGCTAGCAGGTGGAAACCAGGACAGGCGTAACGTTCTATTTGGAACAGCCAGATATACCTGCATCCAGCTGTTAATCTGACTTAATTCATACGTATGATCTATATCAAAATAACTCGCTTAAGATGTATACGTGACAACGGAGACTGATCAACTTCAGTCCAAAATAAATCAACGAGAAGATATAAGTAGCTTCAATTTGTATAGACATACCAGTTGCTCAAATGTGGCTGTCCAGATTCACTAGCAGAATGATGTACAAAAAAACTGGGTTTCAATCCCCATGTGGACATTCACACTGGAATTTAGGCACATTCAGCTGAAAAGTTTTAAAAAAGACAAAACTCGTTTCCTAGATTTTACTTGCCAGCTATGATCCAACTTGGTTTGTACTTTTAACTTTTCATTAAACAATGGAAATAATAGAAATAGAGGAATATGAATAAAAATAAAGTTCATCAATAATTAATTGACGTCAGTTAAGGTTATTTCTGCAATGCAAACGTTTCGTATCAAGTTTTATCTTGAATAATTTATAAATTTTAGATATCATCTTGAAGTTTATTTGTCAGGAGAAAGTAGAAAAGACGATGTCACAATCAAATCACATATTTCTGTAGTCAGTTAGCAATATCTCAATCAGTTTGTTTTCAGGCAATTTCCTTTCGAATGATAAAACATGTCTGGACAGGTAGCGAATGAAAGAAACGTGGTCAAATTATTCATGTTATAATTATGTAAAACTGACATTATCATGCTGATAATCTCTTAGTGATGTAACTCAATACACGATTGAAAGGAAGTGGTTGGAGAATGCCATCTATTTCTATAGCATCATAAAGACATCAGGATTGTCTAAATTTATAGATTTTCGCTGGTTTGGTTTACTTTGATTAATAGTCGGGCTTCGAACAGAGTCAATCAAGCATTATTTTTTACTGTAACTGTAACAGTATAATATCATAAATTCAAAATTATGAAAATAAAATTTACGAGTTAGTATTAGCATTGAATGTACAGTTATTTATTATTCTACCTGAGAAGACTGATGTTTATGATACATTCGTAAAAATTCCGTAACTTAGTTTTTACAATACATACCTAAATTATCATAAGTCCCTTCTAATAAAAATCAATCAAACCTTCGTCTTTATTCTGATTTACTGTAATTGTGTAATAACATAATTTTTATGAATTCTTTGTAACCTTAAAATAGCAGATATATTTTAGCAAATTGACAAGTAATCTAAACTTAAAATGTCGATGTATTTAAAATATTGAGTTCAGACTACTTTTATTATATTTTCGGTGAAAATGAATACCGAAGATTTGGAACAATTAGTGAATGACACCGTGTTTGCATGAGAAATGTAAGAGATGTTTAATGACTTAATATATCAGCTTCGTGTTTTTATGCTTAGTTTCTTTTAGATATCATTCGTCAGTTAATACGGAAATACCAATAACTATTTTTACAGAAATAGTGAAATCAATAATGTGATTGATTGTGGTAAGTGTATGCCCGAGAGGGCCAGTTCCATTATGACAGAACAGATAATTGAAATTTGTTTTTTTCAGTTTCTTATTAATACAACGTAAGATTCAATATCATTATTATCTTCAGATTATCAGTTGAAATAGATGTATGTCTGCCAGTTAAATTAATTTCTGGACACCGAATAGCAAACGTGACAACTTATCATAACTCGAAATATGTCGGCCCATTAGATAAAAAGTATGAAAATAGTACATAATTATTCATTTATTCAAACGACATGTATACTTGCTCGAAATTCAATAGAGCTTTTCAAAAAGATTGAGTATGATGCATATTTGAAAGAGATAGATACCAAAAAATATCAAGCGTTTTTGCCATAATCACGTTCAGTGTAACTTGTTTGACGAATGCAAAGAGACTAATAAAGCATAAGTTTTAAACTTACACAAATAAAGGTTAAGAGAGGAGAGAAAATCTCTTCCTTGTACTATGTAGTTTAGGAAACTTATTATTAAGCCAAAGTGTGTGCATCTCATTTATTTTGGTTAGACATGACTAAACTGGTTTACTTTGTCTTTAGCAGAGATGCAGAGATGTGTTATTATTCAAATGATTATTGATGTCTGACTATATTAGCAAGCATTATAGGTGGTAAAAGGGTGAGCTATTAATGTTTCACTATTTCTTTCATTTTTTGTTGTTACTTCTACTGTTATGCCAAGGAAACTTGAACATTGACAACACTGAATACCGTTTAGTAATATTGTTGTCCCTTGCAAGACTTCCATAATTCCAGATTACAATTGGTTGTGACGCCTGTGGGACAAAGTGATAGCCAATAAACGTTTAGAAGTACAGATTATTGTTTGTCAACTTATTGTTTCAGACCTGTTTATGTTTTATCGAAGCCAGTGGACTTGTGTTGCTGTTGTAAACCTTATATTATCCAGTATTTTGGTTGACTGGACAATATGCACTTAAAATCAAGTATGTTGTTCCTACTGCTGGGACAAAAATAACCAGTATTCTAGAAGCTTACTATCACGACCAGTCAGGCCTATCTGAATAGCTTCCTTGACAACGCAATTATTGCATACTTCCGTAGACACTTACGTGCCTACCGTCGTAATTCGACACATTAAAGACAATTTAGCATCACCAAAACAGGTCATTAATTTATCTTCTCTATAATTATTTGAAACAGTTACTTTCCTGATTTATTTACTATCTTCAAATGCTAATAATTCCACCCTCCTCATTTCTAGTTACTTTAAAAAATGCTCGCATTTATTTACAATATTGTTCTTTAACATACTAACCCTTTGTTAACACAAATATTCTATTGTAGACTATACATCAGTTCAAAGTTTTCTTGTGAAGGTGATTGAAAAGACATTTCTTAGCTTTATTATCGTTTTACTGGATTACGAATTCATTGTATTGGTATAAATTTTTTATTAGAAATAAGATTTTTTGACAAGCCATACTCTTCTCTATGCACCAGTCTATTTTTTGGCCGAATCTTATTTTGATATAGTATTCGAATAGGGGAGGTATGTGTGTAATCTGAATATCTAGACTGTTATAATTAATTATAGCAAGTGTTTTTCTAATATGACAAATGAATTTTTCATTTATCATTCACGAATGTTTGCTTCTGTCAATCCATTTGTTTACATGTTTGTAATAGAAAAAAATTACTTCGCTTTTTCCTTGATACTGTCTTACTGAATCTTAGTGGTTTTTTGTTAAATACTTTTGAACCGATCCTAAAAAATAACATCAACTCAAACCAACTGTTACAGTTTAGTTAGCATTTAAAGAGTTTGGAGTATCAAAATAAGTTAGTTTTCATCTGCTTTAAGTTGTATATATGTATCTAGTAAGATATTCGAAGCAAAGACTACAAACCTTAACGTCATACTACCTGGCGCTCAAATGTATTGTAGAACTTAAGAGTTTACAACAGCTTGATATGAGCCTGTTTAAGATGGCTATAATGCAGTAGATTGTGTCTACGTCATTGCACAATTAATTTTTTTTGACAATAAGTTAATTTTAATTCTTCTTAATTTTGCATTCTAATTTAATAAGTAAAAATTAAAACGGTCTACTAAAATAGTTGGGAGTTATCCCTGCTTGACAATTTTGTCAAAGTAGTAAGTTAGAAAAGATTATAACATTTATTAAATTTATCATTCACGAACCAATATTAGATCATATGATTAAGACAAATTACTTGTATATGATAAACAAACCTCATAATTTTCTACCTGCATATATTAATAAACGAAATCAAATACGAAGATAAAATGATGCATAAGGAAGTATCTGTTTTGTTTGTCTAAACTAATAACCATAAGTTCTTTTAGTACTTTTAATGAAAATTAAAACACGATTGATATATAAACCTATCAATAACATTTCAATGGTTTGATTCCCAGTTTTTCATTCAATATTTATAAGCACTATAACTCTAAAATTAACTTACGTGTTAATCAATTAACTTTGTTGTTTATTTTGTACTTGTGTTCCATAGTAACATATTAGTCCATTTATATTAGCCTGTCATTTATAAATGATGATAGTGTATTGCATAATACATAATATGATTTGTTACATTACAAATGATATTAAGTAAAATAGTACTCATTAAGTAAATTCATGATGTCAGGGTAAATATAACACAAAATAGGTACTTTACTAATTACCAGATAGGTAATTGCATTAAATACATTGTATGCACTTTTAAAAGAAATGGAGGGAGTGTGAATTGAAAGTCAAGCCTTTCTATTACCGGAAGAAATAGATACGTAGACACCTTTGTAAATAGTCAAAAATTACTTCATTGATATGTTGCTTTAATTATTTATTCAATAAGGCAAGAAAGGTGAATTAATAAAGTAGAGAATCCACAAAACATAAATTATACTGATTATTACAACTACAGTGTATTAATAATAGTATTAGTAATGCTATTAAAATTAACAATAGTATAACAGAGAAGGAATACAAGACGACAAAATTAAATTTTACTCTTTCTTTACATAAATAAAATAAACTATTAGACTTGAAATCGCTTTACTGATATAATCAAAGTGATGTAATAAAAAAGTTGTTCATTCTACATGGAAACTGATGTTATCTCATTTACACATTACCTACTTATTATAAATAAACTAATGGATGTCTATGTTAAAATAATTAAAAACAAAATTTATCAGATATTAAATTATGAAAACAAAGACAGAAATAAACTAATTTATAGTTTAAATGGTGGGAACTATGCGCTCTGTCTAAGAATTTTCTACTACAGACTGACAATGAAATTTTTAGTTAAGTTTACTGATAAGATTCAGTAAAATGCAGTTAAGTTTCTTATCTTGGTTTTATCAATTAACTGTATGATTTTATTTCTTAAGTAACTAATTTACTTCACCATAACCAGTATTCCGTGTTTTTAAACGTTATGTTTGCGAAATAATATAAATCAAGCTTATAGCTGATTACTGTAATGTCTGGTATAGTATCGTAGATACCAAATCATTGAATGACGATCGTTGACCTAAAACACTGATTTATCTAAATGCGTAATTTTTCAAAGGCGTTTCGGAAAATAAAGAGGCGATGAAACGAATGCAGTCATATAAAAGTACATTCAACACATTATAAACCAGAATTATATATATATATATATATATATATATATATATATATATATGAACAACTCTACTAATTACATATACAAACTACAATATATTTCCATGTTTACAATTGCTATGGTAAAACTAAACCATACCAATATACATAAATAAATCTAGTAATGAATATGGAATTTTTATGATTAATTTTAAATCAAAAAGTAATCAAAATTCCCTGTGACAGTTTTGAAGGGATTTTGCATTTTTTCAAGTTCGAGAAAAAGTTTCATAAATCACTTTGTGGACACTTATGGTACAAAGACACAAATTCGCAGAATAAAATCAGCATATTCATCGGTAAGTTTCCATGCTAAACCATGTATTTGTAAACTATCATAAATACTTCTTCACGATGGAATTAAACAAACTCCTGTTTTACTAAGCTACACATAAAGTGTCCATCGACAACAGTGCACTGAGGGTTCTTAAACATCTTAACCAGTTATCAAAATACTTTTTCCCAATCACTTTTAGCTAAATAAACACCAAATAGTATGGCGTTTTAATTTTGCATATAGGCTTAGCATTTTTGTTTCGTTTCTGAACTGTTAGTCACCTAAACCTTAGCAACTTCTTTTGAAGTGATTTCTTTTATGCTCAGGCATGTTGGCTGTGACGGTATACAGATAAATCTCTGATTCCTTTTCTATTAGTAATTAATAATAATGCACTACACAAGTACAAAGTGTCATTTTTCTGGTTGTAGGAGTATGAATCTTCTGACACTAATGCTAGGGAAAATTGTGATTTGTTGGAAGTCGTTAAAAAGGCATACACAAAACGCAAATCAGTCTTTTTGAGTTAAGTGAACTGCGAAGACTCTTTATTACTGAGTAAATATAAATTACCTTACTGAAAATTACAGGATCCTTTATAGGCTTGATCATCTCAGGTAGAAAAATAAATGACAGAATATTTGCCTTAAACGTCAAAGTCAGTTAGAGTATAATCAACATGTTTTTATCTCATTCCTGTATATATTTAATAATTTTATTAAATTATTATTTAGTCGAATGCATTTATCTCACTAAAATCTAAAGAGTGCTAAACAGCTGTTTAATTCTAGTATGGAATTTCTCAGCAGTGTGCACGCTTACTTCTACTGGGAACTTGAACCCAAAGTGTTAAGGACTCACGGTGAATATTTAGTCAACGGTAACACTTTGCCAGTACCACATAGAATCCCAACTTTCAATAATTTGTATTGCAGCACGATGATCATTCAATAGCACTGATATGGTTATCTCAATGTCAACATGTTTAAACTCCACCGATCACAAATCAACATCTATAACTTCAAAACTATTTCAGTTCAACCGAACTGTTAATTTATTTATTTGTCAAAACAGCCTAGATTTGAGCTGCAGGATGAACAAACAATTAATTTATTTTACCTTATTCTTCATTCATCTTAACCCTTAATTACTTGTATAAAAGTGGGAAATTTAAACCTCACTATGTGAACGACCAAATTTTCAATAACATTTATTGGAAGTTAAAGCTGACGAAAAACGGGATAGCAATTTAATCGGAAACATTGCTTGAAAACAATTCTAAGATGAAATGAAACAACTTAGGAATGCATTTATAGACGATGAGTTATTCCACTAACTGTAAGAAAGTATAGTTAGCAAATGTCTTAAAGAGTTTGAAATGACGTTTTTAAAATGCTACGTTAAAAGACAATCACAGAAATAATATCAGCTTAACATTACAAAGACGGTACAATTGTTGATTATATAAGTATCTGAGATGACATTAATGGCATGATTAGATTAATCCAACATATACTGTGCTGGCGCATAGTTAATTATCTCATATGACTGAAAATGTACATTGTATCGGTCAGCATAAATGGTTCTTAGTTAATTTCACGAAACATATAAGCATTGTGTAGCAATAATGATGTATTTAACCTAATCTAAGAAGAGAAAGTCGCATTTTTAAGGCTCAATATAAACGCTGTTATTAAATAAATATGTAGCATTCTGAAATAAATAATATTTAGGTAAAGTTTGAAGAAGTATTACTTTTATAATTGAAGTGTTTGTCAATGTTTAAAAGTATTACTTACCTGTTCGTTATTAAATAAAAAGGTACAAATTATCAGTTTTATTTTTTTAAGTAGTATTATTGATGATCTGTTCATTAAATTAATTCAATTAATGTACGTGATATTAAATGGTAAACTTTAAATCAAAGCTATTGAAAGATCAGTAGTTGGTCATCTGATATCAATATTCTGTAATGGTCAAGATTAACCGTTTCAGAATTATCATGTTGGATGTAGTTAATATGTATTGTGATGTATAAACATACTTACAAAGCTGTGATTATAAAATCTTTTTCTTGTAAAAGGTATCATAAAAGTACAGTTTAGCTTGTTGTGTATATCATAGTTTTGACACTGCATGAACATATCCAAATAATTTTCAATAGAGCATTAATCATAACTTTATTCATGAATAGTAATTTATTTATTTGATAATACATTTTCTGAAAAAATAAATTATAGCTTAGCAAGTTTTTAGTGATAAAAAGAAATATTTTTTATCTGTATAATTATTTGTATTTCTATGACAGAAATTTTGAATTAAACTTATCCCATGTCAAATCATTAATCATATGTTACTTCTTTACATAAGAGAAAAAATATAACAAGCTTATCACAAACTTAATCATTTATCTAGAAAAAAATCGTACGCTTGACTAATTCATATGTAATGTTTAAAAATTATTTTATATTTCAATAAAACACTACTTAATAAAAAGTTTTATTTCTTCTATAATTTAAATAGATTCAATACAAAGTGTAACATATTTCTTTAAGTAAATTTGATGTCTTATAAATAAACTAATTTTTTAATAATCATTTTATACTCAGTTTCTAATGAAAATGCAAAGGAAAAACAGAGCAAGATTTGAAAGTCTACATCTGAAATAGATATATAAGTTCCCGAATATACATTTCAGGAATTATATTCTTATTTTAGATTGGCTAACTTTTATGCCTGTTTAGTAATGTACTGTTGTGAGAATTTTTGTAATTTGTAGTTTGGCATCATGAACAGAAATACTTCAGAAGTATACGCTCCCCCCCCTCCAAATAGAAAAGAACTATGTTTAACGACGTGTTCTTTTAAAAAGTTTGTACTCTAAATGAGCTATTAGATTAAACAAGACTATTCAATTTTACTAGCAACTTACGACTTATTGTTAATATTGTTGTGAATTAACTTATTAAAAATTATCTTTATAAGGTTGTGTTTCATTTTAATTATATGCAAAAGTTTCGATAGTGAAGGTAGTCTTATTAAGCAAGTGTTTAAGGTATTATTTAATATATAAAATAGATAAATAAAATTAATGATCAACTGTTTCACGTGTATTGGTTTCTGTTCGTCTAATTGTGTTTGTAATTACAAAAAGAATATCAGTCATTTAAGGTTTAAATTTTCTCAAGTAAATATAATGTTAGGAATTGGCATTACATAATAACTTATAAGTCATCATTCAACTCATTCTTCTATAGATCCATTAAATTCATTTCCACGTTCTAATAACGTATTATTATTAACTAGATTCATTTCTCATATAGCCGATGAATAGCAATAATGATAAGCACTGTTAGGTAGGAAATTAGTATTGTCCATTTTTGAACGCAAAATCTATGAAATGTGAAGATAATTGAGTAGCGTTTTGCCGTCTGTGTGCAGTTGCTGAAATTTCTGTCAGCTAACAAATTACTAAAAACGCTACTGTTGGTGACGATGAAGAAACTAATAATTTTGTAGGATGTACCGTATATGACTAGTTCCTAACAAATTCTTCAAATAATCAGGAATGAAGAATTTATGGTTATAAATAATTTTATGGATCAATACAAACCCTTGAAACTTACATAACGACGCTTATAACTTGGCGGCCACTAAGACATTCTGTATTTTTTTAATTTAAAAATTGTCTACTTGCACCAGTGATTTATGATTTAGTTACTGACATTAATAAAGTTATAGGTTTGTGGCTATTAATTTATGCTTAATACAGAGTTGGTTGGCGGATCTCGTTCGGCGGTCTATGGTCCACGTAGGTTAAAAGTAGAGTGAACAGAATTAATTACATATTCCAAATATTTGATAATTTAGCTTACAAATTGTAAATAGTGTTATATATATATATACATATATATATATATATAGTAATTGTGTATTCTAATCGAAGTTGTTTTGTGGAGATAGGTATTCAGCTTAGTTGTTTGCATTCATTGCAGATTGGTGTTAGCTATCTTATGCTCTCTTGTTGTCACTGGAACTTAACCAACATCATTCTGTGAGAAATACAAACAACTAATTTTGTATTCATCAGTTTTAACTTCATCAATTTTACAAATTAATACTATGAAGAAATTATTTCTGCATGTAAACTGCTGATTAACTAGATGACATAATAAAAGCTGATAAAAGAAGTAAATCGTATACAATTTACAAACGTGCTTCAAGATACATTGTCACTAGATAGTTTTTACCAATTTCATTTATCCTTCCTTATTTAAGACTTACCTCGTGAGTTAGCTAGAGATTCAGTGTAGATCAGTAGACGCTTGATGTGACGTTCTAGTATTAGATTTCTCGGTGTGTATCTATAGCTTCAATATGTAATCAAATTCAGGACAATCAAGTTTCGTGGCTGTTTTGATGTTAGTTAATAAGTGTTTAAACAAATTCATTGAGTAGATTAAGGTTTGAATACACTACACTAATAACCGTGTGTCAATTAATATGTGACTTATAAATGTTTACTCTGAGTAGATAGTTGAATCAAGTTTTTATTATGTTTCAGTTAAGTCAACTCATGATTATGATATTTAAAAAATTGGATTAATTTCATTCCAGTTACCACCTTATAATGATAATGAAATGACTAATCTATTTTTTGATCAATAAAAATATAAATCTGGTTAAATGAGTATTTTTTTGTCGTATCTTAAATTTAAAATTATCTTCAAAACTTTAGGGACTTAACCAAAGGATTCTGGCGACTAGAGTGATTGTAGAGTTTAATCATTTTAAATGTTTAATGTATTGAAATGAGTTATTATAAAATTACAATTAGGGGAGTTTGTAGAGATAGTTAACTGTTTAATTCAATTTTGATAGCACGAATTGATCTGAATCAGACAACCATTGATCACCTGGAAGCACTGGACAGCTGTTTCATCCTAGTATGGGACTCCTCAGCAGTGCGCATCCACGACCCCGTCGGGGATCGAACCCAGGACCTTCTGGCTCCGCGCGCGAACGCTTTACCATTGGACCACTGAGTCGGCTCCCAACGGTTGATATTTCCAATTCAGCCAATTCGTGATACATTGCGCGACCTCCTCTATGCCATTGGTGAGTTACTGCCTCACACCCGACACGGTTGAACTCTACTGGTCACGTCTTCACACTAGAACTCCAGGAATTACCTCAAGGAGCTAGTCACTAGTGAGCTCATGAAAATATCAACCGTTGGGAGCCAACTCAGTGGTCCAATGGTAAAGCGTTCGCGCGCGGAGCCAGAAGGTCCTGGGTTCGATCCCCGACGGGGTCGTGGATCCGCACTGCTGAGGAGTCCCATACTAGGATGAAACAGCTGTCCAGTGCTTCCAGGTGATCAATGGTTGTCTGATTTAGATCAATTCGTGCTATCAAAATTGTATTATAAAATTGTCAGATTCGATTAATTTTAAAAGATTTTATTCATAGTCAAATATTATTAATAGTTGTATAGCAATAAAAACACTATTTTCTAATAATTGTCAGTACTAATTGGAACTTTTATTATGACTTAAGACAGGCATAATAAGTAAATTTGTCTTTTTCATCATTATTTTTATGAACTAAATCAAGTGGATTACTTAGTCTGTTAAAATTGCTAAATATTACTTATTTAAATAAATTCCAAAAATTTAAGTAATTAAAAATTTTTCAAGTTATTTTAAAAATTATAAATTTTTATTGATAAAGACAGATTACTGCAAACAACATACACAACTTCACAGAATAGTCAGGTTTCATGGATGTATTGTTAACGAAGGTGCTGATGATGTCATACAGTTAATTAATATGAAAGAACTCAATATCACTTAAAGTCACCCCTCTTTCCACACGTAGATGCAGAATGTACCAACATTTAATCTAAATTAAGAAAATCTATCGAGCACATACTTTAGAATGAGAACTAAAGTACATAACTTTTGCTAAAATCGTAGTTTCCTACAAGCTATAAAATCTTGATGGAAATTCAATACACATTTAATATTTTACCGATTAATTATTTTTAGTATTTTGTCGGTAAAATCGCAAAAATATTTAGGTTGTATGAAATACTATGAACGCCTGATTACTTAGTCTCGTTTATTTTGGAAAGAATATTGGTTGATTTAAGTACATTAGTGAGCCTTTCTAATATGATGTGTTTACAGAATACACAACCCAAAGTTTTCACAAACCGCTTTATCTAATTGAAGTAATGTTTGCTGGGAAAACTTTAATATGCGAATACAGTTTGAACCATTCGTTCGGTATGACTAGTGTTGGGCATACATCTGAAGTCGTATAGCTTCTGTTGGTGGTTAAGTTTCTTTGGTGTAGTTACTAGATGGTACTAACTAAACTACTCTACACATAGTAGTCACACATCATACCTAGAATATATTTGATCCTAACGGTGGCATTATCCATCAAATTCCTACTCACATACAGATTTCATACAACTCGCTTCAACTTACAAATCGCAAAACGTGATGAGATTTTACGTCACTACATATTTGTTCAGTCGAAATGCCTTAATTAAAACTCTTGAAATCAAGATAAAAGCTTGTTTTGAAAATGTCGCTCTTCTCTTTTGTTGCAAAATAATAAGAATTTTAAATAATCTTTAAGCTACTTTTGTCGTTTGATTAAACGTTAACAAATTAATAGCAGTTTCTTTGAATAAGATCGATTTCCTAAAAACTGGGATCCAAAAACATGTTCTGGATTCCGCCTTCCAGCCGTAATCCAAATCAAATCAAAAGAGTTGTGCATTTATATTTTCACAATTTTTAACAAAGATTAAAGAAACATTAACTTTTTAACAACTTATTACTTCGAAAATATTGCAGTTTCAATTAATTTCACTTTCTCTTGAAGTTGTTGATAATCACTGGATAGTTATGTCACCTATTCACTTTACAACTAACCAGAACTTTCGATAGTTCGTTTTGCGTTTTAATCTCTTTAGGCTATTTTTATTGCGTATTTCTTGGATTTCTTATCATTTCTAAAGTGATCAATAGTAGACTGATTATTGACTCTAGAACCAACTTCATTTAAATTAAATAGTCTCAATTTAATTTACGTGACTTCATTAACAAAATCATAAGGATCTTATAGTAACATCAATTCTTAAGTAAACTTAAGTTCATTTGATGAATCATTTCTTGTTATTTCAAAGGTATAATCTTCTGCAAAAAATTAGCACTGAAATTTAACAATTTTTAGAACTACCAAAGTTTGTAAATTCATATTGAATTTTAATATATATTTTCTTAAGTGTCTATGTAATTGGCATCCATCCTGCTTGTCAATTAAACTATTAGCAACAATAAATAAAATTTTTCGGTTTATTTGGTCTCTTTTTCTTAAGTTTTTCTTATTGAGTCTGAATTCTTATTGGTAGTGTAATATTCCCTTTGAAGATTATTAGATTATAAGGCATCAGAAAATCTCTGTTTGATAGAATGAGGTTTGTACTCATGAGTTAGACTGACCCACAGTACTTGTTAATTGTTCGTATTATTCGGCTCATCAGTGTAAATAAAAATCATAAGTACACTGAATTCAGAATGTCTTTCAAAAATATAATATGCTTCATGTTGAAATTGTTATAAACATTAAAATATATGTATTTGTAAGCATATCTGATGGGAAATAGTCACTGACTATGTATAGTCATAGACTAAGGATCAAGTAGCCAAATAATTCAAACAAAGACTTAGAACGACCATCAAACAAACATTCCCTGCTGCCAAACTGCTGACGTTCTACAAAACACGATGTTTAATAAGTCAAACAAAAGTTGATAAATATCCATCTCATGTCACCTCCAATTGTGTTTACCAGTTCACATGTACTTGTAAAAGCAGGTTCATTGAAAGGACAGAAAGACGGGCCAATTTAAGATTTATTGAACACATCCCGAAGAACCTGTGCTTGAAAGAATCAACCGCTTTTAGAAGTTCAATTATGCGTCATTTGGTAGACACGAGACATGAAGTCGATGTAAGAAATGCTTTTCAAATCATCGATAAACAACATAAAACGATTCTATTAAAATTTGCTGAGGCCATTCCAATCAGAAGATTGAATCCTGACCTTTGTTTTTAAGAGGAATCAGTAGTTAATCTTCAGTTACCCTGGTAGCAATAGATCGATGTTATCAGATAAACAATTCAGTGGATAAAATCAATATGTGTATTAATAATTTGAATTAACTAAAATCAATAGCATGTATGTAGCTGATGAGAATGCAATGAAATTTATTAAATTCAAAGTCATCTGCAAATGTTGTCATTTTTGCATTAATCAAACTTATATTTTTATTTGTTAAAATTTTTACAAATATAATTTCCTCTATAATACCGAAACTTAGATCATGTTTTGTTATGTACTCAATATACTATAGAGAAATTAGTTTTTATTTTGTCTTGAATTGTTAAAACGAAATAAAGTAAAATTAGCTGAAATATCAAACACCTATAATCATTCATCTTTCACTGTTTATTCTGTATTTTAAAGAATTACATTTCCTATTGAATAAGTTTTTTATGTGTAACTGTAAATCAATTAGTTATTATTCTTTTGATAACCTAAAATTAATTATTTTATAATCTATTGTTTTGTTATTTGCATTTTAACATAAGATAATAAGAAGTTTCATTATTTTATGACATTCGATTAGAATATCATAACTCTGACTTATTTTACGTTACTAAACATTAAATGTATACCAGTTTTGTTATTTATCATATTTAATTATATTTTCAACATTGTTTGAAATTAGAAATTATTTAGTACATTTTTAAAATTAAATTGTGGCTGGAAGCTGGAATTCACAAAATGCAGTTTATCTTGTTTGAACATATCAACAGGATTCATGTACATTTTAGCATTACTATGCCCATCAGAACTTAAAATCAGTTTGTTCATAAGCAAACACGACGTTTTCGATTAAGACATTGAAGGCAAGTAGTTATGTAGGATGTATATACATACACAACTTAAATGTGTTTGTACCTTTCAGTTTATGTTGTTATGGTTTATTATTTTTTGGTCTATATTACTTAATGCCTATCCTTAGTAAACTTTCTTGATACATCCGTATTTCATAAGCAAGATTAAAACTTAACCAATTCTCTACTGTCTAAACTGCTCATATCTACGAAATCGTAGATGTATTAATTTCACATATTTTAATTCTTAGCTAAATTTGTGTTGGGGATTCAAAATCCCCAAAAACACAATCATTGATTGTATCAAGCGGAAGGCGTTGTATTGACATTCTTGTAAGATTGATTTGTAAACTTGCACCAGTTAATTCAGTTTCAAATATGAGATACATAAACGTTGTTTGCTACTCTCGTCTGATGTATCTTTGCTCCTCAATAAAGTCTTCATACATGTCTAGCCTTTTGGAGTAGCTATGGATTGGGAGGAAACAAATAGTGGTACAAGTATCAGAGATAAAAATTCGCATTAACCGTACCAACTATCGAGGGAATCAGATATAGAATCCGGCTACCTAGATAATTTATCTGTATTGTATTGCGAACTATACTGAGGCATTAAGAACCCACGCATTTGTCTCATTTAACTGAAAACATAACAATTTGTTTACATGATTATCTTTCTTATTTATATGTATCATTATTAACTTCAAATTTAGTATGACGTTTCCGACAATTATTACAGAATTATTACATGCATCTATATCTTTATTTTTAAAACATGAGAAGAGAGTTTTGTAATTTCTTATTTTCAAAGTAAAGGGAATATCTTGCCTTTGTTTGTAAATAAACAGTAATAAAAGCTCCTGATTTTTAGTAACCAAAGGCAACTAACATGTTTGCAGTTAAATAATATCAAAATGCATCCATTTTTAATAAAAATACAATGCATTAAATTTCATGTAGTTAATATAGTGAAACTTAATCGCACTGAACGGAATTGTATTATTTACAGGATTTTAAATTAATAATTTGAACTTGTGTAATAGTTCCTCACATATTAATTAATATGTTTATACGTGGCCTATACAATTCTTATTTTTGTAGTTTTTACGTTTACATCGATTTCCAGGCATACAATGATAAGATTTTAAGGTAACTTGTAGTGAGTTCCGACAAAGTTAATACTATCTTATCGATCATAGCTACATAACGTTTTTCCTTTAGGCAAGTCATATCTATGTTTGAATGGTCTTCAACCTAATCCCTCCAGATGTCAAACAGTCAATTTCAGTCTAAGACATGAAAAGGATCTAATTGCTCTTGTGAATTCACACGATGTTTGTAAAATTGGGGACTGTACAATCAAGACTATGTTGAATGTTAATTACCTTGGTGTGACCTTTACGTCAGATCTATCTTGGTCTTCGCATGTTTTGCTTATATCAAATAGGGTTTTACGTTTAACATACTATGTGAAGAGATTACGTAGTTTGGGTATAACCAAGCACTTATTATTACAATTTGTCAGTTCATGTATATTACCGATCATTTTATATTGTTCCCCATTATTTTTTCTCGGACTATTGAGAAAAGACTATGTTGTGTTGCGTAGAGTAATGAAAGCTGTTATTAAAGTGTCTGGTGAAAACTACGACGTTATTATAAACATGGTTGTAGATAGACATTTTAAGTCCTGCAGACAGCTATCTAAGATTATCCTATCTGACATAAACCACCCTCTCCATTCACAACTTTCACCTTGTTTATCTTCTGGCAAAACGCGTCACTGCTATATCAGGATTCAAGCACGTAAACAGAAGAATAAATGCTCAACTATTCCATATTTAGCACATGTTCTATGTGATGAAAAGTTTGTAAGAACCGATCTAATTAAAAATCTGTGCTCTTAAAAAATACGGATTATTATAAAATGCAAAGACTCCTGTCCCTTATGTTACTGTAATTCTGTTGTTGTTGTTGACAATATAAAATATGTATCTTTTTTTCAGATGTTGACATGGTAAAAAGTAACATGTTGAAATACTATATGCTGAAAATTCATATTGTACTAAAAATACTATTGAATAAAGCTATTATTATTATATACAATTCTTACAAAAATATTCATTGTATTAGTTTTCATAATAATATACCATATCAAATGTTAGAATAGAGTGCTTTAACTAAAATAATAAATTGTAACGATATATTCTTCATTTATATGTGTGAATTATGATTAAAATCTTTTACAACTTATAACATGTAAAATTATTAACTTCACAGAATATTCATAAAGATCAAAAGAATTTAATAATTGCAGTATTTGCAAAACTGTAGTAAAAGCCATATAATTTACATTGAACTACAATCTAAAAGTTTCATTTATTAATCCTGTACTCGGTAAAGATATATATATATATATATATATATATATATATATATATATGGGTAAAATCTCTTTGCTAAACATTATACGTATAAAGTAAAGTTAATCCAATCTAAATTGTTATGTCTATCTATCTAAGCTGTTTTTCGGATTGTTTCCAATCGTGCCTGTCATTTCATTGTCCAATGGTTGAATAGTTTTATATGTGCCATATTAAAATTTTTATTGTTCTCATATGATACAATGAAAGGTATATATATATATATATTTATATAATTACTAAATATTTAGAATTATTTTATAATATAGTAAGTAATACATTTATTTTTGGAAAAAAAAATTCAAGAAAAGTAATTTTCTTTAAGGTAAATTTGATCATTTTTAATAAATTCACTATAAAATATTGTTTTCTATTTGAATAGAAAAATAGCATAGAAATAATTTTTAAAATAGGGTGGAGGCAGATAATTTAACTACTGATTAAATTAATGCATTTTGATTGAAATCAAAATGATTATGTATTATTGATTTTATTATTGATCAATGTATTTTTAATGCTTATGATCTTGTAAAGTTTAGTAGTGTTTGTGTTCATATCATGTTAATGAAATTACATAAGTTTATATAATGATTAAACAATAAAGGAATTTAAATTAAGCTAGAACAATGATGCTTACAGAATATATTGAATTTATTGTATTTCGTTGTATTTTCTACAATTGCATACAAGAAGTTGATCGTAACAAGTAAACACCATTATCAATCCAATGATCATGTATTGTTTATCAAGAAATATAGATTGGAATAGAGATGAAATAGTTCATGTTGTTTTATAAAGAAGTATAATCGTCTGAGAAAAAAAGTTTTCTGCTTTTATGTATCGTAATAATTATAAAAATTCTAACATTACGTTACCATTCTATAGAACCTAGGCGATCATAACGTGTTACGATATACTAAAGTAGTACTTGCCTAATTTCTAACTTAAGGAATGATGTCTTTAAGTTAATTGCACTGTTTTCAAAAAGAGTGTTTGTAATTAAACAATTCAGGTTGAAAACGGTTTAATTTCATCATATATTTGAGAATGGAGCTTTATGTGCCAGACAAATTTATAGAAATAGTTTGTTATAGAATTGATATAAGTTTTAAGAGATTGTTTCGTATTCACACATTTTTTTTTACAGAAATGACTATTATTTTGATAATCTATGACTGAAGTTTATCGAAGACATGAGATGATTATTATTTAATACTTGTTTAGCCAAGCTATTCTATATTTAATAGTTTTCTTGTCGGATTCACTATGTTTCAAACTTTATGGTTATTTTGAGTTAGGAAATTTCCAACATTTACACAGTATTGTCATATATTAAGTAATTCCCTATTTGAATTACGGTGTGCGTGATTTAGAACATTGTTAGTGCATGAATGTTTAGATAAACATTCATGATTAACAAACAGAAACGACTCACCGACTGAATGCAAATTATTTATTGTATCACTTTTCATTATAGTCATGTGTAGACGGTTTTTTAGTATAGCAATTTATTCTCCTATGGTGTTGAGACTGTTATGTAGTAGCATTATAGTCTACTGTTTTTGTATACAAACATTTAGTGTAATTGCATCGCTAACAGTTGAATAAACTACCTAAATTTTTACATTAATTTTGTCTAGTAAGATCCGTTCTACAAAGGCATACAAAATTACCATAATGGTGCTCTGTAGTAATTTTGCCTTGAGAGAATGAGCAGTTTAATGCAGATAATATTAGAAACCTTGGTAATCCATTGGCCTTTTCATGATGTCTAATTTTCAATGTTAAGAAACAAGCAGTTATTCCATAAATGAATGATTATTTATATATAATTAGCCATATTTACATCTTCATATCGTCTCCCCGTAAATAGTCTATGAAGATTTTTTCAACTTCTCATCGTCATTTTCCCACTGTCGCATGATTTAATGAACATTATTTCTGGCAGTTCTATGAGTTGTGTATGTTAAAATAGTTTTTCATAACGTTTTAAACATAAAAAAAGATTAAAATTATGCGGTTTATTCGATTTCACTATACAGATCTTCAGTTGACATTATTTCATCAACAATGTTTTATTGTAAACAATAAACGAATGTCTTATAAAATCAATACACGGTGTTTCAATTTCTGAAGTCCAAAAAGCTTTTTACGTATATGAGTTAATGATTTGATATTTGTTGTTACATGTATTGTTGTTACATGCATTCATCATTTTTTAAAAAATGAAAGGAATTATAAAATGATTGGTTTTTCAGAAACAAAATTTTCTATGCTAAGGTATGGATTTCATATTTTTTATATTAGAAATCAGAGATGAAAAATGATGCAGCCTCAAACTGTTTTTGAAATGCTAATAATAGGTTACCTAATAGTGTTTTTATAAAATCAATTTGCTAGGAAATATGACATCAAACAAACTACTACTAAATATTTCGGGTCTCCATATATATATATATATATATATATATATATATATATATATATATATATATATATATATATATATATATATAAGTAAACAAAATACATCGTTTCTTTAAACCTTTTTGTTTGTATTTATGCCGTTCATGAATACGACTCTATTGTTTCATATTATCTTTTGATCAATTAAATCATCTTCCTTCCGGTTTGTTATCTCTTGAATTTTGGCCATTATGATGTGAAAATTCTGCTTTCGAGTCACTATTGTCCAATAAAGAGTGAATAAAAGAAGTGAAAAAAAAATATGGTAAGGTAACAGTTCATGGAAATACTTTCACTTAACTTCACATCAACAATATATTTTGTTATGATGATCATTGTCTTAGTTTACAATGCAAATAAATTAGATGACCTGGTATATTCGATCAGAATTTTTTCAGTATTAGTTAATAAACTTTTAAAGAAATTCTCCATGACTTAAAAAAATTTAGAACTAAATAAGTTACTCAACAGCTTGTTATATTATTATTGATTAAGTGGGTGCACTTATGCCTTCAGAAGTTTAGTATTTTCCACTTTCAAGTTTGTGTTACAATGCAGTTGTGAAATGAGAATCATTAAAAATGATTAGTAATACAATCAAAAAATAGCTTTTGGATTTTAGTTATTGATAAACAACTGTCATCCTAGGAAATAATCGAAACGAGCCGGTAAATGCTCCGGATGAAGTGGTGCATTAATAAAGAAATACAATGCTATTGTGAAGCTCCTGGGTTGTTAGTTATCAAACTAATCTGACACCTAAGAGATCTATGCAGTTCTCACCAAACAGCAACTTAAATAAATAAAAGTGACAATATCATATTGGCACTTGCAGGACGTTTTATTACATTCAGCGTTCAAATGAATTCATTTGTGCAACTTTAATTTCAGAGTATGCAACATATTAAATAACCATTCAACAACGTCTATGAATAAATTAGAGTGACGCTTGTAATTTTTGTGGAATAACATCTAGTTCTTTTTAAACATTTAATCGTGCATTTTCAGTTCGATTCCGTAGTAAGTTTCAAATAGATATGCGTTTACAGCTTGAAAACGAAGTTGGTAAAAAGCTTAGGCTCCAGTAATAAAAATAATAGACTTTGGCGACTTATGTTCATCCACGAAGTATTTCTATTAATGAAGATTTAGTTCCTCCTTGAAAGCGTTCACTGACGTAGCTGAAGTTGGTTGTTCAAGCAGTGAGTTCCAGTAGTTGATTACTCAAAGGAGAAAACACAATTTCACCCTAAGTTTAGTTGATCGCGGTGTTTGAACCTATTTATAATGACCGTGTTTATAAAATAAACAAGTATAACTTTCAGATCCTTTATTCCAAGTAGAAACTTGCTTCTTGCTCACAACCTCAAAAATAAGCATATACTTAGGTAATATGTTGCATTAATTTTATTATTATAGCGTAGCCGTAGATTCAAAACCACTTCCTTCCCCAATCAAATTAATCAAACTACAATATTTTTAAATAGACTATATTTGAACCTAAATTACAATTGCGGTTTAAATAATTATTCGCTTAGTTACTAATCCCTGTTAAGCTAACATTACCACTACCCACTTGTTCACTGAGTTAAGTATATTAAAGCATTCAGTTTTCTTTTGACAGTAAATATGTTAATAATAACCATACTATCCATACATCCTGAATTAGTCATCATAGTTAAACTAGATGAAACTAATTATCATGTTAAAAATATTTTAAAAAATGGATAAATTTTGTTGATAATTTAACTTTGAAGTCAATATTACACTTGGATACAAAATATCTTAATTAATTACTTTCAATTAGATAGAATAATCAGTCTTCTCATAAGCTGTTTTTACATTTTTTATCTGGTCACATAGCAAACTTTCTTTAATCAAGTGGTGTATGTTTGAAGATGAAAAACAAGAACATTTGGTTTTTTTTAATAATATAAACTAGGCATAGAGTGATTCTAATGTAGTCTGTTGGTTCATTCATGCAGACTGTATTTTGATATGTTACTGTTAGGGATTCGATATCCCTAAAAATACAATTGTTCATTTTATCAAGTTGTATTGATTTTTGTAAACTTGATTTATAAACTTTCATCACATTTTAATGTGAGTCAATGTAAGTTATATTCACAGAGTATATTTGACAATATTTCATTGTATTAATAAAATGTTTATGATTGCAATTTTTGATGAATAGTCACTATAAATATACGAATATTTTGTACACGACTCACTTCCCTTTTCACTGGAATAAAGTTTCCTGTTTTCTCGTCTTCTGACTTCTGATTTTGCCACTAAGAGGGTTCAAGGCGTTCAAGTGCTAAGATTGCGTTGCGGCTAGTCAAAGTCATCAAGCACGAGATATAACAACTGGCGACGGGGTGAACTCATCAAAATGTCATTTACCTTCGAACAACTTGAAGCCTTGCTGGAACGCCAAGAAAAACGCTATGAACAGTTCCAGATACGTATGCTAGAAACTTTAACCCAGCAAATGAATCTTACCCAGAAGGGGCTATCAGAAAACTCATGCACATCTCACGCCGATTCAATCATGAACTCCATAAATGATTTCCACTTCGATGGGTTAGCTGGTATTACATTTGATTCGTGGTTCAAGAAGTACGAAGACTTATTCACAGTCGACCTGGAAAAAATTGATGATGCCGCAAGAGTCAGAATGCTACTTCGAAAACTTGGCACGGCTGAACATGAACGCTACACTAACTACATCCTACCAAAGAACCCAAGAGATTTTAGTTTCGAAGCAACAATAAAGATTCTGTCGCAAATCTTTGGTGAACAATCATCCTTATTCATCATTCGCTACCAGTGCCTTAAACTATCAAAAGCAGGCGATGACGACTGGGTGAAACATGCAGGCTTAGTGAATCGTGAGTGTGAACGATTCAAACTATCATCAATGACAGAAGACCAGTTTAAATGTTTGGTATTTGTATGCAGCCTGCAATCACCTGAAGATGCTGACATCAGAACCAGAATTCTGAGTAAAATTGAACAGTGTCCAAGCATCACTCTCCAAGAAGTTACCAGTGAATGTCAGAGGTTGGTGAACTTGAAGCATGATACTTCTATGGTCGAGATTGGTAGTCGTCCTCCGTACGTTCACGCAATAACTGAGCGAAAAGATTCTAGTGTGCAAAAGCAATGTGGCTTACAACCTCCTTCCCCATGCTGGTTATGTGGAGAATGGCACTATAAGAAGTTTTGTCCATACAAAGACCATCGTTGCATTAAGTGTCATCGTAAAGGACACAAAGAGACTTACTGTACAGGGAAGTCACATCGTCGTCGTCCACCAAGACTTTATTCCAGAAAATACAAAGCCCGTGCAGTAACCAACAAAATAATGGTGGCTCACACTAGCACACAGCTTTCCAGCCGAAGAAAATATGTTACCTTAGAGGTCAATGGCCATCGTACTCGTCTACAGCTTGACACTGCCTCCGACATAACGCTTATTAGCCGAGCAACTTGGAAGCAAATTGGCAAACCCCCAGTGTGCCCAACAATTCAGCTAGCCCACAGTGCATCAGGAGGTAAATTAAATATTGTTGGAGAGGTATGCTGTGAAGTTGCGAAGGGAAATGCAAAGTCAAATGCAACTGTATACCTCACAGAGAGTCCAGGATTAGATTTGTTGGGACTCGACCTCATAGAAACTCTGAAACTGGCCGACCACTCGATTAATCATGTCTGCAGCCGTGTCAGGACGTCTGAGATGTCGGTAAAAAGGATGAACACTGTTTTAGAAAGACACCACAGAGTGTTTGCAGAAGAACTGGGAGAATGTAATAAAGCAAAAGCACGGCTAGTCCTCAAGCATGGTGCCACACCAGTATTCCGACCCAAACGTCCAGTGCCGTATGCGGCTTTACCTATTGTTGAGCATGAGTTAGCACGCCTTCAAGAAAGTGGAGTCATCGAGCCGGTAAACTCTTCCGAATGGGCAGCTCCAATTGTGATCGTTAAGAAGCCCAATGGAAACATCCGACTATGTGCAGATTATTCTACAGGCCTTAATGAAGCATTAGAAGCCCATCAGTACCCGTTGCCGTTACCAGAAGACTTATTTGCAAAGTTGAATGGAGGAAGATACTTCGCAAAATTGGATTTATCAGATGCTTATCTACAAATTCCAGTAGCTGAAGAATGCAAACAATATCTAACTATAAATACGCACAAGGGATTGTTTCGGTATAACAGACTTCCATTTGGCGTAAAGACAGCTCCATCAATCTTCCAACAAATCATGGACGCTATGCTACAAGACATTCCTGGTACTGATGCTTATTTGGATGATATACTCATAATGGGTGTAGATCAAGCCGATTTAGAAAAGAAACTGGATTTAGTGCTCACGCGAATTGGAGATTTTGGGTTCCGACTGCGTGCCGAAAAATGTGATTTCCATCTGCAGCAAGTACGTTACTTGGGATTTATAGTGGATAAGGATGAAAGAAGACCTGACCCGGATAACATTGAAGCTATTAAGACGATGCCACCGCCGACAGACGTTCCAACCCTACGATCCTTCTTAGGGATGGTCAGTCATTATGGTGTATTTCTTCCAGACCTGCACCGCCTGCGAGCTCCGCTGAACTGTCTACTGTCGAAAAATGCCAAATGGATCTGGTCAGAAAAATGCCAGGAAGCGTTTACGGAAATCAAACAACTTCTATCATCGAACTTACTTCTAACGCACTATAACCCAACCCTACCCATTATGGTTGCAGCAGATGCTTCGAACTATGGAATTGGTGCGGTGATTTCACATGTTTACCCAGATGGATCAGAAAAGGCGATTTCCCATGCTGCACGATCATTAACAGCAACGGAGAGGAACTATAGTCAAATAGAGAAGGAAGCCCTTTCTATTATCTTTGCGGTAAAAAGGTTTCACAAAATGCTATTTGGCCGACCGTTCACATTATTGACAGACCACAAACCACTACTTGCAGTTTTAGGATCCAAAAAGGGCATTCCAGTTTATACAGCAAATCGTCTGCAACGATAGGCCACTACTCTGCTTGGTTACGATTTTAAGATAAAATACCAACCGACGAAGTATTTTGGTCAAGCAGATGCCCTCTCAAGATTAATCGGCTCCCATACAAAACAAGAAGAGGATGTACTTGTGGCTAACATAGAAGCCGAAGCAGATGTCCACACAGTGTTGACAGACGCGGTTTCTGGACTACCGGTTACTTTCCAAGCCATCAAGGAGGCTAGCGAAAGAGACAGAACAATCAAGATCATACGTTATTATATACTCAATCAGTGGCCCACATCGCGACTCCAGGGCGAACTTTTACAGTACTTCCGTCGGCGAGACGCCCTAACAATTGTCGATTCATGTATCATGTTTGGCCACCGTATTGTTATCCCTGAAATCCTCCGTCAGCAGGTCCTAAACCAATTTCGCAGCGGCCACCCAGGTATTAGCAAAATGAAGTCACTAGCTCGAAGTTACGCCTACTGGCCGTCAATGGATCGGGATATAGAAACGAAGTGCCGCAGCTGTTGGTCCTGCCTGCAAGCTTCAAAGAGTCCAGCCAAAGCCGAACCTCAACCTTGGCCGAAACCAGACGCCCTTGGAGTAGAATACATGCTGATTTCGCTGGTCCAATACAAGGCAGAAATTACTTAGTTGTTGTGGACGCTTTCACAAAGTGGCCGGAAGTATACCACATGCAAAGTTTGACGTCAGAGGCCACAATTCGCAAACTGTCCAGACTTTTTTCCTGTTTCGGCGTCCCAGAGGTCCTGGTGACCGATAATGGAACCCAGTTTATGTCGTCCGCATTCAAGCGTTTTTGCAGCGAAAACGGAATTACACACATGCAATCTCCACCGTACCATCCTCAATCCAATGGCCAAGCTGAAAGATTCGTTGATACATTGAAAAGAGCTCTGAAAAAAGAAGGAGGAGATAGTGTGCCGATACAAGTTGTTGACAAATTCCTAATGTCTTATCGTGTTACGCCAAACCCAGCCGTACCAGAGGGAAAGTCACCGGCAGAGTGCATGTTCGGAAGGAAGGTGCGGACTATTTTTAACAGTATGCTGCTTTAGCAAAGAACGAATAAATCCAACGGTGAAAGTCAACAGACGACTATCCGTAGTTTTCAGGTGGGTGAAAAAGTGCTTATCAGATCATTTCGAGGTGATAGAAACTGGGAGCCGTGTGTCGTTGAACGCAGGATCGGAAAAGTATTATACTTAGTTCGGGGAAATTTCGGTACGTGCACAAGACATGTCAATCAAATGCGAAAGAACGGGGGAACAGTGAAAACGCATGGACGACTTCCATTTCAAATGCTGGTGGACACATTTCCAAAGAGCCCCAGTAAGAAGGAACGCAGAAGATTCAACGCCAAAACAATCAAACCACCCCGAGTAATGGACCGCAAGCGGAACACGGTAACAAGGTTGCAAGTTGACCCAAGTAGAAAATCATACATACAAAAACCGTGAAGAGGGAAGGTGATGAATTGGCTCCCAGAAACCTCAACGAAGCCTCCAGAACGCTTGGAGGTGCCTAGTGTTTTTACCGGACTACCACAAAGCTGAACTGGTCTCAAAAAACCTATCAGCCGTTTTCTTTTTTTTTTTTTAAAAAAAAGGGGGAGGTGTTAGGGATTCGATATCCCTAAAAATACAATTGTTCATTTTATCAAGTTGTATTGATTTTTGTAAACTTGATTTATAAACTTTCATCACATTTTAATGTGAGTCAATGTAAGTTATATTCACAGAGTATATTTGACAATATTTCATTGTATTAATAAAATGTTTATGATTGCAATTTTTGATGAATAGTCACTATAAATATACGAATATTTTGTACACGACTCACTTCCCTTTTCACTGGAATAAAGTTTCCTGTTTTCTCGTCTTCTGACTTCTGATTTTGCCACTAAGAGGGTTCAAGGCGTTCAAGTGCTAAGATTGCGTTGCGGCTAGTCAAAGTCATCAAGCACGAGATATAACAGTTACCAAGGAAGTATACTTAATTAATTGATTCTATTCTTACTAACTAGTATACTTTATATTTTATAAATTATAAACTCGATCATTACAAGATTGTCTAATCCACTTTATCAACGTATAGTAATTTGGCAAATAATTTATTTACTTGTATTATGAATATATGGAATAACACGTTAACTGCGATTAGTTATTTAGCATCCAGTGTAATGAGTATTAAAACTTTTAATTGACATTATGTATGCAATATTGGTTGGGAACACTATGGTTGTGAGTTTGCCTCAATGCTATGCTCTGATACTAATTTAAATGTAATTTATAATAACTAAATATATAATTATCAGTTTACTAGGACGAAAATGCTTTTTCACGTAACATCTGCGGTCTTCTCAGTCGATCACATCTTTCCAGATGTCAGTAGTATGACTACTAAAGGCAAACTGATATGTGCACTTCATTTTGAAATTTTAGGTTTTTGCTGAAAACTAATAAAATTTATGCAAAAATCTTATCATTGAAGTAACATATCAAACAAATTACAGGAATAAGATTTCGGTGGGAGCATAGATAAATTATTGAATCTGTAAAATAACAAGTCATTATTTACTATTTATTATTATTACTGATTGCAAAGTGTAGTATGTTTTTTGTGCAACATCATAATAAGTTTAAATATGTCTGTTAAATCTTATAACGAATTTATTCAGAAAAGGGATCACTTTTCAACGGTTTCATTACCCAGTGTTTCAATAGTCAGTTGGTAATTGGAGAGGAGAACTTGTGAAACATGAAAATTTTATAGTCAGTAGGGTAATAACACAGTTATTGTGCCTGCCGTTAGATTAAGGTGAAGATACCTGAATAAAAATTAGGAAAATCTACATACAAACAGTAATAATAAGAAAATATTGGTAATTATAATAATAATAAGTTATGATAAAGCGAAAAAGTAGAAATATATAAATAAGTCAGATAAAGTGAATTCTAAACTAAGACCATGGTAGAGAAAGAGATTACACAAGTTACATTCATATACACAACCTAGGCTTCAAATTGTGGATAGCTAAATCTTCTGAAGTGTAAAGTTGATTCAGATGTAGGTCACTTGGTATATTTGACCAAATTTTATAGATTATGTTGACTGATGAATCTGAGTTTGAATTCTCGTAGTCTATTATATGTTATCGAATTAAAAACGTGTCTGATCTGTACTGTTCTTTGTTTACTCATGCAAGAAGATTCTCCCGGATGTGGAGTAGGAACGACCTCCACTAACGACCTGCGTATCTAGAATCACTTAAGTAGATAATCTGGTAAATATGTATAGCACCAGTAGGCCGATGTAGTTTATCCTTTAGCCGTAGGCATGATGTGTATCCACCCTACTGATTACCAACTTTTATGTTTCACAAATCCTTCAAATTCCTCCAAATGCTAATTGATTGTTTAGAGCCCAATTCAATCAAATCATGTCAAATGACAATTGATCTACTTCTGAAAGTTATTCATTGATTTATCATATGTATATTTGTGATTATAGAGCGTGATAATGAATTCGTTTATCTGAGATCCCTCAAATGAATAAATTTGTTTTGTAATATCATAGCAAATAATAGTAGGTTTTATCGGGATTTCATCGCCTAGTGAAATTCACAGAAGAATTTAATAGCAGTGAGGATAAATTTAAGCGACCAACTGACAAATAGACAAGTTTTAGTATAATAATGACACGTTGTTCAGGTCAATGGTTACAATCTGTCAAATTTTTTTTTGTGTATTAATAGCTAGGTGTAAATGAATCTATGATACCCTAGTATGTCTAAATGGTTCATTTTGTAAACATGTGTACGTTCTTCATTTTTATTGAGTACTGTTAGAAATTAGTGGACGAAACTAATCATAGATAAGTTGTGATGAAGGTCAGTAATATAATTCCGAGATTTTTCTTCTGCTAGTAATCGTTTCTCGTTAATTAATTTTTCTTAAGGTGACTGGACAGCTGAAATAGAATGTGTAGCATTTAAAGCGAATGTGAAAATATGTTGTATTTAGAGGTCAATTTTGTAAACTTATTAATTTTTTCAAACTTTTGTTATTACACAAAGTACAGAAAACGGGGCTGTCTGTTTGGTACATGTTAAATACTCGGTTATATATTGTTCCATTGCACCTAGGCATTATCCTAAGTCTAAACTTTTATTTATTTTCATCATTATATACTTAAGTGGTTCATACTTGTTATGTGTGGTAACCGAGGAACGTATATCTAGATAAGAGTGATTTACATATACACTTATCATTTATGTAACTTTAATTCATTTTTAGTAAGTACATAAATTGCGATGACATAAAAATTGTCTTTACTGTATTTCTTAACTTAGAATGAAGCATTTTATTTAAATAGAAACTGAGAGAGATTACGTTTTTGCTTAGCACAATAAAGAAGACTGTAACTTATCTACCCCAATTCATTTTCCTTGTTGCAGAATAAATTTTAATACTCTAGGCTTATATAAACAATACACAAACTTCCCAGAATTATGTAAATAAAGGTAAGTAATTTAGAAGATACTGAGTGCATAAAAAGGTTAGTATATTTCAACATCTCGCACTTAATATGGCGATATATTTGAAATAAATAACCTTTAATTGTGAGCTAACAATATAAAATTTGAAAATTTGATCCTGAATTAGGAACCATTAATTGTAACGGTTAGCTTTTGGCTAGTTGGTATTCCGGCGAGTGGAGGAACAAGTGCGTAAGAAAATCTTAAAGTAGAGTAAACGATGACACAGTAAATATATTTGATGCAACTACATTTAATGATGTAAACGTTTAGTCAAAATATAGAATGACACAAAATGAAACATTAGCAATCCGATATTGGAAACTGGCAATCAAAAGAGGTCTGAAGTCCATTACACTAATAACTATTTAAACTCGTAATTAACATTAATTAGTTAGTCAATCTTACTACAATTAAGGCTTTTATTGTTATTTTTCAGATATGACTTCAATCCAGATTATAATGATATTCTCTCCCGTAGTGTATTTCTATTTCATACAAAATAATTGCAACACAGCTATCTCATTATGTCAAATCAAATGGCAATTTATCTATTTCGGTAATGTTTTTCTTTAACATAGAAAAATCATCGATACATGTCTAAGAAATGTAACAGTTTAAATTAAAAGAAAATGGTTTATTTAATAAGCAAATCTATTGTATTTAAATTAACGCATGGATAATTGTAACCATAACATCTAGAAATAATACAATAGGCGTATCTTCATCATTTACAATGTACCTTTCGACAAATCATTTTCTATAAATTCTATTACTTCGGGAAAAGAGTTGGGTATAAATTAAAAGTAATATCTAGTCAAGTAAATGTAACGTCATTTTCCTTCAAAAGAATACTTACAAATGTTTATTATTACATTAAATATTTAAACAATTTTTAGGTCATTTTATAAAAATTTTCATCCAAAGAAGAACTTGAGGGGCAGGGCGTATGTCATATATGTGAATAGAAAATATTTGTAAACAGTCACATAGAGTAAAATTAAACATTTTGTTCGGCAAGCTGGTCCGAGCTTCTTTACATAAATACTTCTATTTAGAATTATTTAGTTTAATTACACAGTTCGACGTGTTATCAGCTGCAAATTTGCATCCATCCTTTGATTCATAATTATCACCACAACCATTTATTCTTACTTACGTTTACATGATATGACACACCAAACTTCAGATTGTATGTCACTTTCTGTGAGCTGAGCTGAGAGAATTATGTGCATAACCAATTGAAACATGTAACTCCCCTCATTTACAACATTTAAAGATTAGTTACCTTATAATGAACCATGTAATATTTTCATACTCACCATATAATTGAACATTCATAGTGATATTTGACTTCTCATTTATATTTATATTCAATAATATTTGATTTTGGTTATATTCCCAAAGAAGTTGAGACCAGCTTGTAGAGAGAAACGTTTGAATTTTTCTAATTTTATTCCCTGAGATTATTTACAAATATATTCTATTCAGATTTTCAGGTCAGTTACTAGTACTATAGATTTATTTCTAAGTGAAATATAGTAACTTGAAGAGTTAAATTAAATGGTCATCAAGGATTATCTTAACAAACAAACTGTCTTATATCTTGTTTATGTATTCTTTGTTATCTAATATTCTGTTTTTCCCTGATATTTTTGAGCAACTGGATTATACATAATAAAAGTTTTGAATAAAATTTTATTTTCCCATATATCTTTACGTTGTATAATGGAAAAAAACATACCTACGTTCATTTGACATAGTCAATATTTTTATTCACGTAAGATGTGACTACTTTTTCATTATGATGGTAAGTGTCATACCTTGACACGTAGTAAATAATGAAAACATCAATTAGGTTTTCTATCTACTTATTTTAGAAAAAAGAGTATAGAAAAGAATCATCCTGATATTTCAGTATGTCCTGATAAAAGAGAATATTTATTTTTAAAAACAGTGAAGAGAATCTAATATCAGTAAACTTTGACTTATAGTGTTCATACGCCGCTTGATTAAAACACCTTAACAAAACAAAATGACACCTAGTTGGAAAGACAACAGTATTTCACATGAAGTTTACGTATTTTTATTTGTTTATGAAAAAAAAAATTACAAAAAAAATTTCTAAGATTTTTATTTTCTTTTTATGATGTAGCTTCTTTTAGATAAATAATATTCAGCATAATATTAGTAATAATAATGATAATAAAAATCTATGGTGTTTGAAATTTTACTACCATCTTATAACTTTATCAAATAGATACAACAATTTTATAGAATAACAGTCACAATATGGATATGATGATGAGAATATTGTTTACAGATTATCTATGTAAACCATATATATTTACTGGTAGCTATGTGATATACTACTCTAGTGGTGTTAACCTTATTAAATATTAAAGAGTAGTAAAATGTGTATTGATATATTCATTAATTTAAATCAATATATCCTAAAGATGAGTGTGTATAGTCTCTATTCACATAGTATAGTTACGAACAATTGGTAATTCGTATCTTCTTTTCATAAAATAGTATATCTATTATGTTAGTCGAATTTATAAATAGTGTTGATTACTACGATATACATATATCATGAACAAGCATCGACAAGGAAATCGATTTATTTGGTTTCGTTACTTATACCATTCTTGACACTCCTCTTTAATTACTAAACGGTTTGTGTAATTAAAACGTAAGGTCAATATGAATGTACGAAGTAGTTCTTAAATGTCAGCTTCGGGAGTAATGAAAATGAGAAAGAACTATACAGATATTTTATCATTATTCACTACTTCATACTAAAGTTAGCCAAAAAGTGAAAGCGGTTTCTTGAGAAAACCACATTTCTTTTGTCAAATAGTTACGAATTCTATCACTTTGAACTATTACACGTTTTTAGCCACTATTTGATGTTTCTCCCTAAACAATGATCGTCACCACTACAGAGTACATTTGAAATTGTACAAAACCATTCACCATGCGAACAACGTCAGATAAAATTTCGTCCTTCTAAGAACTTGACGGTCGACTGGAATAACAAATTTTTTGTCATCGTTTTAGTTTTTGATAGGAGCTGAGTACTATTTGGAATTAAGGTTTAAATGAAAAATTGTACAGAAACGAACAACTACTACACGATACCTGTTTGTAGAAATACACTATTAAAAGTAGTTTTAGATTTTCTTAGCAAAATATTCCAACAGATACATTCATATTTGTCACTAAGCTAATATGTGTTTCAAATTTAAAAATTCAAAGTATTGGTTGCTGATTGGTTGGAGTGTAGAATTAGAAATGCTATCGGCATTATATAACTTCCATGATGCAACGTGGTAACTTTATGAATTGCATTATATTGTATTAATAAAGGTAAGTTGTCCACAATATCTAGTTTTTTTAACTTACTACTAAGAAAATAGTCATCTTGGTTAAACTAATTGACGACTCAACTAAAATTTTTACTAGTAATTTCAGATATTGTACAATTCATTGCTACTTAGCTAGGTATAGACAGTCTTTCCATCTTATACAAATGCACTAACTAATGCATTAACTAATTAATAACAATTCCTATTCCTAAATATAACAAACAGAAACATTAAAAGACCATCCTAGACCGGAACTTTTATTATTTTTTGCATAGAATTTCCTTTCTTATTTGGGAATTTCAGATGCAATTGTAAAGTACGATGGAGATGACGGAAAATTTTTTATAATTTTAATTCTTTGGTAATTCATATTGTTAATATACAAATACATTAATTTAATAAGTATGGCAATTAGGGAAGTGCTGCTAAATTGATTCACTGATGATAAACAATCACTAACTAATTCACGAGTTGTATATTGTGTTCCTCCTAGATACAAATAACGTCCTTCGTTAAAAGACATTTTCTTTCATAATAGATTTGTCTATGCTCCTGATAAAGGTGCCTATAACATGTTATAACTCATGGAATTTACATTAAACAGTTTCATATAAGAAAATCTTCAGCAGCTGGTTGTTTCATTGAACTTTGTTAATTTCTAAAAAAATTCATATAATGTTAATACTAGTCAGGTCAGTTCTATTTCAGGTGAGTTATTCTAAATTAAGAAAAACTACTAAACCAAGATTTATTCGTGAATGTAGCTTGATGAGAAAGCCTTTGAATTGCATGTAGTTTTGCTTGTGACATTAATTGTTATTTCGTCAAAAAGTGTTAAATATCATTTGAAATGCTACTGGAATGTTGTTGTGTATTTTTCGAAATTCGTCACTTTACAACAAAATTAAATTGTTTATTATGAAACCTAAACTTTTTAAGAAGGTTATAGATATCAGATGTTATTGTAGAATATCTGTTAACCGCTTGTACTATAGACAACGCCCAAAGTAACTTACTTTCTGGCTAGCGTTGACAACAAAATGACCTAAACATTAACTCACGACTTAATTATAATATACGTATACTTGCTTTCGGAAGTTACAAATGGTTCTTTAACCCTATTAATATTTAAGGGTAGGTTGGTAAATAACAGTGCGATTTCAGTAATATAGCGACATATGGTACTATAAACGACTACATTGCTCCTCACTATTCACTGGGTCTGTAAGTGCTATTAAAGAAAAGATCGTTTTTTGACATAAACATTCAAAACGATACATCTATCTTCTGTTATCCGTTTCTTAAACCTCTAAATTTTCTAATGTGATATGCATCTATCTATTCACCTATATTATGTAGATAGATGTCACAATCCTTTAGCATTACTT
Organism: Schistosoma mekongi; assembly: GCA_034768735.1. Lineage (NCBI taxonomy): Eukaryota > Metazoa > Platyhelminthes > Trematoda > Strigeidida > Schistosomatidae > Schistosoma > Schistosoma mekongi. The sequence continues at coordinate 62,950,394 of CM068305.1, forward strand.
TATTTTACATTCACTTTCCAATTTATAAAATAATGTGAGTTAAGTCATATTATGTTTTTATCTTTATGAATAGATCATCAGTTATTCTATATTCTATGATATCCTTAACACTTTTACATGAGATGACAAATATAATTCATCTTATTAAATAATATTGAGAATTTCCCCATTAAAGTACACATTATAGAATAACCTGATATTTCTATGTCGAATCAACTATTAAAACGAACTTCAATCATTCAAATATTAAGTAGTTTTTTTATTTATTATGTCATAAAATATTTAACTTTAAAGTAGTTATTAAGTCTTTGATTTACAAATTTGCATGTTATGAATTATTTGTTGAAATTATGATTATATTGATGAAATTAATTACACGCAAAAGTTAGGAAAAACTTAGACACTTTTCAATTTATTTATTTATTCATTTAAGTTAATTTGATTAAAATATATTTTTGTGAAAGAATAAATAATAATTACTTTATTTATTATATGACAAACATCTAATAGTTGAATGAAATGATACGTTTAAATTGTAGTGAATTTAGTGGTGAAGTAGAAATCAGAGGATGCATTTTGGTCTATTTTAAATGTATAAGGTGGATATACTTTCATCCAAATGTTATCGCTTCATTGGAGTGTTCAAAACTGATGCATTCAGGTTAAATGTCATTAAGTTCACTATTAAGCATATAAGTGGCAAAATAAAAGAAATAAAATGTTTTGTTTCACTTACAAGTAACAAATCAATGTGAATCATGCTGTGCGTTACTTACAGCATCTTGTAATTTGCTCAGGTTGTACTAGTACAAACAGCTATTCGTAAAACATGATGCATTATACTTCAAATTATATGTTTATTAAAACTGATTGATATCCATAAGTTTGTCATGTTAGTTTGAGAATACAGTACGTTGACAAGACACATAAAACTTATATAAAAAAGTGTTGTGCATCTAAGAGAATTAAAAGGTAGTAGTGAAAATCAATCTTTCCGAAGCTGGATTCGTCAGTCTATTATTTTGAGTTTT